>JAKWIX010000329.1:20823318-22023318 GCA_027704785.1 Solanum chmielewskii
TTGCAACTAAAATGTCCCATAGTGGTCAAATCACTCTAAAAACAAAAACGAAAAGTTAGCAGTCATCCTCAATAAAGAAAATATCCAACTAGGAGTCAGGGGTCAAATCCCCAAATGAATGTTGTTTGGTTTAGGATTTAATAAGGAAATTAAGTCAAAATTTATCTCAATGTAGTAAGCATGGCAGTAGGTTGATGAATTTACCAAATAAAAAAACAAAAATTCGAGCTCACAATTATATCAATCTTGAAAAAAGTGAAGGTTCAACAAACTAGTTAAATCAAGGGGTGTGTGGATTGAACATTCATATCACAAGGGGTAGTATTGAATTTCTCAATAAAGCTAAATAATCACGCATATGATGGTCCCTCCTTAATAATGTTAATCTTCGTTCAATTTCCTACCACTAATTCATGATACACATGTTTGGTTTCTTTCATGTGACTTTCAATTCAACCCACTACCTTGAGTTTGCAATTAAGCACGACCCAATTGAAAACATTGAACTAGTACCCATTAATATTTTTCTTTTTTGAGAACTAGTTCGAAATCTAAGGTAGAAACAATTTGGAAACCATAATGTATTTGATGAGCACATTGTACTAGTTCAAATCCATTATTAACAATTATATATAGTTCAATTCGATACACAAACTAAGTTACATCAACACCCAACACCATAATCACACCGAAACTGATTTGGTGTTTTAGCCATACATCACAAAGTCTAAAGAGATGATACCTAACATATAATCAACAATCAGTAATATGAAATCGTGAAATTACAAGAAACACCACTTTGATTTCAATTAATCAATTTCAAGAAAAAAGTTTGAAAAATTAGAAGTGTTAATCACTAATAAGAAGTGTTTCTCTACCTAGAAATACTCAAAACTTTCTCATATTTTCTAGCCCTTTCTTCTATATCCTTTGGGATATTATATTTTTTCAAACCTAAGCCTAAAAATCAATAATCTACTGTCTTTGTGAAGTTAGTCGAGATTTTTTGAGCTCATTTGGTGAATCACCACTCGTGATTCAATTTGTCGTTTTGTTACTCCAAACTTCATATATTTAAATATCAATTAGTGATGATGTTGTTGACTATGATTTTCTTATTTTTTTAGACTTAAATTACCACCATTGTTTTCCTTTCAAACCATTATTTCTCAGCAAGTACTATTGAATAAAATGATGTTCACGTTATTCTCCTTTTGCATTTGGCGCATCTTTGTTTCTTTTTAAGATTGCCAACCCACTATAACACTTTGAAAGTTCAAAGCCCAAAATAGAGCCTCACATGAGTTTCCAAGGGTTTTAACACTGTTTTAAGGTTAATAATAATGTATAATAGTGATTTAGGAAGTTTTAGAGTCAAAACGTCAAGGAATGTCCACGAAATTCTAAAATTAGTACAAAAGGTGCTAGTGTGCCTTACCCTATTTTATGGGGTTTTAGGAGATGGAATTTTATGTTATTTGGTGGTAAGGTGTATAATACGTATTACAATAGGTTTATTCATGAAAATTCTGGGTACGACTCCCTGAGGACCAGCCTAAGGGTCCTCGAGGAGGACCCTTCGTTCGGGCTTAAAACTGTCCTGGAGATAGTAGTCATCAACGGTTTCCAAGTTACAACGCGTCGATGTAAACCTTCGATGATTACTTATACATTTTTGAAAAGGGTCCCTTTTTGTCACTCTCTTACCAAAATGACGACTGCACAAGACTGTGGGGGTCCTTGCAATTATGGACCGTAGGTCGGGCTCTCATAGGTCAGGGCCGCTCTTTTGCTGACATATTTTAATTAGTTAATTTAGGTAATTTAGTTAGTTAAGGGTTTAATTACATTATAGGGGGTTTTTAATTATGTTAATTAATTAACTATATAACCTACGCTAAGTCTAAAACCTAATTTAACACCTCTCAAATCCCTAACCCTAATTTCTCTTCCTTCTCTCTACTTTTTCTCTCCTAAAAAGAAGAACTCCAATGAAGGGTTAGGTCAAGGTCATAGGACAGCAAAAAGAGTGCTTTTATTCTTACTTATTCAACATTTAACAAGGTAAGATATTGTTTGACCTTTGGGATTTCTTTCCCCAAAAGTTTCTTCCAAAATTGATTTAAAAAAGATGAGCTTCAAGTGAGTTTTCTTCTATCACGAATTTTATCTTATAAATTGTATTGACTATGGTTTTTTTATTGTTATGTTTATATTACGATGTATTATGATTAAATTATGCTAGTTCTTGATGATTTAACCTAGTTTTGTTGAATAGATCATGAAACTAATTCCAGACAGTGATTAGTTGATGTGTAGTGATTTCATTATTGTGTAGTGATTTCATTATTGTGTAGTGATTTCATTATTGTGTTACTTAGAATTGTTTGATGATATTACACCCATCGTTGGGTTGAATTATATGGTTGATGGTAAAAGATTGGATGATGGCTTGTGAAAGAGATTGGGGTAAGTCTTGTGATCTCAATCCTTTACTTCAATTATGATTACATCTTTTTATTGATGATGTCATATTGAAGTATACCTTATGATAAGATTGAGTAGGCTTGGTATGAATTTGAATTGAAATTCCTTTATTTATGGCTTTTGAGTTGTTGGCTAGGATGCAATTATAAAACAATGACGATGAATTTCCTAAGTGCCTTATCATAAAGTGATTATATAAAGGTGCTAACCTCATATGTGTGAGTTGTATTGAAAGGACATACTCATGCAATCCCTATTGATATATTACTATGACTATGACTATGACTTTATAAGGGGTATACCCCTATAACCTAAACTATGTTTTGAATATTAATGAAAGATATTTCGAAAAGGACTCTAGCTAAGCACCAAGTGAACTAGAAGATGAGGAGTGTCCCTTCCAACATCGGGAAGGTAAGATTACTATTGCACTCATGAGATTGGATACTATAATTCACGTAACATAAAGAGGGTCCCAACTACATCTCCTAGTTCTTGAACTATGTTGCCCCTATAGGAATACTAGCTAGTGGAAACATAGATGTTTTGTTCATGTTTCGGTACTACCGTGTCAAGTAGTCCACCTTTTTTTAAAGTTCCATGACTTTGGATTCCTCATTATTCATATAGTGTATGTCGGTTAAGGTAATATGTTCCCAAAATAAAAATGAAGTAATGAAGTAAAGTCAAACTAGGATGACCTATAGAGATATGTGACTCTACCTATACATTGCACTAGTTATCCTTGAGTTATTTCTTAGAAGGATGTTCTTATGTGCTTATATGCTTATAAATGTAAATGATATGTATATGTTGATCTTTCATGTTAATTACACTATATAGTATAGGTTTCAGTTATGAACATGTTGTTGGTCTCTATTACTAAAGTATGATAATGTTTAATCTTAATGATATAGTATGTAAAGTTTGCATTGCTTATGTTTCTTGTTGGGTTTACTTTGTTTAGGATGTTATGGTGCCTTACTTAGTCATTGCACTTATTGAGTTAATAGGGGTGTATGAGTGATGGTCTTGATTAGGTTATGATGTTATGGAATCTTATGTATGCTTGTTGATATTATAACTTGATGACAGAGTCGTCGTAATTATGTTGATATGCATATTGACTTGACTAGACTTTGTAATTTTTTTCTTGTGTTACTCATGGTGTTGACTTGATGAATATGTGCTTATTGATTTGTATTTGTTCTTGAATTAGCATAATGTATTTTCAAATTAAATTAGCATGCTTCAATGCAATGTCCCTTTTAGCACGAATTACATGTTATATGTGCTAATTACAAGTAATGTTCTTACCCCATTTCTCACCTTTTCCCCAATATTTTAGGTTCCGATCGTTGAATGGTTCGTGACTACTTTTGAAGAAAGGATTGGAATCATTCTCCAAGTGTGGGTATGTCCTCATGTCCGAGGATGATGCCTTGTTATAACTCTAGCTATGGTTCTTCGTTATAGTCTAAAGACGATCATTTCATTCTACTTGTTTCAAGATATTGTTGTAATCTCTAACTTGAAATTATACATTGTGTAAAGTCTTGTGCCCGTATGGTTTGATTCCTATTAGATGGTTTAATATGAGACATCCCTTTTAAGACTATATTATATATGTTGTCTATATTTTGCATAAAAGTAGAAGACTATGTAACATTCTTATACGAGGAGTCTATGTATACACGCTATGAATATATTATGTGTTAGAGAGAGGTCTAAGTAAACCTCATTAAGTAGAAGGAGATGAAATGTTTTAAATTTTGTGTACTTTTTAACATATGAATGCAGTGATGAATGCTAGGAGGCTAGTCCTACTCATTTACGAGGACGCTGACGCTGGTTACGTCTAGGGGGTACTTTTTGGGTGTAAAAAACTAGGTATCAGAGCATGAGGTTGAATTTTCCTAGAAACAATGTATCATTAAACCACTTCGATGTAGATTCTTATTCATATTTATGAAGCGCACCACACTTATGAACGAGAGACTATGTGATGCTTAGAAGCTCTCATCTTCTTTTAAAACCTATGTCGTGTCTCTAGAGTCTTTTTATGTGCTTTAACCGAAACCTTCTATCGTGATAATAGGTATGAACACTCAAATAGAAGATTCTAGAAGGGCCTAGGAAGAAACAGCTAATGTGGGAGCACAAGACAACCATGTGCATACATAAGACAACCAAGTTCCTCCACAAGACAAACAAGTACCTCCATTTAAAAAAGTTTCTATGAGTGATCATATTCCGATTGTTCCTCCACCAATGACCAATGGAGAGGTAAGGAAACTTTTCTCAGTTTTCGTAAGCCATGAACTCTCAATCTAATGTCGTCACTTATCAAGTCCAAGCCATGACGACTCAAGTGTATAGGGAGGTTAGACCTCGAGTGCCTTAACATACTTACACTATGGACTCTTATTTGACAGACTTTACTAGAATGAATGGACTTATGTTCTTTCGGTCGAGTTCGGATAAGGACCCTAAAGATTCATCAATGAGGACTATAAGATTCTCTATGCTATGGGGGTGACCTCAATTGAGAAGATCGAGTTGGCAGCTTATCAACTCAAAGATGTTCCCAAACATGGTATGTGCAATGGAAGGATAATAGGGCACTGAGGGTTTGATTCTCCAAGTGTGGAATGTCCTCATATCTGAGGATGATGCATTGTTATACTCTAGATATGGTTCTTTGTTATAGTCTAATGACTTTTAAAGATCGTTCGGATGAACACCTACAGTTGATTATGATCTCTTATTATAATAGCTTTGGTTTGAGTATTTCTATGGCTCTTTTTGAACCTTTTTATGGTAGAAGATGTAGATCTTCGGTCGGGTTGTTTGAAGTTGTTGAGTCTTCACTCCTTTGTCCTTAAATTATCTGTGAGGCTATAGAGAAAGTTCGGGTCATAAGGGATACGTTGAAAAAAACTTATAGTCAACAAAAGTCATTATGTTTAAAATAAGAGAAGAGATCTTGAGTTTAAAATAGGTGATCATGTCCGCACTAAGATTGCATGAAGATTTCACCCATGAAGGAGGTTATGGGATTCGGTAAGAAGGGAAAGTTAAGTCCACTTTATGTTAGTCCTTATGAAGTTTTGGAACGGGTCAAAACCATATATATAGAGTGATAATGTCCAGGTCCGACGCCACAAGAGTATCCCTAGGTGTCCACGAAGGGATCCCAAACATAGCCTAGCAAGCTTCCAAAGTAGCAGTAAATATGTGCATAGGAGAAATGGGTCTGTGTCGCGGACTTGGTGTAAATTTGAAAAAAATCAAGTCTTCATCATGGACTCCTCTGTCTCGAAATTTAATTTATAAAATCTCGCGGGAGAAGCTCTACGTCGCGGACTTGTTCCCCTACAAAAATCTAAAATTTGGAATTCAAGTTTACTTCATTAAAGGGTCGATTTAAGTGAGGGATCTAATGGGTATTTCGCGGGTGGACTATACATTGGTTTTCAACAGATTTACCTCACATTTACTCACTCAAAAGAAAACTACAAGTCAAATTACAAAAGCTCTCATCCGTCTCTACTTTCTCTCTCTATTTATCCTCCATTGAAGAACAAGGAAGCTTGAAGTAGAAGATCAAATTCCCATGTTTTTTCACTCGAATATCGTGGATTGATAATACATAATATATGAGTCTTTCACTCTTAGGATTCCTTTCCCTAAAAGGTCCTTTCAAAGATTATTTCTAACAATTCAAATTCTTAGGGCTTTTACTCTACTAATGGGTTTTCTTCCAAACTTGAAGTTTATGACTAATGATGATGATTTATGATTTTCAAAGTCTAATTAAGTATGTATTGTTGAATAATTGATATGGTATTTTTCATTTTTCGCGTGAAGCATGTCCACTCCCTAAATAATGGAATTTGATTATGTTACATCATTCACTTAATGTCATGTAACATTGGGATATTAACTGTTATTTGAATGAAATAATAAATGAACCCTTTCCCTTAACACCAAATATGAATTGGTCTTGTGTATGACTAGAGTTGTTGGGATTGGTTATGTTATTATGTATTTCACAAAATTATTGGATAATTGTAGTGAATTGAGTGTAAGTTCTTGGAAGCAATAGTTTTAGTCTTCTAAAGTCATGATTACTCTATTATGTTGATGTTGGCCTATAATTGATGTTGTTATGCAATTGAAGTATCTATGATGTTGCTATGAATATATGATGGGATATGAATATGTTAAATATGGGATAATTGTAAGGATATGAGAATGAAAGGTTTATGATGTTCTTCTGAATTTCTTGCACACTATGATTATGATATGTTAATCGCACTAATGATGGGTTGTGAAGGAAGGAAATTGTCATCCTAAACCTAATTATATAATGATCATATTTATAAATGAAATTAATCTCCTATGGCCTATGATAAGATTAATGACTAATCATAACATAAAGGAACTTCAAAAAGGGACTTTAGCTTAGCATCGAGTGAACTAGATATGAGAGGTGACCATTACCAAGTTTGAAGGTATGTTCATAATTACTCTAATGAGATAGAGGCTTCCATTTAATATGGAACTATGGGTGTCTAATATATCTCATAGTTCTTGAACTATGTTGCCTCGATAGGAATACGAGCTAGTGGATCCACCTAGAATGTTGTGTTCATGTTTTGGTTTTACCTTGGCAAGTAGACCACCATCTTTCGGCGTGGGTTTTCATGACTCCGGATTCCAAGTTTATCTCACATGGTCTAATGTCGGTTAATGAAATTGTTCTCTCAAGTATAACGAAAGACTAAAGTAAATAAATATTGGCTAAGGCGACTACATGGTATAGTTAGTATAGGTGGGGGTATAGGATCTATCTTGAAATTGCACAAGTTTACTCTGAGGAAAGTCCTAGGTGATTTTTTTTTATGTAAAATGATAACATGAAATGTATAATGCTTATAATATATGATATTACTCTTATATTATATTGGTTATGTTGATGAACCTTTATTGGTCTATATTGATATATGTGATGATGACTACTTATGATATAGGGTTGTATGAACAAAAGAATTACATATGGTCTCCTGTCTTAATTACTTGATTATGGGGGATTATGGGGCTCACATGATTATTGCACTTGTAGACTTGAGATGGGATTATTGGTAAGTGTTTTTTATGTAATGTTGATATGAACTATTGAGCACGAAATGTTCATATGAATTTATGATAATATGTATTTTGTAATGATCATGCTTCATATTAGTGTGATCCTTATCTTGTATATGCTCTATTATATGCGCATTAAAGGATTTCAAATGACTTAGCATGCTTTCTAAAGAAATGGTCCTTTTCATGTATGTCCTTAAATGTTTATTTGCATATATACATACTTAGTATTGTGGCATGTTAACCCATATACTTTATATAACTACAAATGTAGGGTACGACCATTGAAGATGAAGAAATTCGATTGAAGAAGCTTGAAACTCTTTCTGCAAGTGTTCGTAGGTCCTCATGTTCAGAGATGCTATCTTTTAGTATTCTAGCAATTAAGATTGTAGCATTTTATGGAATATTCTTTTATTCCTTTTTATCATTTCAATTCTATTGTAGTAAGGCCTATATTTCATATTTTCATTGTATTGCCTAAGTCAAAAATTCATATTCTTTAGATTGTTTTTATGTGACACCGTTTTTAGACTATCGTATGTACGTTGATCATGTTGCTAAAAGATAAGAGTACGTAAGCTACTATGTAAGAGGTCTATGCATACGTAAATATCTGATAAGCGAGAGGTCTAAATATACTTCACATAGTATATGAAAAAGTTTAATTTTCCCACATTTTAACCTATGATATGTTATGACGATTGCTAAAGGCTTGTCTAAGTCCTCTTCGAGGATAAAAATGCTTGGTACATCGTGGGGGTGCTCTCCGGCTGTGACAGTTAAGAAAGAAAAAGATGAGGTGTTACTGAATTAAAGGTAGGGTTCTATGATGGTCTAAGTGTGTAGGCTCAAGTTTACCCAACTCTCGATGTATTCTCCTTACGTGGTTGTTGATTCAGTACTCAAATGAACAAATTCATGTTTGGGGTATCTGATCATTTCAAAGTAGGGTGTAGAAATAATATTTTTTTGAGGATATAAACATCTTTAGGCTCATGAATCATGCTCAATTGGTTGAAGATGACAAGAATAAAGAACAAACCAAGAATAATAAGAAGTCTAGAACAGATAACCACAATAAAAAAGTTTTGACAGTTGTAATCGCTCACAGTTTCAGCAAAAATCTTAAATTTTAGCACCTTTATCAACTAATGTTCCATCCTCTAAGTTTCGAATTGATATAAAAGTTAGGAATCAATATCTAAGACTCAAGTTAGTATTTCAGGCACCTGAACCTACCTAAATTGCCCCAAGTATGGTAAGAAACATCCAGGCAAGTGTCTTGCAGGTAAGGAAGGATTCTTTAGGTGTGGTAGTGTTGTTATAGATTGAAAGATTATCCTTCTCTAAAGTATCAAAGAGGTATCAATGGTAGAGCTCAGTCCAAAGCTTCAGCAGCTCTAGCAGGACGCCGGACCCAACAGGTTAACTCATCTAGTAGATTTGGGGATAACGCCACAACATTTTGTAAGCTCTCTAGGCTTGCAAGGATCAGAAATATTCTCGTGATGTAGTTACGAGTATGTTATGAGTTTCTTACTTAGATTTATATTCTTTTCTAGATCCAGGTCTTACTCTTTCGTTGATAACTCCTTATATAGTAGTCACATTTAGTGTTAGTCTAGAAATGCTCTTAGGATCCTTCTTGGTCCCTACTCCAATCGGTGATCCAGTTATAGCTAGAGGGGTATACAAAAATTGTCCTATCATAGTCTCCAAAAAGTCACCACTGCAGAACTTGTGGAGTTATAAATGGTTTACTTTGATGTCATTCTACACATGGATTGATTATATTCATATTATGTCTCTGTCTATTCTAGAAACTAGATTGTTTATTTTTTGTTTAGAGAGGAACCAATATTAGAATAGAAGGTTACTAGCTTAGTGCATATTAGTCGATTCATTTCTTATCTTAAGGCTAAAAAGATGATCTCTAAGGGTTGTATCAATTATCTAGTTTGGGTTAAGGGTTCAAGCAGTAAATTCCCAACTCTTGAGTTAGTTCCAGTAGTCGATGAGATTCTAGAAGATCTTATTGGATTTCTTTTCGAAAGGTTAATTGACTTTGTAATTTATCTCATTGATTATAGCCATACTATTTCTATTCCTCTTTAAAGAATGGATCATGCAGAGCTTAAGGAAATTAAAGTGTAGTTAAGAGACCTTCTATAAAAGGGCTTCATCAGACCAAGTATTTCTCCATGGGTTGCACCACTATTGTTCGTAAAAAAGAAAGATATTTCTCTCATAATGTGCATCGATTTTCGGTAGTTGAACAAGGTCGCAATGATGAATAAGTACCCTATCTCTAGGATTCATGACTTATTTCACCAACTCCAAGGTGCTAGTCATCTCTCACAGATAAACCTTAGATCTGGTTATCATCAACATAGAGTTTGAGGTAGTGACATACTGAAGACAACTTTGAGAACTGAATATGGTCATTATGAATTCATAGTTATGTCATTTCGACTAACCAATGCTCCTAAAAGTATGATAGACATAATGAATAGAATGTTCAAGCAATAATTTTACATGTTTGTTATCATATTTATTGATGAAATCCTAATTTATTTTAAGAATGCGGAAGAATATTCGAGTCATTTGAGGGTCATTACGCAAACTCTCAAAGATCGCCAGTTATTAGCTAAGTTTAGCAAATATGAGTTTTGGTTGCAGTCGGTTGCTTTCCATGATCAATTTGTGTCTAGCGAAAGTATTTTGAGTCGATTATCAGAAAATATAAGAAATGAAATAATGGACCAGAGAAAGTTATAACAAAAGGTTCATGGAAGAGTTTTCATTCATAGACTCTCCATATACTAAATTGACTCAGAATAAAGACAAGTTTCAATTGTCAGATGATTGTGAGAAAAGCATTGCAGAGTTAAAAACTAGGTTGAATACTACTCCTGTTTTTACTCTACTAGGTTCAAACAGTTATGTGATTTATTGTGATGCTTCCAAAATGGCCTAGGTTATGCTTTATTTCAGAGAGGTATGGTTATAACATATTCTTTTAGACAACATAAGGTATATGAGAAGAACTATCGGACACACGACCTAGAGCTTGTATCAATTCTATTTTCACTTAAGATTTGGAGACATTACTTGCAGGGTGTTCACATAGTTTGTTCATAGACTATAAATGCCTTCATTATGTGTTTACCTATAAAGAGTTGAACTTTTTCTAGAGAAGATGTTTTGAGTTCCTTAAAAATTATGATATGACTGTGCATTACCATCCTGGTAAGGCCAATGTAGTAGAAGATGATCTTAGAAGACTATTTATGGGTAGTGTAGCACATTTTAAGGAAGAAATAAATGACTAAGCAAAAAATGTTCACAGACTTTGTAGCCTAGGTGTTCATCTTATGAACATATTATATGGTGATGTAACGTTTGAGAATAGGGAAGAATCTTCATTGGTAGTAGATGTTACGGAGAAGTAAGACAATGATTCGATTTATCTTCAAATAGAGAGAGCAATCCACTAATAGAGGTTGAGATTCTCTCCAAAGGGAGAGATATTGTGCTTCACTATTAGGGTCAATTATGTGTTCCTAATTTGGGTGAGTTCAAACAGCAGATTCTTGTAGAAGACCATAACTACAAATATTTTATTCATCCAGGCCCCACTAAGATGTTCCATGATATGTGGGGAGTCTATTGGTGGAATGGCATGAAAAGGGTTATAGCAGATTCCGTGGCTAAATGCCCTAATTATCAGTAAGTGAACATAGAACATTAGAAACCATAAGGTATGACTTAAGATATTAACATTTCTACTTGGAAGTTGGAAGTCATGAACATGGATTTAATAACATGTTTACCTCGTACTGGCAGAGAACATAACACTATCTGGGTGATAGTGAGCATAGTTACTAAGTGTTTACGAATCATGGAAGTTAACATTATAGATTTGGCGGAGGACAACTCCAATATATAGATTGATGAGATAGTCATGTTATAGGGGGTTCCTTTGTCTAATAATCTCATATATAGGTCCTTAACTTACCTCTCATTTCTGGATGTCATTTCAATAGAGTTTTAGTACTCAAGGTAACCTTACCACAACATTTCATCCAAAACCGGATGGTCAAGCAGAGCGTATCATTCCGAACCTTGAGGACATATTGAGAGCTTGCATGATCATTTTCAAGGGTAGTTGAGATTATCAAATTTCTCTTATAAAATGGCCCTACAATAATAGTTACCATTCTAGTATTCAGATGGTCCTTTATGAGGCATTGTATGGGCATAAGTGCAGATATAGGAAAACTGAAACTAATTAGAGATAGACTAAAGACCGCACAATGTCACCGAAAATCATATGATAATGGAACGAGAAAGGAACTAAAGTTCCAAGTTGATGATTGGGTTTTTTCTTAAATTGTCACCTATGAAAGTAGTGATCAAATTTAGCATGAAACGGATGCTCAGTCCTAGATATGTAGGCCCTTATAAGATCTTGAAAAGGGATGGTAAAGTAACGGATGCTCAGTCCTAGATATGTAGGCCCTTATAAGATCTTGAAAAGGGCTGGTAAAGTAAGTTATGACGTAGACTTGCAACAAGAACTAGCAGCAGTGCATCAAATTTTCCACATTTCGCTGTTGAGGAAGTGTGTGGGTGATCCAATATATTGTGTACCTTTAGAAAGTGTATATATGATGGATTGGATCACTTACCAAGAAGTACAAGTTGAAATCCTTAATCGTCAATTTTGAAGTTTTAGAAACAAGGATGTTTTTCAATCAAGCTTTTGTGGAGAAGTCAGTCCATAAAGGGAGTTACTGGGAAAGAAGGAGAATCTATGAATTCCAAGTATCCTCACCTCTTTCCTTCCTATTACACTCAAGCTTGAGGTAATCATTTCTCTTCAGTTTTCAGCCATTCATGCGTAAATTCAATCTTTATATCATATTCCTTCAATCAGCACTTGTGTTTTCAGTGTATTTTCCTGTTATTGGAACTTAGTTCATTCAGAAATCAGTTTAAGTATTTTAGTGGTAGGGATTGCAGTCCTCTCCCTCCATTTCTCTAATTTAGTCTTCATTAGAGGATGAGTGTTTGCACGGGGGATATAATGTAATACCCTATATACTCGAACAGACGAGATTGCAGCTTTTAGATGTTATGATGGCATGCACATGCACCATCCGTGGAACGTAAGAGTAATCACCGTCCATCGTGAAGATCCGTGGTTTGAACCTACGACCCACCTGCCAGAAGCCTCTGAATATTCGACTAAGTGTTAGGTCACGCCTGGACCTATGGACCGTGGGTTAGACCACATTCCATCATGCAAGGAAATAGGTTAGACCCACAAAATTTAGCCTCCAATTCCAATGGACGGATGACCAGTACAGACCATCATTCAATCAACACTCGATTACTCTCGTCCATCAGTCACTAAGACATTAGTTAAATTGGGGTTCCTTTGTTCGTTTTCTGTTTCATTTGATCCCTAAACTATGTTGTTTAGTCCCTAAATTATGATGTTTTTGTCAGCTTAAGCCTCGAAACAAACAATAAACTAGCTAAGTCAAATCATTTATCAAAACGTAGAATAAATAGAGCTTGCGAGGAGAAAAGAGGTCAAGAAACCTAGTTCAAGATGCAAAAACATTCCCCTTCAATTCCATCCGCAAAATTAAAAGATTTCTCCATGCATCACCAGGTATGTGAAACTTCAGTTGTGGGTTCAGTTTGCCTATTAGATCTGTAGAAATTAGTCGGTTTCTTGATTCCAAAAAATTAACTAAACCTAGGGTTTCTAGAACATAACCAGATTATCATGAATTAGTTATTTAAATGTTCACAATCAGAGGTGTAACAAGTCTCATCTTTTTAACCCAAAAATTTATTTTCCAAATTCTTAGGTGTTACAAGTCTCTCATTTGGGAAACTTCCTCCTCGAATATAATTCAAAGCATCATATGGAGGGTAAGAAGAAGATCTAATAGCCCACATGAATGCAAATTCAATACAATGAATAATATCAAGGAGAAACATCAACTCCAAGCTCAAACGTATTAAAAAAATATTTTTCATAAGGTATACATGCAAATCATGCTCAAATGCACATAGTCATGAGGAAATCAATCAATTTAACTCCTTTTCTTAAATTTTTTTTTTATCATAAGCATCCATGCTTAAGTAAACATGAGAATAACTAAGGTACGAGAAACAAAAAAGTATGAACCATGAAAATTTAAATACCGCTCACTAGAAAAGGATCGGAGGAAAATCGTTGGGGATAATGGGACTTCATATTGGCCTTGTCTTTCCAAGTAGTTCCCTAAACCCTTTTATTCATCTATAATAGATTTACGGACGCAACTTCTGTATTTCTCAACTTATTGATATGTCGGTCTAAAATGATAACTAGAACATCTACAAAGGAGATGTTGTCCTTTATACAAAGAATCTTTAATGGTATGATAGATGCTGAAATACCAACACATTTATTAAACAAAGAGACAAGTAAAACTGAATACACTGATTCTAAAGTCATTAGACGAATCGAGTTCATAAGCAACTTTACCAATAAGCATTAAATTTGATATGGGCCTACATAATGGGGACTAAGCTTCCATTTCTTTCCAAATATCATCATACCCTTCATAGTTGAGATTTTGAAATAAACTCAATCATCAATGCAACACATAAGAATCAAATTTCATTGTCACACATATATCATCTATTAATAAGACTTCAACAACAATTTTTCAAATAGGGTCGTTATCCCTTTTAGACAGAATAGTCTTTTAGAACAAAAGTACATAAGGAAAAGTTACTAATTCTATAACATCAATATAGAAATCATAAAGTGGCATCAAGTGCATTAGTCCTCGTACCTTTGAGGACCTACCACAAGTCTTGATAAGAAGTCTATGCTTTCTTTAATGATGTATGAGCGAACCCATTAGCCGAAATTTATACTCATAATAGAAAAAATGGAAAAGGGGTTAGTACAATTAATGCACTATATATGGAGAAATTAATAAAAACCTTTGAAACATGAGAAATGGACATTTATATTAAAGTAATACATTTTTGAATTTGGAAAGCCTTACACATAATCAAGGCAACACATCAAGAATATACTCTAACCATTTCTAACTACAATGAAGTTATAACCTTGGAACATCCTTAGAATCACTTGTGTAATTTAATGTTAGCATCCCATAATACGAACTCTACTAAGTGTTCCTTAAAACCCACCTCAGCCACACGCATTACCTTTCAAATCTATCACATGTCATAATCATGAGTGAAACACATACATCACGAACCACATTTGAATATAAGAATATGCTTACTATAACCATTATCAATTTAATATATCATTTTCATTTATAAATAATAAGAACCACCCAAAAAAACCTCCCAAGCATACTAGTTTAATGTTCAAGTGAAGTCCCATACCCGCACTTCTACTTAATAAACTCATTATAATGTCATAGACTAGTTAATAGTTCTTTCATTACATCGTTATTTAGTGAAAATCAACCATAACAGACATAGACCATGAGATCATACATGGAATCCAGTGTCATAAAGCCCCACACCTAAAAAGAGTATTCTAGTTGCTAAAATAGAACCTACATACTAACTACTATGTGGATCCATTAGCTATGTCCTATGAGGACAGATAGTTAAGATTTATGGAGATTGCTTCTAGGGAATCTACATATTTAATTAATGGGGGAGTCCCCATACCATGAGTATCACTAGGATGAACAAACCTCTTACATTAACAGAAGGATCTTTTCCTCATTGGCCATATCCTCCTGGTGTTTAGTATAGTTCCTCAACTTGCCACCGTAGTTCTTTTAATTGTATCTACATGTGTGAAGAGTAATCCATCTTCTTTGTAGATAATTTAACATCAAGCTCTTAGATTCATTAGGTGAGAATACACTTTCATCCTACAATTAACATACATATGTGGGTAGTACTTTTCACAATATATCAATTATGGTGTTTTTATGCGAACTATACTTTCAATCAAAACAAGAGATTAGATTCATCCCACACAATTCATGAAACCTAATAGGTAGGTTTCAAGGGAGTGGAAATGATCTCAAAATAGCTTTCTTTCATCCTATCATAATCCATGTTCCTTGCAAGCAAATTTAAAATTCATATACTACATTGTCCAACATATATAAAAACCCTAAAATTACCATCCTTACAAGGTTAAGAATCCAGTATGATAATTACCTCTATATACATCACAATAGACATGAAACAAGATTATATGGCTGAATAACCATCATACAATACATCATTTACATTTGAAGCCAATTCATCCAATAACATTAATGATATTAGGTCATAGGGTGCACATGCGTCTTGGAAGATTTTCACAATAAAAATAATTAATAATCCCAATATATTCATAATATAAGGAACAAAATGCAAACAAAACGGTTTTAGAGCGAACCCATGGCTAGATTACAAACCCTAGTTTTTAAGTCACCATAGCTAATTCAAAAATAGGATTTTTAAGGGCTTAATGGAGAAAATAATCCATAAACCAACATCCCCATACCTTATTTCATGAAGTTTCACGAATTTGAAGTAAAAAAGGATTGATCTTGATTGCTCTAGCATGAGTTCTACCTTGTTCTGCAATGGTGGGTTAAAGAGATAATTTGTTAGTGATGGAAAGTAGATTTTGATTTTTTTTGGAAGGTGTGAAGTGTTGGTTAGGTTAACGAGTTAATGTACCTTAATATATATGAAATTACCTACTTAGACCGTCCCCACATTTAATTTTCCATGGGTATAATTTACTAAATCACACTTGGCTTGGTAGTGAATTGCACCAGCTCGCAGACACCAATAACACCCTCCAACCGACGGCCTGCCTCATTGTTCCTTAACTTTCTTACTTGTCTATCAAGGATTTCAACCGGAACCTCCTCATAGGAGAGGTTCTCCTCCACACCTAGACCCTCAATAGGAAGAATGGACCCGGGATCACCGATACACTTCTTAAGCATGGAGACATGGAATACCGAATCAACCAAAGCCAATTCACTAGGTAATCTCAACTCGTATGCGACCTTGCCAACCATTTGCTAAATTTTATAGGGACCCACATATGAGGAATCAACTTCCCTCTCTTTCAAAATCTTAACACCCTTTTCATAGGTGAAATTTTTAGATACACTTTATCACCTTCTTCAAATTCTAAATCTCTCCTCCTATGGTCGGCATAAGACTTTTGCCGGCTATAGGTTGTTTTTAATCATTTTTTATCATATGAACTATCTCCAAAGTCCTATAAATCAATTGTGGACCCAAAAGTGAAGACTCGCTCACTTCAAAGCATCCATCCAATTGGATATCTACCTCTCCTACCATACAAGGCCTCAAAAGGAGCCATAGATATAGTTGAATGGTAACTATTGATATAGGAGAACTCAACTAAAGGCAAATGTTTATCCCAATTTCCTTTGAAATGAACTATACAAGCTCTTAGCGTATCCTTAAAGGTTTTGAATTGTGCGGTGTGCTTGACCATCCATTTGGGGATGAAAAATGGTACTTAGCTTCACCATTGTACGCAACTCTTTTTGGAATGACCACCAAAACCTAGATGTGAATTGTGCACCTCTATCCTATATGATGGATAACAAAATACCATGGCGACACACAATCTAATCTATGAAGATCCTTTCATAATCCTTCGCTGAGTATATGGATTTGGCGGGAATAAAGTGAGCGGTTTTGGTCAACCTATCCATAAACACCTATATAGAGTCATGTTGCTTTTGTGTCCGAGGCAAACCTACCAAAAAATCCATATTAATATCTTTCCATTTCCAAGTGGGAACATGTGTTTCTTGAACTAACCCACTTGGCTTTTGGTGTTTGGCTTTCACTTGTTGGCAATTTGGACATTTTGCAACAAATTCCGCTATGTCCCTTTTTAAGCCTTCCCACCAAAACACTTCTCTAAGGTCATGATACAAATTTGCAGAACCCGGATGAATTGAATAACAAGAACCATGAGCTTCCTCAAGAATTTGGTTTCTCAAGTCATCAACGTTGGACACACACAACCTTCCTTGATACTTAAAGACAACATCTCCCCTAAGGGGAATAACTCATTAAGCTTACTATAACCGATTCCTTCAACTCCATAAATGGTTGATTAAGTTGTTGCTTAGACTTCACCTTAACCACTAAAGAGGATTTGTAGTTATGATTGATAATAAAAAAACTATTTGTAGAATCTTCAAATCTAATCCCTAAACGAGCCGACCTATGAACATCTTTCACTAGGTATTTTTTGGCTTCTTCTACATGAGATACAGTACCCATGGTCATAGGACTTAGAGCATCCGCAATCACATTAGCATTGTTGAGGTGGTAGAGAAAACTCATGTCGTAATCTTTCAACAATTCCAACCACCTTCTTTGTCGAAAATTCAACTCCATTTGAATAAAAACATATTGGCGACTCTTGTGGTTCTTATACACATCAACATCGACACCATACAAATATTGTGTCCATATTTTCAAGGCAAATACCACGGCCGCTAAGTCAAGATCATGAATGGGACAATTATTCTCATGCACCTTAAGTTTGTCGAGAAGCATAGGCTACTACTTTCCATATTGCATGTGGACACACCCTAATACCACTCAGGATGCATCACAAAATACAACGAAGACCTTGGTACCCTCCGGTAAAGTCAACACCGCAGCAGAGGTAAGACTCTCTTCCAATATTTGAAAGATTTTTTCACATTCCTCCGACCACTCAAATTTCATACTCTTTTGGGTCAAGGTAGTCAAGGGGGATGCAATGGATGCAAAACCATCCACAAACCTCCTATAATATCCTCCTAGACCCAAAATGCTTCTAATGTTGGTTGGAGTCAATTTTCTAGGCCAATCCTTGACCGCCTCAATTTTCATGGATCTACCTCAACCCCCTCACTAGACATTATATGACCAAGAAATCCACTGACCTCAACCAAAACTCACATTTACTATACTTGGCAAAAAATGGTTTTCCTTAAGAACTTGAACCACCACTATCAAATGGTCCATGTGTTCACCCTCATTTTCTAAATATGCTACGATGTCGTCAAAGAAAACAATGAAAAATAAATCTAGGTAACTTCGAAACACCCTATTCATGAGGTCCATAAATTCAGCAAGGGCATTAATGAGACCAAAAAACAATACTAAGAACTCATAGTGACCATATCTAGTTCAGAATGTCGTTTTTGATATATCCTCACCTCTCACCCTAAGTTGGTGATACCCCAACCTCAAGTCAATATTTGAAAAGTAGCTTGCCCCTTGGAGTTGATCAAACAAGTCGTCAATCAGATGGATAGGATATTTCTTCTTAATTGTGACTTTATTGAGCCATCGATAATCAATTTACATTCTAGGGGACCCATCCTTCTTCTTCATAAACAATACCGAAGCACCCCATGGAGAATTACTAGGTCTAATGAAGCCTTTGTCTAGTAAGTCCTTGCGTTGAGACTTCAACTCTATCAATTCGGCTGGAGCCATCCGGTAAGGAGGAATGAAATAGGATTGGTATCCAGTAGCAAGTCAATACCAAAATCAATTTCCCATTCAAAAGGGATTCCCGGAAGATCAAGGAAACACCTCTGGAAATTCTCGAAATACGAGGACTAACTTAATGGAAGGATTTTCGGAGTCTAAATCCTTGACTCTAAAAACTATTGTATAAACACCCTTTTGAGATAATTTTACAAGCCTTAGGACAAGAGATAATACAACCTTTAGGAATAAAATTTCCCCCCTTCCACTTTAGGACGAGTTGATTTGGAAAATTGAACTTTACATTGTTGTTCTACAATCAATGGAAGTAAGAAAAATCATGCAACCAGTCTATCCCTAAATTGACATCAAAATAGACCATATAAAGTTCTACTAATTCAACTCGAGTAACTCTATTGGGAAACATTATAGGACAATTTCGATATACCCTCTTTTCAACCATCGAATCACCTACCGGGGTAGTTACCATGAAAGGTTCATTTAGTATATCGGAAAAAATATCAAACTTCCTAGATGTCAAGGGAGTAACAAAAAATAATGTATCACCTGGATCATGTAAAGCATAGACATCAATGGAAAACAGTTGTAAAATACTGATCACCATATAGGGAGAACTCTCTTGTTCACCCCTAGAGCGAAGTGCATAAAAGCGATTCTTGTTTGGAGCATCTACATTAAAACCACGATTTTGAGCTTGCCCGCTTCCTTTGTATTGCCCCTTATAATTAGGGAAATACCTAACCTTGTGGCCACTCTTGCCACACCCAAAGCAATTGTCCATCGAACAAGGCAATCACCATAATGCTTCTTGACACACTTTCCACAAGTTGGCTTCTTGCTTGGTGAACTAGTACGTCTTCACTTTTGAGACTTAAGATTAAACACCCTATCATCATGAGCCTTGAGAAATTTTGAATGAAATTTATTAGAAAACCTCTTCTTGAACTTAGTCTTGTCTTGAAGTCAAGTCTACCCTTAGAAGAACCACTTTCATAAAACCTTGCCTTCTTGGCCTCCCTATTCTTTCACCTTAACCTAGTTTCTTTCATTGTTGAGCATGAACCATGAGACAAAAAATATTCATATTATCATAAAGCATAGCAAAACTACATTATTCAACCACTTCTTCGGACACCACCGTAAGAAAATGACTCATCTCATCCCTTGGGTTTGACACCAACGATGGAGCATACTTGAACAATTTAGTGAACTTCAAATAATAGTCAAGCACACTCATACCTCATTGACGAAGGTTGATGAATTCTTCCACCTTAGATTCCCTAAACTCTTTAGGAAATAACTTTTTATGTAAAGTCCTCTTAAAGATCTCCCAAGTCACCAGACCACCCCTTAGTGCCCTATTATCCCTCCTTTCTACGTACCAAGTTTGGGACACATCTTTAAGTTGATAAGCTGTCAACTCGACCGTCTCAATCGACGTCACCCCCATAGCATATAAAATCTTATAGACCTTATCAAGGAAATCTTGAGGGTCCTCATCCGACCTCGACCCAAAGAACATAGGTGGATTCATTATAGTAAAGTCTCTCAAAAGAAATGCCATAGTGTTAGTATGTTGAGTCACTCGAGGTAAAACCTCCCTATTCACTTGAGCCGTCATGGCTTGGACTTGAGTAGTGACGACATTAGCTTGAGAGGTCATGGATTGAGCCACATTGAGAAAAATTTTCATTATCTCTCCATAGGTCATTAGTGGAGGAACAACCGGAACTTGATTACCCATAACAACTTCTTCAAGTTGAGGCACTTGGTTGTTTTGTGGACGAATTTGTTTTGTTTTGTGGAGGCACTTGCTTGTCTTGTGATCCCACATTAGACATTTCTTTCTTGGCCCTTCTAGCAGCTAGTCTTCGAGTATTCATACCTATAACCACAATAAAAGGTTAAGGAGAGAGCACATAATAAGACTCTAGAGACATGACATACAAATACAAGAAGACGAGAGTTTCTAAGCATCACATAGTCTCTCACTCATAAGTGCGTCACTCTTCACAAATATTAATATGAATCTACATAGACGTGGTTTAATGAGACATCATTTCTAGAGATATTCAACTCATGCTGTGATACAAAGTTTGTCACATTTGGGAAGTACCCGCTAGACGTAACCGGCGTCGTCATCCTTGTAGAGGACTAGGACTAACCTTATTGCATTCATCATTCCATTCATAGGTTAAAAAGTACGGAAAATTTAAAACTTTTCATCTACATCTACTTCATGAGGCTTTCTTAGACCTCTTGCTTACACATAATATACTCATAGAGAGTATACATACACTCCACTATAAGAAGATTGCACAGTCTTCTACTTTTATGACACATATAGACAAAATACATAATATAGTCTTAAAAGAGATGTCTCATATTAAACCATCTAAATCGAATAAAACCATATGGGCACAAGAGCTTGGACAATGTATAAATAACACTTAGAGCTTACGAAAATATCTTGAGACAATGCATATCTTTTATGTTTTAAATGGTATGTACCGCTTGACCATTTGTTTGAGGATGAAACGCGGTGCTAAGCTTCACTTGTGTACCTAAACCATTTTGAAAAGCTTCCAAAAAGTGAGAAGTTAATAGGGAATATATATCTGAGATGATGGACAAAGGAATCTTTTAGGACTCACAATCTCATTAATGTAGATTCTAGCATACTCTTCGACAATATATGTAGACTTAACGGGGATAAAGTAGGCAGATTTCGTCAACCTTTCCACAATAACACATATCGAATCATTTTTCCTCCGAGTTTGAGGAAACCCACAACAAAGTCCATATTGATGTCTTCCCACTTCCAAGTAGGAACATCCCTGATTTGGGTTAAACCACCCGGTTTTAGATGCTCGACTTTAACTCTTTGGCAATTTGGACACTTAGAAAAAAAACACCGCGATGTTCCTTTTTAAACCATCCCACCAATAGACCTTCCTAAGGTCATGATACATTTTGGTGGCACTTTGGATAAATACAATAATGGGAACAATGGGCTTCTTCAAGAATTTGATTTATCAAATCGTCAACATCTGGTACACATAACCTCCCTTGGTACCTAAGAACACCAATCCCCCTTGAGAGAATGACTTATTGAGCTTACTAAGTACCGGCTCCTTCAACTTCATAAATAGAGGATAAAGGTATTTGTTAGATTTCACCTCAACCACTAATAACGATTCAGAGTTATGGTAGACCATAAAATAACCATTTGGAGAACCTTCAGTTCGGACACCATCATTATACGATTCAAAGCATCTGAAACCACGTTGTCCTGCCGAGGTGGTAAAGGACACTCATGTCGTAATCATTCAAAAGTTCCAACCATCTTCTTTGTCAGAATTTCAACTCCTTTTATGTAAACACATATTGAAGAATTTTATGGTCAGTAAACACAACAACAAGAACACCATACAAGTAGTGTCTCCATATATTCATGGCAAAAACTACAACCACTAACTCAAGGTCATGAGTTGGATAATTCTTCTCATGTAGTTTGAGTTGTCTAGAGGCATACACGATCAGTTTGCAATGTTGCATGATGACACATCCCAAGCCCACTCATGATGCATCAAAATACACCGTAAAGCCTTCATTACCCTCCGATAAAGTCAACACCGGAGAGGAGGTAAGACTATCTTTCAACTCTTGAAAACCTTTTTCACAAGCTTCAGACCACTCAAACATCAGCAATAGATGCAAATATGTCAACAAACCTTCAATAGTAGCCGGATATACCTAAGAAACTTCTTATGTCGGTGGGAGTCAAAGGTCTAGGCCAATTTCTTACCGCATTTGTCTTCTTCGGATCAACCTTAGACCCCCACTGGAGATAACAAGGCCAAAAAGAATAAACTGACCTTAAATTTGACATAAAGTTGGTGTTCTTTAGGGACTTTCAAGGCCAAACTCAAATCAATCTCATGCTCATTTTCATCCTTGGAGTATATATAAATATCATCGATGAACATGATCACAAATGGGTGGAGGTAATCTTTAAAAACTCTATTCATTAGGCCCATGAACACCATCGGGCAATTGTTAACCCAAAAGACATCACTAGGAATTCATAGCGACCATATCTAGATCAGAAAGCGATTTTGGGGACATCTTCTCCTCTCACCATAAGTTGGTGATATCCCGACCTTATGTCAACTCAGAAAATTAGTGAGAACCTTGGATTTGATCAAAAAGATAATCAATCCAAGGGAGAGGATACTTGTTCTTTATGTTGAATTTATTGAGTTGATGGTAATCAATGCACATCCTAAGGGACCCATCCTTCTTTTATCACAAACAAGATTGGACTACCTCATGGAGAAAAACTATGTTGAATGAAACCCTTGTCTAGTAAATCTTTGAGTTTGATATTTAAATCCTTCAATTCGGCCGGAGCAATCCGATATGGAAGAACTAAAATGGGGTTCGTATCCAGTAACATGTCAATTCCATAGTCAATTTCTCGTTTGGGAGGAACTCTGAGAAGGTAATCAGGAAAAACTTTCTGGAATTCCCTCACTACAAGGACTAATTCAATAGAAGGAGTTTCACATTCTACATCTATAACCCTCATCACATGGTATATACAACCCCTGTCTATCATCATAGAAGCCTTAAGGATGAACTGATTTTACCCTTGGCATAGAATTTCTCCCATTTCACTCTTAAATGGGTTCATTGGGGAATTGAAACTTCAGTACCCTCGTTTTACAATCTATGGAAGCAAAACAAGAATGAAGCAAATTGATGCCCAAAATAATATCAAAATCAAACATGTCATGTTCTACCAGATCAGCAAGAGTAACTTTATTGGGAAGAATCACATAGCATTTCCCATAGACTTTCTTAGCAACGATCGAGTCACCCATTGGGGTACAAACCAAAAAGGGTTCAATCAAAACATAGGGAAGTCTATCAAACTTCGTAGTTACCAAAGGTCTAGCAAAAGAAAGGTTAGAACCAGGATCAAGTAAATGAAAAACATTAACATAGAAGACTTGTAACATACCGGTCACCACATCGGGAGAACTCTCTTGTTCACCCCTAGCCTTGAGTGAATAAACACGATTCCTTGTTGTAGATTCGGAGGTAGGAAAACTTTATTAAGATTGATTTTCCCCCTTTCCTTGACCCTTCATATTATGACAATCTATAACTATATGGACACTTTTGCAACAACTGTAGAAAGTGTTCATTCGAACAAACATTTACCCGCATGTTTCTTACCACACTTTCCACAAGTTGGTATCTCTTTTGGTGAATCACCATCTCCCCTTTTGAGACTTAGGGTTAGACACCCTATAACTTTGAGTCTTGGAGAACATATAAGGAACTTGGTTTGAAAACCTTTTCTTAAACTTAGGCTTGTCTTGAATTTCAATCCTACTCTTAGAAGAACCACTTTCAAAAGATGTTGCCTTCTTAGCCTCCCTATTTCACTTTCTTAGAAAACTCTCCTCTACTTGTTGTGCAACAACAATCAACCAAGAAAGATCCATTTTGTCATGAAGAATAGCCGTACGACATTCTTCCTCAAGCACTTCGGATACATAGCAACTAATTTCATCCCTAGCATTGGAAACCAAAGAGGAAGCATATTGGATAGCTTATTGAACTTTAAGAAGTATTACTTAAAACCAATACCTGTTTGACGAGGGTTGATGAAATCCTCCACCTTAGCTTCAATTTGCTCACTTGGGATGAACCTATCAAGAAAGTCCTTTTTGAAGATCTTCCAAGTCACGGGACCATCTCCGAAAGCTGGATTATCCTTCCATTGATTGTACCATGTTCGAGCCACGTCCTTGAGTTGATAGGCATCAAGCATGGCCTTTTCAGTAGTACTCACCCCCATATCAAAAAGAATCTTATAGACCTTGTCAATGAATTCTTGGGGGTCTTCATCAACATTGGACCCAAAGTACATAGGGGGATTCATCCTAGTAAATCTCTCAAAGGGGTAGCCATAGTACTAGCATGTTGATTTTCTCGAGGTACAACCTCCTGTTTAGCTTGTGTCTTCATGGATTGAGCTTGAATAGTGATGGATTTGTCCATTTGGAGAAGGGTTTCCCTTACTCACGATCCTTCATGGCAAAAGAATTGACCCGAACTTGATCATCCAATAGAAACTTGCTCTTGAGGAGGAACTTGATTGCCTTAGGGAGGAACTCCCACATTCACAATCCTTATACTTCTCTTCTTGCAGTTGTTCTTCAAGTATTCATTGCCTATGACTACAAGAATGTAATTAGATGCTAAACTACACAAGACTCTCGAGGCACGACATGGGATTATGAAGAAAAGATATTTTTCCTAATCATCACATAGCCTCTCATTCATGAATGTGGCGCGCTTCACAACCATGAACAAGACACTATATAAATGTGGTTTAGTATGAAATTAACACTAAGTTATTTAAACTCATGCTTAGATACCAAGTTTATCACCCCCGCACACGAACCCCCTAAATGTAACCGGCGTCATCTTCCTTGAAGAGGACTTAGACAAGCCATTAGCATTCGTCATTACATATCATAGGTAAAAATTTGGAAAATATTTTTTTTCATATACTATGTGAAGTATACTTAGACTTCTCGCTTATCATATTGAGGTATACATTGACCTCTCACATAGAAACTTACATACGCTTCTCTCTTAGCAACATGAACAACATACATACGATAATCTCAAAACTGTTTCACATAAAAGCCATCTAAATAATACGAATCTTTGACTTATTCAATACAATGTCAATATGCCATATAAACCTTACTACAATACAAAATAAATGATAAAAGTAATAAAAGAGTATTTTGTAATCTAATACAATATTCATGGATAGAATAATGAAAAGATAGCATCATCGAACATGAGGACCTATAAACACTTCGAAAAAGAGTTCCAAGCTTCTTCAATCGACCTTCTTAATATGCATTGGCCGGACCCTACATTTGTAGTTATATAAAGTATATGGTATAGTATGCCACATGTACTAAGTATGAGTATATGCACATAAACATTTAAGGACATTAATGAAAAGGCGATTTCTTTAAAAAGCATGCTAAGTCATTTGAAAGCCTTTAATGCACATACAAGATAATGATCACAATTATATAAAGCATGATCATAACTAAATATATATCATCATAATGTCATATTATCATTTCATGCTCAATAGTTCATATCAACATAACATAGAAAACACTTACCAATAATTCCATCCCAAGCTACAGGTGCAGTGATAATGTTAAGCCCATAACCCAAATAATCAAGTAAACAAGAATGGATACCATAAGTAATGCTTTGCTTCATACAACTTATGTCATAACTAGTAATCATCACATAAAACAATATAGACCAAAACATGTTCATAGACATAAGCAACATCATATAAGAGTAACATAATATAACATAAGCATTATACATTTCATGTATTAATATTACATAAGAATAATCTCCTAGGACTTCCCGTAGAGTCAACTTGTGCAATGTCTAAGTAGAGTCCCATACCCCCACCTATACTAAGTATAACCCTCAAGTCACCCTAGTCAATGTTCATTTACTTTAATATTTCATTTTACTTGAGGGAACAATTGCCTTAATTGACATTAGACCATGTGAGGTAAATATGAAATACGGTGTCATAAAGCCCCACAACGAAGAAGGTGGTCTACTTGCCAAGGTAGAACCAAAACATGAACATAACATTCTAGGTAGATCCAATAACTCATATTCAAGAACTAGGATACATATTAGAGACCCATAGTTCCACATTATATGGAAGCCTCTATCTCATGAAAGTCATTGTGAACCTACCTTCCAGCTTGTTAAGGGTCACCTCTCATATATAGTTCACTCGATGCTAAGCTAAAGTCTCTTTTTATATCGCATTTAAGTTATCATTAGTCATAAATTTAATCATAGGCAATAGGAGAATAAATCCTTGTATAAACATGATCATTAGGTCATTATGTTTAGGATGATAATTTCTTTCCATCACAATCGCTCATTAGTGAGATTAACATATCATAATCATAGTGTGCAAGGCATACAAGAGAACATCATCAACCTTGCATTATGATATCCTTACCATGATCCCACATTTAACATATTCATAGCCCATCATATATTCACATCAACATCACACATACTTCAATTGCATAACAACATCAATTATAGAAAATCATTAACATAATAGAGTAATCATGACTTTAGAAGACTTACCTATTGCTTCAAAAATCTTCACCAAAAATATGCACTTAATTCACCATAACCATCTAATAATATTGTGAAATACATAATAACATAACCAATCCCAATCACTCTAGTCATACACAAGACCAATTCATAGTTAGGGTGTTAGATCCCGAGACCACACCCTAGAAGATATGAAACACTCAGAGTGAAACTGGCGTACTTGACCTCTCGGAGGTTCTGTACAAGCCCTTCTGTATCGTTCATTGCATATAAACATATGAAAACTTGTGCGGAATCAAAACTTTTCACAAAAATACTATAAGTTTAAAATATTTTTCATATAAAACTCATACGAAATACTAAGTCTCATTTCATCAAATCATAGATACGATAATACATTGGGAAACTTCCCATACACAATAGAAATATAGTACTACTAAGTCTATTACAATACATTGATAAAGTAAACAAAAGACATCTATGCCCTCGAGTCAAATGAGAACATACTTCAACTTCACTTGAACGATGCTACTATCCAAGTCTTGATTCTCAAATGATCCTTACCTACCAATTACTATAGAAATAGATAAAAGCCTGAAATTAGTACAAACACATGCACTAAGTATGACATAATGCATAAAATCATTAAAAGTACATTTATTTTGAAATATGCATTTTCCATTTAATATAATTTCATAATCATAAGAATAACATTTAACACCTTATAAACACATAATATAACATTTAAGAAATTTAATTCATTTTTAAAGTCACTTTACACTAAAGTAGTTCAATGTTATAGTAAACTTCACTTTTACAGTAAAATTTCTTAACTCCATTTTAGACATTATCAAGCATGTAATCCTCTAACTACAAGCTATCCTAAGACTCACTTTATTAAGACAAAGAGATACCACCATACAAGCTCTCTAGGCACACTGAAATGATCCTTAATGCTAGTTGGTATCCTATATGATTAGAATAGACAATAACTGACCTAGACCATGTGTCTAGACATGGAATCCGTAGTTCTAACCTACTCTGATAAGGTTGTTCTACTTTCCAAGGGTGGAACTAGGACACATCCCATGTAGGCACATGGTTAAGGAATATGAAGGGCTTTTATGCACTCTAGTCTCATTCTCAAGTAAATATACATTGTACTCTAGTCTCCTTCTCAAGTATAGCTACTTCCCATGACATAATCGCTCGATGCCAGCCTTTGTTCTCATTGAGTAATTGACATTAAAGGTTCATACAAAGGGGTCCCATATCTAGTTCATAACTCAATCACATTCACCCTACCAAAAAGGTCCACCAGGGCTACCTTACAATGTCGACATAGATAGATCATTATGGCTTCCCTAAAGATGATATGATGATGTTCCAGCCAATCAAGCGTAACTCCATTATTCCTTTGCATAAAGGATATCATTACGTCTCTCGAATTCAACATTCTTAACCTCACCACTAGGTTTAAGGTTCTATGTACATGACCTTACTAATATCATTTAAGGTCTCACATATCATTCATTCATACATAACAAGGGAGCAATAAGCCTACCTAGTCAAGACATCCCCTATGATAGTTACAGGAGCAGAAGCGAATATATGTAAATATAATTGCTTACTAGAAGATAAATGGGAAAAATTAAAAACACCTATGGTAGTAACGGGATTTAACAATGAAGGAAGTATGATTAAATACAAAGCAAAAAATATAAAGAATCAAATATGGGATAAGATACTAACAATAGAAGAAATGTATAATTTTGAATTTACTACAAAAGATATGTTATTAGGAATGCCATTTCTAGATAGATTTTATCCACACATAATAACAAAAACATATTGGTGGCTCTTATTCACATATCATTTGTACATATATCAAGTAAGTGACACAATTCTACCAAGACAAGACACAAACTTCTTTACTTTATCACATATAGCATATCATTCTTTGAAGAACTTAGGAACAATCATGCATTCAACATCTAAGACTACACATATAAGAACATAGTTATAATCTAACACGATCTCCATAAATGGAACACATACTTTCACTTATTCACATGTAGATAGATATGCTCATACTTCACGTATATAAACTACACAAATAATCATTATACTTCGAGTAGTTGCTGACGAAGCCATGATAATCATAGTACATAAAGTAACGCCGACAAGGCCACATTAATTGCAAGTAAAGCACATAGCACCACCACCATAAGTTTATCATACTAATTACAACATAATTGAAATATAATAAATAAAAAATACAAAGAATTAGGTCAGCGTACCATCAATCCACTCTCTCCACATCAATCCAAAGCTAAATCATCTAATTAAATACCACAAAACCCTTACCCATGTCCATAACCAATAATTCAATACATAAACTATGATATTCAATGAAACTAGGTCAATTCAATATAGATTCATAAATCTAAGACAACCTATACATCAATTCAACAAAATTATTACAATAATCAATAGCCCGAAGAAAACCACACTACAACTAATAAGCATTAATACATGGGTTCATAGGTTAATTGAGTTAAAATCATCTAATTAATTACAATTCAATCAATATACAATGTTTTAAAACCTTTAATGCAATAACCCAAAAAATAGATCATGAAATTGGATGATTCATCTTTTAAAACTTCAGAAAGCTTCTTTGAATTTGGGCTCCTTGATTAATAGAGTTTCAAGTATCAAGAACCATACCTCAATAAAACTAATCCTCCAATTTGATGAAAAATCTCCACTCAACTCTCTAATACAAGCCCTTCTTTGACTTTTGGCTCAACGGAGTTCTTGTGAATTTCTAAGGGAATTCGGGTTTTTATTTTTGAACAATGAAATATTCAAGTGTTAGAGACATATATACCCAAAAGATCCCTAAGTAACCTACCTTTCTCTTATTTGGACCTGGGGTGAATTTATCAATTAACCCCTAACTAAATAGTGAACTGCATGCATGAGAGAGTCCATAGGAGGATTAACCACAAACAGATCATTTCTCAACCAACGGACCGTTCTATTGGTCCGTAGATTAGGACTGAGGCACGTACTTGGCTTGCTTTTAACCTCGCCTAAATGTCAACCCACTTACCTCATCTACAGGACATCTACTAACCCACTTGGCGTAAATTGCCTCCGTAGGTTGGGCTGGAGTTGGCAGCTTGGACACTCTTGAATGGTCCTTCCTCAAGGACCCTTTGTTGGTCCTTAGGGATGTTTGTCCAGACGTTTCCAACACAAATATGTTCGAATAAAAGTTTAGGACATACCACATAAATTTAATCCATAATGAACACATAAAACTCGACGAAACATGCCAAGACACTCAAGGTCGTTTCAAGAAAAACTTTTCAAATGTCATGGACGTTTGAACTCGAAACTTCATGAAACTTGACACACTGCTAAACACCATATAAATAATATAATGACCTCATTGACTCATGAAACACACAATTAGGCTCATAACAATATATAAGGAACATAGACGACTTAGTCGTTGAACGTTTTAGTTTTCCCTTTACGTTTCACTTCCAAATAACCTAAAACGCTATACACTGCCTCAATACAATATTTTACACCAATTCAGGATCTTAGACCCTCATTACAACCATGTTAAGCTCTAGTTTCATCTAATTCATTTGAGGGTTGTTACATAGGGTTAAGAGAAATGGTTCATTTATGAGTTCGTTCAAGCAATAGTTCCAATCCCAACATTACATGACACTAAGTGGATGTAGAGGACATACTTCACACGAAAATAAACAATACAATATCAAGTATTGAATAATACATACTTAATTAGCCAAAGTAAATCATAAATCATCATCATTTGTCATAAATTTCGAGTTTTGAAGAAAACCCATTTATGGAGTAAAAACTCTAGGAATTTGAATTGTTAGAAATTATCTTTGAATAGACCTTTTGGGGAAAGGAATTACAAGAGTGAAAAACCCATACCTTATTTAGAATTAATCCACAAAATTCAAGTAAAAACCTTGGAAATTTGATCTTCTTCTTCAAGCTTTCTTGTTCTTCAATGGTGGATAAATAGAGAGAGAGAGAGATGACAACTTTTGGGTTTTTATATGGGGTTTTGTTTTGAGTGAGTAAATTTGAGGGAAATATGATTGAAAACTAATATATAGGCGACCCATTAAATACCCAAAAGACCCCTGACTTAAATTGACCCTTTAATGAAGTCAAACTTGAATTCCAAATTTCAGATCTCGTCGGGGGAACAAGCCTGCGAGGCGGAGCTGCTCCCGCAAGTTTTGCTAAATTAATTTTAGAGAAAGACCAGTCCGCGTCATTCCCGTGACTCAGACTTGATTTCTGGACAAAGGCATACCAAGTCCGCGATGCGGACCCATTTCTCCCATGCACATTTTTGCCGCGGAATTGGCATCTTGCTTGGCTAAGTTTGGGGTACTGTTGTGGACCCCTAGGGTTATACTTGGGGGGTTGGACCAGGACGTTTTTAATATATATACATGGTTTTACCTATTTAAAGTAATTCTACCAGTTTTAGACCTCATACAATATCTCTAAACCTTCATGAATCCTAAGGACGTTTAACTAGTTCAATTATACTAGCTTCCAAACGTGATGGACGTTTCTTGAAGTCTTGACTCTAAAACTTCCCAGATGATTTATAAAAATTATTTTAGGACTTAAAACAGTATTACTAAACATACACCAAACATGTGAGGTTCTAAATAAGGTCTTGGACTTTCGTAGTCTAACACATTGAAAATCCAAGACGAGTCTTAGAGCCTATCATAGGTTCCATGGGGTCTAAGAACTATTTTAAGTCAATTTTAATGAATATAGGTCATTTAGGAAGTTTAAGAACCAAAACGTCCAAGAACATTCACGATGTTTTGAAGTTGGTTCAAAGAGGTACTAGCGTGCCTTAGCCTATTTGACTATCTTTTTGAAGTCAGAAAGGTATGAAAATTTGTGAAAAGTTAGATAATAGGTGTTTAATTTGCTTCAGGGTTGAAACTTCCGTGTATGAATCCAGAACGACCAGCGAAAGGTCATTGAAAAGGAACCCTAAAGGTTGAGGCAGCACTGCCTGAGCAGTGTGCATTGACGAGGAAGGAAACGGTCTGTGTGAGGACTGATGGGGAATTGGTGCCAGTGTCGTCCCACACTTAAAAAAATTGAAGAATCCCCTTGTTTGCACAGTCTCTGAACTGACCTACGGAGTGTAAGACGGAGGGGGGTTATCCGTTGACTCACAGTTAATTGAGTGGTTTAGGGTTATTTCGGAAGTAAGGGGAGACTAATTAACTAATTTAACTCCCATAGAAAGTCCCAAACCCAAATTAACCTAATTATAACTCTCAAATACAAACTCTTTTCCTTCTCTCCTCTTTCTATCGCTACTTGAATTCATCATTAAAGACTAGAAAGGAAAGGGGTTTGAGAGTATGAACGGGAAGAATTCACCATAAATTATTCATCAAAGGCTAAGGTATGGTTTCTAATTCACCTTTGAGACTCTTTCCTCAAAAGGTTCCTTCAAAATGGTCTTCAACAGTTGATCTAGGTTAGAAGGTGAGTTGACCTAGACATTTTATTTTAAGCATGATCTAGTATGGCATTGTGCTATAGTGTTTATTTCTAGTATTGTTTTCATGGTTATCGTTGAATTATGATGTTGAACATCTAAATTGTATTGAATTGAAGTTTTAGGGTAAGGACTAAATAATATACTATGAGGAAGACTTGGTAAGTATAGGAATCTTTATCGTTACTTCAAATTGTGATTAATTGTGGTTAAGTCATGATGTTATATTGGAGTATGCCTTATATTTGAATTATAGGGTGGTATGATGTCGAATTGAAATGTCTTGACTATGTCGTGAGGTTGATTAAGGTGTTTGTGACATAAGGATGGTGATAACTATCAACGTGCCTTGATATGCTATGAAATGCTATTGTGTTAACCTCACTTATATTAATTGCGATGAAAGGACTGTACTATGAAATTCTTATTGAGCTACTAATGATGATGATTATACAAGGGGTAGAACCTATGACCTAAACTAAGCTATGATTTTTAATTAAAGGCTTAAAAACATTTTAAAAAGGGACTCTACCTTAGCACCGAGTGAACTAGATTGAGGATTGTCCCTTCCTACATAGGGAAAGTTGGAACACTACATTACTCTTGAGATTGGAGACTTTAATGCATGGGGCATAAACAGGGTCTGAACTATATATTCTAGTTCATGATCTATGTTGCCTTCATATGAATACTTGCTAGTGGATCCACGTAATTGCTATATTTCATGTTTTGGTACTACCTTGGCAAGTAGTCCGCCTTCTTTCGGCGTAGGGTTTTATGACATTTGATTCCGCACTAGCTCACGTTGTCTATATTGGTTAGGGAAAGATGTTCCCAAAAGGTAAAATGAATTAAAGGACTTGAACTCTAACTTGGATAATCTAAGGGGTGTAGCTTAGTCTAGGTAGGGGTATGAGACTCTACCTAAGAATTGAATTAATTGGATGTTAGGGGAGTCTTAGGAGTATGTTCTTATATATGTTTATGTTATGATGATATATGAAAGATACATGGTGAACCTGCACATTGTTGATACTACATGTTAGTTAGTTCACTTGTGAGTATGCATTGGGTTATATTATTAACATAAGATGAAATGTATATTTAAATGTTATATTATGTGATGTTAGACATTGGTTATGGTTTCTTGTTGAGGCTACTTGATTGAGTAAGGTTATGGGGCTTCACTTGGTGATTGCACTTGCTGACTTGATAAGGATTCATGAGTAGTTGTCTTGCTTATTATGGTATTATTGAATCTTATTCATTATTGTGATTTTATTCCTTGATGATAGGGTTTTAGTAAAACATGGGTTAAAGTATGTTGGGATACATTTCTTATTTGAGTTAGTAAGCATGTTTGGTTGGTTGGTATTACTTGCTTGATTTCGCATTAGATTTTTAAAAGGGTAAAATGGCATGTTTTGACTATGTCCCTTTTTAGCATGTTTTGTTGTTATATATGAATAAGGTCTCATACTTAGTACATGTGGAGTACTAACCCCATTTTCTTCACTTTTCCTACACATTTCACTTTGGCCGGTGACTGCACTTTTTTTTGGTGTGGGGGAGACACTGTATTTCATGATGCTCACATGATCTATGTCAGTTAAAGTTAAAGTTCCCAATGAATGAATAAGGCTAACCTCAAATGAAGCATATAAAGAATTGAAATATTCCTAAGGTGTTACGCTAGGATAATCAAGAGGTTAGCTAGACTGAGGTAATGACATTAGGTTATTCCTGATCATTGCACAACAAACCCGATGAACGTCTTAAACTACATCCTAGGTATAACTAGTATTCACATTGGCCTATGAATGAAACAAAATGAACTACGTATGAATGAATGAAGTAGACTCTGTGTTTGCTAATAAATACTCCATATTTAAGGTCACATATGTTGAGCCCTTATTTTGGAAAGTCTTAATATCAAGTCCATGATTCCAAGCTCTCATTGTCTATGAATTTTAATGATATGAAAGAAGCAATCTGTTATATGTTATGCGCTATGATATGTGCTATATGAAGATGTTATGTGTTTTGTGCAATATGATATTCATAATGATGCATGCTAATCTCATGGCATGACCTTCCTAACTCAATTTGGAAAGTTCACTAACATTCCTAATATCAATTTGGGAAGTCTACTGACTGGACTTCAAAAAATCATATCGCTAGGAAAGAGCTATTCTTTCTCATGCATGTCCTTGGTGTGTGCTTGCATATACCCATACTTAGTACAAGTGTGTACTAACCCTATAAATCTATATTATTTTAGGTGCTGGAGGGCGATAGAGCTACATGATCATTATTGCAGCTATCCGGACATCAGCATTCATCTAAAGTTTGGTAGGTCCTCATGCTTTCAAGGATGCTACTGTTTTACATTCTAGCATAGTTTTACATTTGAGCTAGTGGAGCATGTTCCACTAGCATTTCTTTCCTATTTTTATTCAGACTTTGTATTGGTGCAATTTTGGCAATTATATAATTAAGACTGAATGAACTATTTCATTCAGTTGCTTATCTGTATATTGTTAAATGGTTGATGATGAACGATAATGAAATGTTAAGAATGTTAAGCAATTATTTTTAAAGAATCAAAAGTTTCAAATTTTCTGCTAAAATTAACCTAGTAAAGTAAGGATGACATAAGTAGGCTTGTTTGCAAGCTCTTAGAGGTCAACGACTCTAGTTCGTCTAGGTTCTAGATTCCAGTCGTGACAAAGTTTTTATCAGAGCACTAGGAGAAATTACAAAAATAATAAGTTTACATAAACCACATTGAGTAGTTTCTAAGTCATGGTAGTAATGTACACCACTATCCTAAATTAGAGCCTACATGATGCGTAGGAAAAGTTCCCTTCTTCTGATCTTATCGTGTTTTTCCTAATGTTTGAGTTCGTGGTGTTATGAGCGTGTATAACATCAATTCTTTTGTTTTCAAAGAATGAACACTACGAGGGCCATCATGATGTAGGCTCAGTCTATGACCGCTTATGTCAACAGGCAGGATGTTTAGAGCGAGAACCTACTGTTTCGCTGCATGGCTGACATACTGCGAGATTTCAGGAGGATGAATCCTCTTATATTCACAAGTGCTAAGATATCGGAAGATCCTCAAGAGTTTGTAGACGAGGTGCATAAGATCTTTGTGGCTATGGATTCCACTGATATTGAGAAGGCTGAGTTGCCTTCCTATAAGCTCAAGGATGTTGCACAGACTTGGTGCAAAATGTAGCAAGATTGTTGTGTCTTAGGTGGAGTGCCAGTCATATGGGAGCTTTTCAAGACAGCATATCTAGAGAGATTCTTCCTTAGAGAGATGAGGGAGGCCAAGGTTAAAAAGTTCGTCAGTCTTATGCAAGTCTCTATAATTGTCAGGGAGTATTTCCTGAAATTTGTTAAGCTAACAAGGTATGTTACTTTCCCTAGTATGTAATACAAAGAATGAGGAGAATATTGAGCTTTGTTTAAATCATCTAGGTATGCTACTTCCCTGGTTTCTGACATTAAGGATAAGATAAGAAGGTTCCTCACAGGAATCAATAGACCTGTAGGAGGAGTGTCGATCTGCGATGCTCCATGATAACATAGATCTTTCCAGGTTGGTGGTCCATGTCAAGCAGGTAGATGACAGCCGTAGAAAGAGAGGTGTTTGTGATGTTAGGAGGCCTATGCCTCTAGATTAGGCTTGTCCCAGTCATGAAGGCCACAGAAATAACTTTGGCGTCCGTGAGAAGCCAAGGATCAAAAAGGGTCAACAAAGTTTTGGGAATTCAAATCCTTAAAGAGGTGCTACACCTAGAAGAGACAGACCTGAGCCGAAGAAGGTAAATGGAGGTAAGATGAATCTTCCTAAGAAGAATTGTGCTAAGTTTGGCCGAGCTCACAGTGGAGAGTGAAGATAGTGCACAAATGCCTGCTTTAATTGTACAAGAGTCGACACATGATGAGAGACTGTCCATATAACAAAGGTCAAGCTGGAGGTAATGCTCATCCTAGGCCTAATCCACATGGTGCAGTAGCAGCCGAGCCTCCCAAGAGGAACATATTCTATGCCTTGAAGGGCAAGTAGGAGCAGGAGAAGTCCGCAGATGTTGTTATAGGTATGCAACAAGTATTCTCAACATTATTCTTTACTTGATCTAGGGTCTACACTTTCATTTGTCACTCCTCTGCTTGCCCTTACTTTTAATGGATTAGCTGAAGTTCTGCATGATCCTATAGTGGTTAGTACAACTTTAGGAGAAAATGTAGAACTAATAGAATATACAAGGATTGCCAAATAGTTGTAAGTAGTAAGAATATGTGTGCATATTTGATTGAGTTACATATGCATGATTTTAATATTATTGTTTGAATGGACTGGCTTCATAATTGTTATGCTTGCTTGGACAGTCGCAGTAGAGTTGTGAAATTTCGCTTTCCTAGTGAAGAAGAGTTAGTTTGGGAGGGGTACAATTTGAGTCATCCCGATCCCTAAATTTTAAATTATAGGTTCAACAAAATGATGTCCAAGGGGATACTATGTCATCTTGTGAGTGTTAATTATTTAGATCATGACTTTCCTTCCATAGACCTAGTGCTTGTAGTGAATGTGTTTCTACATGTGTTTCCTTAATATTTTCCTAGAGTCCCTTCCTTTCGAGAGACCGACTTTGGTTTTGACTTAGAACATGGTACTACACCAATCTCAATTCCTCCTTATCGACTGGCTCCAACAGAACTCAAAGAGTTCAAGTTGTAGTTAAAAGATCTCACTGATAAGGGTTTCATTCATCCAAGCATATCCCTTTGGGGCTCTCCAGTGTTATTTGTAAGGAAGAAAATGGAACACTTAGAATGTGCATTGATTATCAGCATCCAAGAAAGTGACTATCAAAAGAAAGTATCCACTCCCTAGAATAGATTATTTGTACGATCAGCTTCAAGGGTCTAGTTTCTTCTCTAAGATTGATCTTCCTTCAGGGTATCTTCAGCTAAGGTTTAGGGATGGAGATATCCCAAAGACATCCTTTCGTACCTGCTATTGTCTCAAAGAGTTTCTAGTCATGTCATTTGGTATCGCAAATGCACCTACTGTATTTATGGATCTCATGAACAGGGTCTCCCGTGAATACCTTAACTCTTTAGTCATAGTATTCATTGATAACATTCTCATCTACTCAAAGACCAAGGAAGAGCATGAACAACATTTGTTACTTACCTTGCAAGTAATTATACTAGATTAATTGTATGCAAAATTCAGCAAGTGTAAATTCTGGCTGAGATTAGTGACCTTACTGGGTATTGTTAGAGGTGGACCCCAGGAAGACTGAAGCTGTTAAGAATTTTCCAAAGCCCCTTACCCCACTGACATCCGTAGCTTTCTAGGATTGGCTAGTTACTACAACAGGTTTGTGGAGGGGTTTTCCTCCATTGCTGCCCCATTGACAACTTTGACAAAGAAGAAATTCAAGTTTGAATGGACTGAGACTTGTGAGAAGAGTTTCCATAAGCTCAAGGATAGACTCACTTCAGCCGCGGTGCTTACTCTACCGAAGTGTTGTGAGAACTACATTGTCTATTGTGATGCATCTAGGTTTTTTTTGGGTTGTGTTCTTATGCAGGTTTATAAGGTGATAGCCTATGCTTTCATACAACTCAATGTTCATGATAAGAATTATCCTACTCATGACCTGGAGTTGTCACCTGTGGTGTTTGCATTGAAGCTGTGGAGACATTATCTGTATGGAGTGCATGTGCATGTGTTCACAAATCATAAGATTCTCCAGTACGTGTTCACACAGAAGGAGTTGAATATACGTCAGCGGAGATAATTGGAATTGTTAAAGGATTATGACATGAATGTGCACTACCATCTAGGTAAGGATAATGTTGTGGATAATGCTTTGAGCATAATGAGCACGGGGACTTCATCTCACGTTCAGAACATGAAGAAGGAGTTATCAAAAGAGGTACGCAGATTGGCCAGATTAGGTTTGCGATTGGTTGACTCTACTGGTGGGGGTGTTTCAGTTCATCCTAATTCTGAAACATCCTTGGTAGTTGAAGTCAATAAGGGTCAGCATATTGATTCGTTGTTCATGGAGCTGAAGGGCTAAGTGTTGTTAAAAATAAATGAGTCTTTCGCTTTCGGAGGTGATGACATACTTAGATACCAGGACAGGTTGTGTGTACCAGATATGGATGATTTACCAACAAGGATTTTGGCAGAGGTGCATGGTTCAAGATATTCCATACATCAAGGTTCCATCAAAATGTATAATGACCTTAAGCAGATCTATAAGTGGGATGGCATGAAAAAGGACATTGCAGAGTATGTGGCTACATGTCGTAATTGTCAGCACGTTAAGGCAGAGCATCTTAAGCCTTGTGGTCTAACTCAGATCATTGAGGTTCCGACTTGGAAGTGGGAGGCCATTAATATGGACTTCGTGGTTGGTCTTTCGAGGACTAAAAGGCAACAGGACTCCATATAAGTTATTGTGGACAGATTGACTAAGTCTGCTCACTTTATCCATATGAAGTCTACCTACAGAGCCGAGGATTATGTGATACTTTATATTGATGAGAATATAAGATGGCATGGGATTTCGTATCTATCATTTTAGATAGAGGAGCTCCTTTTACTTCACAAAACTGGAGATCTTTCCAGAAAAGCTTGGGCACATAGGTAAAGGTTAGTACTTTCTTTCATCCTTTGACTGATGGGAAGGCAGAGCGCACCATTAAGACATTGGAGGAAATATTGAGAGCGTGTGTGATTGATTTCATAGGTAATTGGGATGAACATTTGCCTTTGATAGAGTTCTCTTGTAATAATGGCTATCACTCCAGCATTGGGATGGCACCGTTTGATGCACTCTATGGTAGGGGGTGTAGATCTCCAGTTGTGTGTTTCGAGGTTGGAGAGTCATCCATTTTGGGTCCAGAGATCATTCATGAGGCCTTAGACACAGTTAGAGTGATTAGGGAAAGGTTGACTACTACTTAAAGTTGGCAGAAGTCATATGCTGATAACAGAAAACGTCCCTTAGAGTTTGATGTTTGTGACTAGGTTTACTTGAAAATATCACCTATGAAAGGGGTGATGAGATTTTGGAGAAAAAGGAAGCTGAGTGCGAGGTTTGTTTGGCCATATGAGATCTTACAACGTGTGGGTGAGGTGGCCTATGAGTTAGCATTCCCTTCGATCTAGCTTCTGTTCATTCATTCTTTCATTTCTCTACGTTGAAGAAGTACCTATGTGATCCAGCATCAATCCTAACTGTTGAAGGTTAGGGGTTTGGTGAAGACTTGTCTTATGAGGAGGTACCTGTTGAGATCTTAGACAGACATGTCAAGCGGCTGAGGAACAAGGATATTGCCACAGTGAAGATATTGTGGAGAAATCATCTTGTTGAGGGTTCTAGGTGGGAGGATGAGGCCGACATTAGATCCTTCTAACCTCATATTTTCAGCTCTTGAGGTTAGACTTCCTACTCTCAAGCCTGTTTTTCCTTATCCCTCCATATTTTGTTCCAATTGATTGACTGTGTATAGTGATTTTACTATGATCTGACTGGCATTACGATGTGAAGTGGTAGTGTCATTCGGGGACGAATGATCCTAAGGGGGGATAATGCAACAACCCTTAAAAAGAATAGGATCAAGACTTAGGGTGTCAAGAATGCTTGCGATTATACCAAGGGTCACACGGATGGATACGCGTAGAACCGGACCTCAGAACCCTTACTACAACCTAGTCAACTAACTTGGGGAGTTAGTACAGCTTGGAAGGATTTAACCAACCAAGTAAGGCTCGCGAAAATTAAGCGAAAGAGTCTTTACAGGACTTAAAAAGGAAATTTTCAGTTTTGAGGGTCCAGGGGTAAAATGGTCTTTTCCAGGCAAAGGGTTATATTGTTATTACCCTGGGGAATTAATTAATAAATTAATTAATTTAATTAAAAGAGCAATTCAGATTGGGCCAACCCGGAGCGACCCATTTCGCAAATGGGGTGCCACTCGGGTTCGGGCCCCACTAGAAGCAATGAATTGATGATCTTATCATCAATTAAAATCTATTTATTAAGGGCAAATGGTCCTTTCACGTATTGATTAAAAAAAATCAGATTTTTGTTAATTTATTTAAATTCTAGTTTCACTAAGTCTTGAATTTAGTCTCCTAATCCTAATAACTCTCTCCGTCACATTTCTCAACTCTCTTTCACGTCTCTCAACTCTCACTCTCTCATGCTCTGACATACATGAAATCTCAAAAACAGTTCAGTAACCATTGTTCTTCACACTTGAAAAACACACGAATTATTTTAAGAAAATCAAGATAATCAAAAACATCAAGGCAAAGGGAGGTTGTTTGTCGAGTGGTGTGTACGTTGAGGAGAATTGGGCGTGGTTTGGAGGAGTTTCTGGGAAGTAGATTCACACTTGAAAAACATCAAAAGGTATGGGTTTCTCTCCTTGAATTCTTTCTCCAAGAATATTTTCCTTCTAACGATTCTCAAGGTCTTGAAAACTAAGGTTGTTCCCCTATGTATGTCCTTGTCCTTAGCTCCCAAACAAATTAGTAGGATGGGTATGTTATGCTGCTATATTTAGGCAATGTGAACATTTTTATAAGAGGGAAATTGTGAAAACAATATTTAAAGTTTGATAAGAAAAGTTGGTGTGTGTGTGTGTTTGTGCACGTGGGCAGTGGCTTTGGCCACTATTTTGGGGTTGTCTAAATCATGTATTTCTTGTGTATTTTAAGTGTGCAATGTGTGTAGCATATGATGTTCATTACCGTGAAATACAGTTGGTTGAAATAACCAGTTTTTAGCCAACTAAACTTATGAACAATGTGACTAAAAATGAGTTGAATAATTACAAGAATTTTCAAGATTTTGGTACTCTATAATAAGGTTTAAATTTGGGTTTTAAAAGGAAAAACTAAATAAGTGAGGTCAATGGGAATTGACACCAAGACCTCACATGTTGAGATGTCTGTAAAAGAAAGACAAATGTGAATGAGTTAAGGGGGATCAAACCCCTTAGCTAGTAGTCTTGCAAGGCAAAGAAAAAAAAATGGGGGCGGGGGATTCGATCCTAGCTTATGATTTCGCCTCAAAGAAAAAAAATGAGACTGGGGGAATCGAACTCGCGATCTGTGGGGAGAAGAAGGAGAACATTAAATAAGCAAATAAATGGGAGGCATGGGACTCAAACCCAGGACCTTCAAGTACGCGCGAAAGAAAAGAAAATAAGGAAAAAGGAAAACGCGAGGCGTGGGAATTAAACCCACGAATTCAAGGCTTAAGGAAGAAGAAAAATTAATTAGGAAATGAAGTGAGGATATGGGGGTTCGTTGCCACAACGTCACTACCAGTCGCCCAATTTAAATAAAATAAATATAGAGAGGTTGTAGGGGTTCGAAGCCACAACCTCACAGCCTCCACAACGAAATTAAAAGAAAGATTAAAGAGGATGTGGGGGTTTGAACCAACAACCCTTCGGCTAAATTAAGGGTAAAATTAAATAGAAAATCTATCCTTCAATGTTAATGTTCAAATTTAATTTAGAGTTCTAATGTTATGAATATTAGAAATAAAATCAATGAAAAATATAAATGCTATCCAAGTTATTCAAGATTTGGGTTCCCTTGCCAAAACTTCTGTATTGATACATAAGTCTTACGTGAGTAAAATATAAAAGATTAATGACATCAACTTAGATCAAAAATCAAGATCTTGGCATATATCCAATACACATAAGTCTTGTACTACATAATATTAGGAAAGTAAGAATCACTTAAAGAACTATGAATGAAGCCCCATGGCTTGTATGTATAGAATCATAAGTCTAACATACGTTCAAAAGTAAGTGAACCTAAGATGTACGTAATGAAATGGTGAACCCTAGTAGGATTAAGTATGAATGTAAGATAAACTAAATTGCCAAGGGCATTGGCATATGATGAGATGAACTACGAAATGATGATATGACCATTCACGAAATAAGAGGTGAGTAACTACGAAAAACAAAGGTGCTAATAATGAAGAATGTGGTGACTACATGATATGAGGCTAATATATATGATGAGAGCAATCTCAAATTATCCTAAGTAAATGTTTCAATTACGTACGCACCAATGAGAGTGTAAGATATCAAGAGACCAGTCTCTATGAATACTCTGATAAAAGTATTGAATTTAACAGACTTACTACTAATGATGAGATGAGAAATCATCTAATGAGCTATTCTATCCTCATACTAGAAGGCATCTTCCATGACATTTGAGTTGAATGTAATGAAACTTTATACTGAGCACCGATAGGTAGCCATGAGCGGTGATTTCTTATTTCAGGAAGGACGAAGGTTCACGTAACTAGTATGAGATGAGACTGTCCAGCATGTCGGGTATGGGTCTCCTTACATATCCTAGTCTTTGAACCTATACTGCCAATATAAGGATCTGGCGGGGTTAAATTCCCATATAGGCTAGCATGTTTTTCAGTCACATTGTCTGGTGATTCCACATCTTTTCGATATGGGGGAGACAATGGATTTCATGAGTTAGAGTTAAAGTTCACAATGAATTATTGAGGTCAGCCTCAAATGAAGCATATAAAGAAATAAATGATACTGAAGGTGTTAGGATAGGAAAATCAAGAGGTGATCTAGACTCAGGTAATGACATTAGGTTATTCCTAATCATTGCACAGCAAACCCGATGAATGTCTTAAACTGCATATTAGGTATAGCTTATTTTAACACTGGCCTATCAATGAAATAAAATGAAGTACCTATGAATAGATGAATCATACTCTGTGTTTTCTAATGAATATTTCCTATTTGAGGTCCCATATGTTGAGCCCTCATTTTGGAAAGTCTTAATGTCAAGTCCATGATTCCAAGTTCTCATGGCATATGAATGAATTATATGAAAGAAGTTATGTGTTATATGTTATGTGCTATCGTATGTGCTATATGAAGATGTTATGTGTTGTGTGAAATAAGATATTTATAATGATACATGTTACTCTAATGGCATGACCTTCCTAACTCTATTTGGAAAGTTTACTAACTTTCCTAATCTCAATTTGGCAAGTCTACTGACTTGATTTCCAAAAATCATGTCGTTAGGAAAGAGATATTCTTTCTCATGCATGTCCTTTATGTGTGCTTTCATATAACCATACTTAGTACAAATGTGTACTAACCCTATACATCTATATTATTTTAGGTGCAGGCACATGTGGGCGATAGAGCTACAAGATCATTGTTGCCGCTATTCTAACGTCAACACTCATCCTGAGTTTGGTAGGTCCTCATGCTTTCAAGGATGCTACTGTTTTACATTTTAGCGTAGTTTTAGAGTTGAGCTAGTGAATCATGTTCCACTAGCGTTTATTCCCAGTTTGATTCAGACTATTGGTGCCATTTTGGCAAGTATACAATGAAGACTTAATGAACTATTTCATCAGGTTCTTATCTCTTTTATGTTACATGGTTGATGATTAAAGATTTTGAAATGTTAAGAATTTTAGCAAGTATCTTTAAAGAATCAAATGTTTCAAATTTTCCGCTAAGAATTAACCTATGTAAAGTAAGGATGACGTAAGTAGGCTTATTTTCAACCTCTTAGAGGCCAACGACGTCAGACTCGTTTGGCGTCTAGATTCCAGTCGTGAAAGGCAACCACCCTTCGAGCATCTAAATCATTTTGTCTTTCTAGCAGAGTCTTCCAAATTCTAGTGACTATGGCTAAAACTTTTGTAGCAACTTTCATATTCTCATTCACATGGATCACCAACTTTTTTTCCAATGAGCGTACAAAAATTTAGTTAGTTGACCCATTATTTATTTAAGCAACTTAATGGATTATGAATGTGTGGTTAAGATGGTGGACAAGGCTTAAATGTCACTCTTTATTCCTTGCAAAATTATATCGGAACCCTTCATTTTGTTGAGAATTTTAGTCAATAAATCATTGGTTGCAGTATTCATTGATAATGTAGATTTTAAGGCGGAATATATTTAGCTTCTTCACATTCCCTGTAATTTTTGACATTATTTTTAGTCTAACCTTGATTTCCTAGAAGCCTTGGATAGATTGGGCGAAAGCCCTCTGATTTTCCACCTCTTATGTGAGACTACCATCATACATTCTTTAAGACACATCATGTACTAAATTGGTCCCACCTCCAATAACTTACTCGGATAACATTTCAAGTAGAGCAGTCGATTTTCCAATTCTCTTATCATACTCTTGGTTTTATCTACTTTATCCGTAAGCATTCCCAAGTGTGGAAGTGACATCTAATCTTCACTCATGTTCCAAGTTTGGTTAACTTTGGTCATCTCATGAGTAAACCTTGGTGTTTCTACGAATGATTTCTTAAATATAACACCCTAAAAGAAAGTGATCAATCAATACTTTATTTACGACAACAAAGCTTTGGTAAAAGTATTGTAACAACAACTTGTTAGGAAAGCAATGTTCTTGACATTATGACAACGCCCTTTAAAAATGGAAACATGCTTTATGTATGGGTTCTCCATCGATCTTTAAATTTTTTGAATATTTTCCTGAAATTCATTAGTTTTGAAGGAGGAAACAATCTCTTAAGAAAAGATTCAATTTATTCTTCCCATGACGTAAGAGACTTCTTCGGCAACTAAAACAACCTCTTAGTCAGTTTACCCACAAAGGAAAAAGAAAATAACCTCAACCGCATTGATTCTTGTGAAATATCATCCACCGAAAAAGGGTTGCACACATTTACAAACTAGCCGAGGTGATCATTAGGATCATCTTGCTCTAGAACTCCAAGTATTACTCCCAATTTGATAAGCTAAAACATGGGCTTGGTTACATAAATGTGATATCCGTATGTACCAGTTGTAATTAAATCACTTTTACTTCAGTGTTGATATGTGAAATCATATCATCTTCTTATTTAACATCATTGTCTTTACAATGGTAATTAGAGGCGTCACCAATATGTGCATTCATTGTCCTGCTACCAAAAGAACAACACCAGAAAACTAAACATAAGTTTGTTCAACTACCAAATAAATAATTAGGCAAATTATTTCTCAAATTTAATTTGTAACTAAAATGTCCCATAGTGGTCAAATCACTCTAAAAACAAAACGAAAAGTTAGCAGTCATCCTCAATAAAGAAAATATCCAACTAGGAGTCAGGGGTCAAATCCCAAAATGAATGTTGTTTGGTTTAGGATTTAATAAGGAAATTAAGTCAAAATTTATCTCAATGTAGTAAGCATGGCAGGTAGGTTGATGAATTTACCAAATAAAACAACAAAAATTCGAGCTCACAATTATATCAATCTTGAAAAAAGTGAAGGTTCAACAAACTAGTTAAATCAAGGGGTGTGTGGATTGAACATTCATATCACAAGGGGTAGTATCGAATTTCTCAATAAAGCTAAATAATCACGCATATGATGGTCCCTCCTTAATAATGTTAATCTTCGTTCAATTTCCTACCACTAATTCATGATACACATGTTTGGTTTCTTTCATGTGACTTTCAATTCAACCCACTACCTTGAGTTTGCAATTAAGCACGACCCAATTGAAAACATTGAACTAGTACCCATTAATATTTTTCTTTTTTGAGAACTAGTTCGAAATCGAACGTAGAAACAATTTGGAAACCATAATGTATTTGATGACCACATTGTACTAGTTCAAATCCATTATTAACAATTATATATAGTTCAATTCGATACACAAACTAAGTTACATCAACACCCAACACCATAATCACACCGAAACTGATTTGGTGTTTTAGCCATACATCACAAAGTCTAAAGAGATGATACCTAACATATAATCAACAATCAGTAATATGAAATCGTGAAATTACAAGAAACACTACTTTGATTTCAATTAATCAATTTCAAGAAAAAAGTTTGAAAAATTAGAAGTGTTAATCACTAATAAGAAGTGTTTCTCTACCTAGAAATACTCAAAACTTTCTCATATTTTCTAGCCCTTTCTTCTATATCCTTTGGGATATTTATTTTTTTCAAACCTAAGCCTAAAAATCAATAATCTACTGTCTTTGTGAAGTTAGTCGAGATTTTTTGAGCTCATTTGGTGAATCACCACTCGTGATTCAATTTGTCGTTTTGTTACTCCAAACTTCATATATTTAAATATCAATTAGTGATGTTGTTTGACTATGATTTTCTTATATTTTTAGACTTAAATTACCTCCATTGTTTTCCTTTCAAACCATTATTTCTCAGCAAGTACTATTGAATAAAATGATGTTCACGTTATTCTCCTTTTGCATTTGGCGCATCTTTGTTTCTTTTTAAGATTGCCAACCCACTATAACACTTTGAAAGTTCAAAGCCCAAAATATAGCCTCACATGAGTTTCCAAGGGTTTTAACACTGTTTTAAGGTTAATAATAATGTATAATAGTGATTTAGGAAGTTTTAGAGTCAAAACGTCAAGGAATGTCCACGAAGTTCTAAAATTAGTACATAAGGTGCTAGCGTGCCTTACCCTATTTTATGGGGTTTTAGGAGATGGAATTTTATGTTATTTGGTGGTAAGGTGTATAATACGTATTACAATAGGTTTATTCATGAAAATTCTGGGTACGACTCCCTGAGGACCAGCCTAAGGGTCCTCGAGGAGGACCCTTCGTTCGGGCTTAAAACTGTCCTGGAGATAGTAGTCATCAACGGTTTCCAAGTTACAACGCGTCGATGTAAACCTTCGATGATTACTTATACATTTTTGAAAAGGGTCCCTTTTTGTCACTCTCTTACCAAAATGACGACTGCACAAGACTGTGGGGGTCCTGCAATTATGGACCGTAGGTCGGGCTCTCATAGGTCAGGGCCGCTCTTTTGCTGACATATTTTAATTAGTTAATTTAGGTAATTTAGTTAGTTAAGGGTTTAATTACATTATAGGGGGTTTTTAATTATGTTAATTAATTAACTATATAACCTACGCTAAGTCTAAAACCTAATTTAACACCTCTCAAATCCCTAACCCTAATTTCTCTTCCTTCTCTCTACTTTTTCTCTCCTAAAAAGAAGAACTCCAATGAAGGGTTAGGTCAAGGTCATAGGACAGCAAAAAGAGCTTTTATTCTTACTTATTCAACATTTAACAAGGTAAGATATTGTTTGACCTTTGGGATTTCTTTCCCCAAAAGTTTCTTCCAAAATTGATTTAAAAAAGATGAGCTTCAAGTGAGTTTTCTTCTATCACGAATTTTATCTTATAAATTGTATTGTCTATGGTTTTTTTATTGTTATGTTTATATTACGATGTATTATGATTAAATTATGCTAGTTCTTGATGATTTAACCTAGTTTTGTTGAATAGATCATGAAACTAATTCCAGACAGTGATTAGTTGATGTGTAGTGATTTCATTATTGTGTAGTGATTTCATTATTGTGTAGTGATTTCATTATTGTGTTACTTAGAATTGTTTGATGATATTACACCCATCGTTGGGTTGAATTATATGGTTGATGGTAAAAGATTGGATGATGGCTTGTGAAAGAGATTGGGGTAAGTCTTGTGATCTCAATCCTTTACTTCAATTGTGATTACATCTTTTTATTGATGATGTCATATTGAAGTATACCTTATGATAAGATTGAGTAGGCTTGGTATGAATTTGAATTGAAATTCCTTTATTTATGGCTTTTGAGTTGTTGGCTAGGATGCAATTATAAAACAATGACGATGAATTTCCTAAGTGCCTTATCATAAAGTGATTATATAAAGGTGCTAACCTCATATGTGTGAGTTGTATTGAAAGGACATACTCATGCAATCCCTATTGATATATTACTATGACCATGACTATGACTTTATAAGGGGTATACCCCTATAACCTAAACTATGTTTTGAATATTAATGAAAGATATTTCGAAAAGGACTCTAGCTAAGCACCAAGTGAACTAGAAGATGAGGAGTGTCCCTTCCAACATCGGAAAGGTAAGATTAATATTGCACTCATGAGATTGGATACTATAATTCACGTAACATAAAGAGGGTCCCAACTACATCTCCTAGTTCTTGAACTATGTTGCCCCTATAGGAATACTAGCTCGTGGAAACATGGATGTTTTGTTCATGTTTCGGTACTACCGTGTCAAGTAGTCCACCTTTTTTTAAAGTTCCATGACTTCGGATTCCTCATTAGTCATATAGTGTATGTCGGTTAAGGTAATATGTTGCCAAAATAAAAATGAAGTAATGAAGTAAAGTCTAACTAGGATGACCTATAGAGATATGTGACTCTACCTATACATTGCACTAGTTATCCTTGAGTTATTTCTTAGAAGGATGTTCTTATGTGCTTATATGCTTATAAATGTAAATGATATGTATATGTTGATCTTTCATGTTAATTACACTATTTAGTATAGGTTTCAGTTATGAACATGTTGTTGGTCTCTATTACTAAAGTATGATAATGTTTAATCTTAATGATATAGTATGTAAAGTTTGCATTGCTTATGTTTCTTGTTGGGTTTACTTTGTTTAGGATGTTATGGTGCCTTACTTAGTCATTGCACTTATTGAGTTAATAGGGGTGTATGAGTGATGGTCTTGATTAGGTTATGATGTTATGGAATCTTATGTATGCTTGTTGATATTATAACTTGATGACAGAGTCGTCGTAATTATGTTGATATGCATATTGACTTGACTAGACTTTGTAATTTTTTTCTTGTGTTACTCATGGTGTTGACTTGATGAATATGTGCTTATTGATTTGTATTTGTTCTTGAATTAGCATAATGTATTTTCAAATTAAATTAGCATGCTTCAATGCACTGTCCCTTTTAGCACGAATTACATGTTATATGTGCTTATTACAAGTAATGTTCTTACCCCATTTCTCACCTTTTCCCCAATATTTTAGGTTCCGATCGTTGAATGGTTCGTGACTAGTTTTTAAGAAAGGATTGGAATCATTCTCCAAGTGTGGGTATGTCCTCATGTCCGAGGATGATGCCTTGTTATAACTCTAGCTATGGTTCTTCGTTATAGTCTAAAGACGATCATTTCATTCTACTTGTTTCAAGATATTGTTGTAATCTCTAACTTGAAATTATACATTGTGTAAAGTCTTGTGCCCGTATGGTTTGATTCCTATTAGATGGTTTAATATGAGACATCCCTTTTAAGACTATATTATATACGTTGTCTATATTTTGCATAAAAGTAGAAGACTATGTAACATTCTTATACGAGGAGTCTATGTATACACGCTATGAATATATTATGTGTTAGAGAGAGGTCTAAGTAAACCTCATTAAGTAGAAGGAGATGAAATGTTTTAAATTTTGTGTACTTTTTAACATATGAATGCAGTGATGAATGCTAGGAGGCTAGTCCTACTCATTTACGAGGACGCTGACGCTGGTTACGTCTAGGGGGTACTTTTTTGGTGTAAAAAACTAGGTATCAGAGCATGAGGTTGAATTTTCCTAGAAACAATGTATCATTAAACCACTTCGATGTAGATTCTTATTCATATTTATGAAGCGCACCACACTTATGAATGAGAGACTATGTGATGCTTAGAAGCTCTCATCTTCTTTTAAAACCTATGTCGTGTCTCTAGAGTCTTTTTATGTGTTTTAATCGAAACCTTCTATCGTGATAATAGGTATGAACACTCAAATAGAAGATTCTAGAAGGGCCTAGGAAGAAACAGCTAATGTGGGAGCACAAGACAACCCTGTGCATACATAAGACAACCAAGTTCCTCCACAAGACAAACAAGTACCTCCATTTAAAAAAGTTTCTATGAGTGATCATATTCCGATTGTTCCTCCACCAATGACCAATGGAGAGGTAAGGAAACTTTTCTCAGTTTTCGTAAGCCATGAACTCTCAATCTAATGTCGTCACTTATCAAGTCCAAGCCATGACGACTCAAGTGTATAGGGAGGTTAGACCTCGAGTGCCTTAACATACTTACACTATGGACTCTCATTTGAGAGAATTTACTAGAATGAATGGACTTATGTTCTTTCGGTCGAGTTCGGATAAGGACCCTAAAGATTCCTCAATGAGGACTATAAGATTCTCTATGCTATGGGGGTGACCTCAATTGAGAAGATCGAGTTGGCAGCTTATCAACTCAAAGATGTTCCCAAACATGGTATGTGCAATGGAAGGATAATAGGGCACTGAGGGTTTGATTCTCCAAGTGTGGAATGTCCTCATATCTGAGGATGATGCATTGTTATACTCTAGATATGGTTCTTTGTTATAGTCTAATGACTTTTAAAGATCGTTAGGATGAACACCCACAGTTGATTATGATCTCTTATTATAATAGCTTTGGTTTGAGTATTTCTATGGCTCTTTTTGAACCTTTTTATGGTAGAAGATGTAGATCTTCGGTCGGGTTGTTTGAAGTTGTTGAGTCTTCACTCCTTTGTCCTTAAATTATCTATGAGGCTATAGAGAAAGTTCGGGTCATAAGGGATACGTTGAAAAAAACTTATAGTCAACAAAAGTCATTATGTTTAAAATAAGAGAAGAGATCTTGAGTTTAAAATAGGTGATCATGTCCGCACTAAGATTGCATGAAGATTTCACCCATGAAGGAGGTTATGGGATTCGGTAAGAAGGGAAAGTTAAGTCCACTTTATGTTAGTCCTTATGATGTTTTGGAACGGGTCAAAACCATATATATAGAGTGATAATGTCCAGGTCCGACGCCATAAGGGTATCCCTAGGTGTCCACGAAGGGATCCCAAACATAGCCAAGCAAGCTTCCAAAGTAGCAGTAAATATGTGCATAGGAGAAATGGGTCTGTGTCGCGGACTTGGTGTAAATTTGAAAAAAATCAAGTCTTCATCATGGACTCCTCTGTCTCGAAATTTAATTTATAAAATCTCGCGGGAGAAGCTCTACGTCGCGGACTTGTTCCCCTACAAAAATCTGAAAATTTGGAATTCAAGTTTACTTCATTAAAGGGTCGATTTAAGTGAGGGATCTAATGGGTATTTCGCGGGTGGACTATACATTGGTTTTCAACAGATTTACCTCACATTTACTCACTCAAAAGAAAACTACAAGTCAAATTACAAAAGCTCTCATCCGTCTCTACTTTCTCTCTCTATTTATCCTCCATTGAAGAACAAGGAAGCTTGAAGTAGAAGATCAAATTCCCATGTTTTTTCACTCGAATATCGTGGATTGATAATACATAATATATGAGTCTTTCACTCTTAGGATTCCTTTCCCTAAAAGGTCCTTTCAAAGATTATTTCTAACAATTCAAATTCTTAGGGCTTTTACTCTACTAATGGGTTTTCTTCCAAACTTGAAGTTTATGACTAATGATGATGATTATGATTTTCAAAGTCTAATTAAGTATGTATTGTTGAATAATTGATATGGTATTTTTCATTTTTCGCGTGAAGCATGTCCACTCCCTAAATAATGGAATTTGATTATGTTACATCATTCACTTAATGTCATGTAACATTGGGATATTAACTGTTATTTGAATGAAATAATAAATGAACCCTTTCCCTTAACACCAAATATGAATTGGTCTTGTGTATGACTAGAGTGTTGGGATTGGTTATGTTATTATGTATTTCACAAAATTATTGGATAATTGTAGTGAATTGAGTGTAAGTTCTTGGAAGCAATAGTTTTAGTCTTCTAAAGTCATGATTACTCTATTATGTTGATGTTGGCCTATAATTGATGTTGTTATGCAATTGAAGTATCTATGATGTTGCTATGAATATATGATGGGATATGAATATGTTAAATATGGGATAATGGTAAGGATATGAGAATGAAAGGTTTATGATGTTCTTCTGAATTTCTTGCACACTATGATTATGATATGTTAATCGCACTAATGACGGGTTGTGAAGGAAGGAAATTGTCATCCTAAACCTAATTATATAATGATCATATTTATAAATGAAATTAATCTCCTATGGCCTATGATAAGATTAATGACTAATCATAACATAAAGGAACTTCAAAAAGGGACTTTAGCTTAGCATCGAGTGAACTAGATATGAGAGGTGACCATTACCAAGTTTGAAGGTATGTTCATAATTACTCTAATGAGATAGAGGCTTCCATTTAATATGGAACTATGGGTGTCTAATATATCTCATAGTTCTTGAACTATGTTGCCTCGATAGGAATACGAGCTAGTGGATCCACCTAGAATGTTGTGTTCATGTTTTGGTTTTACCTTGGCAAGTAGACCACCATCTTTCGGCGTGGGTTTTCATGACTCCGGATTCCAAGTTTATCTCACATGGTCTAATGTCGGTTAATGAAATTGTTCCCTCAAGTATAACGAAAGACTAAAGTAAATAAATATTGGCTAAGGCGACTACATGGTATACTTAGTATAGGTGGGGGTATAGGATCTATCTTGAAATTGCACAAGTTTACTCTGAGGAAAGTCCTAGGTGATTTTTTTTATGTAAAATGATAACATGAAATGTATAATGCTTATAATATATGATATTACTCTTATATTATATTGGTTATGTTGATGAACCTTTATTGGTCTATATTGATATATGTGATGATGACTACGTATGATATAGGGTTGTATGAACTAAAGAATTACATATGGTCTCCTGTCTTAATTACTTGATTATGGGGGATTATGGGGCTCACATGATTATTGCACTTGTAGACTTGAGATGGGATTATTGGTAAGTGTTTTTTATGTAATGTTGATATGAACTATTGAGCACGAAATGTTCATATGAATTTATGATAATATGTATTTTGTAATGATCATGCTTCATATTAGTGTGATCCTTATCTTGTATATGCTTATTATATGCGCATTAAAGGATTTCAAATGACTTAGCATGCTTTCTAAAGAAATGGTCCTTTTCATGTATGTCCTTAAATGTTTATTTGCATATATACATACTTAGTATTGTGGCATGTTAACCCATATACTTTATATAACTACAAATGTAGGGTACGACCATTGAAGATGAAGAAATTCGATTGAAGAAGCTTGAAACTCTTTCTGCAAGTGTTCGTAGGTCCTCATGTTCAGAGATGCTATCTTTTAGTATTCTAGCAATTAAGATTGTAGCATTTTATGGAATATTCTTTTATTCCTTTTTTTTCATTTCAATTCTATTGTAGTAAGGCCTATATTTCATATTTCCATTGTATTGCCTAAGTCAAAAATTCATATTCTTTAGATTGTTTTTATGTGACACCGTTTTTAGACTATCGTATGTACGTTGATCATGTTGCTAAAAGATAAGAGTACGTAAGCTACTATGTAAGAGGTCTATGCATACGTAAATATCTGATAAGCGAGAAGTCTAAATATACTTCACATAGTATATGAAAAAGTTTAATTTTCCCACATTTTAACCTATGATATGTTATGACGATTGCTAAAGGCTTGTCTAAGTCCTCTTCGAGGATAAAAATGCTTGGTACATCGTGGGGGTGCTCTCCGGCTGTGACAGTTAAGAAAGAAAAAGATGAGGTGTTACTGAATTAAAGGTAGGGTTCTATGATGGTCTAAGTGTGTAGGCTCAAGTTTACCCAACTCTCGATGTATTCTCCTTACGTGGTTGTTAATTCAGTACTCAAATGAACAAATTCATGTTTGGGGTATCTGATCATTTCAAAGTAGGGTGTAGAAATAATATTTTTTTGAGGATATAAACATCTTTAGGCTCATGAATCATGCTCAATTGGTTGAAGATGACAAGAATAAAGAACAAACCAAGAATAATAAGAAGTCTAGAATAGATAACCACAGTAAAAAAGTTTTGACAGTTGTAATCGCTCACAGTTTCAGCAAAAATCTTAAATTTTAGCACCTTTATCAACTAATGTTCCATCCTCTATGTTTCGAATTGATATAAAAGTTAGGAATCAATATCTAAGATTCAAGTTAGTATTTCAGGCACCTGAACCTACCTAAATTGCCCCAAGTATGGTAAGAAACATCCAGGCAAGTGTCTTGCAAGTAAGGAAGGATTCTTTAGGTGTGGTAGTGTTGTTATAGATTGAAAGATTATCCTTCTCTAAAGTATCAAAGAGGTATCAATGGTAGAGCTCAGTCCAAAGCTTCAGCAGCTCTAGCAGGACGCCGGACACTACAGGTTAACTCATCTAGTAGATTTGGGGATAACGCCACAACATTTTGTAAGCTCTCTAGGCTTGCAAGGATCAGAAATATTCTCGTGATGTAGTCACGAGTATGTTATGAGTTTCTTACTTAGATTTATATTCTTTTCTAGATCCAGGTCTTACTCTTTCGTTGATAACTCCTTATATAGTAGTCACATTTAGTGTTAGTCTAGAAATGCTCTTAGGATCCTTCTTGGTCCCTACTCCAATCGGTGATCCAGTTATAGCTAGAGGGGTATACAAAAATTGTCCTATCATAGTCTCCAAAAAGTCACCACTGCAGAACTTGTGGAGTTATAAATGGTTTACTTTGATGTCATTCTACACATGGATTGATTATATTCCTATTATGTCTCTGTCTATTCTAGAAACTAGATTGTTTATTTTTTGTTTAGAGAGGAACCAATATTAGAATAGAAGGTTACTAGCTTAGTGCATATAGTCGATTCATTTCTTATCTTAAGGCTAAAAAGATGATCTCTAAGGGTTGTATCTATTATCTAGTTTGGGTTAAGGGTTCAAGCAGTAAATTCCCAACTCTTGAGTTAGTTGCAGTAGTCGATGAGATTCTAGAAGATCTTCTTGGATTTCTTTTCGAAAGGTTAATTGACTTTGTAATTTATCTCATTGATTATAGCCATACTATTTCTATTCCTCTTTAAAGAATGGATCATGCAGAGCTTAAGGAAATTAAAGTGTAGTTAAGAGACCTTCTATAAAAGGGCTTCATCAGACCAAGTATTTCTCCATGGGTTGAACCACTATTGTTCGTAAAAAAGAAAGATATTTCTCTCATAATGTGCATCGATTTTAGGTAGTTGAACAAGGTCGCAATGATGAATAAGTACCCTATCTCTAGGATTCATGACTTATTTCACCAACTCCAAGGTGCTAGTCATCTCTCACAGATAAACCTTAGATCTGGTTATCATCAACATAGAGTTTGAGGTAGTGACATACTGAAGACAACTTTGAGAACTGAGTATGGTCATTATGAATTCATAGTTATGTCATTTCGACTAACCAATGCTCCTAAAAGTATGATAGACATAATGAATAGAATGTTCAAGCAATAATTTTACATGTTTGTTATCATATTTATTGATGAAATCCTAATTTATTTTAAGAATGCGGAAGAATATTCGAGTCATTTGAGGGTTATTACGCAAACTCTCAAAGATCGCCAGTTATTAGCTAAGTTTAGCAAATGTGAGTTTTGGTTGCAGTCGGTTGCTTTCCATGATCAATTTGTGTCTAGCGAAAGGATTTGAGTCGATTATCAGAAAATATAAGAAATGAAATAATGGACCAAAGAAAGTTATAACAAAAGGTTCATGGAAGAGTTTTCATTCATAGACTCTCCATATACTAAATTGACTCAGAATAAAGACAAGTTTCAATTGTCAGATGATTGTGAGAAAAGCATTGCAGAGTTAAAAACTAGGTTGAATACTACTCCTGTTTTGACTCTACTAGGTTCAAACAGTTATGTGATTTATTGTGATGCTTCCAAAATGGCCTAGGTTATGCTTTATTTCAGAGAGGTATGGTTATAACATACTCTTTTAGACAACATAAGGTATATGAGAAGAACTATCGGACACACGACCTAGAGCTTGTATCAATTCTATTTTCACTTAAGATTTGGAGACATTACTTGCAGGGTGTTCACATAGTTTGTTCATAGACTATAAATGCCTTCATTATGTGTTTACCTATAAAGAGTTGAACTTTTTCTAGAGAAGATGTTTTGAGTTCCTTAAAAATTATGATATGACTGTGCATTACCATCCTGGTAAGGCCAATGTAGTAGAAGATGATCTTAGAAGACTATTTATGGGTAGTGTAGCACATTTTAAGGAAGAAATAAATGACTAAGCAAAAAATGTTCACAGACTTTGTAGCCTAGGTGTTCATCTTATGAACATATTATATGGTGATGTAACGTTTGAGAATATGGAAGAATATTCATTGGTAGTAGATGTTATGGAGAAGCAAGACAATGATTCGATTTATCTTCAAATAGAGAGAGCAATCCACTAATAGAGGTTGAGATTCTCTCCAAAGGGAGAGATATTGTGCTTCACTATTAGGGTCAATTATGTGTTCCTAATTTGGGTGAGTTCAAACAACAGATTCTTGTAGAAGACCATAACTACAAATATTTTACTCATCCAGGCCCCACTAAGATGTTCCATGATATGTGGGGAGTCTATTGGTGGAATGGCATGAAAAGGGTGATAGCAGATTCCGTGGCTAAATGCCCTAATTATCAGTAAGTGAACATATAACATTAGAAACCATAAGGTATGACTTAATATATTAACATTTCTACTTGGAAGTTGGAAGTCATGAACATGGATTTAACAACATGTTTACCTCGTACTGGCAGAGAACATGACACTATCTGGGTGATAGTGAGCATAGTTACTAAGTGTTTACGAATCATGGAAGTTAACATTATAGATTTGGCGGAGGACAACTCCAATATATAGATTGATGAGATAGTCATGTTATAGGGGGTTCCTTTGTTTAATAATCTCATATATAGGTCCTTAACTTACCTCTCATTTCTGGATGTCATTTCAATAGAGTTTTAGTACTCAAGGTAACCTTACCACAACATTTCATCCAAAACCGGATGGTCAAGCAGAGCGTATCATTCCGAACCTTGAGGACATATTGAGAGCTTGCATGATCATTTTCAAGGGTAGTTGAGATTATCAAATTTCTCTTATAAAATGGCCCTACGATAATAGTTACCATTCTAGTATTCAGATGGTCCTTTATGAGGCATTGTATGGGCATAAGTGCAGATATAGGAAAACTGAAACTAATTAGAGATAGACTAAAGACCGCACAATGTCACCGAAAATCATATGCTAATGGAACGAGAAAGGAACTAAAGTTCCAAGTTGATGATTGGGTTTTTTCTTTAATTGTCACCTATGAAAGTAGTGATAAAATTTAGCATGAAACGGATGCTCAGTCCTAGATATGTAGGCCCTTATAAGATCTTGAAAAGGGCTGGTAAAGTAACGGATGCTCAGTCCTAGATATGTAGGCCCTTATAAGATCTTGAAAAGGGCTGGTAAAGTAAGTTATGACGTAGACTTGCAACAAGAACTAGCAGCAGTGCATCAAATTTTCCACATTTCGCTGTTGAGGAAGTGTGTGGGTGATCCAATATATTGTGTACCTTTAGAAAGTGTATATATGATGGATTGGACCACTTATCAAGAAGTACAAGTTGAAATCCTTAATCGTCAATTTTGAAGGTTTAGAAACAAGGATGTTTTTCAATCAAGCTTTTGTGGAGAAGTCAGTCCATAAAGGGAGTTAGTGGGAAAGAAGGAGAATCTATGAAGTCCAAGTATCCTCACCTCTTTCCTTCCTATTACACTCAAGCTTGAGGTAATCATTTCTCTTCAGTTTTCAGCCATTCATGCGTAAATTCAATCTTTATATCATATTCCTTCAATCAGCACTTGTATTTTCAGTGTATTTTCCTGTTATTGGAACTTAGTTCATTCAGAAATCAGTTTAAGTATTTTAGTGGTAAGGATTGCAGTCCTCTCCCTCCATTTCTCTAATTTAGTCTTCATTAGAGGATGAGTGTTTGCACGGGGGATATAATGTAATACCCTATATACTCGAACAGACGAGATTGCAGCTTTTAGATGTTATGATGGCATGCACATGCACCATCCGTGGACCGTAAGAGTAATCACCGTCCATCGTGAAGATCCGTGGTTTGAACATACGACCAACCTGCCAGAAGCCTCTGAATATTCGACTAAGTGTTAGGTCACGCCTGGACCTATGGACCGTGGGTTAGACCACATTCCATCATGCAAGGAAATAGGTTAGACCCACAAAATTTAGCCTCCAATTCCAATGGACGGATGACCAGTACAGACCATCATTCAATCAACACTCGATTACTCCCGTCCATCAGTCACTAAGACATTAGTTAAATTGGGGTTCTTTTGTTCGTTTTCTATTTCATTTGATCCCTAAACTATGTTGTTTAGTCCCTAAATTATGATGTTTTTGTCAGCTTAAGCCTCGAAACAAACAATAAACTAGCTAAGTCAAATCATTTATCAAAACGTAGAATAAATAGAGCTTGCGAGGAGAAAAGAGGTCAAGAAACCTAGTTCAAGATGCAAAAACATTCCCCTTCAATTCCATCCCCAAAATTAAAAGATTTCTCCATGCATCACCAGGTATGTGAAACTTCAGTTGTGGGTTCAGTTTGCCTATTAGATCTGTAGAAATTAGTCGGTTTCTTGATTCCATAAAATTAACTAAACCTAGGGTTTCTAGAACATAACCAGATTATCATGAATTAGTTATTTAAATGTTCACAATCAGAGGTGTAACAAGTCTCATCTTTTTAACCCAAAAATTTATTTTCCAAATTCTTAGGTGTTACAAGTCTCTCGTTTGGGAAACTTCCTCCTCGAATATAATTCAAAGCATCATATGGAGGGTAAGAAGAAGATCTAATAGCCCACATGAATCCAAATTCAATACAATGAATAATATCAAGGAGAAACATCAACTCCAAGCTCAAACGTATTAAAAAAATATTTTTCATAAGGTATACATGCAAATCATGCTCAAATGCACATAGTCATGAGGAAATCAATCAATTTAACTCCTTTTCTTAAATTTTTTTTTATCATAAGCATCCATGCTTAAGTAAACATGAGAATAACTAAGGCACGAGAAACAAAAAAGTATGAACCATGAAAATTTAAATACCGCTCACTAGAAAAGGATCGGAGGAAAATCGATGGGGATAATGGGACTTCATATTGGCCTTGTCTTCCCAAGTAGTTCCCTAAACCCTTTTATTCATCTATAATAGATTTACGGACGCAACTTCTGTATTTCTCAACTTATTGACATGTCGGTCTAAAATGATAACTAGAACATCTACAAGGAGATGTTGTCCTTTATACAAAGAATCTTTAATGGTATGATAGATGCTGAAATACCAACACATTTATTAAACAAAGAGACAAGTAAAACTGAATACACTGATTCTAAAGTCATTAGACGAATCGAGTTCATAAGCAACTTTACCAATAAGCATTAAATTTGATATGGGCCTACATAATGGGGACTAAGCTTCCATTTCTTTCCAAATATCATCATACCCTTCATAGTTGAGATTTTGAAATAAACTCAATCATCAATGCAACACATAAGAATCAAATTTCATTGTCACACATATATCATCTATTAATAAGACTTCAACAACAATTTTTCAAATAGGGTCGTTATCCCTTTTAGACAGAATAGTCTTTTAGAACAAAAGTACATAAGGAAAAGTTACTAATTCTATAACATCAATATAGAAATCATAAAGTGGCATCAAGTGCATTAGTCCTCGTACCTTTGAGGACCTACCACAAGTCTTGATAAGAAGTCTATGCTTTCTTTAAAGATGTATGAGCGAACCCATTAGCCGAAATTTATACTCATAATAGAAAAATGGAAAAGGGGTTAGTACAATTAATGCACTATATATGGAGAAATTAATAAAAACCTTTGAAACATGAGAAATGGACATTTATATTAAAGTAATACATTTTTGAATTTGGAAAGCCTTACACATAATCAAGGCAACACATCAAGAATATACTCTAACCATTTCTAACTACAATGAAGTTATAACCTTGGAACATCCTTAGAATCACTTGTGTAATTTAATGTTAGCATCCCATAATACGAACTCTACTAAGTGTTCCTTAAAACCCACCTCAGCCACACGCATTACCTTTCAAATCTATCACATGTCATAATCATGAGTGAAACACATACATCACGAACCACATTTGAATATAAGAATATGCTTACTATAACCATTATCAGCTAAGGCGTATGTTCCCTCATGTAAAATGAAAGACAAGTAAACAGACGTTGACTAGGATGACTTGAAAAGTCTACTTTGTATAGGTAGGGGTATGAGACTCTACCTATGTATTGCACATGTTGGCTCTAAGGAAAATACAAGGAGATTATTCTCATGCAATATAATAATATGAATTATATGATGCTTATGATACATGTTGTTACTCTTATATGAAGTTTGTTATGTTAATGAAGATGTTATTGGTCTTTATTTCTTTATTAGGTGATTGCTATTTATGTGACAAGTTATATGAAACAAAGCTTCAATTATGGTCTCCTAACTTATCTACTTGGTTGTGTGGGATTATGGGGCTTCACATGAACATTGCACTTATAGGTTGGTGATGGTATATTTGGTAAGTGTTTTTATTGTTGTATTTATGTGATATTTTGAATATTTATTGTTAACATGAATCAATGATAATATGTATTTGACTATGATCATGCTTTATGTTGATTGAATCCTTAACTTGTAACTGTTCTATGGTATGTGCATTGAAGACATTCATACAACTTAGAATGCTTTCCAAAGAAATGATAAATTATACTTTTTTCATGCATCTCCTTAAATGTTATGTGCATATACCCATACTTAGTACATCTGGCGTACTAAACCAATTACTTTATATTACTACAAATGTAGGATCCGACTGTTAAAGATTAAGAAGGTCGATTTAAGAAGCTTAGAACTCTTTTTCCAAGTTTTGGTAGGTCCTCGTGTTCGGGGATGCTATCTTTTCATACTCTAGCTTATAAAGACTTATATAGTTTTAAGAATATTCTTTTCCCATTTATGTTCTTTTGATTCTTTTGTATTAAGGCCTATATAGTTGTAAAATCTCAAAAATTACATAGGTGAAGCTAGAACATAACATAGTTTTAATGAGGGTATAAGGTCCTAAAATGTTCTATAATGTGGTATTGAGCCTGCGTGTAGAGGTTTATATTATTTGGAAGTGAAATGTCAAGGGACGACTAAGACGTTCAACGACTAAGTCACCTATGTGCCTCATGTGTGCTTATGTTCCTACATGTGTGTTTCATGAGTTAATGAGGTCCTTATATCATTAATAATAGTGTTTATTAGTCAGTGTAAAGTTTCATGAAGTTTGGATGTCAAACGTCCAACAACGTCCATGACGTTCGAAAGGTTTTCCTTGAAATGTCCTTGTGTGTCAGTACATGGGTAATCGAGCTTTACGTTTTTGTTTTGGATGAAATTGATGTGGGAGGTACTAAACTCTTTTACAAACATATTATGGTTAAAAATATTTGGGTGAAATTCCCCAATGACCAAGTAAGGGTCAATGAAGACAGACCCATGTTAGTGGACAAAACTGCCCAAGTAAGTCCCACCTACGGATGGCAACGACGACCAATAGCCTGGTCGACACCCCTTAGGTTCTGACGTTAATGGGTACTTAGCCTAGGAATATTAAGCTTCCATTTACAAGGATAAGTCCCAAACGACGTTTACCAGCATGGGCTATCGATTCGACGACGCCCAGTAGGTGTTGTCCGTTGATCGGGTCTGCATTTTCTGCAAAACTTACCATAATGTCTAGGTGTGAAGTTGTAAATTCATCCCACATCAAAATAACATTTTGGGAAGTTATTTATGGGTACTTGGGTATTTTAAACATGTTTATGATCTATGTATATTATTGCCTATTCTCATCATATTGGGTACCTACTAGTATTATAGAAGTTCTAGGTAGTTTAGGTCGTGGTATGGAATGCTATCTATACATCTCACAATAGGCTTTGAAGATGTTAGTGAGAGTCCCTAGGTCTTGTCAAGACCATAACTTGAATATCCTTACGTAATAAATGAGTCTTAAAAATTAACTAAGGAATGTAATGACTTAAGTTAAAAGTTGTCTAGTTAAGGTGTGAAGGGGGGCATAGGAATGGTAATTTTATATATTACCTAGATAAATCTTAAGAATGAATCTTATTTGGGAAGTGGGTTGATTATGTAGACATGATCTTTGACTTAGGTAGTCTTAAGGATTACTTAGGTAATCTTGAAGAGGTCAATCATCGATGTTATCGTCTTGATTTACTTAAGTAAATCTTTTGATAACAATTGGAGGGGAGAATGTAATATTATATGTGTGTTGTTCTATTAAGTGAGAATGATCTTATCCTAGGTAATATATAGGATCTATTAAGTGTGTGCAATAGGGTTTGGATGGGCGGTCTCAACTCACTCAAGTGAGACTTAGAATCACTTTTGGTAGGAGAAACCTCATGTTCTTTTGCTGGTGGGTTGTAAAGGCGTGTGTATCATTATATGTGGTCTTCAGGATCATTTAGCTGTGGCTACAGAGGGTGTAGGGGCGGTCTCTCTTTGTCTTTTTTAAGTGAGTCTTAAGATAACTTTTAGTGAGAGGATTACATGGTAGAATGTGCTTAGTGTAAAGCTTAGAAACTTCACTATACAATGAAGTAACTTTACAGTAACACGTAATAGTGATATACTTCACTGTAGGATTTCCTAAAAAAGTTGGAAAATGTTTAAGTTATTTCTTTTGTGTTCCTACAGTGCTAAATGTTGTTATTATGATTATATTATGATATTTAAATCAAAAGATGCATATTTCTAATAAATGTCCATTTTCATGATTTTTATGCATTATGCCATACTTATTACATATGTTTGTACTAATTCCATTCTTTTATCTCTCTCTAAAGTGATTCATAGGTGAAGGCACTTTTAGATAGCTAAGCTTGGATTAGAAGATCGTTCAAGCAAGTTGATGTTTCCTCATATGACTCGAGGGCATAGATTTCTTTTGATTTTGTTTGAAGTATTTTAACAGACATAGCAGTACTATATTTTTATTGTGTATGGGCGGTGTCTCAAAGTACTATTTTTTCGAGGATTTGATGAAATGAGACTTAGTATTTTCTATGGATATTATATGAAAGATATTTTAAAGACTTATAGAATGTTTATTAGAATTTTTAATTCCGCATTACTTTTCATATGTTTAAAAGTGATGAAGTGACTGCCATATCTTGAAGGGTGTGGTCTTGGGATGTGACAATGACATATTGACTATTTATCGTCACAGTCCAGATTTGTACTATTTAGATGGTTTTATGTTATTATGAATGTTAAGTATGGAGTCTATGTGTACCTCACATAGTAGTAAGGTTATTAATTTTCCACAATTTTAACTGATGACATGTTATGACGAATGATAAGGGCTTGTCTGAGTCATCTAAGAGGACACCACTGTCGATTGCACCTGGTGTGTACTCTCCGGATGTGACTATCATGGTATCATAGCATGATGTTAAATGTCCTTAGTATTTATGTCTCACTAAAACACATTAAGTATCTTCTTCATGGTTATGAAACGCGCCATTATTATGAATGAAAATCTATGTGATGACTAGGAAACTTATCTTTTCTTGACAATCCTATGTTGTGCCTTAATAGTTTTTACACTATGTATCTTTTAGCATATAATCCCTTTCTTGTGTTTTAGGTCATGAACACAAGAAGGATAGTTGCAAGGTGAGTAGGAGATGAGATTGTGAATGCGGGAGCTACTCCCCAAGGAAATCTAATTGCTCCTCAAGTGTAAGCTGCTGCAAACCTACAAGTTTCGATCAATCCTCCAAGAAATGACTGATGGTAAGGTGAGGGCAAGCATGTTTCAAATGTACCAATCCCTCACCACCCAAGCTCAGGACATTACGGCACAAGCTAATAGGGATGGTATTCCTCTAGAGAACCAACATGCTAGCACTATGGCTAGCTGTTTAAGGGGTTTTTCGAGAATGAATCCTCCTATGTTTATCGGTTCTACGGTTGATGAAGACCAACAAGACTTCCTTGATGGGGTTAATAAGATTTTGTTTTGTTATGGGGGTGAGTAGTACTAAGAAGGTTGAGCTTGTTGCCTATCAACTCAAGGACGTGGCTCAAATATGATACAATCAGTGGAAGGATAGTAGGTCTTTAGGAAGTGGTCTCGTGACTTGGGAGATTTTAAAAAAGGCATTTATTGACAGATTCTTCCCAAGTGATCAAAGGAGAGCTAATGTATAGGAGTTTATCAACCTTCGTCAAGGAGGTATGAGTGTCAAGGAATATTCCTCGAAATTCAGTAAGTTGTCCAAATATACTTCCTAGTTGGCTTTAAATGATAGGGATGAGATGCATCATTTTGTAACGGGTGTGTCCAAAGAGCTTGAAGAAGAATGTCCTGCAGCCATGCTTCATAACAATATGGATATTTCTAGGTAGATGGTTCTTGCTCAACAGTTTGAGGATAGTCGTCTAAGGAAGAAGTATAGAGAAGCTAAGAAGGCAAGGTCTTTTAAAAGTAGTTCCTCGAAAAACAGGCTTGATGTTCAAGACAAGACTAAGTTAAAGAAGATGTTCTGAAATCATTTTCCTTCTAATTTCTCAAAGAATCACAATTATAGAGGTTCTAATCCAAAACCTTAGAAGGGGAGAAATATTGATCTACCAAAAGAGAGACCAACTTGAGGTAAGTGTGGTAAGAAGCATGAGGGTGAATGCCTTGTTGGACTAATAGTTACTATGGTTTTGGCAAGGGTGACAATATGGTGAAACACTTTCCTAATGTGAAAAGCCAAGGAAGGGGAATGAAAAAGCTCAACCAAGCGGTCTTAGTTTTGAAGCTCTAAAAAGGAACAGTTTCTATGCACTCAAGGTTAGGGGTGAACACGAAAAATCTCCCCACGTTGTATGTTACAAGTTTTCTCTGTTAATGTTTATGCATTGCTTGATCCAGGTGCTACTCTTTCTATTGTTACACATTTGGTAGCTAGGAAGTTTGATATACTTCCCGATGTTTTAATTGAACCCTTTTTAGTTTGTAACCTAATGTGTGACTCAGTGGTTGCAAAAAGATTATATAGGAAATGTCTTGTAATGCTTCCCAATAGGGTTACTCTTATTGATTTGGTAGAAATTGACATGTTTGATTTCGATTTCATCTTGGGTACGGATTGGCTTCATGCATGTTTTGCTTCCATAGATTGTAGAACAAGTATTCTAAAGTTTCAATTCCCAAATGAACCCATTCATTTCTTGCTTGAAAGTTTGTAAGATGATAGACAAGGGTTTTATATACCATGTTGTGAGGGTTAAGTACCTAGAATGTTAAACTCCTATTGAGTCAGTCCCAGTAGTGGAAGAACTCCCGAATGATTTTCCTAATGACCTTCCAGAAGTTCCTCCCGAATGAAAAATTGACTTTAAAATTGATTTATTACATGATATTAATCCCATTTCTAATTCCTCCATATGGGATGTCTCCCGCTAAATTGAAATAGTTGAAGCTCCAACTCAAAGAATTACGAGATTAGGTCTTCATTAACCCTAGTATTTCTCCACGGGGTGCTCATGTCTTGTATATTAAGAAGAAGGATGGTTCCCTTAGAATGTACATTGATTATGTCTTAGTTGATAAGGTCACAATAAAGAACAACTATCCTATCCCTCGGATTGATGATCTATTTGATCAACTTTAAGGTTTTAGCTACTTTTCCAAGATTCACTTAAGGTCGGGATATGACCAACTTAGGGTGAGAGGTGAAGATGTTCCCAAAACAGCTTTCCAAACTACATATAGTCACTATGAATTTCTAGTTATGCCCTTTGGGTTTAAAAAAACACCAGCAACATTTATGGAACTAATAAATAGAGTTTTCCGAGATTACTTAGACTCGTTTGATATATTTCAAAAATGAAAATAAACATGAATGTTAGTTGAGGTTTGCCTTGTAAGTCCTCAAAGAACACCAGCTCTATAACAAATTCAGTAAGTGTGAATTTTGGTTGAGGTCAGTTGATTTTCTTGGCCGTTTTATCTCCGCTGACGGTGTAGATGTAGATTCAAAGAAGATGGATGAGGTCAGAAATTGCCCTAGACCTTTGACTCCCATAGACATAAGAAGTTTTTTTAGGTCTTGTCAGGTATTATAGAAGGTTTGTTGATGGATTTTCGTCCGTTGCTTCTCCTTTGACAACTTTCACCCAAAAGAAGGTGAAGTTTGAGTGGTCGTAAGCTTGTGAGAAAGGTTCTCAAGAATTAAAAGATAAGCTTACCTCCGCTCAAGGTTCTCAAGAATTAAAAGATAAGCTTACCTCCGCTCAGGCGTTGACCTTATCGAAGGGAAATGCATACTTTGTAGTGTATTGTGATGCTACCCGAGTTGGCTTGGGATATGTCCTCATGCAACATGGCAAAGTTATATCATATGCTTCTAGGAAACTCAAAGTTCGTGAGAAGAACTATCGAACTCATGATCTCGAGTTATTTGCTGTAATTTTAGCTTTGAAAATATGGAGACATTATTTTTATGTTGTGCATGTTGATGTGTTTACTGATAATAAAAGTCTTCAATATGTGTTTACACAAAAAAAGTTAGATATCCGACAAGGACGATGGATAGAAATATTGAAGGATTGTGACATGATTAATGTGTCTGATGTGGAAGAAGAGAAGAAAGAACCTCTCAAAGATGTTCATAGGTTTGATCGATTGGGTGTGTTATTAGAAGATTCTCCAAATGGTGGATTCATGGTCGATCATAACTCCGACTCATCATAAGTGGTGGAGGTGAAATATAAGCAGCATCCTGATCCACTATTGATGGAGTTGAAGGAATCGGTACTTGGTAAGCTCAATGAGTCTTTTTCTTAAGGGGGGATGGTATTCTTATGTACCAAGGAAGATTATGTGTACGCGATGTTAAGGATTTGAGAAATCAAATTCTTGGAGAAGCCCATGGTTCTCGCTTTTCTATATATCGTGCTGACACCAACATGTATCATGACCTTATAGAGATCAATTGGTGGGATGGTTCAAAAAGGAACATAGTAGAGTTTGTTGAAAAGTGTCCAAACTACCAACATGTTAAAGCTGAACATCTTATATTGGGTGGTTTAACCCAAATCATGGATGTTCCTACTTGGAAGTAGGAATTCATCAAAATTGACTTCGTAGTTGGGTTGCCTCAAACCCAGATGCAAAATGATTCAATATGGGTCATTATGGAAAGGTTGACCAAATCTACCCACTTTATTCCTGTTAAGTCTACTTAAACACCTGAGATTATGCAAGGATCTACATTTATGAGATTGCGGGTCTTTGTAGATTCTTTTGTCCATCATTTCGGATAGAGGCGCCCATTTAACTTCTCATTTTCGAAAGGCTTTTAAAAATGGTTTAGGTACTCATATGAATCTTAGCACCACATTTCATCCTCAAACGGATGGTCAAACGGAAAGTACAATTCACACCCTTGAAGACATGTTAAGAGCCTGTGCTATTGACTTCAAAGGAATTTGGGATGATCATCAACCTTTGATTAGGTTCTCTTACAACAATAGCTATCATTCGAGCATCTCCATGGAGCCTTTTGAAGCTCTAAATGGTAGAAGGTGTAGATCTACGATTAGATGTTTTGAGGCTTGTGAGTCCTCACTCTTTGGTCCATATATTATCTATGAGGCAATAAATAAAGTTCTAATCATAAAGATATATTGAAGGAAACCTATAGTCGGCAAAATTCTTGTGGCGATAATAGAAGAAAACACCTTGAGTTTGAAATAGGTGAGCATGTCTACTTGATGATTACACCTATAAAAGGGGTACTGAGGTTTTGTAAGAAGGATAAATTAAGTCCCCGGTATGTTTGTCCTTATGAGGTTTTACAACGAATTGGGAAGGTTACCTATGATATGAAACTACCTAGTGAACTAGATTCAGCTCATCCGGTTTTTCATGTTTGTATTGTTAAGAAATGCAATAGCGATGTGGTATCCGTTCTGCCTATTGAAGGTTTAGGGGTGGATGAGAACCTCTTTTGTGAAGAGTTTCCGGTTGAGATCCTACATCACCAAATCAAGAATTTTAGAAACAAGAAGGTTGCCTCTATAAAAATTCTTATGGAGGAACCATGTTGTCGAATGTGCAACATGGGAGGTTGAAGCCGACATGAAGTCCCTCAACCCTAATCTTTTTACTCCATGAGGTAAGACATTCGTCTTAGAAAATAAATTAATGAATAATCATAAAATTGACTTGTTTTCTAAATAGGTTCATGTTATGGTCAAAGTCCTACCAATTTGTGTTAAGAGAAAGCTTTCATACTCTATTCTTGTAGTTATATGAAATATGTGTGCATGTGTTTTCTTGAGATTTTTTTGTCTTGTTATTGTTTTGACAAAAAATTTAGCATGGTAAATCGTCATGTCTTTTGAGCTCATGCTGATGTTGAGAAGAAAATTACTCACTATGTGTTATGAAATGTTAAGCTCTCTTATGTGTGTATCATGAATTGAATTCTATGTGTAATATTATGTTTTGTATTGAAAGGAGTTGGGAAGTACTACTATGAGGTTTGACTCATTATGATTTTATGTTGTTGTTGGATGGGATTCTAGAATTGAGTCTATTACTACCCTCCAAATATTTTAGTGTCATTCTGGGACAAATGTTCCTGGAGATAGGAGGGGATAATGTAACACTCTGAAAATTCCACGACATAGACTATAGCCTAACCGATTTAATAATGTTTAAAATTGTGTTTCCAGATCTTTATTATTGTAATAAGTTCATTTAGAAAAGATTAGAGCCAAAATGACAAAGAAAGACCTTGACGTTTACATACTAGATAACTCGAACTAGTTGACGTCCCTATGTTTGGTGAAGGTTTCAACGTGTCAAATGAAGTCCAAACCTTGTAAATAGACCTTGGAGATGTATTATGTAGTAAAGAGGGTCCAAACTACTGGTAAATACACCAAATGACCACCCAAAGGGTCCTTGGGGAGGACCCCAACATGAGTAGAAAGGCAGCCAAAGCAGCCTGCGCAAAAAAGATTGGGGCATGAGGTGTGCCACGCACAACCTACACGCAGGCTACTGCCTCAAGAATTGAGTGGCAGCCACTTCACTGCCTCAATAAAAAAATTTAGAAAAATAATGGGAATTGTCCCTGCGACGCGCAACCACTTCTCAGAATCGTTAAAGTCATATTTTTGGTAATTTAACTTCATAAAAAGAAACATTTAAGTGAAGACTATTTTGGGTATTTTATATTAAGAATATATATGAAACTACGTCAGTGTTAGACAACTTTTTACAGTTTCAAATCATATTCAAACACAATTACCTATCTATCTCAATAAACACTATCTTTTCCAAACTCCATGGAGGACAAGAAGAGCTGAAGGAAGAACACGAAGGCTTTGAGGCTTCGAGTAAAATATTGTGAATTATCTGTCTATATGGTATGGATTTTCACTCTTTGGATTCCTTTTCCCAAAAAGTCCTTTCAAAGATAGTTTTCACGAAGTTAAAACTTCTAGAGTTTTTACTTTATAAAACAGGTTTTCATCCTAACTCTAGATTTATGACTATCAATGAAAAATAATGATTTTCTATTTTTTATTTCAAATGATTGTTGAGTATTTGATGAATAATGTTTGAATCTCGTGTGATGCTTGATCACTCTCTAAACAATGATTTTAAGTAGGTTGTACTTACTACTTAATTACATGTAAACGTTGTGATTGGAACTAAAACATGAATGAAGTCTTTAATGACCCGTTCCCTTATCCTACCTTATGAATTGATCATTTATATGAATTGAAGAGTTGATTTTGACAATGCTATTGAGTATTTCTCTATGTTGTTATCATGATTATTAAAAAAATTTAATGCAAGTTCTTGAATAATGTACTTGAAAGCAAGAAGTAAGTCTTTAGTGTGATTACTACATGATATTTATGTTACCCTATCAATGATGATAATATGCTAATGAAGTATTCATGATGTTTCCATGAATATATGTTTGGCTATGAACATGCTATATGTGAGATCATGATAACAATACGGAAATAGAAGTTTATGATATCCTCTTGTATGATTTACACAAGGTGATTATGTTATGTTAATCTCACATACGAAGGTTTATGATCAAAGGAAATTCTCATGTAAACCTAAAGATCTCATGATCATGTTTATACAAGGAGTTAATCTCTTATGACCTCTGATAAGTTTATGATTAATGACAACATAAAGATTATTCAAGAAAGGGACTCAAGCATAGCACAAATGACTAGATATGAGAGGTGTCCCTTACCTAGTTGGAAGTTAAGTCACAATAACTCTCATGATATCGAGTCTAACATGTAATGTGGAACTACGGGATCTTATACACCTCGTAGTTTTGAACTATGTTTCCATCATAGGATACAAGCTAGTGGATCCACTTAGAAAGATATGTCATGTTTTGTTCTACTTTTACCGGTGGTGTGTGAATTATGACATCGGATTCCATGTTTAGCTCATATGGTCTATGTCGGTTAAGTAGTATGTTCCCTCATGTAAAATAAAGGCAAGTAAATGGACGTTGACTAGGGTGACTTGAAGAGTCTATTTAGTATAGGTAGGGGTATGAGACTCTACCTATACATTGCACAAGTTGACTCTAAGAGAAGTCATAGGAGATTTTTTCTTCTATAATATAATTATATTAAATATATGATTCTTATAATACATGTTTTACTCTTATATGAAGTTTGTTGTGTTAATGAACATGTTATTGTTCTATATTGCTTTATGAGGTGATGACTACTTATGATACTACTTTTATTAAATAAAGCTTTACTAATGGTATCCTATCTTATCTACTTGGTTGTGCGGGGTTATGGGGCTTCGCATGACCATTGCACTTACAAGTTGGGGATGCGATTATTGGTAGTTGTTTTGTATGTTATGTTAATGTGATCTTTTGAGTATGAATAGTTAACATGACTCTATGATTATATATCTTTGATGATTGATCATGCCTTATGTTGTGGAATCCTTAACTTGTACATGTTCAATGTTATGTACATTGAAGACATACATATGACTTTGCATGCTTTTAGAAGAAATGATAAATGATACTTTTTGATGAATGTACATAAAAGTTATGTGCATATAATCATACTTAGTACATGTGGCATACTAACCCCATTACATTATATCACTACAAATGTAGGGTTCGGCCATTGAAGATTAAGAAGGTCGATTGAAGAAGTTTGGAACTCTTTCTCCAAGTGTCCTCATGTTTGGGGATGCTATCTTTTCATACTATAGCTTATGAAGACTTTAGTAGTTTTAAGAATATTCTATTTATATTTATGTTCTTTGGATTCTTTTTTATTAAGGCCTATATGACATATTCAATATTTATTGGCCAAGTATAGATTCGGATTCTTTAGATCGTTTTGTTCATGTGAGACAAGTTTTTAGAATATCGTATGCAAATATGCATGTTAAATATGAAGTCTAAGTATAGTTAACATAATAGTAAAGTTTTTAATTTACCGCAATTATAAGTGATGACATGTTATGACGAATGCTAAGGGCTTGTCTGAGTAATCTGAGATGATGACGATGTCAGTCGCATCTGGGGTGTAGTCTTCGGATATGACAGATTTACCCTCTTTTCAAGGGTAAGAATCAATTATCATAATCACCTATATGTACATCACAATAGACCTAAAACAAGATTATGAATTACAATACATGCTATTCATATTTACCTAATTAATGCAATAACATTCATGAAATTTGGTCATAGTGTGCAGATGGGTTCTTGGTAGATTTTCACAATTCAAATAATCAATTAATCCGAATATACTCATAACATAAGGCACATAACATAAAGAAAATGCCTTTAGAGTGAACCCACGACTAGATCACGAACCCTAGTTTTTAGTCACCATAACAAATTCGAAAATAAGAGTTGGAAGGTCTTCATGGAGAAACTATTAAATGAACCAACATCCCTATACCTTATTTGATGATGTTCCACTAATTTGAAGTGAAAAGGGATGGATCTGGAGTGTCCTAGCTTTACTTTTCCTTGTTCTTCAATGGTAGGTTAGAGAGAGAATGTGTGAGAGAGGGAAAGTGGGTTTTTATTTTTGATTTGGAAGTTATAAAATGTTTGTTAGGTTAATGAGTTTAAGTCGCTTAATATACCTAAAATAACCAAATTAAACCAACCCCACATTTAATTGGCCAAGGGTTGATTTTTTTAGTTCACCCTTGGCTTGGCAGTGAATTCCTCCAACTCGTAGGCACTAATGACACCCTCCAATCAGATACTCTAAGTCGATTAAGACTTATTCCCACTATGACATATATGAATACGAAGATGAACTATGAACAATGTCTACTCAAGAAGATTTACTTAGTATGGGTAGGATTAAGGTATATTATTGATCCTGGGAATATTTATATACCCATAATGCTAATTATGTCCACATAGATGCCTAGTTTGAATTCACAAAGTATGTGTTTGTAGTCGTATCGAGTAGCTAATATATATTGAGCTAAACTACATGATTAGTTGTGTAGGGAAGCTTATTGGGAAAAGCATGCACAAAAAGGGACGAAGGAAACCATTGGAATATTCAAGTCCAAAGGAAGCAAGGAAGAATTTAAATAAAATGCTCTAAGGCATTTGCGTGTTGGTCCCACGTCGGAAAGAGGGATTAAAAAATTAGTCATGAGAATTGAAGTGTAGGTAGAATGCCTCTAGTCGCTCATGCATCTCGCAAAAGTCAATAAACCTTGGATGATAATTGGAAGATCATCGTATGTCGCACGCCTGAGGCCCAAAATTGGTCGTTTACAATTTTAGCATAAATAGTGTTTTATTTTAATTTATAAAATATTCTGTTTCTAATTTTGAACGGAGACTAGTGGAGATCTACGTTTTGGATTTTTTAGGGTTAATTCGTTATCTTTTTTCCTTTTAATCTAACTGATGATTCAAAACTGTTGTTAGATTGTTTATTCGATTATGAGTAGCTAAATAGACTAGTTCTAGGGATGTAGGTACATGATAAATATAATCTCCTAAGTTTGATTGTGGGTTTATTATTGATTTTTACATGAACCTCTCTTATGTTCTTGTTTTTATATTCCATGCTTGATCACCATAGGATAAATCTATTGTCCAACTTGAACTCGGGAGAGGAAAAAGAGGATAGACCGTAGGGTATAAGGAGCTAGTTGAACTCTAAATAACTAGGGTTGATTCATCGCTAGGATAGGGATATACCTAGAAACCTTACAAGGGTCACCATACAGGAAGATAACTTAATGCTTCGTACTTCATCGTTCTATCCCCGATTAAGGTTGTAGTTAGGGTGATAGGTTATGAAGGAGATTAGAGGTTGGGAGACCATAATCATATATCTAACCATGTGATTCGATGATTCAATGGTTAATAATTACCCATTTTAATGACATTGACTGCATGATTCCTTATATAAGTTGCAACCCTTGATCTTATCAAAATCATTGTTCGAAACTCATGAAATTTAATTATATAAGTTATAATTTTTTAAGTTATAAGTTGACAACAAACAACTTTTGAAATCTTGAAATCAAGTTTGTGTTGAACTACAAGTTAGTAGAATTGATAAGTTCTAGTCTAAGTCTCATTGGGTATGAATCCCAGCTCTAAAAAAGGCGCACTCTATTTCTTGTACGATTATGTGTACTTGAATATGTGGTTTGACCGCAAAAACGTTTTGGTTCCGCTGTCGGGGACATAATATTAGGAAATATTTGATTTTCTAATTTCTGATATAAAATGCAAGTGTTGACAACTTGTTCTTAGCATTTCATTAATGCAGGTTTTTTTAATATTGTGCATTCAGAAGCCTGATGTGTGTGGGAGGTTTGAATTGAAGATGAGTATAATGCAAATCTTGCACTTAAATGGGAAGCTTACTTGTCTTTCACATGACAATCCTAGTATCCACATTTAGAATTTATTGGAGATCAATGATACTCAAACTTTGACTTGAGTTAATAAAAATTATGTGAGGATCACTCAAATGATACTCAAACTTCGACTTGAGTGAATAAAAATTAAGTAAGGCTAACTCAATTCCTTTTATCTCTAAATTGTGAAGGCAAAAGACGCTTGAACCCAGAGACTGCAAATTCAATCACCGCTTGGAACATTCTATCAAAGAAGTTCCTCATTCGATTCTTTCCATATGGAAAATGGCTATGTTGAGGAGAGAAAGTTAAAGGAAGAAGGGTGGTGAAAATATGTACGAAGATTGGGATAGGTTCAAATCTAATGAGGTGTTATTCCATACTTTTATTGAAGGTTTGGAGCCTAACACCAACATTTTGCTTGATTCAGCTGCATGTGGATAAGCCTTACAGAAGACCTATCTTGAACTGTAAACTTTGATGAATCAAATTTTCAGGGAAATCTAGACTGGAATGTAGGTTGATTGAAACTGGTGGTCCAGAAAACCGCAGGTGTGATAGATATATATGCTATGAGTGCTTTGACTGCAAACATTTCTTCCATGCGAAATATGACGAGTACATATTTCAGCAACATGGCATTGGGACCACAACCCTCCCAACTTAATGTAGTTCAACAACCACCATCTTTGTGTGAGATCTGCGGAGGAAGTGATTATAGTGCAGAGATATGTGGTGCAAACCTAGACTCTGTAAATTTCGTAAAAAATGTGAAAAACAAAAGGCCGAGAAAACTATGGGAACTCATCTAACCATTGTTTGCAGAACCATCCCAACGTTTATTACAGTGGTAATAAGAATCAAAACCAAGGGCAAAATCATTACAGGCCTCGTGGTAATTCATAGTGGTAACAACCACAGATGCAGAGAGAGAAACCTACGCCGAAATTTGGGAAATTGAGTGTTGAGGAGATGTTAATTAAAGTTATGTCAGATAAAGCTCAATCTGCAGTGGATATGCAGAACAATCAGTTGGCTACTCAAATATAAGAGAAACAATTAGGGCGGTTTTCTAGTGCACAAAATTCTTGACCACAAGGTCTTTCTGGAAAAACTCATCCAAATCCTAAACATGTTAATGTAGTGAGTACACACATTGGTTTACAATTGGAGGAGCTAGCTCCTCATAAATACAATTGTGAAGCAGAAGCAAAGAGAGTTAATCAAAAGAGGTTGACCCTAAAGAGATTGAACTAGTTGCACCACCTGAAAAAGTGCAACAAATAGTGAGACCTCCCCCTCTATTCTATCATAAGTTCAAATATATGAAAAAGTATGAGTGTTTTGGTATGATTCTATCTCTTTTGGAATAAGTTCACAGTAACATGGTTTTGGTAGATGTGTTGTACGGTATACCCAGGTATGCGAAGTATGTGAAGGAGATTGTTTCAAATAAATTATGGCTGACAGAATATGAAATTGATGCACTTACTGAAGTGTGAAACTCGACGATCCACAATAGGTTTCCCATAAAACTAAAAGATTCGGGTAGCTTTATTATGCATATTACTATAGGGAAAATCATTCATGCTCGAGGTTTATGAGATCTTGGAGTGAGTATAGACATAATGCCTAATTCTCTATAAAAAGCTGGGGTTGGGTATTCATAAACAAACTACAATAATTCTACACTTATCGAATAGATCTTTAGCTAGACATGAGGGTATTCTAGAGATGTGCTAGTGCAAGTGGGATCTTTGATTTTCAAAATGGACTTTGTAGTATTGACTTTAGAGGCTCATACTAATGTTCCGTTAATCTTTAGGCGACCTTTCTTAGCAATTGGTAAGGAAATGATAATGTGGAAGCTAGTCAGGTCACTATGAGACCGTATGATAAACTAGAGGCTTTTTCATGTGTACAAAGCGTTAAATATGCCAAAGGTGTATGAGGACTTGTCTGCCATTACCATGATAGACCTTGAGGCAGAGGCCAAGTATATAGAAACTAAGGATCCTCTAAAGCGAATATTGGTGGGTGATGAAATATATGGAGATGTTGGAGTGCATGAAATTGTGCAGTTCCTAGACGTGCCATTGGTAGTTATTACTGGAAAACATTCGGATCCTTTAATTAGGGTGTTGGATCTTCATGCCAAGACTTCCATTGAAGAAGCTCCTAAGATGGATTTGAAAGCAATGCCAACTCACTTTATGTATGCTCTTTTGGGTAAAGATAAAACTTTGCCAGTTATTTTGTCTCCAACATTATCTGACAAATAGGTGGAAGCTACGTTAATTATTCTAAAAAAAAGGAATGAAGTTATAAGATGGAAAATGTCAGATATCCGTTATATTTTCCCAGCTCTACGTCTGCACAAAATATATTAATGGAGGAAGGGTACAAGGCTAGTGCACAACATTTGTGGAGATTCAATCCTTTCATGAAGGATGTGCTCTAAAAAAGAAGTTATCAAGTGGTTGGATGTAGGGATTGTGTACCTAATATCCAACAAAAAATAGGTAAGTCAAGTGCAATGTGTTCCCAAAAAAGGAGGAATGACAATGGTGACTAATGAAATGAATGGGCTGATCCCCACAACAACAGTGACTGAATGGAGGATATGTATCGATTACAGGTGGACGAAATGTATGGACTATAGGAAACTCAATGAAGCCACCAAGAAGGATCATTATCCGATATCTTTCAGTGTCAAATGCTGGACAGGTTGACTGTCCAGGAGATTTACAGTTTCCTTAAGGGGTACTCAGGATATAAAGGTGATTGCACTTGAGGATCAAGAGAAGATGAAATTCACCTACTCATATGGCACATATCCATTCAAGCACATGCTACGTGGCTTGTGCAATGCCCCAACTACCTTTCAGAGTTATTTGATGACAATCTTCCATGATATGGTGGAATACTTTGTAGAAGTAGTCATGGAAAACTTCTCGGTATTTTGTAAGTCTTTTTGTATTTTCTTAACCTTGACAATGTCCTTTCTTGGTGTGAGGAGACTAATCTGGTGCTGAACTGGGAGAAGTGCCATTTAATTGTTAGAGAAGGCATTGTACTAGGCATAATGTATCCATATATGGGACGGAGGTAGACAAATAAAAGGTGTATGTGATTGAGAAGTTTCCACATCTAATATCGGTGAAGGGGGTGCGAATCTTCCTTGGGCATTCTAGCTTCTACATGAGCTTCATCAAGGACTTCATTAAAACTGCACGACCCATGAGCAACTTATTGGAGAAAGAGATGATGTTTGTGTTCGATGTGGAATGCTTGGAGGCGTTTTAGAAGCAAAAGCGGGCATTGGTTGATGATCCTATCCTTATTGATCCAAATTGGGAACAACCATTTGATTTAATGTGTTATGTAGGTGATATAGCAGTTGTGGTGTTGCTGGGGTTGAGAAAGAACAAGGTGTTTCACTCCATATACTATGCTAGCAAAACACTAGATGCAGCTAGTCTCACTACACAATGCCCGAGAAGGAGATGTTGGCTTTAGTTTATGCATTTTTTAAATTTAGGTCATATTTTGTGTGAACCAAGGTTATAGTCTACATTAATTGTGCAACCATTTGGTACTTATATAAAAAGAAGGATGTCAAACCCAGGCTGATCAAGTGTATCATACTTCAGCAAGAGTTTGATCTACAAAAAAGAGATAGCAAAGGAACGGAGAACCAAATAGCTGATCATCTCTCTCAATTCTACGACTAAAAACATGTGGAAAAGGAGGGACAAATTCTTGAAGAGTTTCCTGATGAGTAGTTTCTTGCATTGGACATTACTCAGGTATGATGGTATGCAGATATTGTAAATTTTAGACTAAGTGGTTTAGTTCAACCTATCACATATGCACAACAAAAGCAGATATTGAAGTATGATGCACACTTATACATATGGGATGAGCCCTATTTATTCAAGCAAGGTCCAAAACAGATGTGTTAAGACTATCAAAATGAACTAGATTAGATAGAGCCTCACATGTGTCTAAATAGTTTAATAACATTATAATTAAGTGTTTAAGATCTGGTATAATTTATTTGATGTGTTTTGGAAGTTAAACAACCAAGATGTTCGAAAGTTAGTATTTAGACATTCTAGTGTGTTCTAGTATGCCTTTGCTAGTTTTACATGTTTTTTGGAGTCTAAACTGATAGTGGAGGATCCTAACTTTTGTATGGACGTACATAGGGTCAAAACGTTTGGGAAATAATCCAGAAGGACCACCTTACGGGTCCTTGAAGAGGACCCAAAGGCTTGCAAAAGACAGCCTAGGCAGTATCATAACAACGCCCATGAATCACCGCCCTGTACTCTAGACTATGCCTGGTAGATTAGGGGTATTGCTCCACAGTTAGATGTGTGAGATCAGCCCCCAAAACAAAAGCCAAAGTCACCAATAACGGACATGCAGTACATCGCTGTCGTTTCAATGACGATCTGTCAGTCTCCATGTTGTTTGAACGTGCAGTTCTACCTGCTGCACGCTTCCATGCTTGGGATGACTTGGGAAATTCACCCCACGTCCTAATTAAAACATGGATGGTTTTTCTAGGTGTCTTTAGGTATTTTAATTAACTTAATAAGCCTAAACCTCAACTTAGAAATCATTCTTCAAATTAAAATTTCCCTCTCAAAAATGAAACACCTAAAATCCTCAATTGGAGACCAAGCTCAAAAACAAGATATGAAGATGGATTCTGTGTTTTCTCTCAAATTTTTGTGGGCTTCTAATGTAGGAATGTATGTTAACCCTTATCCTTAGTTAATCTTCCATCGTAGAAGATTCAAATGTTTTCAAACATGATTCTAAGGTCAAAATCATATCTTTCAATCTAGCCATGGGTTCATTGTTAAAGTTATTTCAAAAGGATAATAATGATGATAATATGATTAATCAATTGTTTTAATATGACTTACATTCCAATTCCATGATGAATATGTGATCTCTTTAACCTTTCAAATTATGAAATTACGTAGGTACTGTGATCTTGATTGGATGATGGTTTGATTATGTTTAGATTGTGATGAATTTCTTAGTTCTATATTCTTTTTTGTCAATTAATTATGTTGTGTGGGGAACTGATCAGCATAATCATTGCTTGCAGATTTAGTAAGTTGACCTATTACCTTTATCTAGCTAAAGATGGATGTTGAATATTGTTGAGTGGTATGGTCCATTTATGGTGGCAATGTTTACTTTCTTGTCTATCTTTGTTTGTTGTGATCATGGAATTGAAGGCAATAGTTTTAGAGTTGATTGATATGATGATTATAACGACTATGAAGTTATGTGTATAGTCTTCCATTCTTGTTACATGATTTAGGTGTGTGGATGATGATGTATAGATATGGATCATCATGTTAGGGTTACGAGTGGTCTATATTAATAATGATGATGAATACTCTTTTGGAATAACCCATACCAATGAAATCCCTATATGAATATATGACCATTGTATGATAGTAGTCTTCTATTTTAATGTTGAATACGTTCTTACCTCTTATGATATACTTTGAGCGTGTGTAGTGTATAGTTCTTAGTACTCTATATGTGTATTACTTGAGACCTAAAGAATTTTTTACATATGTTGTGATCTTTAGAGGGTGGCTTCCTCAATACCATGTTATGGCTATTATGTGATCAATTGACCAATGTACACACACACTTCATGCATATCTAGGAGTAGGGTAAATTCATGATGACTAAGGAAAAAATAGTTCTCGTATGCATCATTGCCTATTTCTATGCATGTAAAGTATATGATTAATGAAGTTATGAATGTATCCTCTTAGAGGTGTTTATATGATGTAGATCTCACATATGTATGCTCACACACATGGTTGTATGAATGGTGGGATTATGTAAAAGGTCATTCTCACATAATATAGGTTCTATGATCTAAAGATATTCTCATCTCTGAAACCTTTAAGCTATATACTGCATGAATGAGTAATCTCCTGAAGCCTTCTTTATGAACTAATTATTGAAGGCTTGAATGTGTTTTAAAAAAAGAGTTTGAGATTCGCACCGTGGGGACATGAAAAATGAGTGTGGAGGATTCACATTAAGTATATCTTGCTTCCCACAAGAGAACCTTCACGTATACCAAGCCTTGGTTCCCAACATAGATATTTTCTCATCATAGTGAAACGCCCAAGCTAGCAAGTCAATGTTACTAGTAGCAATCTCCATGTTCTATAACTACTTGTCCCCATAGGTTTTAGCTTAGTGGATCCACTAGAATAGCTATTAAATATGAAGGTCCTACCTTGGCAAATAGTACCCTTTTTTTTTGGTGTGGGAGTAGAACATAGGATTCCATGTAGCTCACATGGTCTATGTCAATAAATGTTATGTCTCCCAAAAGATAAGAATTAAACTAAGATTAGAATATGGACTCCTTGAGGAGGTTACTTTGTATCGGTAGGACTATGAACCATACGCAAGCATTGCACAAGTGAAATTCAATAAAGGATAAGATTAGTACTTTTATGAAAGTAAGATTTATGTTACGCATGATTAGTATGAATGCATGTAAGTGAATTTGCTCTGTTAATACGTGAATAATAATTATGAATGTGAATTGCATTTATGGCTTCTAAATGAGTTTACTAGTATATGTGGAGGTATGGTACTCTATGTGTACATTGCACAAGTAAGCTTTTGAAGGGGTTGTGAGGGTGGTTTACCTATGATATGAAGTAAATGAGTTATGACAAAAGTTGTAGTAAATACATGAGTCTTTCTATGATGTTATGAAGTATTTGTCCTGATGTGTCGTGATAAATGAAGGTATTATGACTTGTTAAGAATTATATGCCTAGTCTACGGTGGATTCTTAGGAACACTTGTTGTAAGTAGTGTTACGGGATTCCACTTAAACATTACTCTAGTGTGAATTGGGGATTGTCTTAGGTGGTGGTTTTTATGTTAAACATATGCATTATGAGGTTCTTGGGACTTTATGAATAAATGTGGTGTTGATAAAGCGTATTATTAAATACCATCTTAGGTGACCTTAAGGTGGTACATTATAATAAGTACACTTGAGGGTTTCTTAATGAAAGAGGTTAAGGTAAACAAAAGGTAATGTATTATATGTATTGAATGGGCCTCATAATATGATAAATGGATTTACGTGTTATTGATAATAATGTAAATGCATGTATGATATTTGTGAAATATATTGCATTATTGTATTAATGTTCCTGAAGTTTACTAAAAAGAAATAATGAATGATTTCTCACTTAAATTTCCTCTTAAAATGAATGTTTTTACATGGTTGTCATACTTAGTGCATTCTAGTATTAATATTATTCTTCTTTATATTTTTACACAAAGTGTGGGTGGTGATGGCTAGAGGATGTCTCCTTACTGACGGGCTTGGATAGATCTCCCTTGTTCAAGCAAATAGATCCTTATGATTCAAGGATTTCCTATGTGAAGTATGTTCTTTAAGTTTATGTAATAGCTTATACTTATATCTTATGTTTTTAAGGGTCGTGTCCCTTTTCTATTTTATTGAGTTGTGTATTAAGTTGTGAAACGAGACTTAGAGTCTAATCATGTATTTATGATATTTTTATATATATAAAGTGATGATTCTAGCATATTATGTTGTATAAATTTTTTTAAAAATTTTGCTAATTTTCATATGTAATGAAATGAAGGATGTCTAAGACATAGGTGTAACAAATCATTTCACTTTAGATACCAATTCAAAATTGAGTAAACCTTTCACATAAACTTTATTATAATCATGAGAAACTACTATCAATCATATAATATTCATATCATAACATGCATAGATTATTCATGTCTCATTCAAAGTCTTAGGGTTAAGAACGAGGAATGCCTAGCATAATATCACAACCACACATTAGTCATAGAAGCATTACTATCTAAAGAACTCATAGTTAACAATTGAATCCAAGAAGAACCAATCATACCTTCTTTCCCAATTACAAGAACCTTCATACTTCTAGTATCAAGAATAAATAACTAATTACATAAACAAGGTAACTTCAAGAAGCAATTACATAATTAACAACAAGGTAGTAAATATACATGTCATGATCCTAACAATTCGTCATATCAATTCAAGGTTTTCATGAAATTGGGGGATGGACATGGGTCTAGGGAAATCTCATACGATATCATCAATTAAACATCAATATATACTTACACAACATTAATTCATTATAATTAACCACAATTGATTCATGATTTTAGTTTTTAAAGATGACCCATGTGTGGAAGAAAACCCTAGATTTGGGGTACTTAGAAATCATCTTTTGGAGGAACCTCTTGTGGAAAAGAATCCAAAAAGTAAAACAAACAATACCTTAAATATGAATCACCACGAAATTGATTTTAAACTCTAGGGATTTGGTCTTCAACTCCGAGTTTCAAAGTTTCTTCAATGGCGGATGAGTAGAGTGAGAATGTAGAGATAAGGGACAACTTTTGGGATTTGTTTTGGGCTTTTGATTGAAGTGAGTGATTGTGAGGGAAAACTGAATGAAAACCAATATATAACCCTATCCGAATGTACCCAAAAGACCTCTCACTTAAATTGACGAATTAATGATGTCAAACTCGAATTTAAAATTCAGATTTTTCCTCGGAAAACAAGTCTGTGTCGCGGAGCTTTTCCTACAAGATTGAAAAAAATAAATATTGAACTAGAAGAGTATGCATTCATGTTACATACCAACGTTTTGTCCTTGGGTGTGCCAAGTCCGCGACGTAGACAGGCTCCCTCCACACATAAAAATTTCTGCCTCTTGGTAGGTTGTTTGGTCCAAAGTGGAGTCTTAGGGGGCGGATCTGGACGTTTTAACCCTATATACAATATTATACCATTTTAAAGACTTTTTAAAAGTTTAAGACTTCATACAACACTCCCAAACCTTCTCAATACCTAAGGACATTAACTCATTCAATTTTACTTATTTCTGAACGTCATGGTTGTTTCTTAGTATTTTTGTTCTAACACTTCTTAGTAAAGTTTATTACACGTATTTATGCCTAAAATCATCATTAGTCATTTTTTAAAGCTCACGTCTAGGTCATAGAATTTCGAGGGTATTTTCGATATAATTTATTTGGAGTGGTTTGAAGATTAACTTTCTAAAACCAACAAAGATAATGGATAGTTAGTCTTTGGATGTGCCAGGGTTTTCTAGTGTGCCTTTGAAAGTTTTCAGTGTTTTTTGGAGTCTAAACTTTTAGGGGATAATCCTTACTTTTTGATGGACATATGTAGTGTCTAAAAGTCCAGGCACGACTCCCCAAGGACCACCTAAAGGTCCTTTGCGGAGGACCCAAAGGCATTCCAAGGATGTTGCTCTAGACTTATACGTGTAATCTGAGCCCCCAAAATGGATGACTAAGTTACCAACGAAAGATGTGTAGTATGACGTCATCGCTCCAACGATGGTCCGTTAATCTACATGTCATTTGAACACGAAGTTTTGCCTGCTGCATGCTGGCATGCTAGGGGTGAATTGTGAAATTCACACCACGTCCTAATTAAAATATGGACAATTATTTAAGGTGTTTTTATGAATTTAAAGTCTTTTTATAATCCAAAACCCCAATTTAGAACTCATTCTTCAAATCAAACCTTCCCTCCCGAACATGAACCCCCCTCCGAAACATTAATTGGAGACAAGGTTCAAAAACAAGCTATGGAGATGGATTCTTTGTGTTTTCTTCTCAAAATTTCATGGGTTTCTTATATATGAAGGTATGTTTACCCTTTATACTTAGTTAATCTTGCATGTAAGGAGTCCTTCCAAATGTTTACCAATATTATTCTAAGGTTAAAACTCCTATCTTTCAATCTAGACATGAGTTCATTGTTAGACTGATTTCAAATGATGATTATATGACTAAACAACGGATTTTAAATGAAGTTATATTTATAGTCTTCCATTCTAGTTGCATAATTTATGTGTGTGGATGATGTTGTATAGACATGGATGATCATGTTAGGGTTAGGTGTGTTCTATATGGATAATGATGACGAATACTCTTTTAGAATGACCCATACCTATGAAATTCGTATTTGAATGTTTGATCATAGTATTATAGGAATCTCCTATTCTAACGTATAATATGTTCATGTCTCTTATGATGTAATATGAGTGTGTCGTCCTTAATACTCTACATGTGTATGATTGGACACTTGAGGAATGTGACACATGTGTTGTTTCTTTAGAGGGTGGCATCCTCAATATCATGTTATGGATATTATGTGATCATGTTGACCAATGTACACACACGCTTCATGCATATCTATGAGCAGGGTAGATTCGTGATACTAAGGAAAGGCTTTTTCTCCTATGCATCATTTTGCTATTTCTATGCATGTGAAATATGATTAATTAATATATAATCATGTGTGCCTAGAGGTGTTTATGTGAAGGTATATCTCACTTATATATGCACACACACATGGTTGTATAAATGATAGAATTATTTGAAAGGACATTCTCACATAATATAGGTTCTATGATGAAATGACATTCTCATCTCAGAAACGTTTGAGCTATATCATCTATGAAAGAGAAAGCTCCTAAAGCCTTCTGTATTAACTAATGTAATAAAGTCTTAAACATGTTTTAAAATTTAGTTTGAGCTTAGCTTAGAGTGAACATGAAAAATGAGAGTGGGGGCTTCACGTTTTGTAAGTCCGGCTTCCCACAAGAGAACCTACACGTTTAGCCAGTTTGTACTTTCAGTATACATGTTGTTTCATGAAATGGAAACCTCTACGCTATCAAGTCAACATTTTTTGTAGCAATGTCTATTTTTTATAACTATGTTCCCCATATGTTTTAGTTTAGTGGATTACTAAAATAGCTATTATGCATGAAGGTCCTACCATGGCAAGTAGTACCCTCTCTTTTCTGGTGGGAGTAGAATACCAAATTCCATGTAGCTCACATGGTCTATGTTGGTTATTTCTATATCTCCCAAAAGTTAATAAATGGACTAAAATAAGAATATGGAATCTAATCATAACTCCTTAAGAAGGTTCATTAGTATAGGTAGGAATATGGACTTTATCCATGCATTGCACAAGTGAACTTCAAGATAAGATAAGATTAGTACTTTTATGAAAGTAAGACTTGTTCTATGTATGATTTTAATGAATTAATGTTATGTGACTTTGCTATGTCAAGGCATGAATATGATAATGCATGTGAATTCCACTTATGTTCTCTAAATGAGTTTACTAGTATATGTGGGGGTATGGGACTCATTGGACACATAAGCTTATGAGGAGGTTGTGATGGTGGCTCTCCTATGATATGAACTAAATGAGTTATGACTAATGTTTTAGTAAGTGCATAAGTCCTTTTATGATGTTATGAAGTATGTCGCCTTAGGTGTAGTGATAAATGAAGGTGTTACGACTTGTTAACAATGATATGCCTAGTATAGGGAAACTTCTTAGGACCACTTGGTGTAAGTAGCATTATGGGATGCTACCTATACATTGCACTAGTGTGACATTTGGGTTGTCTTAGGTTTTGATTCTTATGTGAATATTATGTTTTATGATATGCTTATGACTTTATAAATATATGTGGTTGTGTTGATGAAGTATATTATGAAATACCATCATAGACGACCTTAAGGTGGTACAATGTACTATGTACATTCGAGGGTTGCTTAAGGGAAGATGTTAGGCAAAATAGAGGTAATGTATTATATGTATTGAATGAGCCTGAAAGTACGATAAATGTATTTATGTGTTATCATTAATAATGTACATGTCGGTATGATATATGTGAACTATATTGCACTTATTGTACCATTTTTCCTGAAGTATACTAAAAAGACATGATATATGATTTTTAACTAAAATGTCCTCTTTAAATGAATGTTTTTAAGTGGTTTTCATACTTAGAGAATTCTAGTACTAATATCGTTCTTGTTTATATTTTTACACAAAGCGTAGGTGGTGATGGCTACAGGATGTCAACTAAGTGAAAGGCTTGGATAGATGTCACATGTTCAAGTAAAGGGATCCTTATAATTCAAGTATTTCTTATGTCAAGGATGTTCTTTAAGTGTATGTAATATCTTAGACTTATATATTATGTTGTTAAGGGTCGTGTCCATATTCTATTATATTGATATGTGTTTTAAGTTGTCAAGCAAGACTTAGAGTCTAATTATTTACTCATGATATATTTATATATATATGAAATGATGATTCTAGCATATTATATGCTATGAAAAGTTTTAACTTTTGCTTATTTTCGTATGAAATACAATGAAAGATGTCTAAGGGCTTGTATAAGACCTTCGAGAGGTGAAGTATGTCGTGTCACTTCTAGTTGGTGCTCCTCGAACATGACAATATGATTCGAAGGTGCATAGCTATGTGGGAGTTTATGCAAGTGTTAGAGTGCTATCAAGTGTCGTCAGATGGTGGACATCGTTGAGGTTACAGAACGGCGTATAAGGTACTAAAATTAGGTTTATTTCTGCCTAACTTATTTGAAGTGGTTGCTTTGCTTGTAAAAGAATGGTCACCATTTTGAGTAAGTATGAGATTCTATTTAACAACATTTTACAGTTGGAGATCTTTGATATGAAGGATAGATTTATGGTGACATTCTCATCGTCCCAAGATAATCCATACATTCTACTCGCGGCGGACTACTTGTCCAAGTGGGTGGAAGCCGTTGCATTACAAACAAATGATCACAAAGTGGTTATTATGTTTATCAGGAATCATATTTTCAGTAGGTTTGGAACTTTAAGGGTGATAATCATTGATAGAGGTACGCATTACATCAATAACTCCATTCATAGTTTGAAAGCAAAGTGCGGGGTAGGACACAAAGTGGTGACAACAAATCATCCCTAAACTCGCGGGCTGGTTTAGGTATCTAATAGGGAGGTCAAGTAGATGCTTCAAAAGACCGTGAATGCACAAAGCAATATTGGGCTGACAAACTACATAAAGCGTTATGGGAAATATCAGACTGCTTACAAGACAACGATAGACACTTCTCCTTATTGAATGGTGTTTGGAAATGTTTGTTACTTGCCAATTATGTTGGAACACAAGGCGTATTGGTTAATAAAGAAATTGTATCTAGATGTTTTATTAGCCAACAAAAAAAAGATCACACAGTTGCACAAGCTGGAGGAGATTAAGCTTCATGCCTATGAAAATGCGAAGTTATACACGGAGAAGACCAAGAGGTTTCATGACAAGTATATTTTATCACGCACAATTAAGCCTGCTCTACTAGTGTCATTGTTTAATTCTAGATTGAAGGTGTTCCCAAGAAAACTTCGATCTAAATGTACTGGTCCATTTGAAATAGTGAGAATAACTCAACATGGTGCGGTAGAATTATGAAACAAGGATAAGAGTTCTGATTTCCTTGTAAATAGGCAACATGTCAAGCATTATTTCAGAAAAGATGTGGAAAGTGAGCTTAAACCACTCACATTAGATGACAAGTGAGTCATGAGATGGGTCGTCTCGAGATGTTAAATCAGGAACTACACGAGAGGCTATCCGTAAATCGTTGTAATAAGTTATGATTTAATTTGTTTTTATTGTTTATTTTTAGTTATTGGATTATAAAAAAATGATATACGCAGAAACATATAAAATATGATTCATTCCATGACTGAAACTAAGGTACTGGATGGGAGGCAACCCATTATGGTTGAACTAATGATTTGGTTGGTGAATATGTGCAGGACTTTGAAAATATGAGTTAAGGCTTTAAGATGACGAGCCCTCGTCGTTCACACAAGTCCAAATCTGGCACTCACATAAAGAATTCGAGGTAGTGAACCTCGCGTTACCGCGGGTCATGCAAAGGGTCCCAAGATCGAATACGACAGACCTAAAAGTTATATTAAGACAAAAGGCACTGAGTGCCAGCTGCGCATCACGGAAGGAGTCCAAAATTTTTGACTTTGAAACTCAATGCGAGAGAAGGCCTCATGTCTTGAGCGCATCATGGGTTGGTAGTAAAATACCAATGTGATGGTAAGTTAGTTTATATTATGAGAAAAAATATATTCAGTGAACTCCACGTGTTGTGCGAGCAAGTCCAATTTTTTGGTCAACTAGAACTAAGATTGCAGAAGACCTCGTGTTGGAACCGGGTAGTGCGATCAGGTAAGGATTCTTTCTCTATCATTAAACAAAATAGGTTTCACACATTTATAAAAGAAATTACCTTACTCATTCACTATTTCTACCCCAAACCCACTTGTTTTTTCCTATTCTCTCCCAATTTTTCCTCGTTTTTCTTCCTTCCCTTTTACCTCAAAGTTCACACTTCCTCTTTGCATGTCTCACGATTTGATAGGTTCATCACCTTCATTTTCTTCGTCCATTCTACGTCACCCATGTATATTTTCAATCCCTCTTCTCGAAAGCATGGTGTGGGTGAAGCTAAATCTTCCTAGGGTTGTGAAGTAGTTGATTTTTGGGATGTGTAAATGAAATTGCAAAGATTATATTTGTGTTTACATAATGTTTGGGGAGATTCAAAATTCTTAATTAGAACACACTAATTTTTTTATGTGGGTTGAAAAGGTTTAAATTTATTTCCAGGAAATTCTTTTTGTTGTTGCGGGGAAAATAGGAGTGAGATGCGAACTATGTGTTTTGTATATATTGTTGTGGTTTGAATTCCTGAGTAGGAAAAATTATTGTTAGTTGTTAGTCTTGTTTGGGAGCGTCATGTTGTAATGTGGATTTTTTTATTTTGTCTTTGGTTGTTGTCTAATTCTTTAGTAGGCACGATATCGAATGTTGTGGCATGATGTGAGTATAATTATTTGTTCAAATTTTTTAGTATAACTATCTGTTACACTTGAATATTGTACTACTTCTTGTAACTAGGAGAGTACATTAATTAACCTATTAGGAAGTTTGAGTACCTAAATTGGGAATGGTTTGAACAAAGTATGGGGTTTTGTGCTCACACTACAAATATCTAGATTTCAAATGTGGTATTTGGGATTCATTTTCATTTATCTTACAGGTAATCATTTCTATGTCACACGGTCATAGCAAAAATGTTGCTCAGCCAGCCCCAAAAAAATGGCCAAGGAGTGAAAATATACCAATAGAATCGCTGACTCCTAAAAGGAAAATCAATAGGTACAAAGCCAAGGAAGTGTCAAAAAAAGGAAAAAATTAGTACAAGAAGCATATTGATGATTCGTACATCTCTGATGTCTACATTGATTGAGATAGCCTAGCTTGTGAGTTCTTGCAGATCTAAAGGCAGATGCGAGAACTTACAATGAATTTTTCATTTGCTTAGCCGGATGAATGCCACCTTAGCATAGTACGTGAGTTCCATGCTAATTAGGTGTCGGAGACTCACACCCACTATGGCACTGTCCGGGGTAGGAACACTCCTATCAAACAATAATGCATCAATGATATCTTGGGCAAGTCTTAGGACACATACCCATTGGTTTAACCTAGCTAAACATCTAACCTCCCTACAAGGTTATCCGAAACTTGCTTTGTTGACCGCAATCCATGAATAGTGAACCAACTATAGAGGCAAGAAATATCAAAAATCTCTTATGTATGTTCACATGCTTTACGAGATATAGGTTTTGTTGAAGGTAGTGATGAACTGCCTGATTCAAGGCTTGCACTTCACATGCATCACTAGTTACAATGTGTATTTGTTGCATTCACTGATGGCGGATATGGAGCATAACATAGGGTCCATCATTATATAAATGATGCGGAAGGCTCGGGCTCACAAGGGCCACAAATAATCATTTGGGGGCTTATTAAGAAGATAAGGCGTCTTGCAGGTGTTCCGGAAAGGGGAATGGATTACATAGTACAATTACACCCAATAAGCTGTGGTTATTACTCATACGAAAGGGTTTGAAACTAATTTAGTCCAAATTCTCACCATTGTTGAGTGTAAGAGAAGGGATGAGTTGATGATGGACAAAATGTACAGACTAGAGATGCTTCGTCACACCACTTGTCGCCGGCCGTCTATAAACTCAGATATTGAAGAGGTGCACATGAGATACTCGTTCAATGATTATGCTTTAGCAGTACTTGAAATTTGTTCCTGAGTTTTGGGAGCCTATGTAGAATTATATCCCAGTGGATGATTAGAATTTGCTTATGGGTTTTGATGTGCACTCGGATTCTAAAGAGGAGATGAACCCAACACAGGCGGGTAATGAGGCCGATGGCAATGACGCCCTGGAGGATTTATTAGGGAGTCTTTTTACCTTACTCTTCAAACTTGGTTATATCTTTGTTATTCAAGGGTGACAGGGCTATTTTATAAGTGTAGGTGGGATGAGCAAAATAACTGATTTCTACATATTCGATGTTTCTTTTTCTATTTTGGTTTTAGTTTTGGGTTCCTTGATTCTTGTTTTCAGTTCTTTACCTATCGATAGTCCCTTTGAATCTTAAAAATTTACAAAAAGATTTTTCTCTAGTAGGATTGAGTCAATTTTCCCAATAATAGATGGATGACGATTGTCTTTAAAATAATTTTTTCATTTGAGTCAAAGGTTGGGTTGTGCTGTAATTGTACGTTTATTAAAAGAGATTGTATGAAAACCATGAGTAAAGTGATTTATGAATGCAGTGACATGTTTGTATGTGATTTAAATGTACGTCTAAAGCTTTCTTAAACCGTTTTCTTAGCATGAGTGTACAGTGAATTTGATCCTTTCTCAATACAACTTGTGATATGAGTGGTGTGTTTTGCTATGATGTCCATGACATGATTTCGAGTCTAGAACATGCGCATGTTGTTATTGAAGTGAAATATAGGTACTATTATTCTTAAGAGATGATAACATAATTTCCTTGAAAAAGATTTCAAAATTAAGATTGTTTTAAAATAATATCCTTGTCGATCCCAATTAAGACTTTAGCCTTGATTTTGATCTAACTCGTATGAGTAGATAGTATCTTTTATTGATATCGTAGTTTTGATCATAATTCCTAATGCGCTCTATTAGGACGAATGGTAGAAACGAAGTAAAGAGTAGATAAAGTGGTAAATGTGATTGCAGGGAAATAATGAAAGAAAAAGTAATGATATTTCCGAGGATTAGGAATATGAGTTTCCTTTTTTTCCATAGGACATTGTGCACTTCAACAAAGGTAAATAATAGTTTTGGGTAGATAACTTAGTAAAGTACCTTGTTGATGGCCCTGGACCTAAAAGAAGGCAATATGAACCTTAACTAGAGGAAAATATTCAAGTCTAGGGCGGCTATTTTAAAGTTTAAGAAAAAATTGAGTAATAATACTGAAGAGAAAGGGGCAAAGTAACTTGATGTAAAATTGGGAAAATGGGTGGAAAGTATTGAAGAAGAGAGGCTCGAATGCAAAAGAAAAATTGTGATTGTAGGGAGAAGCAATATATAGTGCATTAGGGAGAATGAGTCACTAATGTAATCTAAATGAATCCTCCCGTAATCTTAGCCTACATTACAACCAGAAAAAAACCTATTCTAAGTAAGTGTGTGTTTGTTTGAAGAGTCCTTTATATACAAGCTAATGGTTTGTGAAAGTATTGGCTGCAAAAGGATGTTGAGTCATATACAGGAGTCATGCGTATGGTGGTTGGGAACATGTTGATGTAAGTATGAATAGATCTCTTGAAGTTGATGGTTGAGGCATAATATAATGTAGTAAGTCTTGATTTAAGAGTAGTGATAGTTGTTTCAGGACCAACAAAGATTTAAGTGTAGGGTAGCTATCATGCGAATATTTATATGCCCATAATGCTATGTATGTCCATATTCATGCCTAATTTGTTAGAGTCCTATCGAGTCATTAATGTATTTTTGAGCTAATTGACATGATTAGTTTTGTAGGGAAACTTATTAGGAGAAATATTTACAAAAATACGAAAGAACCAATCAAAAGATTCGAGTAAAAAATAAGCCGGGAAGAATAGCGTCATGCAAATGGAAATAAACCTTGAACGGGAATTTAAAGATCATCATGCGTCGCACGCTAGAGACCTAGAATTGGACGCTTTGATTTTTGATTTAATAGGGTTTTATTTTATTTTATAAAATATTCTTTTTTCTAATTTTGAACGGGGACAACTAGAGAACTATGCTTTAGAGTTTTTAGGGTTAATTCTTTACCTCTTTTCCTTTCAATCTTATTGATGATTTAAAACCTTTGCAAGATTGATTATTTGATTATGAGTAGCTAAATACTCTTTTTGTAGGATTGTATCTACATGATAAGTATAATCTCTTAAGTTTGGTTTTGGGTTTATTATTGACTATCACATTAATCTCTCTAATGTTCTTGAGTGTTCCATGCTTAATCAGCATAGAAATAAATCTATTGTCCAAATTGAACTCCGGAGAGGATTAACAGGATAGAACATGGGGAATATAAGCTTTTTGCACTCGAAATAGCTAGGGTTGATTCGTCTCTAGGATAGAGATATACCTACAGACCTTGCTTGCGTCACCATATAGGAAAATCATTCTATCCCTGCTCAATGATGCAGTTAGAGTGTTACGTATTATAGGCGATTAGATGTTGGGAGACCATGATCATACATCTTACCATGTGATTTAATGATTTGATAGTAAATAATTAACCATTTTACTAATATTTATTGCATGATTCAAGACATAAGTTGCAACCCTAGATATTTCCCAAAGCATTATCGAAACTAGTTAAATTGAATAGTAGTTATGTTTTATTTTAAATTAGACGTAGATAACAAACAAATCTTAAAATATGGATATTATATTTGTATTGAATTGCAAGTTAGAACAATTTCTAATCGTAAGTCGCTTTGGGTACGATACCCGGCTCTAAAAAAGAGCCACTCTATGCTTGTATGATCGCGTGCACTAGTGTGTGTGATTCGACAACAACAATTATTCATGCATTGCACAAGTAAGATTTGAGGGAAATTATGTTATGTTTTTGTTCTGTTATGATGATCTATATGTTGAATCTGTGTTTGACTTACGATGTTACATTAATCTTCATGATGATTGTTAGACATTGTAAAGTGCATGCTTTTCAACTAAAATTTCCTTTATAGAATGATTTCATGATCTCTATGCATGTACATCATACTTAGTGCATTTGTATACTAACCGATATTTTCCTACATTTTTTCATATGTGTAAGGTCCGGTTCCCAAGGTAATGCCCATTGTCACTAGAGTTTGGATTACTTCATTTCTTCTTGCTTGTTGGTGTGTCCTATGGCCAAGGATCGATGTTATTATTGTATTTTAATTTAGTGTATTTCCATTTTCTGATTATATTATATGGGTTGTGACCCTCTTTGATTCAAGTAGTGTATAGATGGCTAATAAAGACAAGGCTAGTCTTCCGCTTCCCTTAATGAACATTTTGGACATGAAATGGATCTTACTCTTATTAATATAATGTTATGTTATTATATGCTAAGTAAATTAAATGGTTCCTTTCGGGTTTATAAGTACCTTGATACATCTAGGGGCTACCCTTAGGTCGTAACAGAAGTCCCAAGAGAAAATTTTACATTTAAGATGAGAAAAAACTGAGATTTCCCAAAGATTTTTGAGCAGTTTTACTACCATCTCTTTAAAGAGAAAGATTTTCGAGTAATCATCTAAAATACACAAAGAGTTATGGTTTAAACATATGATCTTGTTAAATTTTGGAAGTAGTATTGAGCATTGATAGAGACGAATTTGAGACCAAATAATGTAGTCTCATCAACAGTGTAGTCAGTATAGATAAAAAATGGTCATAGTTTTAGATGACTCCTTAATGTTTTTTTTTTCATAGACTAGTGGGTCAATTTGGTGAGTAGTTTCTATAGCTTAAAAAAATATACGACGCCCTTGGAAGTATACGAGAAGACGTTGTGTCATCACATAGCTCGTACAGATAATTTTCTATTAGAGAAACTCCCACAGAGATATTTTGTATTCTTATTTACACATAATTTACTTAGAATTTTCATACAAAAGTAGAATTTATCTTTTTTCCTTGCATACAATATGAGTTGCTCACTACTCTTTAAAAGCTTTCCTTATTTTTATATGTATGTTGCTTTGTATAAAGTTGAGTATTCAAATTTGAGTACCCAGAGTTGACAATTTTATTATTAAGTAAAGCCTTATTTCACTAAATTGAATATCTTATCATTGAATTTAATAATGTTTATTTGAGTCCATATGAGTTGAGTGAGTTGAGAATAGGTAAGTATATATGTCTATATTCCACTAGTTCAAGCTTATGTTATGCTTTAGAATTCCCCTTACATGCTCGTAGATTCCACGCACTGAATTATGTAGCCTGCATCGTTTCATGATGGGTATTCAGGACCATCAATAGGCATTTTGTTGGTAACACTTACAGTTCTAATTAGCTGTGGCTTGATTCCGGAGGATTTCATTTACTTCTCAATTTTGTCAGGATGTCGTGAGTCTTGTCCCGACAACCATATTTGTCATTTAGAGGCTTCATACATAGATAATAGATATTAAGAATACCATTAATTTGTTTTTAAAAATGTTTTCAAGAACTAAGTTTTCTTTTTGTGGTGAGTTGAATATATTATTGTTATTCAAATTTATCTATTCGGTATTGTCTTGATTAGTTTATAGTTGAGTATCTGAAGTGAATTCAATTTTGAAGCTTTTATATTCTTGAGTTAGTCCTCCTCTTATAGCCAGCCATGATGAGGGTTCACTTGTGGACTTGCAATGGTTCTCGAGTGGCGGTCACATCCAGGGTGTAGGCTCGATACATGACAACGTGTTTCTTTATTTAATGAAAACTTGCATGGTTTTATTGTCCTTTAGATATTGGGAAGAAATCTCTAGAAGTAGGATTCTTCTAACCTAGAAAAAAGAATCAGTTTTCTATAGGTTACTTGTCTACCCGGCTATTCAGAGAGTTCTAATGTGAACTTGGGATAACACTAGAATACCATGCTCTAACTTGTAGATTTGCTTGAAGCTTTGTCTCACTTATGGACTCGATTGAAGGTAGAAACTCCCTATGCTTGAAGAGGTAACTCTTGAATTCAATCTTAGTAAGTTTATGTTTTCTAGCATAAGTATATGTATTCTAGCATAAATGTATTTTTAATCTATTATTCATTTAGGTAGCAAGATTATGGTATGCTTTAACTATGCATATTGTTTTCAAATAATTGTCATAATATTTATGCTGGCATCTATAATGTATAACTTGAATAAATTTACCTATGTAAAACAATGTATAATTTAATTTTTTTAACTCGTGTCAACGGTGAAAAACATGTGGTGTTTGGAGTGGGTTTAGCCTTTTAATATAAGTTGTGGTACATTATGAAGTGACAAAAAATTACTTTTCAAGGATTGTACTTGTTGTCTAGCATCATGTAGCCTTTTAAAGTTCAATAAACGGAGTTGTCAATTACATATGTTCCCTTGTATTTTTATTGATAAAATCTAATATCAATTTTTAAAGATATTAATATGTTAAATAAAATGGGTAAAACCTTGATGACGGTGTTAAGGTTGGTGTCAACATGGAATGTGTCCTTTTATTAGTTGGTAAGTTCGATGGTGGCAGCCTCAAAAGGGAAGAATTGAGAAATATGATTCATAAATAAATTCAACGGAAGTGATCTATTTATTTGAGTCATTATAATATCTTTAATATATTATGTATAAATTTCTCTAAGTGAAATTGGAGGTGAAATATATTTACTTAAATAAATATTTTATTGTAACATTTTTGTAGTGCTTAATTAATTCATGAGTAAAAATTAAGAGTTTTTTACTCGAAAGAAAAAAAAGGTAATATCTTGGTCTCATAGATGTATTAATCGAGAGAACATTTTGCTATAAAAGGGATTGTCTATCTTAGTCAAGCAAAGGACACATTGTTTTTATTGTTCTCATGAGATAATTATGAAAAGAGAATGAAAATCTAAACCAAATTTTTCTTTTATCTTTAACTTTTCCTAGAATGACTTATTTTTAATTTGGTCATAATTTAGTTGATCATGATTTTTTTAATCTCTGATTGACTTGATATTTGATCGTTCCATTCAATCTAGTTTAGATGACTTTTAGATAGTTTGTCATATTAAAGTTTGATTTGAATATTATAAGATCATTGTTTATGTCAATTATATTATGTTAAATTTGTACATGATTACGCTTGGTAATTTAATAAGAATTGACATGTGATATTGATTTATGTCATATTCTTTTAATTTCTAAAGATACTTAAATTATTTGAATTTGAATTAAGTCATAGCTTTGGAAAAAAAGATTTTTATTAACTCCAATTGGCCTGAAATTTTGAAAGTTATTGAAAATGGTGTAGCAGGAAATACTCATTGTTGTGTGGTTATCATTTCGAAGTCGTTAAGATAATTATAAATTTGTTCTTTGGAATTAATATGTGATTTAGTATGAATTTAATACTTTATTCCATTTTATATTATAGGTGGTACATGATTATACATGATGACATAACATGAATTGATACACGATATGGATATAGATCTGATTATGTATCGTTAAATCATTTAAATTTAAAATTTTACCATAGCTTTGGAGAACAAAATTGATATTGAACTATGATTAATCTGTAATATTATAGGCTCATCAGAAACAATCAAATATAAAATACCGAAAACTATAAAGTGATTTGGCAATTTAGGTCATTTAGATGATGTTTACACATGATTTTTTAGTATTTTGAAAATAAATTTTATCAAAAAATTTCTCAACTATTATAAAGTTGAGATGGAGTTCCTTCACTATCATTTTCATGGCTAAATATTAGTACAATATTAAGTTTCTGTCCCGACTGTTGTAACACCCCAAAAATTAGTATGCTAAACTAAAGATAAACACAACGGTAAGAGACATGGAGGTGTCCAAGGTCAATGGAAAACAGGGCAAGAGCCAAGGGAAATGGCCAAGACTACCCAAAATTTCTAAGGCACTACCCACCGAGACACGAGGTCGCACCATGTTGGCTAATCTCCACTAACCACTTCACAGTCTGTGGAAGGCTCGTGGTTATGCCTTCACCTTGTGGAGGTCAAGACAAGGTGTTTTATCCACTTGTCAAGGGACTAGGAGCAGCATGAAGGACTGAACCTTGACGGGCTTTGGTGATGGTTTTGTGGCCTGGGTTTCCCACATAATGTGGGGTTATTTTGGGAGATTCTGGTTTAATTTTGGATTAAGTTAGGTTGTTTTTGGACTTAGAATAGGGTGACTACATATGTAATTTTGACTCAAAAGCTCACACATTCAACTTGTTATTTCCTATACTAGAATAGGTCCCCAAAGTTCATCCTCTCTAAAATATTTTGTCCGGAATAATAAGGAGGAGGAGAAATATATTGAGTAGAAGCATGAGGAGGAGAAGGATTATGAGAAAGAGGAGGACGACAGGAGGAGGACATGGAGGAGAAGGATAAGAAGGAGGAGGAGGAGGAGAAATGAGAAGGAGAAGGATAAGGACAAAGAGGATGAAGAGGTTCACAAACCCAGTCTTTTCACCTATATTAATTGGAATTTTGTCAATAAATTGTATCTTTCATCCATGGAGTCCCTTCAAAATAAAAATTTTAAACATAGAAATCCCTATATGTTAGGGTTTGATTCAAAAGTCATGTGTTTCATTCAAACACTAATTTAATTTATAAATTAAGTTATACTTGAAACTAACATAAAATAAATGTTTACCCGTCCCTTGAAATACCCAAAATACGCTTCACTTAATTATACGTTTTTGTGAAGTCAAACTTGATTTCAAATTTTTGATTTTTCAAACTGGCAGATGCACCAAGTGGGGGTGTTCCGGTTCACTCAAGTTCCAAATCCTCAGTCATTGTAGCTTTAAAAGCCAATCATCATCGCGACCCAGTATTCGTGGAGTGGAAAGACTTAGTATTGAGTAAGTTGAATAACTAATTTTCCCTAGGAGGGGATGGTATACTCAAGTACCAAAAGAGGTTATGCGTGCCCAATGTTGATAATTTAAGGTCTAATATTTTTGGCAGAAGCTCATGGTTCTAGGTATTCCATTCATACAGGTGCCATAAAGATGTACTATGATATTAAAGAGGTCTGTTAGTGGTACGGCATGGAGAGAGATAACTCTAAATTCGTGGAGGAGTGTCCGAATTGACAACAGGTTAAGGCAGAACAACATAAGTCTGGGGGTCTCACTTAGACAATTGAGATTCCAACATTGAAGTGGGCGGCTATTCATATGGATTTTGTGGTTGGTCTGCGAAAGACTAGTAAACTAAATGATTCTATTTGTGTCATTGTTGACGGAATGACCAAGTCCACTCACTTCATACCTGCGAAGTTTGTATACAAAGATGAAAATCATGCCAAGATTTATATTGATGAGATAGTGAGATGGCACGGGATTCCTCTGTCTATCATCTTTGATATGGGAGCCCAATTTACTTATTATTTTTGGAGATCTTTCAGAAAGGGATTGGGCACACAAGTGAAGCTTAGTACTGCTTTTCATCAACAAACGGATGGACAAGAATAGCGTACCACCGAGACCCTTGAAGGCACGTTGAGAGAATGTACTATTTACTTCAAGGGAATTTGGAGTTGACATTTTCCGCTGATAGAGTTTTTTACAATAACATCTTCCATTCCAGTATTGGGATGGCACCTTTTGAAGAAATATACTAATGAAGATGTAGGTCTCCCATTTGGTTGTTTGAGGTAGGAGAATCTGCAATCCTTGGTCTTGAGATCGTACATGAGTCTATGGAGAAGGTGAAGATGATCAGATATAAGATGGCTACTTCTTATAGTCGTCAAAAATCCTATGCAGAGAACAGAAAGAGAACTCTAGAATTTGAGGTAGTGATCAGGTCTACATGAAGAAATAATTCATGAAAGGGGTGATAAGGTTTTGTAAGAAAGGTTAGTTGAGTCCGAGGTATATAGGCCCTTATAAGGTCTTCCAACAAGTAGGCAATGTTGCCTACGGATTGAAGTTACCTCAAGATTTGGATTTTGTTCATCCAGTGTTTCATGTTTCAATGCTTAAGAAGTTTCTACGCGACCCAACATCCATCCTTCCTGTTGAGGTGTTAGGAGTTGATGAGAGTTTTTCTTATAAAGAGGTTCCAATCGAAATTGTAGATCATCAAGTGAAGTGACAGAGGAACAAGGACATTACAACCGTTAAAGTTCTATGATGGAACCACCTTGTTTAGGGAGCAGCGTGGGAGTCTGAGGCTGACATACAATCTTGCTATCCTCATTTGTTAACTTCTTAAGGTTAAATATAATTTTCCTAAAATATAATTCATATTTAAGAAACTCTAAGTTGTAAGTGTTGTAGTAATCTTTGTGTAATAGGTAGTCATATGTTTTGGAATAACACTACATGAGTTAAAACAGAGTTATGCTTGCATTCTATGTTGTTGTTTTGTGTAGGATAGGCATGTTTTATGTGTTGCATGAATTGTGTTGTCCATTAAGTGAAGTGTGATTGAGAAGGGAATTTCTCAATCTCAAGAATGATTCCTAAGATAAGCTTGCATGATATGCACCACCCAAAAAAGTGTGGATCAAATGTTCCCAAAAGAGAAAAGTTTATGTATGATTAAGTAAATTTTAAAAATCACCCTCTTTGTTTTAATGATATGTAGTGTCATTTGGGGATGAATTTTTCTGGGGGGGGGATAATTTAACAACCAAAAAACCAACATTTTAAGTAAGGCCTAACTGTACATAGAATGCCTAGGTTAGACCGGGTTCACACGGAATGATGCGCGTGGAACAATACCTCTGAACCTATGCACCAACCAAGCAAACGAACATGGTGAGTTGTTTGTTCTAAGTAGTGTTGATCCAGCCATGTTGAGTACCCGAATAGTAGGATTCACAAGGATGAGTCTTAACCGGACTTATAGGGTTAGTCCTAGGTTTTAATGGTTCTAGGGGGTATGATAGTTAATTAGTTAAATATAGTTTTTAATTAATAAAAATATGTCATATATAAGTGGTCAAACCCGAGATTGGCCATACCTCCACACTAGGGTTCGAGCCGAGTTGGAGGCAGTAAGGGGCATGAATTAGTGGATTAAAAATTAGAGAAAATAAGATGGGCATTATAATAAATTTATATATATATATATTATAGTCGTATTTTAACATTTAAATTTTGTTAAATAAGTCAACAACAATTCCTACAAAAGGGGCGCACGATGCCCACTAGGAGTTTTCTTCATGACCACTCTTAATTCTGTATATTAATCCAAAAAACATTTTCAGCTTTACCTCCCAATTAAAAAACCGAAAATAAATGTATACTCACTGTTCTAAAGGTATTCTTCGCTGCATCAATAAAAACAAAAGGATGAATTTATACGCCTAAGTATTTTAAGTAAAGAACTTTACTCTGTAACAAAAATCAAAACTCGGAAGAAAAGTTTGTGGGTGGAAAAGTGTTGTTATGGCTTGTTGTCAACGGTTAAAAGTATGGTTTTCTTATCTCTTTGTCCCTTTCCCAAATGTCCCCTAAGGTTCAGTTTAAATCCAATTGAAAACTAAGGTTGTCCCTCATTGCATGTCCCTCTCATTAGATCCTATGAACGAATTGATACATACGTTGGTAAGACTTCTGGTAGATGATTTAAGGAATGGTTTTGGTTTTGTGCAATGTATGTTACGGGCTGTTTATGATTTGTTATGTACGTCCGAATGTTGAATGTCATATATGCACAAAACATATTGTTTTTCGTAATTGTATTGTTATTGTTAACTTGAAGAAAATGGTTAATCATGTGTTATGCACTGTTGTGAGTTTAACATGCAAAAGAAATCGTGATGTTCATGAATAAGAAATGAAAGTAAATTCCTTAATGAATTTGTCAAAAGCACTTGTATAACTATGAGTTACACGTCTAGGCTAAATGTAAGAAAGTGAATTAAAACTTTATGTTTAATGAACATGGTTTCGTCCAGTCACTAATATATATGAAAAAGACTGGTTGCTTCTTTTTAATGTGAATCTCGAAACCTTAAGGTCCTAATACTTAGAGATTAAGCCTTAAAATAAAAGAAAAGAAAATAGGGTGAGAGAAGGGATTCGAACTTGGAAAGGTGGAAAGAAGCCTTAAATTAAAAAAAAAATAGTGAGGGAGGGGGGATTTTAACTCGGTTCCTTGGCTAAGGGTGTGCGATACATAAATCTCATACAAAAATAAAATAACAAAATTTAGGCCACTGAGATTCGATCGCAGATCCTCTTGGTTGAAATAAATGATGTCACCTAGCACTCTAAATATTTTTTTTTTATAAAAATCAAGTGCTACCCAAGGGATTCGAACATGGGTCCCTTGACTGTAATTGTGAGACACCTTAAAATTAAATGGAATGCATCTACTAGGCATCGAACTTGGGTCCCTTCGCTGAATGTGTAAAATGCTTGTCTTACACAACATATACAAAGATTGTCACAAAACACATACTCAATTATGAGTAACCCGAAATGGGAAAGACCATGAGTTAATGGTAAGATAAATAAATGAACATTCCCGTAATGAGGTGAGTAATTATATTATACTATGATGCTAACGAGAATAGTGACAACATGATAACAGGCTATGATGAATAGTGAGAATAGTCTCAACCAAGATTAAGTAAAGGTCACCAAAAAGTACTCATCTAAGAGAGTGTTGAAGGTTGAAGTTCCTAAAAGTATGAAAGATAATAAAATGAACGACACCAAAGTTGTTTGTGCAAGACAATCAGGAGGTGAGACCAGACACAAGTATTGACATTTGGTCATTCTTGGCCATTGCACTTCATGATCCCGTTGAGAGTCTTAAATTTCATCCTAGGTATAACTGGTGTTTACATCATCCTATGAGTGTATGAAATAAATAAAAAGTGAAGTACAAATGATTGAATGAAGTGACCTCTTTGTTTGGTAAAGGAGACCCTCGGATTGAGATCCCGTATGTTGGCATCTTAATGCTTAAGTCCATGATTCCAAGGTCTCATGGATATTAAATGTATACTATATGCAACATAAAATGTATATTATGTAAACTTATGCGTGGATTATGTGTGACATATTCATGGTATGACCTTTATTATTACGAAATGGCCAAAGTCAATGTTGCTTAGGAAGAGCCATTCTTGTTCATGCATTACCTTATGTGTTTTTGCATGTACCATACTTAGTACAAGTGTGTACTTATTCCATACAATATTTCTAATTTTGGTGCAGTCTTAGGTGGACATTGAGGGTATCTTTGCAACTATTCAAACTAAGAGATTTCATCCGGACTTGATATGTCCTCATGCATTCGAGGATTCCTGCCTTTATATTTCTTTCTTAGTAGTAGTTTTGAACTAGTGGGGTAGGTTGCACTAGTGTTTCTTTCCTATTTTATTCAGACGCTTGTAATGATGCAATTTTTGCAAGTATTACTTATGACATGAAATTTCATTTCTTTATAGTTGTATAATTTTATAATTAGATGGTTGATGTATGAGCAACGAACTTCCTTAAAGATATGCTTTTATATGACGTCTATGTATACTTAAACTATAAACAAAAAGTTCCAAATTTTTTGCTAAAATTAACTGTATGAATGTGATGAATTAATGAAGAGGCTTGTCTGCGACCTCTGGGAGGTAAACGACGCCAATTACAGTTCGGATTCCAAAGTCCGAGTCGTGACAATACCGAATCCAATGTTGTGTCGAAACGTTGCAATCAATCTCATATTTATTCCATACTGTGGAAACTGGTCTCGGTTAGTTAATGCAGAATGTGGCAACCAATCTCAATTAGTTATGCCGGAGAGTGGCAACTGATCCAATCAAAAAACCACAATCACAATCACAAATATATTCTCAATAATAATACAATCAAAAATTGATACATGGCATATAGTTATTCATCTATCTCATGTAAAACTAGTGTGATCGATAATGCAACATTTGCATACAAACATATATCATAATGAATCAAGAACAAACATACATCACACAATCATAGAATCACAACCATCAAATATCTTTCCAAGCTTGAATCCCCTAAGGCACTTGAATGTTCCCTAAATGGATTCTTTTTGCTTGTTCTAGGTCTTCAAACAGCAGTTTATACACTAGGATCAACAAATCAAGTTATAGTTATATAGATTATAACAAACCTAATGACCCTAGACCAAACCCTTAATTCCCATACACAATTTAGGGTTATTTCCACCATGAATTCTAAATCAAAACCCTCTCACATCGATAATTACCGAATCAAAAAATTGATTTGGGGAGTGAAAAGCTTATCTTTAGTCTAAAGAATGGTGGAAAACTTCCAAGAACTCGCCTAAGGTCATCTCCTAGATCTCAAAATTGGAAATGGTAGAATAAAATATTTTTGAGGTTTATTTATGAATTTAAGTCTAGTTTGGCCTATGTCAATGACCTTCACCCTGAACAGCAACCCCGCAAGAGTGAAAAAACCCTGTGCAAAAATGGCTTGCATTAAACAGTGAGATGTTAAATTAATTACAAAATCCCCATTTGACAATACATAAAAATTCCTTAACTCTAAGATCGATTTCGAGAGTTCTATTCTCCAAAATATAATTCCTTACAGCAGTTCAGATTCCTCAATGAGTTATTTATCCCCTCATGTAATAAAAATGATAAATATATATCCCAATCGGTACCAAATTTACCTACACCTTAATAACTTCGATTTAGTCCAAACATGGACTAGTTTAGGATAAGATTTTCTGCCCCTAATTATTTCCCCATTTCCTTTTTCCGTAAAGACGGAAATCATGTCGTTACATAGTTTATTGAAGTATGGCAACCCTTTTTGATATGGGTAACACTGATGATCATGTTTTAACTCAGATGGTCGCATGTTTGTTAAGGGTTATTCCCACAATAAGAACAAGAATATGAATAATGAACTATGGTTACTCAACAAGCTCTATACATGAGTTTCAAAGGCTTTAAAGATGATGATGCCAATTTTGAATATGTTTTATGACTTGCTTCCTAAAAAATTATATTATGTTTAATTTAGTTAATCACATGCTTTGAAACAAAAAGTCCCTTTTGGATATTTTTTATGATTTTATGCATTGTTGTCATACTTCGTGCTTTTTTTTACTAACACCTATTTTTCCTATATTTTCTTCAAAAGTAAGGTCTGGTTCTTGAGGCTATCATTCTTGTTTCTAAGTCTTGGACATGAATATCTTCTGAGCATGGTTGTCAGGACCTTCGAGTACACCTTAGATAGGGCATTATTCGAGTCGGAACACGGCGTACATAACCTATTAGAGGTCTAGTACAAGTCCTTTGACATCATTCATTGCATACATGTACGAAAAGTAGTTAGGAAATAAAAATTTTCACAGGAATTAGTTATACTTCAAAAATCTCTGTTATAGAAAATCATAAGGATGGACTAAGTATCAATGTCTCCATCTTAGACAGAAGAATATCTTGGGACACGGTACATACATCAAAATATAGAAATATCTAAGTCTATTCGAATGCTTTTAAAAAAGAAAACTAAACATAATGATGTCTTCAGATCTATTGAGGACATACAAAACACTTGTTTGAATGGAATGCTAGTATCCAAGATTCAATTACAGTATTCCTCTCAAATGTCACCTACACCTTTAGAGAAAGACAAAATATATGGAGTTAGTACATTATAATTTACTAAGTATGACATAATACATAAGATCATGATAAAAGGACATTTGTATAAAATATATTCTTTTTGAGTAAAACTTCATTAAACAAGTATAAGAGATCACATCAAGTCAACGTAAGCACATATAGTAACATTCCACAAGATAAGATCAATATCATTTCAATTGACATGACCATGAGACTCACCCACCAAAGGTGATTTTATGGCTCACTTGAGTGAGCTATGAAGTGACCGCCCATACAATCCCTTCACACACACCAAAATGATCTTTTAGATTACCTAAGATAAGATTATCTCATTTCATACATTTAAATCCCTACCTAGACTTATTCTAAGATTCACCTAAGTAAGACATGAACATAACATCCATAAGCCCTCTCCAAGCATACCTAAACAATCTTTAAAGCTACATTAGATAACTACCTTTTTATTAACATACCTTTACTCAAGAAATTATGTTCGTTAGACCAATTAAGAGAAATTCAGCAATCAAGGACATTCTTATAATGGTCTTGGAGAAGACCAAGGGCACCTACATACTAACATCTTCAAAGACTACTCGTGCAATGTCTAGATAGTGTCACATTCCACTACCTAAACGTCATAGTACTTATCCAACACTAGCATGTAACCCACGTAATTAGAATAGGCAATAACTAACATAGACCATACTAGCTAGGCATGGAATCTAGAGTCTTCCCTACTCCGATGGAGGGTGTTCTACTTGCCAATGGTAAAATAGGAGACATCCCATGTACGCACATGGTTAAGGAATATCAAGGGTTTCTTTGTACTCTATTTCATCTCAACTAGAGCCACTCCCCAGGCATACTCACTCGGTGGTAGCCTTTGTGTAACATCCGAGGTACACCACCTAGATGCAACCGGTGTCGGCGTCCTCAAAGAGGACAAAGACTAGCCTCTTTATATTCATCATTACATATTATAGGTTAAAAAGCGCAAAAAATTAAAAATTTCATTTACATCTGCTTCATGAGGTTTAAAGAGACCTCTCACTTACACATCTTATATGCATAGGGAGTTAACATAAACTCCTCACATAGGAAGATTCCATAGGAATCTACTTTTATTTCACATATACAATATACAAAATAGACCCTAATAGAGATGTCTCATATAGAACAATAGAAGTCAAAATAGAACAATTTAGGCTTAGCCCTTACAAAGATTTATAATTGCCACTTAGTGCTTACAATAATGTCTTGAACAATAAGAGTGAAATGAATGTCATTATACTATAGCAAGTCACAGATGTACAATTAGAAAATACATCATCCTCGGGTCTGAGGACATATCTACACTTGGAGAAATGATTCAAGCCTTCCCTACAAATTTTCCATGAACCCTTCAACGACCTGAACCTAAAATGCTCGGGAAAAGGGAGAAATAGGGGTTGTTAGATCACTTGTACTAATTAAGGAAATGTATGCACATATAATATAGAAATCATGCTAAAAGGGAAATTTGTTCAAAATCATAACAAGTCACTTTGAAAAGTCGTATGCACAATCAAGAACATATATAATAAAATAACCATATGTTCATTAAGATAATAGCACATTCATCACAAGAACAACATCATCAAGTATAATCAAGTCAAAATGTTTAATAGTATATTAGAACTATAACCAAAGCAACTTCAACATCATGTTATAACAATAGAGCATGTATGAGAGTTTATAACGGTCCATAATATACAAGACTCTTACTAGCAACCCACCATCAAGTCTACAAGTGAAATGACAAAGTAAAGCCTCATAATCATACCTAACCATGTAAACCGAATAAAGGATCATAAGCAATGCCTTACATCACATAATATAGCATCAAGAGTAGTCATGATGATGTTTAGCAATATAGACCAATAGCATGCTTATATACTAAACTAACATCATATAGTATCATCAACATGTAAAGTCAACATATGTGTATCATTCACTTTAAAAGAGCATGAGAACATAAGAATATCCTTCTAGGACTTCCCATAAGTTAAACTAGAGAAATGTATAGGTAGAGTTCCATAACCCTACCTAGACTAAGTCAAACCCCTTAAGTCATGTTAGTTACATTTCACTTTATTACTTCGTTTTACTTTTAGGAACATTTACCTTAACTTACATAAACAACATGAGCTAATGTGGAATCTGGTGTCATGAAACCCTACACCAAAAGAAGATGGACTACTTGCCAAGGTAGTACCAAAGCATGAATATAACATCTAGGTGATCCGTTAGCTAGTTTTCCTATGAGGCCAACATAGTTCAAAAACCAAGAGACATGATTGAAACCCTCTTTATGTCTTTTGCATTATAATTTCTATATCATTATTACAATAGTGAACCTACCTTCCCTACATAGGAAGGGACACTCCTCACTACTAGTTCACTCGGTGCTAAGCAAGAGTCCTTTTTGAAATGTCTTTCTTTAAGAATCATACTTAGTTTAAGTCATAGGAGAGTATCTCTTTATATAGTCATAGTCATTAGCTCAATACGAATTGCATGAGAATACCTTTCAATATAACCCTCACATGTGAGATAAGAACATTAACATCATCATATCATAGTAAGGCACATAGGTACTTCATAACAAACATCATATTATTACATATTAAATCATAATCTCATAGTCCACATAATAAAGACACTTTAATTGCATCATCATACAAACACCTATTTAATCTAATCAAGCGATATACTTCAATTGAACTTCATCACCAAGTACAAGCCATCATAATTGAAATAAAGGTTTAGAACAATAAAGACTTACACACTCTCCTTCACAAGCCATCATCCATGGTCTTACAATTAACCAACAAATTCCTTAAAATAATACATCATTCAATATTAGTTAACACTATAAATAGGCAAACTACATCAATATTTTTCAACTCTATTCTAGTTCATAACCTAGCGTTAGGGAATTAGGGTCAATTCATCACCTCTTCCTCAATACTAGGTTTAGCATAATGAACTAACATAATTGAACAATATTACATCATAATATAACCATAATAAAAATAGAAACCAAGAACAAAAATTGAAAAGACAAATCTTAAAACAGAAAGAAACAAATGTGAAAATCGTTTTTTTGAAATCAATTTTGGAAGAATCCTTTGGGGAAAGGAAACCAAAAGGTGAAGAGTTCCAATATATTGTTAAACTATGAAGATTGATGGTGAAAATTGACCTCTTTTCTGCCTTCAAACCCTTAAACTATGGTCTTCTATGGATTTTCCTTGGGAAAGAGAAAGTAGAGAGAAGGAGGAGCGATTTGGGTTTAGAAATTGTCAGTGTTAAGTTGAATTTAGGCTTAGGGTAGGTTATATAGTTGATTAACTAACCTAATTATCCACCCCTTAATAACTAATTAAACCCCTAACTAACTAAATTAATTAATTCACCCTTTAAAAACATAAAAGAAAGTGCAGGCCTGACCTACAATACCCCCACCGACGGGCAGTAGGTTAGTCGTCAGCCTCAACCCCAACCGTCCTGCATAACTGTCCTTTGGTAAAATATTTTTTGTTTTTGGACATTTCCTGAAATTGGATAAATGTCCATTGAAGGAGGCATCAACACGCGTCGGTTAACCTTCGTCTCGTCTCCTGCACACTTAGGTGGACATTTCTTGTGGTAGCTTTTTGGCTAAAATCAAAGGGTCCATCTCAAGGACCCTTAGGGTGGTCCTTCGTGAGTCGTGCAAATAATTTCAACCCAAAATCTATTCTAAAATATATTGAACTCCTTTTCATTAAATACTAACACTTAAAACCTTGTGAAATAGGCCAAGAAACACTACAACCTCTAACACTAGTCTCCAAACATCATGGACGTTCCTTGACATTTTGGTTCTAAAACTTCCTAAACTACTTATATACCTTATTATTAACCATAAAAAGTTTTACAAACCTTATAAACTCATATGAGTGTCTAGATTAGGTTTTACACTTTAGAGTATTACATTATCCCCCCCCCCTATGAACATTTATCCATGAATGACACTAAACTCTTTTGAAGAGAAACGATTGACTCAATACTATCAGCCCAACCAAACAACATATAAAACAAATATTACTCATTTCACACCCGGATTATGGAATTCGAAAGCAGACGACGTCGCTAAACTCTTAGAGGTCGCAGACAAGCCTCTTCTTAGCTTTCATCAAAATTATATAGTTAAATTTGTGGAAAATTTTAAAAATTTAAAACATATTGAAGTATACATAGACTTCATATGATTAATATATATAATAATATTCTAATGAGCTCAAACTATATAACCATCTTTGATCGATTAACAAATTCAATGAAGAAATCAATATATCGTAATAGTTTGCCAAACGACCTAAATGCAAAATTTTGAATAAAAGTCTAAAATTAAACGCTAGGGGCAACATCCACTATCTATGTATAAAGTACTATCCTAAAATGATGGGTGTAGCATACTCGAGAAAAAGAGGACCTACCAGAGTCAGGAGATCACTAATCCAAACCGCTTGAATGAGTCTTCAATCTACATTCGGACCTGCGCCAATAAAATAATAATAGTATAGGGTTAGTACAAACTTGTAATAAGTATAGGTGTATGCACATATACACGTAAGGACTATGCATGATCAAGGAAAGTTTTTCCTATAACAGCATGTCAATTCTTGAAAGTGAAGTCATTAGACTTTCTAAATTCGTTATTTGTTAATTATGGTAAGAATATGACATATTGCATTTAAAACACACAACTCATTTTCTATATGAACATAAGAACATAGAATCATGAACATAAATTTAGAACAACACTAACAAATATTTTTGAAATTTTCTACTCCCTAACCCGAGAGCTCTTCCCCCAATAGTTTATTTTTAAACTTTTTCTTCTTCTTTTTGTGTATTTCAATGATATACTTAATTCTATGTCTTACTTACAAGTGAAATTATTCATTATAGTCCTATACCTAAAATAAATCAAGCAAGTGATCCAAAATACTAGGGAAATCATTTGGCTACCCTTAATACAACTTATACTTTCCATTCTTGTTAAGTTGGGCATCAAATATTTATAAGCCAATATTTATTGACTAGGACACTTATTTCATCATTTTCATAATATGGAGTTTATGGGGGCATTGATTAGACTTATGTTTTACTCCCCTTTATTGGCATGATATATGAAGTCATTATAAGCCAATGTTTATTTGGCTATGCCCAATACTTTGTCATTTGCATAACGTGAATATATTGTAGCCTATATCTTGATTTGGCACAAGCTAATTACTTGTAAAAACTTCATTCTTATCAACCACAATTTATTTGACATACTTAAACTTTTGCTTTATTAGCTCACTTGAAACTTACATTTCTTATTATTTCTTTTTTACTTTCATAATGAAATCTATAACATTAAGATCATGAGATCTAACATAAAAAAAATGTCTGCCTTACACCGAAAAAGGGTGGTTCACCGATCCAATTGAACCTAGATCATGTGAGCTAAACATGAAATCCAGTGTCTTCCTCAAACGACAAGGGGTGTTTCATCGATCAAAGTGAACCTAGATCACGTGATCTAAACATGAAATCAAGTGTCTGCCCCATGCCGAAAAGGGATGGTTCACTGGTTTAAGTGAAACCAAGTCCAGTGTCTTCCCCACACTAAAAAAAGATGGTTCACGGATAAAGTGAATCGAATGCTTTCTTTGAGCATTTAAGAAACATAGATCATGTGACCTAAGCATAAAACCTAGTGCCCCCCCCCCCACACACACACACACACCAAAAAGGGGTTATTTCACCTGCCAAAGTGAAACCGCATCATACCTAGCTCTCTTAGGTGGAATCAACTGGCTAGTTCCTATGTTGGCAACGTAGTTTGAAGACTAGGAGCCATGCAGAGACTACGTATCCACATTGGTGGTAGCCTGATCTCATGAGGCTTACATGTGCTAGAAAAAGCTCATTACTAGTCTATCGGTGCTTTTGGTCAACTTCTTTTTCTTTACATCTTTTAGAGTTTACTCAAACATTACGGAAGCTTGCTTCAAGTTATGAGGTTTACTAACTCTTTGGATAACCGGTCATCCCTTTATTCACTTAATTAATTGTGAATTTAACCTTACATTATCATCTTGGTGTTAATGAGACTTGTCTCATGATTATTAACACCCTTTTATGTATCTTTAGCATAATTGTCTAGGTGTGACTGAAACCTGTCTCACTTTTTTTAACACCCCATCTAGTCACTTTAATAATTCTTACACTTCTAATTATATTATTATTCACATTATCTTGTTCAATGACATTTGGTAGATTTATACCACTCTTTATGAACGTTATGAACTTTGTTAATACTCACTTATATTCATACTTCATTTGGAAAAGGTATGTTGGGACTTGTCCCAATGATTTACATACCCTTTGTTATGAATTCAAAGTTACATTGGTCATTCTTAATTTGGTTTAAATTAATCATTATCTAACTTTCACATATTTTTAAGATAACATTGTAAGACAATTCTATTACTAGCAAATTTATTGGCAAAATTATTGGCATATGCAAAACTTTCACATCTTGTGGTAATCTAAGCCTACAATTAAATAGGCCAACCTTTTAACATTTAATTAAATTATAAATAAAATTAAATGAACTTCTTATAATAGTAAATTCAACTTCATAAATAACTCATAACAAATTAATCTTTCTCGAACACAATTAGACATTAAACATTCTTTATCTCATGTAAATAATAATCAAATTATACTAATCTAATCTGTATGTCCCATTCAATATAAATAACTCAAGAAACCTACACATGATGATCAATTAGAACCACATACCAACAACATGTTCGATATTACATCATACATACTGTTAGAATTGAAAATAAAGATAACTGGTGTGATGGACGTTCAATAGTATCAAGGAATAGCCCTAGTTTCAGTATTCATGAATTAAATGCATTAGAAAAGACTCTTGGGGAAAGGAATCCAAGATAGAAAACCAATACCTTATGTAGAATTTAATCTACAAATAGCACCTTGCACGAAAACCTTGAAGAATACCTTTATATCGCCTTTATATTTTTGTACGTTTTGCAAAATATTTTTCTCACGATTGTGTACTGTTTTGAGTCGTGAATTTGCTACTGTTTAAACGTGAGTATACGTCATTGGACTTGATATTTACTAATTAAACTTAGGTTAATTAAGTTGATTTAATTAATTAATTAGTTAATTACTAAAATGCCCCTCCTAAGTTGACTACGCATAGGAGAACATTTTACTTAGCCAAATCAGAATATTGGCTAAGGGTCTCGGCCTAGCTTGTAAATTTAAATTAATTAATTAAGTTTCTAATTAAATTAATTAATGGACCTATGGTGATAACTAAAATTACCCCTAAGTCATTAGGACCATAAAATGCCATTTTGGACCATCCTAGGTTAGGTACTAGGTTGTCTCTTAGTTAGTTAAACGGTTTGGTGTCACCCAACTAGGTCTTTGGTTGTCGGGTCCCTTGGTTAGTTATTTTTGGTTGGAACTAGGTTAGTTAGTTAGTTAGGACAGTTATTTAGAATCTAGAGTTTGTTAGGGAGTTGGGCCCCACATGAATGAACTCGTGCAAACGCCTACCCTAAGCGAATTCGATTAGGGTGGTCGTGTGGTCCCTCCCCCCGCTGGTTTCACATGTGCTTGCACATGTGTTTCTTGTACTTTCCTAACTAACTATTCTTGATGGTTTGTTTGGAATGTTTACTTATTGTTACAAGGATACTCACTATGCCCTTGGGCATTTCTTAATCTACATGACCATTTTAAATGATAATATGCCATGGTACCTGGGCTTGACATTTGGATGCCTAGTACCTCATGTGTTGGGTTGAAAATTAATATGTGTATTTATAGCTTATGGTTTTCATTGTAGGTACATTTCTTAGTGAAGCTTTGATTTTAGCATACACCATTTTGTATATATAGAAATTGGCTAACACCCTTAAGCCAACATTTTCTTATATGCCAAATATTACTCAATATTGGGCATTGGGATGCCTATGTACCCCAATACGTATTCATAAAACTTAATAGGCTCTTCACTAGATTAGTACATTTTATGGAATGTTACAAGTTACAATTAAGTTCAACAAAACAACATGGCATTTCCACAAAAAAACTCAAAACATCAATTACCACATATAAGAGATCATCATTGACACGTGAAGATTTCCTTCTCAATAACAACATGATCTCAACACAACATATACAGTCAATTATGTTGAAAAATCTTTCAAAACAAATAAACATGCTCAATCTCATTTCATATATGTAACAACATACCAATTACACAAAAAATGCAAATCAAGCAAAAAGAGCATTTTTATATGAAACTTCATTCTAGCAAAAACCTTTATCATAAATATGAAAATATTTTCAAAACAAGTATAATTAAATTTATTCTTTATTATCATTATTAATAGGAACAACTAACCTTAATCAACAAAGAGATTAGGGTAAAGGGACTTTATGTTGGCCTCAGCCTCCTATGTTGCTCCCTCAACTAGGTGGTTCTTCGATAACACCTTTACGGAAAACCACCTCGTTGTTCCTCAACCTCGTCACTTTTCTATCAAGGATTTCAACTGGAACCTCTTCATTGGAGGTTTTATCATCCACACCTAGACCCTCAATAGGAAGAATGGACTCGGGATCACCGATGTACTTCTTAATCATAGTTACATGGAACGCAGAATGAACATAATCTTGTTCACTAGGTAGTTTCAACTGGTATGCAACATTGAAAACTCATTGCAAAATTTCTCATGGACCCACATAACTAGGACTTAATTCCTTTTCTTAACAAAACTCATCGCCTCTTTCATAAGTCAGATTTTCAAAAACACCTTATCACCCTCTTAAAATGATATTTCAACCGGTTCCTTATTGTAAGAAAATTTTCATGTCTGGACCAATGAGCCCACTTCAAACCATCCAATCATATATTTAAATCTCCTACCATACAAGTCTTCAAAAGGAGCCATGGATATAGTCGAATGGTAACTATTGCTATAAGAGAACTCAACCAAAGGCAAGTGTTTATCCCAATTTTATCTTGAAATCAATTACTCTTTCTCTAAGAATATCTTAGAGGTTTTGACTAGTGTGATCCCCTTGACCATCTAGTTGGGGATGAAAAGAGGTGCTTGACTTTACCTTAATACCCAACCCTTTCTGAAATGACCTCTAAAACCTTCATGTAAATTGTGCACCCCTATCCGATATATAATGTATACGGGAATACAATGAAGACACTCAATCTCATCTATAAAGCTCTTTGGATAATCCTCCACCAACTATTTAGACTTAACAATAATAAAATGAGCAGACTTTGTCAATGTATCCACCACTACCCATATAGAGTCATTTTGCCTTTCTGTTGGAGGAAAACCTACCACAGAGTCCACATTAATGTCTTCTCACTTCCAAGTAGGAACTTGTATTTCTTGAAGTAAGACACTTGGCTTTTGGTGCTCGGCTTTCACTTGTTGCCAAGTTGCACATTTTGCAACAATTTTTGTTTTGTCCCTTTTTAAGGCTTCCCACCGAAACAATTCTCTAATGTCATGATACATCTTTGTAGAGCCCCTATGAATTGAATACCAAGAATCATGAGCTTCCTCAGGAATCCAGTTTCTCATGTAATCCACATTGGGAGTACACAACCTTTCTTGATACCTCAAGACACACACACACCCCAAGGATAACGTCTCATTAAACTTACAATGAACCCATTCCTTCAAATCCATCAATGATTGATAAAGGTGTTTCTTAGACTTCACCTCAACCTCTAAACATGATCAGAATTATGATAAACAAAACGGCAATTTAGAGAATCTTCTAATCTAACCCTCAAACTAGCCAACTACAACCATAGTGGCTTTGTCGGTGGTGGTAGAGAATTCTAATGTCATTATATTTCAACAAATCTAACCATCTTATTTGTTGGAGATTTAACTCCTTTTGAGTAAGCACATATTAAAGACTCTTATGGTCAGTATAGACATCAATGTAGACAGCGTACAAGTAATATCTCCATATTTTCAAGGCAAATACCACGAGCTCTAACTCAAGATCATAAGATCAATAATTCTTCTCATGCACCTTAAATTGTTTAAAAGCATAAGCTATTACTTTCCCAAATTGCATAAGGACACACCCTAAGCCCACTCAGGATGGATCGCAGTATACAACGAAACCCTTGGTACACTCCAGTAAATTCAACATCGGAGAAGACATAAGCCTATCTTTCAAGATTTTGAAGCTTCTTTCACATGCCTCTTACCACTCAAATTTTATTCTCTTTTGGGTCAAGGTTTTCAAGGGACAAGCAATGGACACAAAACTATCCAGAAACCTCCTATAGTACCCCGCAAGATCCAAGAAGTTTCTAATATAGGTTGGAATCAATGGTCTAGGAAATTCTTGACTGCCTCGGTTTTCCTTGGATCAAACTCAACTTCCTCACTAGAGATGATATGACCAAGAAACACTACCAAACTCAAACAATACTCAAATCTGTTATACTCTGCAAATAGTTGGTTTTCCTCAAGCACTTGTAACACCACCCTCAAATGGTCCATGTGTTCAACCTTATTTTTCGAATATACCAAGATGCACTCAATAAAGACAATGACAAATAAATCTAGGTAACTTTGAAACGCCTTATTCATGAGGTCCATAAATGTCATTGGGGAAATAGTGAGACCAAAGAACATTACTAAGAAATCATAGAGACCATATCTAGTTCGAAATGTCATTTTTGGTATATCCTCATCGATCACCCTAAGTTAGTGATACCCTGATCTAAAGTCAATCTTAGATAAGTAGCTTGCCCGTTGGATTTGATCAAACAATTCGTCAATCAAAGGAGAAGATACTTGTTCTTAATGGTGTTTTTATTGAGTTGGTGATAATCAATGAAAATTCTAAGGGACCTATCCTTCTTCTTCACGAACAATAATGGAGACCCTCATTGAGAAATACTAGGTCTAATGAAGACTTTGTCTAGTAAGTCATTCACGTGAGCCTTTAACTCATTTAATTTGGCCGGAGCCATCCAATAAGGAGGAATGAAAATCGGATTGGTATCCGATAGCAAGTCAACACCAAAATAATTTTCCCGTTTGAGACGGATTCCAAGAAGATCAGTAGAGAAGACCTCCGAAAATTACCTCACCACAGGACTAACTCAATGGGAGGTTTTTCGGAGTCTAAATCTTTAACTCTTACAATATGGTATAAGAACCCCTTTGAGATCCTCTTAAAATCCTTTAGAGAATTAATGATTCAAGCTCTAGGAATAGATTTACCCCCTTCTACTATAAGACAGGTTCATTAGGAAAATTAAACTTGACAATTCTTGTCCTACAATCTATGGGAGCGAAACCACCATGTAACCAGTCCATTTCTAAAATTACATCAAAATCAACCATATCAAGTTCTACTAATTAAACATTATAAACTCTATTAGGAAACTTTATAGAACAATTTCTGTATATACCCTCTTTGCAACCACCAAATCACCTACAATGGTAGTTACCATAAAAGGTTCATTTAGAACATCTGGCAAAATATCAAACTTCCTAGCTACCTAAAGAAAAAAAATAATGTAGCACCCGGATCAAGTAAAGCTTAAACATCAATAGAGAAAACTTGTCACATACCAGTAACCACATTGGGAGAACTCTCTTGTTCACCCTTAGAGCAAAGAGCATAAAAGTGATTCTTTATAGAAGCATCAATATTAGGAATAATAATTGTCCGTCACAACAAGGCATTCACCATAATGCTTCTTGAAACATTAAGTTTGCTTCTTTCTTGGTGAATTTGTACTTTTTCCCTTTTGAGACTTAGGGTTAGACACAATATCTTTATAATCCTTTGAGTTTTGAAAGGAAATTGATTGGAGAACCTCTTCTTGAATCTAGGCTTGTCTTGAATTTCCAACATCCCCTTTGAAGAACCAACTTAATAAGACTTGAGCCTCGTGGCCTCTCTATTATTCCTCCTTAGCAAACTTTCTTCACCTTGTTGTGCATGAACTTTGAGACGAGATATATTCATATTATCATGAAACATAGCCAAACGATATTATTCCACCAATTCATCAGACACTCCCATAAGAAAATGACTCATCTCTTCCGTTGGGTTAGAAACCAGGGATGGAGCATACTTTGACAACTTAGTATACTTCAAGGAGTAGAAAAGTACACACATACCTCTTTAAAGAAGGATGATGAATTCTTCCACCTTTTCTTCCCTCATCTCTCTAGGAAAGAACCTATCAAGGAAATCTCTCTTGAGTATCTCTCAAGTCATTGGACAACCTCTTAGAACCCTATTATCCCTCCAATGTGTGTACAAACCATGTGCCACATCTTTGAGTTTAATGGCTTCCAACTCGGCCTTCCCTTACGGTTTCACACCCACAGCAAATAGAATCTCATAGACCTTAACAAGGATGTCTTGAGGGTCTTCATCCACTTTTGACCCGAAGAACATAGGTGGATTCATCCGAGTAAAATGTCTTAAATGAGAAGCCATAGTGCAAGCATGTGGAGGCATATGGGGTCAAACCTCTATAATCACTTGGATTGTCATAGTTTGGGCATGAGAGGTGACGAAATTAGCTTCTGAGGTCATGGCTTGGGCGAAGTTGTGAAAATTTGAACTTATTTCCCCATCCTTCATAGCTGGAGGAACAACTGGAACTTGACTACCCATAGGAACATGCTCAAAGTTGAGGCACTTGGTTGTCTTATGTGGAGCTAGATTGTTAAGATCTCCCGCATTCACAATCCCTTCTTTGGATCTTCGTGATGATGCCCCTAGAGTATTCATACCTATAACCATGATAAAAAATTTAGGTTAAAACACAGAAAATAAGACCCTAGAGGCACGACATAGGAGTACAAAAAGATAAGAGTATCTAAGCATATACATAGCCTCCCATTCATAATGTGGCGCACTTCATAATTGTGAATAAGAATCTGCATAGATGTTGTTAAATGAAATATCGATCCTAAAGATATTCAACCTCACGCTCTTATACCAAGTTTTCATATTTGAGGAGCATTCCGTATATCTAATCGGCGGCGTCTTTGTCGGAGAGGACTAAGACTAGCCTCTTAGCATTCGTCATTACATTTCATACGTTAAAAAGTGTGGAAAATTATAACTTTTCTTATACATCTACTTCATGAGGTTTACATAGACATCGCTTACACATAGTATAAACATAGGGAATTTACATAGACTTCTCAATTAGGAATCTCACATAGGCTTCATTTTTTATGCCATATATGCAATATACAAGATAGAGCCTAATAGATATGTATCATATAAAACAACCAAAGTCATAATGGAACAATATGGGCATAGCCCTTATAGATATATATTATATCCACTTAGGACGTACAAGAATATCTTGAACAAAAGAGTGAAACGAATGTCATTAGACTATAGCAAGTCACATAGGTAAAATGAGAAAATGCATCATCCTCGGGTATTGAGGACATACCCACACTTTGAGAAATGATCCAAGCCTTCCTTGTAAATTGGTCACGAACCCTTCATCAACCAGAACATAAAATGTTTTGGAAAAAAAGAGAAATAGAGGTTATTACATCACTTGTAATAAGTATTGAAACATATGGACACATGATCTACCATGGTTTCATAGTATTTTCAATGCTTTTTCCTGAAGAGTTGTGTGTGTCTAGAGCCTTTTTTGATAACAATTCTCAAATAGGTTATTGCATGTATCGATAATACTTTTGTCTAAAGGTCTTTTTAATAAGTGTCACGCATTAGAACAAGAGTTGTTGCTATATTCCAGGCCAAGGAGGTATTAATAAGAAAATAATTATCTAAATAGATTTAATGGGATAAAATGTAATAGTTTAGTCTTAATTAGTGTGAAGTAATAACTATATTATACATTGAATATGATGCTTAATATGAAGTAAAGGTAAGGGTTTGTAGCTTATACACATTTAGCTGGACCAAGGTACGGGGTGAAATAATCTAAATGTCCGACCAAGCATTTAGAGATACCTAACATATAACTTTGCATACAAAACACTAGGAAAGAATTGTTATATCTAGGAATACGACGTTATGAACCTATAGGATCACATTTACTTAGAGATATTAAAGAAGTTTGATTCATAAAAACCCCCCTTGAATTACATGCTTTTTGAAAGAACTTGACAAAATTGAAGTAATTCTATATTGAAGTTAAGTCTAAACCATTTTCCTCTTGGGATTGACCCCAACATATTAGTTAGGTTCTTTACTTGATACGACAGCTTATACTTCTTTAGGGAGGTGTAATTTGAGTGTATCAAATGTTGGCGCAGCTGTTGTTGAAAGAAGGTTTTAGATTAACTTTAATAACATTATTGCAATTTAGTCAGCGATTTCCTAATTTTACTTTTGTTTTATTCTTTTTTTGTTTCTTTCAGGTCTAGCTCTAGTGTATGCAAAGTATACGGAGCCGGGGAAAACCTCTCATTCCATTGGATCCTGAACTTAACTCTACACTACGAAGAATGGAAAATCAACTGAACGTTGCAAATCTAGTTTATGAGATAATTCGTCAGCCTCCACCACTGGTTGAGGCTTAGAATGAAGTAGTTGTGGAAAACAATGTTGATGATTGTTTGAGGATGAAACCTCCCGTCGCACTGCCTCAAGATTTCTATACGGGCAATGTCAATATCACTGATTCTGATTGGCCCCTCGTCCTACCTCCTCTACTCCATGGGTACACGTTTTTGTTAACTAGTAGTTTGAAATAGATACACAGCTCAAGAGTTTATTCGCAAGGCTACCATTCGAGAATCACCATGCTCACAGAGCTAAACTATGGTTTGTGTCCAAAAGTTTTGTATGGAGACCAGACTTATATATGAACGTCATTAGGCTGCGAGTGTTTCCTCTATCATTGATCGAAGATGCCGGGATATGGTTTACAGAGTTACCCTACAATTCCACTTTATACTTGGGATAAGTTCAGGGATGTATTCTTAGCTCGGTATTACACTATGTCCAAGAATTTCAACCACAAGGATAGTGTTAACAACTATGTGGCACTGCTTGGGTTTCGGTATGTAGCTCTTTGGACAAATTTTATTGCGTATGTGAGAGTCCTTCCACACCAGATTGATAATGAGTAATTGAAAGATTACTTCTATTGGTGTCAATATGACAACAAGAAAGTAGTACTCCATAATATTGCTAGAGGTTCGTATGGTGAGCACACTTATGCTGAGATTGCAAATAAGTTGGAGAAAATCTCTCACAACATAAGTCTTGGAGTATTAGAAAGTAAGACACCGGGACAAAGACCTTCAAAGTTCAAGGTACACATAATCCAGCTGTAGATAGATTCGTGATGAGATGGGTCAAATGAGAACTGAACTTGGGTTGGTATTAAATCATGTAACTATAGGTGCATGGAAGGTAAATTCAGTGAATAACTTGACTAAACCACCACCGCTAGCAGATGAGTTGTATTATGAAAAGGATACTTACGAAGTCAATAATCAGATAGGGGATTCAGACCAAACACCCAAGGCTCCAAACAGGAGAATTTGCGTCTGGGTCAAGGAATCAAGGTCGTATATATGGTAACAACAATAGAGAGGGGAAATTTATTCGAGATGGAAACTACAACCGCGACAACAACTTTAACCAGGGTAAATATAGTAACAGAAATGATAGGAGTGGGCCCTATGTTCCACCTCAAAATAACTAAGTTGCACGTAGGGATGATGGAGGTAGTATGGCTTGAGTTGAGGATATGCTATAAAAGATAATGAGGTAGTTTGATGCTATTGATAAACACGTCAAGGAATTGAGAGGATATATTAGATAACATTAGGCAAAAGGTGGATTCACATGCGGTCTCAATTAAGCATCTTTAGTTATAAATGGCCCAATTGTCCACTACTGTGTACCCATAACAACTAGGCCTCTTTCTAGCAATACAATTAAAAAATCCTTAAAATGATGGACATTGCACGTCAGTCACTACTCTAAGAGGTAAGAAAACTATTGATTCACCTATGTCGTCTCTTGTAGAAGATGAGGTGAGAAAAGACAAAGAGGTGGTGGAAACTAGTGGAGAATTGGTTGACAAATGGTGAAAGAAGCAGAATTACCTTAGAAAGTGGTCCCCATTCCTTGACCCCCAACACCATTCTCTTAGAGATTCGTGAAGAAGTGTAACACCTCGTATCCAAAGCTGACCAAAAATTAGTTTTTCTGAAAATCTACAGGTGCAGTCATCGATTTTTCATTAATGGACCGAATACTAACACACGACCCGTCTTACACATCCGTCGGTTGAGTCATAAATCCCTAAAAACTCAGCTTAGAAAAATTTTACCAAGTGTCGAATGACAGATGGACCTAGGATTCGCAGTCTGTGTCTTTCGATTGACACCTCATTCACCCACTCACTAACAAGAACCATGATTGAACAGCACGGTCCATAGATGGACCCATGGACCTTAGGGGGAAATTAACAAATAGTTAGGGGGAAAATGTAGTTTGGTAAAATCTCAATTAATCATAAATCTTAGAACAAAATGAATTAGGTATCCATTACATACCCACAGATAGATAATTGAATAAGCTTTCCATAGACATCGACCTTGTTAAAATTAAACCTGTAATTAAAAGGTTATTCTCTCTTTAGTAAAGGATTGTAGAATAGGCCTAACCTATGGTCCCAAACGATGGACCGTTGATTAAACGATGGACCGTCAGTCCAGGTCATTGTTTGGTCTGACGGCAATTAACTCAGGGTTCTTTTGGTCTTTTCCTACTTCGTTTAAACCTTATGATGTGTCGTTTTGACCATAAATCATAAGATTTTAATCAGTTTAAGACTACAAACATAACTAAAACATACCTATGTTAAACCATTAAGTTAAAACTTCAAAAATTAGAAGCGAGAAAGGAGAAAAAGGTCAAGAATCGTAGTTCAAAAACACAATAAGATTCTAGAAGTTCTAGCCCCAAAATTTGAATATTTCTCTGTGAATTTCATCATCAGGTATGTGGGATTTCACAAGTGGGTTCCTTTCACACATTGGGTCCCTAGTTTTCAGTAAGATTCTTGATTCCCATATAATGATTCGACCTAGGGTTTCAAGAACTTCATGAATTTATTAGTTATATGTTCAAAATTAGATTATCATTTTATAACTCAGATTATTGCATGAATTTTAGAATCCTAACTTTGTATTTTCTTTAGTTCTTAACTTACACATGCTAGGTCAGATATTTAAGTTATTCAGTTATGCATGCCTCAATTATTAAAGCATCATTATCAAAACAAATGTTGCATTCTCAGTTAGCATGTTCAATTTGAGTTATCCATATTTGTAGAAATTTAGTCATAATGTCTTAATCACTTAATTAATTGGGACTAGCATATTACCGAGTTGGACTAGGGTTCAGTGTACCCAATTAGTCACAGAACTACTAGCCAAGTAGATTATAAGTCCCATCAGTGGACAATTAGTTTAGTTATCATGCCAGCATGCCTTTATACCTCTGGCAGGGTATATTGGGTCATCTCGATGGGGAATATACCTCGGACTCCATATTTAGCTCATGTAGTTTTATTGTCGGTTATTAGTAACTCCCATAGTTCATTCAGACTCTAATGCATTTATCATATTTACAGTTAAGTTATCATTCACTCTCAGCATGTTATAAATTTGGTCATTGCATCAAGTTAGCTCAGAATTCAACATATTATGTTCAGATTGTGTGACTTGTTTTGATCTTGTTCAGTTAAGTGTTATTTCAGCTTTACTCTATCAAACATGCTCAGTACTTTGAGGTACTGAAGCATACATGTGCTACATCTTCTCGTGATGTAGATTCAGGTTCTCAGTATCCAAATTATGCTTAGATCATTATCCGATCTCCAGTTCAACAAATTCAGTGGTGAATCCTCATAATTAGAGGGCAATAGTTATGAGTTAATTTCAGTCTTTTACTCATTTAGTTTTAGTTTTATCTAGACTTATATAGGGCTTTTAGCAGCATTTCTACTCAGTTAGAGGATTATTTCAGACATAGTTACTTTCAGCTTAGTGTCGAGTTAATATTTTTGGTGTATTAAACTCATCATCTATTTTCAAATAATTCAGTAATAGAATATGGGTATTCCCCATCTTTTTATTTTAAGTATGATTTATCTTTCGCAACATTTTCTATTCTTTTGTATGCTCATCATCATGCTAGAAGGGTTAGCTTGCTATCACTTGTTGTCCTAGGTTCTGTGTCCGCATCTCGGGGGTAGTTCAAGGCGTGACAAGAAGACCAAGGATGGTAAATTCTGGACTTTTATTACTTTGTTGATATATATTTCTATCAATGTCCCTTTGATAAAAGCTCTGAAACAAATGTCCGGTTACTATAAATTTATGAAGGATATGGTCACAAAGAAGAGATCTGTAAGTTTTAAGGATGATGACCGAATGCAGCATTGTAGTGCTATTGCTAAAAGGTGACTTGTAGAGAAAGAGAAAAATCAGGGCGCTTTCACTATTCCATGTACCATCAGATTATTACACTTTGCTAAAGCACTATTTGATCAAGGTGCAAACATAAAACTCATGCCTCTTTCCATTTATATGAAATTTGGTTTGGTGACCCACAACCTACTGCAATGTGGTTGATTGAACACTTAAAGCCTATTAGGATACTCCATGATGTGCTAGTGAAAGTGGAGTCATTTATATTTCCATTAATTTTGTGATTCTTGACTGTGAGGTTGACTTTAAGGTTCATATTATTCTTAGGAGGTCATTCCTTGCCATTGGTCGTGCATTTGTTGATATGGAGAAACAACAGATGAAGTTTAGGTTGAACAATGAAGAAGCATCGTTCTACATTTATAGGTCCATAAAGTATAGTGGTGAGCTTCAAATTCTATTTCCTATATCCTATCAGGTTGAGAGTATGTCTGAGGTGCAAATCTAAGAATGCCTAAGTGTTGAGGCACTCGCAGCAGTGATCAAGAATTTTCAAAGTGATGGTGTTGAAGAGTATAGGTCTTTGGTTGCGGCAATTGAATGAAATGAATATCTCTCCAATCCAAAGAAATTGGAGTTAGACATGAAAATTCGTGTGTCTCCACCTAGAGATCATCTATTAAGGAGGCTCCAAAATTAAAGCTTCTATCCCTACCTCCTCATTTGAGGTTATATTCTTTGGTAGAGATGACACTTGCCAGTGATCATTGCTGCATATTTGAATGTGCAACAAGTAGAGTGTCTGATTGAAGTTCTTAAGAGGTTCAAATTAGACATCGGTTGGATTATTGCGGAAATTATTAGGATCTCTCCCGGTATTTGTTCACACAAAATCACACTCATGCATGATCAAAAGACTGTTATTAAGCACCAGAGACGGTTGAATCCACCTATGCAAGAGGTAGTGAAGAAAGAGATCATTATGTGGTTGGATGTCGGAGTCATGTATCCGATTGCAGATAGTAGTTGGGTATGGCGTGTTTAGTGTTCGCCCAAAAAGAGAGGAATGACAATAGTTCCTAATGACAGAAACGAGCTTGTTCCAATGAGGTCGGTGATGGGATGAAGAGTTTGTATGGATTATCGAAAGTAGAATGCATGGAGTGAGAGGAACAATTTCCCTATTTCCTTTATGGACCATATGTTAGATAGACTCGCAGGAAGACCTCAGTCCAAGCTCTATTGCCTCTGAGGATCAAGAAAAGATCACTTTTACTTGCCCTTATGGAAAGTTCACCTTCACGAGGATGCCTTTTGGGTTATGTAATGCACTGGTAACCTTCCAGTGATGTATGATGTCGATATTCTCCGATATGGTGGAAGAGACAATTGAGGTGTTCATGGATGTGTTTTTGGTTGTTGGTGGCTCCTTTGATCGGTGTTTGGGTCACCTAGCCATGGTTCTACAAATATGTGAAGATTTCAATGTTGTTCTTAGTTGGGGAAAATGTCAAATTATGGTGAAAAAATTTATAGTATTGGGCTATCGCATCTCAGAGAAGGGGATAGAAATTGATCAAGCGAAATTTGATGTTATAGAGAGACTTCCCACACCCATCCCCGTAAAATGTGTGAGAAGCTTTCTGGGACATGCGGGTTTTTACTAGAGATTTATGGAGGATTTCTCAAAAATTGCACATCCTCTGTGCAAATTACTTTAGAAGGATTGTAAGTTTTATTTTGATGAATCTAGTCTGAAAGCATTTGAATATTTGAAGGAGAAGTTTGTGTCCGCACCCATTATTAATTCCCCATATTGGAGTGAGCCATTTTAGGTTATGTGTGATGCTAGTGGGGTTACTCTTGGTGTCCTATTGGGATAGAAAAGGGATAAAAAAAAACTGACCCATTTATTATGCAATTAAGGCCTTGAATGAGGCCCAAAACAACTATATTGTGACTAAACAAGAGCATCTTAGGGTGGTATATTCTTTTAAAAAATTTCACTCCTATTTCTTGACACGAGGGTCATATTATATAATGACCACTCCGCCTTGAGGTACCTTATGGAAAAGAATAATGCTAAGACACAGCTTATTAGATGGAAGTTATTATTCCAATTGTTTGATGTTGAGGTAAAATATAGAAAATTGACTAAAAATCAAATAGCCAATCACTTGTCTAGATTAGAGTATGAAGCTATGCGAGAATTGGGTGAGAAGGCTGAAATTGATGATACGTTCCCTAATGAGAATGTATTAGCCGCTTCTCATGATTTAATTTCATGGTTCGCTGATTTTGTGAATTATTTGTCTAGTGATATATTTCCATCGGACTTGTAATTCTATTAGAGGAAGAAGCTCATGTATGATGTGAAAAAGTTCTTTTGGGATGAGACTAAATTATACCAGAGTTTTGTTGATGGGCTTATTTGTTGTTGTGTGCCGGAAGTTGAGATATTATGTTATTTTGAGGCATTTCAATCTTCGCCTGTAGGGGGCACCGTAGTGGTATCTAAACTGCCCACAAGATTTTGAAATGTGGGTACAATTTTCTAACCATTTACCTAGATGCTCACGAGTTTTCCAAGTCATGTGATACGTGCCAAAGAGATGGAGGAATTTTGAAGAGGCAAGAGCTCCCTCTAAATCCTATTCCGGTGATTGAGTTGTTTGATGTTTTGGACATTAATTTTTTGGGTCGATTTGTGAGTTCTCATAGGATGAATTACATACTCATGGCGGTGGATTAATGTCAAAATGGGTGGAAGCTACAGCGCTTTCTAACAATGAAGGGAAGAGTGTTACCGCATTCTTGAAAAAGAAAATACTCTCGAGATCTGGCACACATAGGGCCATTATTAGTGATAGTGGATGTAATTTTTGCATTAAGTTGTTCAATTGGATACTGGAGAAATATGGGGTTCGACATAATATAGACACTTCTTATAATCAAGAAGGCTTGATGAAGCTGTTTAGTCCTACCATACTGCAATATATAACACCCAAAGATATGTCTCCATACCGACTGGTATATGGGAAGGCTTTTCACTTTCTAATCGAATAAGAGCACAAAAAAGTGTGGGCATTGAAGAAACTGAAGATGGATGCGAATAAAGCAGTGGAACAAAGACTTAATGGGTTAAATAAGTTGATGAGTTTCTCTTAAAAGTGTATGAAAATTCAGCCATATAAAAAGAAAAGATGAAGAAGTACCACGACCCAATGATTAAAAAGCGAGAATTTGTTGTTGGGGGCTTGGTACTTCTATTAAAATCTAGGCTACGCTTGTTTCGGGGAAAACTCAAGTCCAAGTGGACTGGAACATTCATTATCACTAAAGTGTTTCCACATGGAGCGGTTGAGTTGGAGAATAAGGTGGGTGCAAAGTTCACTGTCAACGGAAAAAAGGATTAAGATCTACCAGGGGCATCAAGAGAGTGTCTATGAAGTGGTTGAGGAATATCACCTTTATGAATTATGAAAAATCAAGGATCTTGCATCATGCCGCGACGTTATATCAAGCGCTTCTTGGGAGGCAACCCAAGGTGTATCCTCTAGCCATCAATTGTTTTTTTTTGTTTGTAGGAATAGTCGCATTTTCTTCTTTTGTTTTGTTTTGCTCATCATCATGGATTATTTTTATTAGTGTTAGCTAGAGATTAGTTTAGGGTCCGTGTCTCAGATGTGTCTAAACAAAAAATACAAAAAGAATAGCTTAATGGGTGTTACATGTGCAGGGACCAAAATGAAAATTCTGTAGAAAATGATCTGGTACACTGATCTACGGACCCCATCGACGGGCCGTTGTTCAATCAACAGACCATTGATGTTGTCCATAGATCCCATGTATGTCTCGAAATTCTTCTAAGTCTTGTTGCAACGGACGGTCCAGTCAACAGACTTACGGACCGTCGATGGTGTTTCGTCAGTACTAGTGACCCAACCAGTTATAGTAAAAGTTAAAACTTTATATTTTCCCCTAAAATATTTTCAAATTCTTTCCCCAATCATTTTTCTTCCCTTATTTCCTTGATTTATCATAAAACATCATATATCCCCTTTTCATAACTATCGGATTCTTTCAAACTCCCAATTCTTCCATATTCCCAAAACCCTCCTTTTTCAAAAATTCTACTTTGCTCTCATTGTCTTCATCAGTCATTTTTCAAGTCGGACACGTAGATTATTGCAAAGATCACTCTACAAAAAATTCCACTATATTCATAAGGTATTTTCATTCCCTTTGTTTTATTAATTCTAAATCATACACTTTTGAATCATACATTAGAAAGTGGGTCTTGACTGAGGGACACAATTGTTTCATTTTGTTTGTTGAAACTTCAGTAAAATGTCCCTTGGAATGATAGAAACTGATTGGGTTGCTACGAAATCTGTATAAATGTGTTAGTGATAGTAATTATAGGCTTTTCGACTAATGTTTTCGTAGTATCTATAAATTAGAGCATGAATCTTGTGAAATCGAAACTCAAGAGTGAAGAAATCGTATTCTGATTGTTGCTATGTCTTGTATAAACAATGTGGAACATTGAAACATGGTCAAAATCTGTCTTAGGCAACAAGCACGAGACCCCGTCGATGGACTGTCGATTGATAGACGAGCCATTAATGAGGTCCATCGACAGGTCCACTCCAAATATGTCTAAGTCTCAAACAATAGAAGTAGAGTACGGTCCATCGATCGATCAACGGGACATTCTGCATGTACGTCGTTTCATTCAAAGAAGTTGTTTTGTGTGATTATAAAAATTATGCTAATTGTTAGACGATTGAAGTGGACTAAAGTTCGTCGATTGATGGACAAGTCATTATGCACGTTCGTCGTTTTGAAATGAGAGGTCTAAAGATTTGAGTAATTTGAATATATTCTATGTGTCAGCTGACGTACCCTATTGACGGTCTGTCGATTAATAGATGGCCCGTGGATAATGCCCGTGAACCAGTACTGCATGTTTGAACTAGAATGTCCTTTTGGTTTCCTTCATTCTTTTGTTTTTTTTTGTGAGTAGTAAGATTGCTATGAGACTAGTAACTTCTTTATAGGTACATATGGCTCCCAAACTGGACATCGTTTATTCCAGGGGCAGGTCCTAGTTCATCGCACCATCAAGTCGTATGATTGGCACTTCCGACGATGAGAGGGATCCCGAGTATGACCACAAGGCACAAGCACCCCTACATCAGCTGCACGAGAAACTTGGTGTACCCCCCCCCAGTAGGTGGTTTTCGATGTAGTCACTACCTTCTAGTCTGATAAGAAGCATATACTAACTGGCACACTGTCTGGGTCTTCCTCCGATTCTAAAGTAGAAACTGGATCCAAAGCTGCATCAGGATCAGAGTCTGCCCACTCTTCAGGGTCGAATGAGGTCACTGCCTGTGGTTCGATATCTCACGGATCCACTCAATCATAGAAACCTGCCCGCCAAGCCTCGTCTAATAAGGGTACTTGCTCAGAGTGGCCCTCTGCACCCATGCAGATGTCCCTGCACCGGTTGATGATGAGCCCAACTAGTTGAGTGTAAATGGTCAGTATTAGGTCTATAGGGACGCCAAGGTGCTAAATGATAAGGGGGTGATGACCCAATTTGTAACGGTCGATCATATAGTTTTTATGGGGAGTCTTGATACAGTCCATGATGTGCAAAGATTGTTCACCCACCACAGGCTCGAGTAGATGACTAGGAGTATTGGGACGTATATTAAGGAGATTGTTCGAGAGTTATACGCCTCCTATATGGCGACTCTTAGAGGTTCTTTTGATAGGCGGGTGAGAATATCAAATCAGAATCCGCTCACCACTATGCTAGTTCGGGGCTTTGGAGTGGATATTTCTTCGGTCTCCGTCCGTCATTTCATGTATGGCATCTCCACCGATATAACACAGGTCCTCTTGACTTTAGATTTTGATTACAGGTGGGATATGGTCAAAAGTGGCTAGTTTTTGAGGACCATGGAGCAGAGAGAGGTCGGTAAGAGGTGGCTTGCTAATCACCTATCCATCGACGGTGAGGGGGAAGATTGGGTGTTAGACCAAAAGAGCTTATCAAAAAGGCCAACCTCACTTTTACAACAAAGATCTACAGGATGTTAATCCACCACCTCCTATCTCCGATGGCAAGAAATGATATTCTTACTTTAGATAGAACGTTAGTTGTAGCAAGCTTGGTGGCAGGTTTGGAGATCGACTTTGCAAAATTGTTGATACCGGTGATACACGAGAGGACCTTCAAGTCCTCAACTACTTACCCATTTGTGTGTCTAATCTACAATTTATACAGGGATGCCGGGGTGCCCGTTTGGCATTATGATACATTGCGGACTCCGGGTTGGACAGTCGATATAGGTCTCATCAGGGATAAGGGCCAATGTAGCGGCACTACGGAGAAGGCTTAGAGTTGACTTGCAGACCTTGTTCAAATTATAAAACATCCAGCCTATAATGAAGTGTACAAAATGAATGTTTTATCCTTTTCTAATTAAAATATGTTGAGCCTATAATAAACATTTCTTTTATTTACTAAGGGGCCGTTTGGATGGGCTTAATAAAAGCAGCTTTAAAAAGTACTTTTGAAAGTGCTGAAACTTATTTTTAAAATAAGCAGTTATGTGTTTGGATAAAAGTGTTGAAGTTGTTATGCCAAACGTGAAAAGGGAAAAATAGAAGAAAGAAATGTTAGGGTTATATGGGTGATTTGGAGATTGTATAAAAATATTAATGGAAAAAACATAAAAATGTGGTCAACTTAAAACAACTTATAAGCTAAAAAAAAAAAAGCACCCCTACCCCAGCTTTTAACTTTTGGCTTAAAATAAGTTTTTTTAACTTAAAATAAGCTATTTTGAGTATTGCCAAACAGTTAAATAAGTCAAAAACAAGCTTTTAAGTCAGTTTGACCAGCTTTTAAGCTGAGCCAAACAGGCTCTAACTCACCTTTCTTTGGTTTAATGTGTTGGCCCTGGTCACTCCTTAGACATGTGCACCTCGACTTACGAAAAAAGTCTAAGTTGAGGGTGGCTAATACAGAAACTAACCTCGTCTTGACCCTGAACCAACCTTGGATAATGTCTACCACGACTCATGGCAAAACAACAAGTTGAGGGTGGCTAATATGAGTGATGACCCAAACATGGGTATGAAATGAGTGTAATGTGGAAAAGAAAAGAGAAAATGAGCAAATGATGAGACTCGGTAAAATTATAAATTGAAAAAGAAAAAGAAAAAAAGGAGTCGGATGAGAAAATCTAGAGAAAAGAAATAAAAAGTGAACAAAATGAGGTAAGAGTCATATCCACAAAGAAGAAAGGGAAAAGCAAGACAAAGATGAAAAGAGGAGAAAAGTAGGGCATAAAAGACAATGAAAGAGGTAGGAAGCTTGGCTGTAATGTTAAGGAGGGCAAAAAGGCACTGAAATTTACCCATATGTACCATACATGACCTTGAACGTACGTACAAGCCAAGAAAGTCCTATCATGATCCTAGAAGTCCAGTACGGTGAACTTAAATATAGAAAATAATGGCAAGCCTATGGAGACAAGTACTCTCTATATATGAAGTTTTTTTTAAGTGTGAGTGTTGAATACAGATCCTTGTACCCAAAGTTAAAATCACTATGCGGGAAAAAGGGATTTATTTTTAAGTGAGGGCACTAGTTGCAGTGTCGTAAAGTTGGTACCTTTGTGAGAGGAAAAATAGTAGACATATAGGTGCATGGTGAGTTTGTGTCATGGTATGATCCACATGAGTAAGTTTGTCTAACCTAAGAGCGTAAGAATGCACTAAAACAAAGAAAAAGTCAAGATTGAAAGCCATGTGATTGCAACAACTAAAAAAAGTATACTTTTGTACGAAGTGTATATTTGAGTCATAATGCATCGGTTGAGGAAAAACAAAGAATTTAAGTTGATGGTGTTGATGTACCGTGGTTTCACAATGTTTTCAATGTTTTATACTTAAGAATTGCATGTGTCTAGATCCCTTTTTGTTGTAGTTTTAACATATCATTATGTTTGTTTTGAAGGAAAGATGTCCAGAAATAAAGAGCAGAAGGAAGTTTAAATAAAGTGTATAAGTGCCCCACGAAGGCCATTGACGGTCCCTCATTTCATCGATGGAAGTTGTGACTGTCTATTAAGTTCAGCCAAATTGAGAAACTCGGGGAAATATTACTAAGTGTTGGACTACAGAGAGGATCGACGGTCCATTGATTGATTGATAGACCGTCATGTTGAATTTTAAATGAGATCAGAGATAGTCCTGGTACCCAAAATTGGAGAAATTCTAAGCATAGAGCAATGGAGAACATCGACTAACCGTAGATGCATCAACGTACCGTGTTGTTGGTCCATCGATTGATTCAAAGATGATGCGATCTGAAGGCAAAAATATTCTAGCTTTGGTCTAACGGAGGCAGTCGACGTTTTGTTATTTCATCGATAGTACGTTTGTGGGGGTTGTCGATTAGTGCCGCGTTTTTGGAAAACCTTCCTTATTTTAGTTCCTTTTAATTTAGGTCATTGTTTTCTATGAATAGGGTTTAAAACCTTGTTTTTTGTGTTAGGCATTATTGTTATTGTTCTTTGTTCGTGTTTGTAGATTAGGTTTTGAAACTTTAGCAGTAATTTGATTTCTAGATTTGGTTTTCAAGTGTTATCATGTTATTTCAAGAGGGTTTTCTGGATTTTCTTCGAATTGTCAAAGTAATTCCATGTTTTATTTTTAACAACTATGAATTGTGTTATTATGAGAATATTTAACTAAATCCACAACTAGGGTTGTGGGAACCATGGGTGATTAACAAAGTAAACCTAGCTTAATAAAAAATCTTAAATAGGTTGTTGCATGTATTGATAATTCTTCGTTAACAAGTATTTTGAACGAGTACACGCGTCAAAACTAGCCTTGTTGCTACTTATCAGACAAAGGAGGTAGTAATAAGAAAAGAATTATCAACATAGATTTAGTGGGATAGTATCTATTAGGCTAATCTAGATTGGTGCAAAGTAATAACTAAGCGATACATAAAATATGATGATGAATATGAAGTAAAGGTAAGGGTTAGTAACTTATACACACATAGACGGACCAAGGTACGGGGTGAAATTTTCTAAATGCAAGACCAAGGATTTAGAGATACCTAACTTATCACTTTGCATGCAAAACACTAGGGAAGAATTGTTATAGCTAGAAATAAGACTTTATGAACCTATAGGTAACGCATACACCCTAGTTTCTGCCACAACTTGATAAAAACTAAATCCTTACTCCTGTTACTTGCTTTATTTAGATATATTTAAGAATTTTGTTTCATAACCCCCCACCCCCCACCCCCCTTATTTATTTGCTTTTGGAAAGAACTTGACTAAATAGAAGTAATTGTACATTGAACTTTAGTTTAAACTATTTTCTTCGCGGGATCGACCCCAACCTAATAGTTGGGTTCTTTATTTGATAAAACCGCTTAACTTCTTTAGAGAGGTGTAATTTGGCATATCAACACACAATATAGATATCATTCTAAAAGGGACATTTTTTCAAAACCATGCCAAGTGACTTTGAAATGCCTTATGCACAATCAAGAACATATAATACAATAACCATATATTCATTGAGATAATATCATATTCATGAAAAGACAAACATGATCAAGTATAACCAAGTCAACCTGTTTAGTAACATACTTGAAGTATAACCAAAGCCACTCCAACATAATGTTATAACAACAAACCATGTCTGAGAGTTTATAACATTACAACATATACAATAGTCTTACTCATAACCACAATCAAGTCTATAAGTGCAATGACCAAGTAAAGCCTAATAACCTTCGCCAACCAAGTAAACCAAATAAAGGATCATAACCAATGCCTAACATCACATAATATAGCTTCAAGAGTAGTCATCATGATGTTTAGCAATATAGACCAATAGAATGTTCATACAAGAAACCAAAATCATATAGTATCATCAACACGTAAAGTCAACATATATATATCATGAACTTTAAAAGATCATGAGAACATAAGAACATTCTTCTAGGACTTCCCTCAAGGTCAACTAGTGCAATGTATAGGTAGAGTCACATACCCCTACCTAGACTAAGTCAAACCCCTTAAGTCATCTTAGTTAGAGTTGACTTTATTACTTCATTTACTTTTGGGTACACTTATCTTAACCGACATAAATCCCACGATCTAATGTGGAATTTGATGTCATGAAACCCTACAACAAAAGAAGGTACACCACTTGACAAGGTAGTACCAAAGCATCAACATAAAATCATGGTGGATCCACTAGCTAGCTTTCTTATGGGTGCAACATAGTTCAAGAACTAGGAGACATGACTGAGATCCTCTTTATGCCTTTGGAATTACAATCCATATCTCATGATTACAATAGTGAACCTACCTTCCCTACTTGCGAAAGGACACTCCTCACTATTAGTCCCTTTTGAAATGTCTTTCTTTAACCATCAGTCACGACCAGGGAGTACCCCCTAGAAGTAACATGGCGTTATTGACCTCTTGTTGTTATTATACAAGCCCATAGTTATTATTCATCGCACTTTCATAGGTAAATTTAGCGGAAAATTTAAAACTTTTATAGCACATCATATGCTAGAACATCAGTTCCGATATATATAAAATGTATCATAATACATAGTTAGACTCCAAGTCTCTTTTCCATATTAGAGTCAACATCATTAGAGTACATTAGGGACACGACCCTTAAAACATAATTCATATGTAAACTGATTACATAACTTCACAGTAAACTATGACTTAGGAAATCCTTGAACTTAGGGATTCCTTTCCTTGAGCTTGGGTATCACATATCAAGCTCTTTGCGTTAGAGACATCCTTTAAGCATATATAACCCACACTTTATGTAAAAATGTAGAGAATAATGGAGTTAGTGCAAGAATGCACTAAGTATATATACCATGCAAAAACATTCATTTAAAAAGGACATTTTATTTGACATCATGTATCATGCCTTTTTGTGAAAACTTCGTAGAAATTTGGTACAATAAGCATTATACCTTTTACATATATCATATAGGCATATTTAATGGTCAAGCATCATAAAAAATAATATATTATATTTTAAGCATTTTAGGGCCACTTCACAGTAACTAACACCGACCTGTTGTCCCCTTTCCAGTGAACTCCTTTTTCTTTAACTCCCTTACTTCTTAACTTCCCAAGTAACCATTTCGTGATAGTTTGTACAATGCATCATCTTAATGCCACAAGGTACTCATACATTAACATTAGTAATCCAATACATATATCCATAGAAGTGTAACATATCACATGGCATATTTTAGTCAAGGCTTTCAACATCGTTACAGTGAAGCATAACTTACTTGAACATATGCTAACTTCACTTCACATTATCCTTAAGTCTACTAGTGCAATGTACATGTGAAGACCTATAACCTCACACTACTTAGTAAACCTGTCATAAGACCATAAGCATCATAACATGTACTTCATACACAAACCATTATACTATAGTCAACAAGATGCATACTAAGAAGGACCTTTAATTATTTATTCATTAATTCCAACATTATACTCATAAAGAGAGACTTCATCACATAGACTCATTAGGACTCATACCATGAATATCATCACAACAGGTAGACAACACTACATTGCCATTCATAAGGAACATAAACATAGTCACATTCATTAGAACAGTTTCCTAGAACTTCCCCCAAGAGCTACTTGTGCAATGCATAGGTGAAGTAACATATTTCCACCTACACTAAGCAACTAACCTTGAATTATCCTAGCTAGGCTCCTTCTCATTTACTTCCATTGTCCATTTTAATTTAAGGAAACTATAGTCTTAACCGACACTTAGACCATGGGTGCTAGACATGGAATTAGGTGTGGTAGAGCCTTACACCAATTGAAGGTTCTCTACATAGCCAAAATAAAACATTAACACAGGCTAGCATATTAGGTGATATCACATTTTAGATCCTATGTGGCAAACATAGTTAATGGAACTTGGAGGTACATGTGTAAACCCTCATTATGCTTATTGAGGAATTGTAGTTATCCACTTATGGAATTATATTTTATGCCTATTGAGGCATTATAGTTATCCACCTCGTGAGGACTATGGTGAACAAGCCTTCCCACATTGGGAAAGAGCACCCCTCATCGAAGTTCATTCAGTGCTAAGCTAAGTTCCCTTTATTTAAAATCCTTTGTTCACATTACTTTATAAAATTAGGCTTTTGGAGATTGACTCCTCATATTCTTAGCTCATGGGTCATAGATGAGAGTTCATCAACTTATATCACGTGAGAAACCCTTTCACATGGACATAACATATGTAAAACACCATCTAGTTTAGGGTACACTTGAGAACACCTTTAAAGACCCCTCCACTGACTAGATTATCATACACGTGTGTGTGTGTGTGTGTACATACATGTTAGAAAATCTTTCACATAACACCTTTAAACCAACATATTCATACTTTAGTTTATTCATACATAAGAGTGTTGGTGTAACTATATGAGGGATCCTTTCATATAAACACATTTAGACACTATGCACATTCATACTTCATCATATCATATAGCTAACATCATAGCACATAAGACATATTCATAACATGTTAATACATTCTTATTCATGTACTTAAATCACAAAACTAGGACTATCCTATCAAGGCACACATGTGCAATTCATTGACGAGGTCCCATACCCTTTCCCAAACTAGTCCCCCTATCAAGTCGTCCTAGTTAAGGGACACATAAAATACTTCATAGTGATAAGCTTTACTGTAGAAGTGAGTGCATATCAGAATGCCTTTTCATTAGGCACCATGAACCAATACTACTTATAAGCATACATGAAGTGTGAGCTTGTGTGTACATTGGTCAACAAGATCACCAAATGTAAATCAACAACACATTGAGGCAGCCACCCTCTTAGGACCACAATGCACCTTCAAGCATAGACCACAAAAAACATGCTAGCATAGGAGACAAGCTAACTTCAATACTTGCATTCATGACTCCTAGACATAGATAATCACACATAAATATAGGGGTGAATAGGTAAGGGGATAGAAACAATCAAAACTCATCAATGTCAGATCCTTAACCGATCCCTAACATAGTTATACACATGCTTATACACTAGCCATACAACCTAAATCACAACTAAAATAGAAGACTTGGCATGAGACTTCACATTAGTGATCATCACCACCACATATTCATACCACAACAGCCTTCAAAGTCATCATCAAATTACATATATAATAACAATAAAGTAAAAACCGCCAATATAAGTGGATCAAACGACGCAATGCCATACAAGACTTCATCAACTAACAATTCTACAGAAAAATAGAGGGGAAGAACCATTCTTACCATTTCATCAACATTTGATCATAATTGATCAATACTCATGTTTCCTCAAAAATTTAAATATACGAAAGTATCTTAAATGTATATTAACATTGACAAAATCATGCATAAACCACCACAAGATCATGATACTATCATGTACACTACTTCACTAATTTAATAAAGAGTAGAGAGACATAGACCACTTACCAATATCCCTTGCTTTGATCATCATTATAAACATTCATAATTCATAAAAATAAAAAATAGGTTTGTAGCTAAGGATATCATAACCTAAACGAAATCCTACTTCAATTGCACTAGAATCTAGATCATAGAAGTGTTCTATATTTACAATCAATAAAAGATAGATGAACATAAATCAATACTACCTAATCCTCAAGATTTGATCCACATTGGATCCATTACATCCAATTCATAATCAATTTATATGACGGGAAGTAGCTAGCGATAAATTTAACATAATTGAGTTACAATATATTCCTCCTCATATCAAGATCATAATAACAAATACATAGGCTAAAAGGAGAGTTTGAATGTGTCATGGGTTCATCGTGAAATTGGATTGAATTAAACATTAAAAATAGTACCTAATCATCAAATTATCATAATTATGCTTTAGATAATATTTTGAGAAAGATCCCATGACTAGATTGGAAGATATGCAATATGATCACAATTTCTCTTGGAAAACTTTGTGATTAACTCTCTGGATGAATGGATATCTAAAGATAAAGGATCACCATAACTTAATATAGGAGATAACCACGAAAACATGAGTAATAATCCATGAGAATCAAAGATCCAAGTAGTTCTTGATCTCCATCTCCAATGGAGATTTCTAGAGAGGATATTTTGGGAGAAGGAAGTCTAATTTTTGAATCATGGATTGAGAATGGGGTTTTCACTTTTGGAAGAAATTTATAATACCCAAAAATAACCAAATAAACCTCCACGTTAAGACATGGTGTAAATTTCCCATTCACCCCTTAATTAGACAGCACGTCAGGCACCTTGTTGCAGGCTGCATTGATTGTTTTTAACGACACCTAGTAGGTCAAACGACGGACCATACTGCTTGTAGTAGTTTAGGTCTGAGGCTTGTACATTGGGTTAAGACTTCTCCAGGTTAAGTGTTGGACGATGCCTCCACATTGACGGGGCGTAGGTCAGCCTACTGATCATCGTTTGCAGGCGTAGGTAGACACTACCAAGGCAGTGTCTATGCAGTCTTTGGGTCCTCCTTGAGGGCCTTTTGCACGGCCTTTGGGGAGTCGTACTTGGATGTTTCAAACGTATTTATGCACCTTAAAATTTCAAGGACCATCCATATCAACTTAAGCATCAAACAACACTCGCAACACATCTAAACATTCTAGGCGCACTCCAGTCACACATGCACGTCTCAAGGGATAACTTTTGAACTCCTTGGACTTTCTTGAAAGTTTGACTTCCGAATGACTTCAAATCAATCATAAATTATTTCAAACACTTAATCAACATGTCAACAATCTTATAGGCACATGTGAGTCTCTAGACACCCTAACTCATTTTGGGGGTCTTACACAATCATACTTAGTTTAGGTCATAGGAGAATAGCTCCTTATATAGTTATAGTCATTAACTCAATACGAATTGTATGAGAAAACCTTTAAATACAACCCTCACATGTGATACTAGAACATTAACATCATCCTATTATAGTAAGGCACATAGTTACTTCATAATCAACATTATATCATTATATCTTAAAACATAATCTCACAACCCACATAATCAAGACATTTCAGTTGCATCATCATATCAACACCAACTTAATCCTATCACAGGACATACTTAAATTTAACGTCATCACCAAGTACAAGCCATTATATTTGAAGTAAAGGTTTAGGACAAAAAAGACTCACCCAATCTCCTTCATAAGCCATCATCCATGGTCTTACCATCAATTAAAAAATGTCATCCAATAACAGGTATAATAACATAATTAAATAGTAGTTTACACAATATCTAGGTCAACTACATCAGTACTTTTCAATTCTGTAATAGTTCATAACCTAGGGTAGGGAATTAGGGTCAATTCAACACCTCTTCCTCAATACTAGGTTTAGCATCAATAATGTAACACTCCAAAAATTTAAGACGTGTTCTTGAGCCTAAAATCAGTGTATAAATATTTTTTCACTCTTTTAATACCCAAAATAATGTACATAAATCATTTACAATGTTTGGAAATTAAAATGTTAAAGAATGTCCATGACGTCCGGAAACTAATTCAATGATGCGCTAGTGTCCATTAGCCTATTTGACTTAGTTGTAAGAGTTGGAAAAGGATGAAATTTGGTTAAAAGTTAAATTACACGTATTAGAGCTAATTTATAGTTGAAACATCCTGGTACGAGTCCCCAAGAGCCCTTTAAGAGGACCCTTGTAATTTGGCAAAATGCTATCAAAAGGCAGTGTCCACAAACAAGGGAAAACGACGGATTATGGGCCAATCGATGGGGTGTCGATGTCCAATATCGATGGTAACTTATCCAAATACATGGTAGTCCTATTTTTACAAGTCTCTGACCGCATCGACAGACCAACAGGATGGTTGGTCTCTTGCTCGTCGTTTGTCAAACGGACCGTAGACGTGGTCTCCTCTATAGAGTCCAGTGTTTTGCTCCACGTAATCAAGTTGGTTAAACAAATTAATTAGGAGTTTATTTAATTATTTAGGTGTTAAGGGAGGTCTAATTAATTTAGTTAATGACCTATATAAAGAACCTAACCTATATAAACTGACCTAACCCTCATAATCCCTAAAAACCCAATTGGTCCTCCTTCTCTTTTCTTTCACTCACAAGTAGAATAACACCATAGAAGTCAAGATCAAGAGGGTTATTGGGCTTCTACAGGTAAATTTTCTCGATCAAACTTCATCAATAAACAATGTGTCAGATTTCTTTCACCTTTGGGATCTCTTTTCCAAAAGGTTTCCTTCAAGATTATTTCAAAAACATGAAGTTCAAGTGGGTTTCTTCCAATATGAAACTGATACTGTGAATTGCTCTGTTTATGATATCTCTTTTATATTGTGAGTATATTAAATTGTATTATGATTACATTATGGTCTTGATGCATTGTCCTAGTTTGTAGAAGATGACCTTTTCCCCTTAACCCTAGGTTGTGATCTTGAATTGAGTTGTATAGTATTGACATAATTGGTTAGGTTAGTGCGTAAATTACTATCCTGTGTTTTTGTTCTGCTAATTAAGAGTATATTGTGTTATATTGTAATCCAATTATTCTAGTTCTTGATTAATTGACCTAGGTTCTGAAGTAGGTTATAAACTTGACCAAAGTCTCTAATTCTAGTCTACGAACTAGTGATGGATTGTTGTATAGTGATTCAATTGGACTTTTTATTATGTTAAAACTATTATGTGATGCTATTATACCATTGTTGGGTTAAGGAAGAGTCTGATGGTAAGACCTTGATAATTGCATTGTGAAGGCGATTGAGTAAGTCTTGTGATCTCTATTCTTTATTTCAATTATGATTACTTGTGATTAAGTGATGATGTTTTATTGAAGTATACCTTATATTAAGAGTGATAGGGTTGTTATGATGTTAAAATTAAATGTCTTGACTATGGTTTGTGAGGTGTTCGCTAAGATGTAAATGTTATAAGGATGGTGATAACTTATCAATGTGCCTTATCATGATATGATTATATAAATGTGCTAACCTCACATATATGAATTGTAATGAAGTAAAAAACTCAAGCAATTCTTATTGAGATATGATGATGATTATGATTATATAATGGATAAGCCATATGACCTAAACTATGTTTTGACAATAACGGATTACTTGAATACATTTCAAAAGGGAAGTTAGCTTAGCACCGAGAGAACATGACAATGGGAAGTGTTGGCTTCCCATAGAGGAAGATTCAGCCTATAGTTCCACATGAGGGGTTGTCTCTCCTATGAGAGATACTCACCCTATGGATTCTCATGTGAGGAGGCTCCAAGTGCCAAATGGCATGTATAGTGTTAATACCTATCTCCTAGTTCCTTAGCTATGTTTCCCCATAGGAAGACTAGATTGTAGATCCACCTAGAAAGCTATATTTATGTCTCATTCTACTTTGGCCGGTAGACCACCTTTCATTAGTGTAAGGTTTTACAACACCAGATTCCATATTTACATATTTTGCTCTATGTCGTTTAAGGCAAGTTTTAACCAAACTAAAATTAACTAATGAAGTACAATCAACTTGAGTGACTTTATTAAGGAGTTTGACTTAGTTTTGTTAGGGGTATGGGACTCTAACTATGCCTTGCACTAGTTTTCCTTGAAGGAGGACTTAGAAGGATGTTCTTATGTATGGATATGCTTATAAATGAAAAGAACATGTATATGATGATCTTACATGTTGATGGTACCATATGATGTTGAATTTACTTACGAATATATGTTTGGTCTCTATTGCTAAAGTATGATGTTATGTACTCTTAATGATATTACATGTGAAGTTGGACATTGGTTATGGTTCTTATTGTGTTTACTTGAATGTGTAATGTTGTAGGGCTTTACTTAATCATTGCACTAGTGCACTTCAAGAGGGTTCCTGAGTAATTGTCTTGGTTAAGTTATGTTGTAATGAAATCTTATACATTCTTGTTGATGCTATAATTTGATGATAGAGTTGTATTAGTTATACATTCTAGTATGTTGGTATGCATGATTTACTTTGCTTGACTTAGTATTATGAAGACGGTCTTGACTTGATGAATCTTCATTAATGCGCTGTATTAGTTCTTGAATGTTCACAAGAATTTCCAAATGTAAAATAGCATGTTTTAATGAAATGTCCCTTTCTAGCATGATTTTATGAAGTGTGTGCATATGGTCTCTAATTAGTACAAGTTGTGTACTAACCACATTTTCTCCTCTTTCTCCAACATTTTAGGTTGAGGTTATTGAAGGGCTTTTGAGATGACTTTGAAGGAAGAGTTTGAATCCTCACTTATCCAAGTTGGGTAGGTCCTCACTTTCGGAGGGAAATGTCAGTATCAAGCTTTTGATGTTTTTCTAGTTATAAGACCTCTAGTTCTTTCCTTTTCATTTGAGTGCTAAAGATTTTATAGCCTTATGTGGCTTTATTACATGGATGTATGGGAGATGCCCAATTGATATACTATTCTTTTGATGGATATGAGATGAGACATCCGTCTAGACTATGTTAAGTATGTTATATATCCATGTTCAATAAAAGTACAAGACTTTATAATCTTCTTATACTAAGGGTCTATGTATACTCGATATGAATATATTATGTGTATGTGGGATGTCTTTGTAAACCTCAAGATATATATAGAAAAGTTTTTAGTTTTTCCTCATTTTATGAATGTAATGATGTAAGCTAAGAGGCTAGTCTTAGTCCTCGACGAGGACAACTACGCCAGTTACATCAAGGGGGTGCTCCCCGAATGTGACAGTTTTGTATGAGAGCATGAGATTAAATATCTTTAGAGTCGATGTCTCACTTAACCATGTCTATGTAGATTCTTATTCATAATTGTGAAGCGCACCACACTTATGAATAGGAAACTATAAGATTATTAAGAAGCTCTCCTTTTCTTGGAAATCCAATATCGTGCCTCTGGAGTATTGGCTCTATGTGCTTTTAGAATCTAATACTTTTATTGTGATTATAGGCAATGAATATTAGAAGGACAGCCGCTTGAATACTTGATTAGGAGATTGCTATTGCGGGAGCTCCTCCCCGGGGCAATCAAGTCCCTCCTCTTGAAAAAGTTACTAATGACGACCAAGCTCCAGTCAATCCTCCACCTATGGAGGATGGTGATACAAGGGATGCCTTTCTCCAAATGGCCTAAGACATTACTACAAAGTCACAATTCGTCACTAGTCAAGAACAAGCTATGACGGCCCAAGCTAATCTGGAGTCGGAACCCCAAGGAAACAAACAAGTTAGCACCATGGCCTCCCATTTGAGGGATTTCACTAGGATAAATCCCCTACTTTCTGTGGGTCCAAATTTGAGGAAGACCCCCAAGATTTCATTGACGAAATATACAAGATTCTCTATTCTATGGGTTTGACTACTATATAGTTAGCCGAGTTAGCCACTTATAAACTCAAATATGTTTCCCAAACATGGTATGTTCAGTGCAGTGACAATAGGTGTTTAAGAGGTAAACCGCTGGCATAGGAGATTTTCAAGAAGGCTTTTCTTGATAGGTTCTTTACTACGGAGAAGAGGGAATCCAAAGTAGAGGAATTCATCAACCTTATTCAAGGAGGTATGAGTGTACTTTAATACTCATGAAAGTCACTAAATTTTCAACGTATGCTTCTTCTTTGGTTTCGATCCTAGAGATGAAATGAGTTGCTTTATGATGGGAGTACCGGATGACTTGAAAGAAGAATGTAATTCGTCTATGATACATGACAATATGAATGTTTATCATCGCATGGTTCATGTTCAATAATTGGAAGAGACACGGACTAAGAGAAATATTAGATATGCCAAGAGGGCAAGGTCTTTTGATGGTGGTTCTTCATGGGGTAGGCTTGACATTCAAGACAAGCCTATGTTCAAGAAGAGGTTTTCTAACTAAGTTCGTTCCAAGTTCCCTAAGGCTCGTGATGATAGGGTATCTAACCATAAGCCTCAAAAGAGAAGGAACACTAGTTCACCAAACAAGAACCCTACTTGTGCCAAGTATGGATACAGTCATCTTGGTGAATGCTTAGTTGGAACATACAATTGTTTTAGTGGTGGTAAATTGGGCACAATGTTTGATATTGCCCAAATTTGAATGGTCAAGCCATGGGTATTGGTCAAGCTCAAGAAAGTGGTTCTAATATTGATGCTCCGAAGAAGAATCACTTTTATGCTCTCAGCTCTAGAGGGGATCAAGAGACTTCTGCCGATTTGGTGATCTATATGCTTAAAGTTTATTTAATTGATGTATATGCTTTACTTGATCCCAGTGCAAATTTTTAATTTGTTACTCCTCTTGTAGCTGAAAGTTTTGATATTTTTCCCGATATCTTGAATAAACCTCTTATAGTGTCTATCCATGTGGGTGAAGGTAGTTGCAAAAAGAGTATCAGAATTATCCTATAATATGACCAATAGAGTTACTCATGTTGAACTAGTAGAACTTGATATGTTTGATTTTGATGTTATTTTGGGTATGGATTGGTTGCATGCTCGCTTTCCTTCCATAGAATGTAGAACAAGGGTAGTGAAGTTCAACTTTCCAGATGAGCCCGTTTTAGAGTGGAAGGGGGAAAACTCTATTTCTAGAGGTCATATCTTTTCTTTTTTTAAAGCTTGTAGAATGATCTCTAAAGTTTTATTATAGAATATTGTAAGAGTCCATGATTTAAACTTTGAAATTCCTCCCATTGAGTCGGTCCCCATAGTGATGGAATTTCCAGAGGTCTCTTGATACTCTCAAAATGTACCTCCCTAAAGAAGTATAATTGGTCGTATCAAGTAAAGACCCCAACTAGTAGGTTGGGGTCGATCCCACTAGGGAAATTGTTTAAACTTAACTTTAAAGGACGATTATTGCTATTTAGTAATTTTTTTTCTAAAAGCAAGTAATTAAAGGGGGTGGGTTCGTAACACAAATCTTCGTTAACAAAATTGTAAGCAAAACAAGTAAATAAAAGAAAAGACTTAGTTTTTATCATGTTATGACAGAAACTAGGGTGTAAGTGTTCCATATAGGATTGTAACGACTTATTCCTAGCTATAACAATTCTTCCCTAATGATTTACATGCAATGTAATAAGTTAAGTGTCTCCAAACCCTTAGTCCGGAATTTAGAGAATTTCACCCAGCACCTTGGTCTAGCTACATATGTATAGACTACTAACCCTTACCTTTACCTCATATTAAGCATTATCATCGATGTATGAATTAGTTGTTACTTTGCAGCAATCAGCACAAGCCTATTAGATAGTATCCCACTAAATCTATGTTCAAAATGTTTTTCTTATTAAGTACCTACTTGGTCTGGCGAGTAGCAACAAGGTTCGTTCTAACATTGGCCACCGTTAAAAAGACTTCTAAATGAAAGATTATCAATACATGCAAGATCCTACTTGAGAATTGTTATTTAGATAGGTTTACCTTGTTAATTACCCATGGTTCCTACAACCTTAGTTGTGGATTTAGTTAATCGTGCTAATAAGAACACAATTCATAGTTGTTAAAAGGTAAATCATGAACGTACTTTTTACAATTCGAATAAATCCAGAAAATCAACTTGAATTAGCAATAAAACCTTCAAAACGAGATCAATAAATTGAATTAATACTCATGTTTGAAAAACCCAATCTCAAAACACAAACTAGAAGAAAACTAACAATGTCTAACCCCAAAAGAGAGGTTTTAAACCCCACTTATAAAAAACATTGTCCTAGATTAAAAGGAATTAAAATAACAAAAGTTTTCTAAAAACGCTACTATAATCACAACCCCCATAAATGGACAGTCGATGAAACGACGAACCGTTGACTGCCTCCATCTGTCAAGACTTAGAATCATTTTTTGTCCTTTAGATTTTATCCTCTCTGAATATTCGACAGACGTACAACACGGTACATGGATAAGTCTATAGTTCAAAAATGCCTTCCGTTGCTCCGTCCATAGAATTTTTCAAACTTCAGGTACTTGAACTATCTTTGATTTCATTGATGGTTAAACAAGACGGTCCGTCTCTTCGTAGCCCAACACTTTGTCAGATTTCCCCGAGTTTTCTAAAATTTGCTGAACTTCAGTCAACGGTCACTACGGACCATCGATGGCCTTCGTGGGTTACTTATTCACTTTATTTCAGCTCCCTTTTAAGTTTTATTTCTGGACATCTTTGTTGCAAAACAAACATGAAAAACTACTAAACGACTACAAAAAGGATCTAGACACACACAACTCCTAAGGAAAAAGCATTAAAACACCGTGAAACCACGGTATATCAACACCCTCAACTTAAATTCGTTGTTTGTTTTGTACCGATGCACTATTACTCAGAAAAACACTTTGTACAAAAAGTATATTCTTTTAATCTCTCGCAATCATATATCAAGACATTTTTTTTGCTTCAGTGCATGTTTATGCTCTTAAGTTAGACTATCTGACTAATGTGGATAAGACTATTACAAAAACTCACAATGCACCGACATCTCTACTATTTTGCCTATCTTAAAGGTACCAACTTTCCGACATTGAAACTAGTGCCCTCACTTCAAAAGAAATCCTCCTTTTTTTCACAAAGATTTTAACTTTGGGTACAAGGATCTGTATTTAACACTCGCACTCAAAAAAAAGTTCATACATAGATAGAATTTTTCGCCATAGGCTTGCCCTAATTTTAAATGCTAAAGTTCACCACACTAGACTTCTAGGATCACGATAGGACTTTCTTGTCTTGTAACTTAGGTTTAGGGTCAGGTATGGTACATATGGATACATGTTAGTGACTTTTTCCCTCCATGACAATAAGGCTAAGCTTACTACATCTTCTATTGTCATTTATGACCTACTTTTATCCTTTTTTCATATTTTTCTTGCCCTACACTTTCTTCTTTGTGGATATCACTTTCACCTCATTTTGTTCACTTGTTTTCTTTCTTTTATCTACTTTTTCCATTTCAACAAATAATTTTTATTTTATTTTTTTTCATAATTTTACCAAGTCACATCTTTTGATCACTTTGTCTTTTCTTTTCGACATTTAACTCTTTTCATACCTAATTTCGGGTCATCACTCATAATAGCCACCCTCAACTTATTGTTTTTCCATCAGTCAAGTTACACATTACCCAAGGTTAGGTCAAGTCCATGAAAAGGTCGGTTTTTGTATTGGCCACCATCAACTTAGGATTTTGGCCTAAATTGAGGTGCACATGTCCAAGGATAGACCAGGGCCCACACATTAAACCTGGGAATGTGAGTTAGTGAAGAAAAGAAATCTCTATTATAGGCTCAATAGATTTGGATGACAAATAGATAATTCCTTAATTTGGTTCATTTCATTTTGGGATAGATATTTTCTAATTCAAAAAAGGTCCTATGATCCTTTCCTAGTCTTCTAACACAAATACCTCTTGCAGATTCAACCGAGCAAGTTCTATTCTTGTACCAACAGTTGAACAATCAAAGTCCTCACACTCTCTTTACACTTCATTACCCCATCAAATTATCAATTTTCCTTGTATAGGTTTTACTTTGAGGGTTATAAAGTAGGTGCATGTCTATGTCATGATTAGAGCCAACATATTCAACTTATTTTACCTATTCCTGCAAACATTTTATTAGGCCAAGATATAATTCATGCTCTGTCATCATGCTTTATTTTTCGTGCTTTTATGCTTGGTACAAGTTACGACATGCCGGTTAAATAGTAAAGTATTCAGTCTCTTGGGCAAATGAACACAGACAAGGAACCCCGAAGACAGGTTTGTGAGTTGACATACTGAGACTTCACCCTAACACTCACATTCAATATTCCCCACCCTCAAAAAATAGCATGCAATTATCCCCAATACATAAATATAAAGACAGAGTTGTAGGTAAAGAAAACATGAGGTGCATATCACCAACGATCAACAAGTAGGCGGGTCCAGTTTCTCGAAACCCCTAACATTAGTAGTAGGGCCACCTTTAGTGGTTCCCACAACAATCTCGGCACCATTGGTGGTGATCCTCTTACCATCCTCTTGTCTGGGAGTAGAAGCCCTAGTAGCTATCTCTCGAGCCCTTATCTGATGGGTGTCCTCATCAATTAAAGAGGCTTTTCTTGCACACATAAGGTCCGTCCGCTCCTTCTTCATCACACAAGAATTCTCTCCCTCATTAGTGAAGCTAGAATGATGCCTCTTAGAATGACTACGTGGATCAGGCAATGGCTCAGTAGGGGTTGTGAATAGTGCAACAAACACAGTGTCTTCCGCTAGCTCGAATGGTTCATTCTCGGACTTAGTGCCTCTCATCTCTAGAATGTTGTCTACATCTTCCCGCAATCTCGCCACAACATCCTGAAGAGTAGTCAAGTCAATGGTGAGGACTGGGCGTGCAAGAACCCACAGCTCAAATGCATCAAGGCACTGGTTAACCGCCTGAATCTTCTACTCCGTCAGCTAGGCTATCCTCTTATCAATTCAGTCATCAGCCTCGGTGATGGACTTTTGCATCCAAGGTTGTATGTGATGCAATAGGGTGGCCATCTGGGCCTCTAACTTCTGCACCCTCGCCAATGGGACCAGTGCTGCATATGGTGGAGTAGATCGGGAAGAACTAAGTGATCTACTATTGACATGGTCAAACTCGACCAGCGTGGTGTCAGCGAGCTCTAAGGTGGTAGGGTTAGCCCCTTGAGATAACTATCACTGTCCGCCAAGTTCGTACTCAATGGATACAACTCAACTCTGGGCCCTCTTCGTGATGCCACTACATTTGCCACATCCCTGATGAGACGTATATCAACTGTGACAGATGGAGTTTAGAGTGTAATTAGAGTTCCAAATAGGCAATCCGGCATCCCTAAATAGATGGAAGTTTAGGCACGCAAATGGGTAAGTAGTAGAGGACTTGAAAGCCCTCTCATGTATAAACGTAATCAACATCTGAGTGAAGTCGATCTTCAAACCTACCACCAAGGTTGCTACCAGTATTGCTCTATCCGAAGTAACAATATTATCTATTGCTATCGGAGACAAGTAGTGGCGGATTAATAGCTAGATGAACTTGTCTATGAATGTGAGGTTTGCCTTTTTTTCAGCCATCTTGGGTATAAAACCCAATATGCCCCCTCACCTCGATGGATAGGCGTTGAGCAAGCCACGTCTTACCTTTCTCTCTACATGGTCCTCTAAAACTGGCCAGTTTTGACCATATACCACATGTAATAAAACATTAAGGTCAAGGGGGCTCGAGTAATATTAGTTGAAGTTCCATTCATGAAACAGTAGATGGTGACTGGAGAATTATCCACCCGAAATCGCCCAACTAGTAGTGTGGTGAGCGGATCTTGTTTGGCGAGTTTTGCCCGCCTATCCAAAGAACCTAAAAGATTCTACACATAGGAGGCGTAAAACTCTTGAACAATTTCCTCACTATATGTCCCCAGACTCTTTGCAAACCACTCGAGCCTGTAGTAGGAGAATAATCTCCTCACATTGGGGACTGTGTGAGACACCCTGTAAGAACTCTACTCTCGATTGTCACCAACCAGGTTATCACCCCTTGTCATTTAAAACCTTGGCTTCCCTGCAGACCTGATATAGACAATCTACGCACCGTTGGTTTTTCTCCTCAGCAACCGGTGCAGGGAAATCTGCTTGGGGTGCCGGGGCAGACTCTAAGATAGTAACCCCATTAGACCAGGCTTGGTGGTAAGGTTCCTCTTATTTATTTTCTTGTTGTGATATGGAATTGGAGGTATTGGCATCATTTTCCCCCGAAGAGATGACAAACCCTGATCCTGATGCATCTATGGAGCCTGATGCTCCTTGAGAACTCGAGGTAGACCCAGAAGGTCTGCAGGTCACGTTGTGCTCTTTATTAGACAAAGAGGCAATGACTACACCTAAAACCACCTTCTGGGGGTACCCCGAGTGGCTCATTTAGCTGGTGGGTGGTGCTGATGCCTGGAGGAACATACTCGGGATCCCTCTCATCTTCGACAGTGCCGATCATTCGATTGAATGGTGCCACGGACTTGGAGCTTCCCCTAGAATAAACAATGTTCTGTTTGGCGGTCATGTGTACTGCTAAAAAAGTTGTTAGCCTCATAGTAATCATACTACATACGCAAAACTACCAGAACAAAGAAAAAAGACAAAAAGCACATTCAAGTTTAGACCTGCACTACTGGTTGATGGAAACTATAAACTTGTCGTTGATGAATCAATGGACCATCAAGAGGGTCCATCGTTGGATAATTTGATTCTATTCAACTTACTTACTTTATAAGACCTCTCATTTTGAAAGACAGAAGAGTCAAACTGATCGTTGATTAATCGACGAACCACAGTACACTTGCATCTTATAATAGAAAGAATAATTTTTCTAAATCCATCACAATAAGGTCTCTTAATGATAGGAGGGATGTGAAGAATGGTCCATTGATCAATCACGTACCGTAGTTCACTTCCGTTATCTCAAACTTAAAAAATTTAATGGTTGGTCAATCGTTGGTAGACGGTCCATCGACGGGGTCTTGTGTTGTTGGCCTAAGAAATTTTCATGCCTTATTTTCAATTCCCCATTTTGACACCTTTGAAGAATAAAACAAGTTTAACCAGCATGTAACAACAATAAAAAGTCATTTTCTTTATTCTTAGGGTTTCGATTTCACAAGATTCATGTTTTAATTCATCGATGCTACAAAACCCTCAGTCAAAAAGCCTATCATTACTGTCATTACTATCCAAAAAACATTTTAAACAAATTACACCACAAACCACTCACTTTATATCGTTCTAAGGGACATTTTACACTAGTTTCAACAAGTCAAAGCAACCAATTTTAGTCTGTAATTCAAGACCCACTTTCTAATTTTTGTTTACAATAATGTAAGAAAGAGAATTCCTAAGCAAAAGGGAATTAAAATACATGATAATCGTGGTGGAGTTATTAGGAGGGTTATCCTTGCAAAAACCTACGTGTCCGACTTGAACACCGACCGGAGAAATCAATGGGAATAATGGGGAATTCGGAGAAGAAGAGGGTTTTGAGAATTTGGAGAGTTTGATGGAATCTAGATATTATGGTAGGAAGAGATGTTATATTTTCTGAAATAGGAAGGAAATAAGGGTGGAGAAATGGACGGGAAAGAATTTTAAAAGATTTGGATGTTAATGAAAGGTTTTAACTCTTAATATTACGGGACGGGTCGGGTCAGGTCATTGGAGATTTTGACTGAAAAACCCTCATTGACGGTCCGTCAGTTAGTCAATGGACCGTCAACTGGACGTTCGATTGCGACAAGACAAACAAATTTTGAGACATACCTGGGATTTACGAGCACCATCGACGATTCATCGATTGAATGAAGGCCTGTCGATGGGGCCCGTAGATTAGTGCACCATACCATTTTCTATTGAATTTTGTTTTGATCCCCGCACATGTAACACCCATTAAGCAATTCTTTTTTATTGTCTCTAGACTCTTTGGAGACATGGACCCTAAACTAATCTTTATCCAACACTAATAATAAAAAAGTAAAACATAAGGATGAGTAAAACAAAATAAAACAAGAAAAATGTGACTATTCCTACAAAGAAAATAGAAACATGTCGTTGGCTAGAGAATACACCTTGGGTTGCCTCCCAAGAAGCGCATGATTTAACATTGCAGCACAAAGCAAGATGCTTGATTACTTTGACTTCATCAAGGTGATATGCATCAAAAACTTCATGGACACTCTACGCATGCCCTAAGTACATCTTAATCCTTTTCCCGTTTACCATGAACATTGAACCATCCTTATTCTCCAACTCAACCATTCCATATGGAAACACTTTAGTGATAAGGAATGGTCTCGTCCACTTGGATTTGAGTTTACCCAGAACAAGCGCAACCAAGAGTTGAATAGAAGTATCAAGTCCCCAATCGCAAATTCTCGCTTTTCAATATTTTAGTTTTGGTATTTCTTATCTTCTTTTTGTAGATGGCTGAACATTCATACGATTTTAGGAAAAAATCTTCAAAATCACTTATCCTATTAAGTCTCATTTCCACTGCTTCATTCCAATCTATGTTTAGTTTTTTCATTGCCCACATGGATTTGTACTCTTACTCGACTGGCAAGTGACAAGCCTTCCCATACAGAAGTTGGTATGCATACATACCTATAAGAGTCTTGTATGCAGTCCGGTAGTCCCAAAGGGCGTCATCAAGCCTCCTTGACCAATCTGTTCTATTAAAATTCACTATATTCGACAAAATTTACTTGATTTTTTATTGGACACCTCTACTTGCCCACTCGTCTGAGGATGAATGGAGTTGCCACATTATGGAGAACCCCATATTTCTCCAATAGCCTTTGAACAATTTATTACAAAAGTGAATCCACCATCACTAATAATGGCCCTAGGTGTGAAAAATTCGTAGAAGATGTTATTTTCAAGAACGCGGTGAAACTCTTCCCTTCATTTTTAGAAAGCTTTATACCTTCCACAAATTTTAAGACATATTCCACCGCCACTAGTATATACTTCATCCTATGAGAACTCATAAATGGACCAATAAAATAAATGCCCAAAACATCAAATAACATAATCACCAGAATAGGATTTAGAGGGAGATGTTGCCTTTTCGAAATTCCTCCATCTTTGTGTCACCTAACACATGACTTGGAGAACTCGTGATTATCTTGGTGAATGGTAAGCCAATAGTACCCATACTACAAAATCTTGAAGGCAGTACCGATAACACTATGGTGCCCACCCATAGGCGAGGAGTGACATGCCTTTAAAACACTTAACATATCAACTTCCAGCATACAGCGATGTATATACCCATCAACACAACTACGGTATAAGTAAGGCTCATCCCAAAAGAAATTTTTGATATCATGTATAAGCTTCTTCTTCTCATGGAAGGAAGAGACTGATAGGACTATATCACTAACCAAATAATTTGCAAACTTTGCTAACCATGGAATCAAATCATGAGAAGTGGAAAATACATGTTAATCAGGAAAGGTGTCATCAGTTTCATCCTTTTCACGCAATTCTCGCATAGCTTCATCCTCTAATTTAGAAAAGTGATCGGTAACTTAATTTTCATTCCTTTTTTTTATTACCTCAAAATCAAACTCTTCAAATAATAGAACCTATTAAATCAACCGTGGCTTCGCATTTTCTTTTCCATCAAGTACCTCAAAGCGGAGTGGTCAATATACTACGACCCTTGTGCCAAACAAATAGGAACGAAATTTTTCGAATGCAAATACCACCACAGGAAGTTCTTTTTCAGTCAAAGTATAGTTATTGTTGGCCTCATACAGGGCCTTATTTGAATAATAAATAGGGTGAAGGATTTTATACCGTCCCTTTTCAAATATCACTCTAAGATCAACCCCACTACCTTCACACATCACCTCAAATGGCTCATCCACCTAGGGAATAATAATGGGTGCGGACACCAACTTCTCCGTCAGCTCTTCAAATGCTTTCAGAAAGGATTCATCCAAATAGAAATTACATTCTTTCTCAAGTAATTTGTACAGAGGATGTTCACTTTTTGAGAAATACCTACTATACCTCAGGTAAAAACCCGCATATCCTAGAAAACTTTTCACACGTTATATAGAGATGGGTGGGAGAAGCCTCTGTATAACTTCAACTTTTGCTCGATCAACCTCTATCCCTTTCTTTGAAATGTTATAGGCCAATACTATACCTTTTTAACCATAAAGTAATATTTTTCCTAATTAAGCAAAAGATTGCACTCTTCACATCTTTTGAGAACCTTGGCTGAATGAGTCAAATACCGATTAAAGGAGTCGCAAACAACGCAAAAGTAATCCATGAACACCTTAATTATGTCCTCTACCATATCGGAGAATATCGACATCATACATCGCTAAAAAGTGGTCGGTGAATTAGATAACCCATAAGGCATCCTCTTGAATACGAACATCCCATAAGGCCAAGTAAAATTTGTCTACTCTTGATCCTCCGGGGAAATTGAAATTTGATTGTCACCTGAATATACATCAAGAAAACAGTTCTATCCTTTACCTGAGAGTCTATCTATCATATGGTCCATGAAGGTCATAGGGAAATGATCTTTCTCAGTCCATGCATTTAACATGCGGTAATCCATACAAATTTTCCATCTGATCACCAACATCATTAGAACAAGCACATTTCTCTCATTAGGCACTATTGTCATCCCCCCCTCCCCTTTTTGGGCACACATTGAATAGGGCATACCCAACTACTATCTGCAATAAGATATATGACTCTGGCATCCAACCACTTATGATCTCCTTCTTTACTACCTCTTGCATAAGTGGATTCAATCGTCTCTGATGCACAATACTTACCTTTTGATCGCGCATGAGTTAGATTTTGTGTGCACAAATACTGAGAGGAATCCCAATAATGTCCACAATAGTCCAGCCTATGTCGAATTTGAACCTCTTTAGAACTTCCACCAGACACTCTACTTGTTGTACATTCAAATCAACTGCAATGATTACTAAGAAAGTATCATCTCTACCCAATAATACATACCTCAAATAAGGTGGTAGAGCCTTAAGATCTTATTTTGGAGCCTCCTCAATAGATGGTCTCGCAGGTGGAGACTCGTGATGCTTCATATCTAACTCCAACTTCTTTAGTTTAGACTGATATTCATTTTGCTCAAGGGCTACAACCAAGGACCCATACTCTTCAATTCCATCACATGCAAAATTTATGATCACTGCCGCTAGAGCCTCAACACGTAGGCGTTCTTTGATTTGTACCTCAGATATATTCTCAACCCGATAAGACATAGAATATACCATTTGGATCTCACCACTCTGCTTCATGGACCTACAAATGATGAATGTTGCTTCTTCATTGTTCCATCTAAATTTCATCTTCCTTTTCTCCATATCAACCAAGGCCGACCAGTGGCAAGAAACGACCTTCCAAGAATAATAGGAACTTCTAAGTCCACCTCACAGTCAAGGATCATAAAATGGGATGGAAATATAAACAACTCCACTTTCATGAGAACATCATGGAGTATCCCAATGTGCTTTTTCAGTGTTCAATCAACTATCTGTAACCGTATTGCACTAGCCAAAACCAAACTAATCATTAATGGAAAGAAGCATGAGGCTTATTCTTGCGTCTAGATCTAATAGTTCTTTAGCATAGTGTAATAATCTGATTGTACATGTAATAGTGATAGCCTATGGGTCTTCCTTTTTCTGCACAAGAGACCTTGTGCAATAGCACTACAATGCTATATTCGGTCATCATCATCAAAACTTACCGATGTCTTCTTTGTAACCATATCCTTCATAAATTTAACATAACCGGGCATTTCTTCCAGCTATCAAATGGACATTGATGGAAAGCTACCTCAATATAGTGATAAAACGTCGGTATTTACCATCCTCAGTCTTTTTCACTAATCTTTGAGGGAATGGTGGTGGAGGTCTAGGAATAGGGACCACTTTCATAGGCACCTCTGCGTCTATTGTTGTTTTGTCTCCCAATTCTCCACTATTTTCCAGTCTTTGTCTTTTCTCATATAATCTTGTACCACAGACGGCATAGGTGGATCAATATTTTTCATACCTCCCTTAATAGTGACTGTCATGCAATGGCCATCATTCTTAGGAATTTAGATGGTATTGCTAAGAAGAGTGCCCAGTTGGAATTGGTTCACAAGAGTGGACAATTTGGACATTTGTACTTCAAGATGCTTAATAATGACCGCATGTGCATCCACCTTTTGCCCAATGTTTGCTAAATCACCTCGCATTTACTTGGCGTGCTCATCACTTGCTTCAAACCACCTCATCATATTTTGTAACATATCCTTAACTCGAACGATACTAGCTCTACCATCCCCTAGGAAAAACTTCCCCATTATAAGGTGGTATAAAGGGCCCACTATGATCATTTCTATTACCATAATTATCCTGATTAAACTTGTTTTCGTTGTTATATTTTTCTTCTTGAACATATTATCCCTCTCTATTATAGTTACCACAGTTCTGACCTTGATTTCCTTGACATTTATGCCAATTCTCTAGATTGGAGCCTTGGATATTTGGTCGAAAACCCCTGCCCGATCATTCAATGCATAAGTATTCTCTTCATAATAGTATTCATCCGCTGGCGGTGGTTGTTTAGTCAATTAATTCAACACATTTACCTTTTTTTAACCTCCTGTGACATTTTTCAATACTAACCCAATCTCAGTTCTCATTTAAGCCATCTCTGAACGAATCTCATCTACCGACGGATTATGTGTAGCTTGAACTCTAAAGGTATTTCTCCCAATGTCGGACTATCTAGTACTCCAAGCCTTATAATTGTGAGAAATTTTCTCCAACTTCTTTGTGATCTCGGCTTAAGTGAACTCATCATAATATTCCCCCGCAATAGTATCGATTACCGCTTTATTGTTATCATCTTGACTCCAATAGAAGTAGTGTTTCAACGACTAATCGTCAATGCGGTGGTTTGGGACACTCCTCAAAAACACAGCAGCCTGTTCCAAGAGCTACTTACAGACTCTCCAGGTAGTGCCATAATATTTGTAAACTTATCCGTGTGATTAAGCTTCTTGGACACTTGATAGTACTTAGCCAGGAATACATCTCTCAACTTATCCCATGTGTAGATAATATTATACGGTAGCTTAATAAACCATACTTCTTCCTCTCCCATAAATGATAGAGGAAACACCCGCAACCCGATGACATTCAGATCAAATCTGGCAGACCTACACAACTCTTGCAAACAGACCTCATTTTGGCTATGTGGGCATGATGATCCTCTTATGGTAGCCTTGAGGAAAAACCCTCGCGGTAAGAATATTCACAAACTACTCGTCACCAAGAATATGTGCCCATGGGGTAGAGGAGGTAGTACAAGGGAGTGATGTTCATATTGCCGCTATAGAACTCTTGAGGATATGGGGCTGGAGGTTGCATCCTCAAAGCATCATCAGTTGGGTTTTCCGCAACCACTTGGTTATGAACATCAACTGGAAAAAGGCGCTGACGAAGCACCCCATCACCTAGGTTAGTAGGGTTTTGTTGATGGTTCATTGTCCTTAAAGTACGGTTTAGTTCTAGATCGAAAGGGCTGACCAGATCTCCCCACCTCCGTGTACTTGGCATACACTAGAACCATACCAGAAATAAAAGTAAAATAAAAGAAAAGTAAAATCAGGAAATTATTGACTAAACATTAATAATGTTACTAAAGTTCATCTAAAAGCCGCTTTCCTCGATAGCGGTGACAAAATTTGATAGGCTCAATTTACGCCTCCCTAAAGTATATCATCGGTCGTATCAAGTAAAGAACCTAACTAGTAGGTTGGGATCGATCCCACGAGGAAATGGTTTAGACTTAGCTTTAATGGATAGGCTTACTTTCATTGTGGTATTGACCCTACTAGAGGGTACTAATTAAAGGGGTAGTTTGTAACACAAATCTTCATTAAGAATTCTAAGAAAAACAAGTAAATAAAAGCAATGAGTTAGTTTTTATCAAGTTATGAGAGAAACGAGGGTGTAAGTGTTTCCCGTTGGATCATAACAGTGTACTCCTAGCTATAACAATTCTTCCCTAGTTATTTGCATGCAAAGTGATAAGTTAGGTATCTCTAAATCTGTGGTCCGACATTTTGAGAATTTCACCTTGTACCATGGTCCTGCTACATGTGTATACACTATTAACCCATACCTTTACCTCATATTAAGCATCATAATCGATGTATGGTTTAGTTGTTACTTCATACCAATCCACACTAGACTATTAGATAGTATCCCACTAAATCTATGTTGATAATATTGTTCTTATTAACTACCTCCTTGGTCCGACAAGTAGCAACAAGGCAAGTTCTAATGTTGGTCACCATGAAAAATAATTCTAAATTAAAGAATTATCAATACATGCAAGATCCTATTTGAGAATTGTTATTTAGCTAGGTTTACACTGTTAATCACCAATGGTTCCCACAAACCTAGTCATAGATTTAGTTACCCATGATTATAAGAACGCAATTCATAGTTGTTACGAATGAAATCATGCACTTACTTTGACAATTAGAATAAAGTCCAGACAAATCAACTTGAATTAGCAAGAAAGCCTTGAAAACCAAATCAAGAAATTGAATTAATGCTCAAGTTTCCAAAACCCAATCTCCAAACACAAACTAGAACAAACGTAACAATGTCTAATCCAAAAACAAGGTTTTAAACCCTATTTATAGAAAATTTATCGTAAATTAAAAAGAAATAAGGAAATTTGTCACAATATGCAACTGTAATTGACGACCCCCACATACGAATCGTTTATTAAACGACAGACCATCAACTTCTTGTGTCAGTACAGAAATAGAATCATTTTTCATCCTTAAGATGGAATCCTCTCTAACTCAATCTACGGACTAACACTACGATCCATCGATGAGTCTACGATCCGTCGATGGATCTACGGTTTGCCGATGCCTTCCGTTGCTCCATCCTTAGAATTTTTCCAACTTCGGGTACTGCAACTATCATTGATCTCATCAACGGTTGATCGGATCAACGGACCTTTGATCCTTCCTGTAGCCCCACACTTGGTCAGGTTTTCCCGAGTTATCTCTATATTTCTGAAATTTAGTCGACAGTCACCATCTACAAATATTCGATGGAACGACGGACCCTTGATGGCCTTCTTTAGTTGCTTTTCAACTTTATTCAGCTGCCTTTTGCATTTTATTTCTGCACATCTTTCTTACAAAACAAACATAAAAACAAATCATACTACTACGAAAAAAGGCTCTAGACATACAAAACTTTTAAGGAAAAATCATTGAAAACACTGTGAAACCACTGTACATTATCATTCCTAATGATCTTTCCGATTTTCCTCCCGAATGGACAATCCCATTTCAATCCATCCTTATCATATGGTTCTATCCGAATTGAAAGAGTTGAAGGATCAACTCTAATATTTACTAGACAAGGGCTTTATTTGGCCTAGTAAATCTCTATCGGGTGGTCGGGTATTGTTCATGAAAAAGAAGGTTGGGTCCCTTAGAATGTGTATCAATTACAATCAACTCAACAAAGTTACAACCATGAACAAGTATACTATCCCTCAAATTGATAATTTATTTGATCAACTCCAAGGTGCGAGTTAGTTCTCAAAGATTGACTTGAGATCGGGATATCACCAACTTAGGGTAAGAGAGGAGGATATTCCCAAGATGCGTTTCGAACAAGATATGATCACTATAAGTTCTTAGTAATGTCATTTGGTCTCACTAATTCTCTGGTGTCATTTGTACACCTAATGAATAGGGTGTTTCAAAGTTATCTATATTCCTTTGTCATTATTTTGATTCACGACATCTTGGTATATTCAAAGAATTAGGGTTAGCACATGGACCAATTGTGCTTAACGAACGCTAATTGTTTTCCAAGTATAGTAAATATGAGTTTTTGTTGAGGTTAGTAGCTATTCTTGGTCATATTATCTCTAGTGAAGGTGTAGAGGTTGATCTAAAGAGGATCGAAGTGATTAAAAATCGTACTAGACCTTTGGCTCCTATGGATATTAGGAGTTTTTTTATGCCTAGATGGTTATAATAAAAGGTTTGTCGGTGGGTTTGCATATCTTGCTTTCCCTGGACAGCCTTAACTCAAAAGAGTGTGAAATTTAAGTGGTCGGAGGTATGCGAAAAGAGCTTCCAAATGTTCAAGGATAGGCTTACTTTCATTGTTGTATTGACCCTACTAGAGGGTACTAAGGGTTTTGTGGTTTATTGTGATGAATCCCGAGTCATGTTGGGGTGTGTTCTTATGAGAAATTGCAAGGTTATAGCCTATGCTTCTAGGCAAATCAAAGTTCATGAGAAGAATTATCCAACTCATGACCTTAAGTTAGTGTCCTAGTATTTGCCTTGAAAATATGGAGGAATTATCTATATGGGGTTTATGGTGATCTGTATACGGATCATAAAAGTCTTCAATATGTATTCACCAAAAAGGAATTGAATCTTCAGAAATGGAGATGGTTAGAGTTGTTAAAAAACTATGATATGAGTGTTTTCTATCACCCCACCAAAGCTAATGTGGTAGCGAATGCTCTAAGTTTTTTGTCCATGGGAAGTGTGTCCCATGTGGAAGAAGCCAAGAGAAACCTAGTGAAAGATGTTTATAGGTTGGCTCGTATAGGGATTCGAATTGAAAGTTCTCCAAATAGTGGTATGGTGGTAAATCAAAACTTTGAGTCGTCTTTGGAGGTTGAGGTGAATTCTAAGCAACACCTTGATCCATTGTTGATGGAGTTGAAAGAATCGGTTCTTGGAAAGATGATTGAGTCATTGTCCCAGGGGGGATGGTGTTATTAGGTACCAAGGGAGATTCTATGTGCCTAATGTGGATGATTTGAGGAGTAGGATCCTTGAGGAATTTCATGGAGCTTTTTACTCTATTCAGTTGGGTTCTACAAATATGTATCATTACCTTAGAGAAGTGTTTTGGTGGGATAGCCTAAAAAGAGATATTGTGGAGTTTGTGGCGAAGTGTCGGAATTGCCAACAAGTGAAGGCCGAGCACCGAAAGTCAAGTAGTCTACTACAAGAAATCCAAATTCCTACTTGGAAGTGGGAAGATGTTAACATTGATTTTGTAGTAGGCTTGTGTCGAACTCGAAAGCAATATGACTCTATATGGGTGGTAGTGGATAAATTGACCAAATATGCTAACTCTATTCCCGTTAAGTCTACTTATACGGAGGAAGATTATTCAAGAATCTATAGTGACAAGATAGTGAGTCTTCATGGGGTTCTTTTATCCATTATATCGGATAGGGGTGCTCAATTTACATCTAGATTTGGAGATTATTTCGAAGAGGTTTGGATACTCAAGTAAGTGAAGCACCTCTTTTCATCCTCAAACAGATAGTCAAGTGGAGCACACTATTCAAACTCTTGAAGATATGCTTAGATATTGTATCATTGACTTTAAGGAAAATTGCGATGAGCATTTGCCTTTTATGGAGTTCTCATATAATAATAGTTTTTGTTTATCCATATCTATGGCTTCTTATGAAGCTTTGTATGGTAGGAGGTGTAGATATCCTATTGGGTAATTTGAGGTTGGTGATTCTTCACTTCTTGGTCGTGATTTGATCTATAATATCTTAGAGATAGTTCATATCATAAGGTACCGGTCTCAAACAGCCAACAGTCAGAAAAATACTTATGTCGATCATAGGAGAAGAGATTTAGAATTTGAAGAAGGTGATAAGGTTTACTTCAAAATTTAGCCTATGAAAGGGGTTATTAGATATAGCAAGAAAGGGAAGTTGAGTCCTCGTTATATGGATCCCTATGAAATCTTGCAAAGGGTTGGTAAGGTTGCATGTGAATTAAAACTCCCTAGTGAACTATCTTCAATTCATCCGGTTTTCCGTGTTTCTTTGCTTAAGAAGTGTATCGGTTACACCGACTCTATTATTTCTATTGAGGGTCTTGGTGTTAAAAAGAACCTCTCTTATGTGAAGGTTTCGGTTGAAATCCTTGATCGTCAAGTGAAGAGGTGGCCTCCATAAAAATGCTATGGAGAAACCACCTAGTTGAGGGAGCAACATGAGAGGCCGAGGCCGACATGAAGTCCCTTATACTCATATCTTTCCTAATGAAGGTTAGTTGATCTTGCTAATAATGAATATTGTGACTAACTTTTATGTTTCTTTGAGTTTTGGTGAAGTTTTGCAAAAATAATCATGTTACAGTGAAATTACATCGAAATATGACTATAGACTTGGAAATTTGCAATTCTTCTTGTTTTGAGATATGTTGTAATGTTGATGTGGAGATTCTTCATGAGACTATATGGATTATGTAGATAGTTTGATTATTGGCATAATTAATTCCTTGATGGTATGTTTCATGTTGTTGTGAGAAGAAATTCGCCATAATGTGATGTTGAGCTTTCTGTGTAGTAGTTGAAGTTTTTAATTGTTATTGTAAAATTCCATGATTGAGGTTGTAACTCATGTTATAATATATTGTTTTTGGTTGGGCTTCTAGTCTTGAGTCTATTACTCCCTTCCAAAAGATTTTAGTGTCATTCGGGGACAAATATTCCTAATGGGGATAATGTAACACTCAGAAAGTTGAAGACGTGTTCTAGAGCCTAAAATGAGTGTATAAAGGTTGTGTCACTATCAAAAATAGGTTATTTAAGTCATATAGGATGTTTGGAAATTAAAATTTCGAAGAATCTCCATGACGCCTGGAAACTAGTTCAATGAGGTGCTAGTGTAACTTAGCCTATTTGACTAAGTTTTAAGAGTTGGAAAATGATTAAATTTGGTGTAAAGGTGTCTAAAACGTATTAGAGTTAGTTTATAGTCGAAGCGTCCGTAAACGACTCCTCAAGACCACTTTAAGAGGACCCTTGAAATTTGGCAAAAAGCTGCCAAAAGGAAGTGTCCACAAATGAGGGCAAACGAGGTATCGTGGGCCAATCAACAGGACGTCGATGGTTACTTAGACAAATCCATGGGATGCCTGTTTTGACAAGACTCTGACCAAAATGACGGACCAACAAGATGGTTAGTCCCTTTGCCATCGTTTAACAAATGGACCGTAGACGTGGTCTCGTCTGTGGAGTCCAATTTCTTGTTGCACGTAATCAAGTTTGTTAAATTAATTAATTAGGTGGTTAGTTAATTATTTATGGGTTAGGGAGGTGTAATTAGGTTATTTGATGAACTATATAAGGATGCTAACCTAATTAAACTAACCTAACCCTTAGAGTCTCTAAAAACCCAATTGCTCCTCCTTCTCTCTTCTTTCTCTCTCCTAAGTGGAAGAACACAAAAGAAGTCATGTAAAAGAGGGTTATTGCGCTGATAAAGGTAAAGTTTCTCCATCAAAATTCATCAATCAAGAAGGTATGGGATCCTTTCACCTTTGGGATCTCTTTCCCCATAGGTTTCCTTCAAGATGATTTCAAAAACATGAAGTTCAAGCAGGTTTTTTTCCAATACGAAATTGATCTTCTGAATTGCTTTGTTTATGATATCTCTAGGTTAATGTTAGTATATTAACATGTATTATGGTTATATTATGCTAATTCTTGATTCATTGGCCTAGTTTTTGGAAGATGACCTTTTTCATTTAACCCAAGGTTGTGATCTTGAATTGAATTGTATAGTAACAACTTAATTGGTTTTGTTAGTGGGTGAATTACTATCCTATGTTGTTCTTATGATAATTAAGAGTAGATTGTGATATATTATAATACAATTATGCTAGTTCTTGAGTAATTGACCTAGGTAGTGAAGTTGGCTATGAACTTGACCTAAGTCTCTAATTCTAGGCTATGAACTAGGGATGTATTGTTTTGTAATGATTCAAGTGGCCTTGTTATTATGTTTGTTACTATTATGTGATGATATTATAACATTGTTTATTTAAGTAGGAGGTTGATTGTAAGACCTTGATAATTGAATTGTGAAGGAGATTATGTATGTCTTGTGATCTATATTCTTTACTTCAATTATGACTACTTGTGATTAAGTGACGATGTTGTATCAATGTATACCTTATATTAAGTTTGATAGGGTTGGAATGATGTTGAATTTAAAGTTCTTGACTATCGTTTGTGAGGTGTTTACTAAGATGTAAATGTTATAGGATGGTGACAACTTACCTATATGACTTATCATGATATGATTATGTAAATTTTTTAACCTCACATGTATGAATTGTATAGAAAGAAAAATACTCATGCAATTCTTATTGAGCTATGATGATGATGATTATTATATAAGGGATAAACCTATGACCTAAACTAAGTTTTGACAATTATGGATGACCTAAAGACATTTAAAAAAGGACGTTAGATTAGAACCGAGATAACATGACAATAGGAGATGCTGGCTTCCCCTATAGGAAGAATCACCCAATAGTTTCTCATGAGAGTTTGACTCCCCTATGAGAGATACTCACACTATGGATTTTCACGAGAGGAGGCTCACAGTTCCAAAGGGCATGTAGAGAGTTCATCTATGTTTCCCCTATAGGAAGACTAGTTAGTGGATCCACCTACAAAGCTACGTTTATATTTAGTTCTACTTTGGCCTATAGACCACCTTCCATCGGTATAAGGTTTTTACAACACCAGATTCAATATTTAGCTCTTGTGTTCTATATCGTTTAAGTCAAGTGTTCCCTAAACTAAAATGAAGTAATGAAGTACAACAAACTAGGGTAACTTAAGGGGTTTGATTTAGCTTAGGTAGGGGTATGGGACTCTACCTATACCTTGCACTAGTTTGCCTTGAACGAAACCTTAGTAGGTTGTTCTTATGTATGGATATGCTTATAAATGAAAAGGAGATGTATATGATTATCTTACATGTTGATGGTACCATATGATGTTGAATTCACTTATGTATATATGCTTGGTCTCTATTGCTAAATAATGGTGTTATGTACTCTTAATGATATGATATGTGAAGTTGGACACTTGGTTATAGTTCTTGTTGGGTTTACTTGAATGATTAAGGTTATGGTGCTTTTCTTAGTCATTGCACTACTGGACTTAATGAGGGTTTATGAGTAAATGTCTTGCTTTGGTTATTTTGTAATTAACTCTTATTCATTCTTGTTGATGTAATAACTTGATGATAAAGTTGTCTTGATTATATGTTCTAGTATGTTGGTATGCATGATTAAATTGGATAGACTTAGTATGATGAACATGGTCTTGACTTGATGAATATGCATTAGTGACTTGTACTAGTTCTTGAATTTGCAGAAGGATTTCCAAATGCAACATAACATGCTTTAATGATATGTCCCTTCCTAGGATGATTTTATGATGTGTGTGCGTATGGTCTCATACTTATTTCAAGTGGTCTATTAACCCCATTTTCTCCCTTTTCTTTGAAATTTTAGGTTCCAGTCGTTCAAGGGATTTTGAGACGACTTTGAATGAAGACTTAATATTCTCACTCATCTAGGTTTGGTAAGTCCTCACTTTCCGAGGGCAATGCCACTATCCAACTTTTGATGTTGTTCTAGTTATAAGACTTCTAGTTATTTCCTTTTAATTTGATACTAAAGATTTTATAGCCTATATGTAGCTTAATTATATTGATGTATGATATATGCCCAATGATATACTCTTGTTTAGATGGTTATGATATGAGATAACCGTCTAAGACTATGTTAAATATCTTTTATATCTATGTGTAGTAAAAGTAGAAGACTATGTAATCTTCTTATATGGAGGGTCTATGTATACTCGATATTAATATATTATGTGTATGAGAGAGGTCTGTGTAAAGCTCAATATAGATATAAAAAAAATTCATTTTTTTTTAATTTAACCTACGATTATAATGAGGTAAGCTAAAAGGCTAGTCTTGGTTCTCGATGAGGATGACGATGCAGGTTACATATAGAGGGTTCAGATGTGACAAAGAACTACCATAATTGAACAATAATACATCATAATATAACCATAATAACCAATATATACCAATAACAATACTATTGAAAAGAAAAATCTCGAAATAGAAAGAAACTCATCTAAATATCATCTTTTTGAAATTAATTTTTGAAGAACCCTTTGGGGAAAGGAACCTCAAAGGTGAAGTGTTCTCATACCATGTTAATTTTTTATTATTGATTGTGAAATGTGACCTCCTTTCTACCTTTGAACCCTTAGACTTTGGTCTTCTATGGAGTTTCGTTGGGACAGAGAAAGTAGAGAGAAGGAAAAGCAAGTCATGTTTCGGAATTAGGGGTGTTAAGTTGAGTTTAGCAATAGTGTAGGTTATAGAGTTGATTAACTAACCTAATTAACCACCCCCAATAAATAATCAAACCCCTAACTAACTAACATAATTTCTGACCCTTTTATAAACTTAACAGAAAGTGGAGGCTTGACATTTGAGACCCCGACCTACAGTTCGTAGGTCAGTCGACGACCTCTCCTCCCAAACATCCTGCACAACCATTACTTTGGTCAGAGAGTTGTGTTTTTAACCATTTACTGAAATTGGATAATTTTCCATCGACAGAGGCATCGACGACCCATCGGTTGACCTACGCCTCGTCGCCTGCAAACTTATCTGGACATTGTCTTGTGACTACTTTTTGGCTAAGATGGAAGAAGACATAAGGAAGTCACACACTAACATCTTCAAAGCCTACTCGTGCAATGTGTAGATAGCATCCTGTTCCACTAACTAAACTTCATAGTACTTATCAAACACTAGCATGTATACCACATCATAAGAATAGGAAATAATCGACATAGACCATACTAGCTAGGCATGGAATCTGGAGTCTTCCCCACTCTGTTGGAGCGTGTTCTACTTGTCAATGGTAGAACTAGAACATCCCATGCGGGAACATGGTTGAGGAATAACAAGGATTTCATTGTAATATAGTCTCATATCAACTAGATTCACTCCCCAAGCATACTCATTCGATGCTAGCGTTTGTCCTCGTAGAGTAATTCAATAAAGGAACATATGAAGAGGTACCATATCTTAGTCATAACCAAATCATAATACACCTTACCAAAAAGGTTCAGTAGGGCTACCTACAATGGTTAAAAGGATATATCAATGACTTTCCTAAGGATGATTTTATGTCGTTCAAGCCAACAAACCCTAAGTACACCATTCACACAAGAAGGATACCATTACGACTTTCAACTTCAATTATATTATAACCTTCCATCTAATTTGAAGTTTCCACACAAGTGACCCTCTTGTATATGTTCAAGGTCACATTTCTATTGCATATATACATTCATGACAAAGGTGCTTTAGTCTACTATGTCAAGAGTCATATCCTTATTCTTCATATATCAAGTAAGGGATTAAAGTCTACCAATACAAGACACACTTGCTTTGCAGTATCACATTTAGAATATCATTCAAGAAGTACATAGGGACAACTAAGTATACTTGCAAGTCATCCTACACACTTCTATATAATCATCAACATAAATCATCATATTGTTCATATAGTCTATTAGTAAACATCATACTTCAACATCAAGTGTACACATATAAGGCAACACTGTATCCTATCATGATCACCTATATCCAATAAGATGAACACATACTTGACTTCATAGATAAACATAACTCATATAGACCTTCACAAAGATCACATATCAAATACATAGCATGACAATATCATAATTCATAAACTAATGACAACGAGGAAACATTCTTTCACAATTCACAAAGTAATCTGATGAGGCCACCTTATTAACAAGTATAGCACATAAGAACGCCACCATATGTGGACCATACAAAACATCACAATTGAAACACCTATACTACACAATATAGAAAAGGTTAGGTCAACATAGCCCCATTCCCAACTCAACAACTCCACTCCATAGACAATTCAACCAATCCAATGCACCAAGGTTCTTACCCATAGTCATAGTCACTAATTAAATCCAATATTCACAGTACAAAATGACCCAAGACATTGATTGAAAACATTTTATGCAAGAACCCATGGCTAGAATTCAATTTAGAAGATTTCATGTTTTGAATGTCCTGGAAAACCCTTTTCGAAGTTTGTCTCCTTGAAGAAAGAGAATTCAAGGATAAAGAACCATACCTTGATTAAAATTTACCCACGAAATTTTGTTGAGAACCTTGAGAATTTGTTCCTTTTTCTTAAAGCTTGACGTTTCAACAATGGAGGAATTGACTAGAGAGAACTTTGGGGTTTTGAAATAATGAGTTAAAGCAAAGATTTTGGACTTGAAACTATTTTTACTAATGATATAAAAATTTTGAAATCAACCCCAATTAATAAATCTAAAATAGGAATTATTTGAATTACCAAAATTCCGGCAGCCTTCCCAGGGACAATGCCCACCTTCACTGTCCGTGTAGGTTGTTGACGACCCCTTTGATTGATGTGGTCCTTGTGGCAGTAGATACCTTGACTTTCCAAGACTCCAAGACGCAAAGGAACGTCCAAGAATACCTTCACGAACCGTGTTAAACTCCACTGACCGTGAGGTGGTCCGTGAACTTTGAGGCAATAGGCTGCCAACTTGAGACAACCTTGACTCGAAACTTGGATCCTCCTCAAGGCCCTTTTGGTTTGTGTTTGGGGAGTTTTTCCGGTATTTTTTCAATCCAAATACACTCGTACACATCTTAGGAACCTCTTACATCAGTTTCAACCATAACGAACACGTAAAACATGCCTAAACACACTAAGACACACAAGCATGTATCAAGACAAAACTTTCATATGTCATGGACGTTCTTACACGTTTAACCTACAAACATAAAAAACTTTAGAAACTTCCTCATAAAACGGTTATAAACCATTTTAGGACTTTAAATCCTCATGAAATATATTTTTTCTTTAGCTTCACCTAAGTCATTTTAGAGGTGTTACATTGGTGACTCCTCATGCTTTGAGGACGGATTTTTCCCACGTTGTTGTTTCATTCATGTATTTTTATTTTTGGATATGTTGTCTGGTATAGGCCATATTTCATTCAAAAACTGTTATAGATGGCAATTGTTAGAGTTAGTATCTAGAATTCTTATTTTCCTTTATAAAAAGTATAGACTTGAAATGTATTTTTACTTTTGTTGTTTTAATGCTTATATTATAAAGACTAAGTGGCTTGTATGGAGTCCTTCATTGTTCTATACGTCATGTTGCATTTAGGAGGTTCCCCTAGGTCGTGACATCTTTAGGCTTCCCTCCATATTATATTAAATTAGTACAATCACTAGATTTAATATGGTCTGTTGTTTTGATAATCTATATTAACTCTCTCTATTTAATTAATGTATAATTGGAACAATGGATATAAGGATATTGAGACTCACTTGGCCTAAATTATCATATGTTATCCATCTAAGTTAGCGTTTTTTTATATTTTTTTGAAAGGAATATGTGATACCACATATGTATGTTACATGGTTAGTCCTTTTTTCATAAAAATTTAGCGTTCAAGATGCATTGATATTTATGAGGTCTGTTTTAAACTTTTAATATTCAATGAACGTATAAATGTGTGTATTAGTGGAAAATATTACTCAGTTGATATAAATAGTTTCTTATAGTTTTTTCTTCTTGATCTGTGTATCTATTCAACAAATAATGATATGTGCTACAAATTACTAAACGTAAACATTCTTAAATTCTATCTTGTACAAAAAATATTTTAAACAAAATCGATCATTGTTTTGGAATACGAAAAAAGGGACTCTGGTTGATCTTAAATTTGGTAGATTCATAAGAACGACCTAGTAACAAATACTTTTTTTGATCGTTATTTGAGTTTTTTTTTCATATTTGGTTATAAGGATCCTTCCCTTTATTGTCAAGATTATGTAGTAGTGAACTATTAGTTCTATGTGCTAGATTAGACCTTTCTCCATATCGGGTGAAATTAATACAAGTCATTATTCATTTAATCTCTAGTTTTGATATTTGTATTAACTCTCCAAAACTGAGTAATGTATGACTGAATCAATGAAACTAGGGGTGATTTTCACTTGACTTAAGCTAATAGTAGGCTGTCCGTCTGAGTTAGGATTGTATAAGTTTATGGAGTGAATAATCAGTCATTATACACATGTATTACATAAGTAGTTCTGCAACCCTAAAAATTGGCTATTTGACATGAAAATAAAAATCAGCCCTCAATATAATTTAGAATTATTATTCATATTTTGATCTATTTAATATGTTAAATATCAAATTTTCATTAAACTTAAAAAACACACTTAGTACTACTCAAGAATTTATTTTGATAAACATAAGATATTATTCAAAGATTGCATTGTACACGTACGTAATGATCGCATAAAATTTTTTCAGTTTCTAACTCTATAGTATGTGGAACCTTAATACATTTCTCTTGTATCCCTCCTATTGTTGAGTTCGATGAATATATTATCTCTTCTGGTATATTAGAGCATAACTTTTTTTAGTATTATCTCTCGTGTATTAAATTAATTAATATGTCTTACAAGAGAAAATATCTTTTTTTTAATGAAACTTATTTTTACTCTAACATCTAATACATTATTTTGGATAGAATTTTAATGTTTGTTAAAGGATAAACATAATGGTTCATTGAAAGTGATGTTGAAGGAAAATTGACTAACAAACTTATTCTCTAAAAAAATCAAAAGAGGCAGTGATAAGATAGAATTACAATATTCTAATTAATGTGATAAATGAAAATTTAGGAAAGAGGTGACTTTGAGTATTCTGCTATGGTCGAAAAGGTAACATATGATATACAATATTTTTTGATATTTTGTAAGTTTGATTGTCTTTATAAACTCAAAGTATTTAACATAAGTGTGAAAATAACATGGTGAAAAATATATAAGTTACTGCATTTGATTGTAATGATGTGTACGTCTTTGCAGAGCTGATGAGTCACATACCTAATAAAATAATTGCATTTCAATTTTCTATATTAGACACTCTATTATTGATTGGTGTAACTGAAAAAAGAAATAGACTCTTTTGAATATAATAAGATTACTGATTGACTTATTTGTAGTTATTTTATTTATTTTTTGATATGTTCTACATATCACATTTTGAATTTAATTCCTTTCACATCAGTACCATGGACAACTATTGAATTAGTTGGATTTAATTTAAATCTAATCTGTGACTTACTCAAATATGGGATTGTCCACCATATGTGCTAAGAGGGACAATAAGCAAATTGGAATTAATAAAGGAATGTGTGTTAATTACATATTCTAAAAATTGGAGGAAGGCTTATTTTGTTGCCCTAAAGAAAGTAAGGCAATTGTTGACACAAGTGTTAAATTTCTAGAAAAAGACCATTTAGTAAACCATATTCTCATCGGTAAACTAAATTTTCAAGAAATGAATACAGAAATAACAAATGAGTCAGTTGTAAATTCCGACACTTAAGAATATCTAACTGATGTGTTAGAATTGACGTTCCATTACATTTATGTAGTGGGATAAACTTTAGTAAACATAATAATATCTATTATTTCAAGTAGTGGGAGTGATTTTGCGCAAATTAAAGGAAACTATGTGAAAAAAGATGGTAATATTTCAATTCCGAATGTTTTGAAGTAAATAAAGACTCAAGAACATGTAAGTTTGTTTATAGTAGTAACACATTGTCTTAGTGGGAGAATCACACTGAAGATTGATTTGTTTTGTATGCTTGATAGGACTTTTTACATTTTAGAGGGTTTTATCATAAGATACCTCAAGATCTACTGCAAAATCATTTTGTTATGATGAAGGACTACTTGAAAAAATACATAACAAAAGTAATTTTTTTTTAGATTCAATCAACGCAATGTCTGTGAAAGTTATAAATGCATTATTAACAATCTAAGTGGGAGATTATTAGGGTATATACTATTAATTATGTGTTTAGTTAGCATTCCAAAATATTTCAATATTAAATACCTTAGTGGGAGATTGATAGGATATAAACTATTAACCATGTATTTAAATATATTATATTTCAATAATCATGATGGTTAAAAGTCTAAGTTGGAGATTGTTGGGATAGATACTATAAACCATATATTTAGATATAGAATTTGTCATAAAATAATTATTTATTAAATTTTAATAAACGTTTTTATAGATCATATATTTATTCATGGTATCTATTTACTCTTATAGTATATGATTTTTTGTATAGAGTTTTAGCTTCTATACATATGATTAAATCATCGGTTCTTATAACTATAAGAATTTTTTAATCACAGTCAAAGATGAAGATTAGACATGTCATCGATACAATTGTTTTGCGAGATTATATATAATTTATCTTGATTATGAGAACGGTAAAATTGCATCTTCTTGTACTACTCACTTTGTATGTATTCAATGGGACCAAGTAGAGATAGTTGCTTTAGAGTTATAAACATTGTTCACATTCTTTTGTTGACGATTTTCGATTTCTCTTTTTGAGGTTTAAATCTTTGTTTTGATTATCATTCTTGAGTGTGTTAAACCACCTTGACTTTGGTAAGTATTACTCTTCAACTTGCTTTTATCTTCTTCGATTTGTTTATCTTTTCATTGTGATTTTGTTTATTTGATGTTTAAAACAATGGTTATTTTTCTTGTTTATTATGTCACTTAGCTTCTTCAATTTTCCTCTCTTTATTTGTTGATTATTTTACTTTTGTAAATAAAGGTTGCATGTTTGCATTTATTTTAGTTATTATAACTAGTGATTTGTGTCCTAAACTTAAAATTCTACCTTAACATTGTCATATAATAAATATTATTTTTTTATTTGGTAACTCATACTATAAATATTTTGAAATGCATATATGCAAAGAATATGAAACATCTAAGATGTATCTTTTCACGTGTATCATTTGGATAGAGTAGGTATCCTTAAGTGTGGTTCAAAGATTGTTTATGTTGAGTTAATTGCTTCCAAAAGATATCTGAGCCCCATAGTTGAAAGTTCTATGGTACCTTTTATTCACAGTTGGCCCAACACAAACCTTGCTTTGAAATTTTATGGAGTCACGGGCTTGTGAGTATGAAAATCAAAAGTATGTTGAGAAAATGAGCACCACTTTAGTCCATCTTTTATAAACCAATCTTATATTTATGGGGCTTCAGCATTTGTATACTACCTCAGTGCTTGGAAAATACATTCCTTCTCATGCCTCGAGGCCACCCTTGGATGCGAAAATGGGACCCAGGATTACTAGTGACCCCAAGCTAGCCCATTTTCCATAATCCTAAGCATACTAAAGATAAATTGAATAACAAATTGTTTGAAATATAAATCATAAGAACAAATCATAAATAATTGGCAAAACCATTCTACAAAATCTGAATAAATGAATACTGTGAGTTTGAGTACAAATGAGAAGTCAAACTCCAACACTAAAGTAAAAACTAACTATGTCTAAAATAAATCCTATACTGACTAGTAATATTGGGACATTTCCCAGCTAGATCTACCAAAACTGAAAGTCAAGCTAATAGCGAGAAAAATAATATTTTATCTAGTCCTCGAAGAATAAGGACTAGCCACTAAAGGTGTTGAACTGAAGATCGACAACCGATTTATGTGTGTCTGAGTGATGAATCCTGAACCTGCATCATATAACATAGAGTATGTGTCAGTACTTGAATGTTACTGATCATGAAGGATATAGTAAAACAAAATAATAACATAATTGAATCAAAACTTACAATGAAAAAATGACAAAATTTAAGCATAATACAACTAAGAATACTGAACATGAGATACAGAATGTAATGACCAATATTATAACATACTGAGATTGAATATTGAACTATACTTACAACATGGTGACTGGAGTGGAGTCTGGCTGAAGTGAAAGAGATCTACTAATAACCGACATAAAACCACATTAGATAAATGTGGAGTTTGATGCATATGCCTCATCAAATCCCAATATACCCGGCCAAAGGTATAGAGAAATATTAGCATGATCACTAAAATGATGCCCACAGAGGAAACTTACAACCTATGGGGCCCATAATTCTAGAACTATATGGGTGAGTGACTCTAGTCCAACTAGGTATTAATTTACTCTCAATTGATTAAGTGACTAACACATTATGACTCAATTATTATAATGTACTTGATACCTCAAAACTGACATTCGAATTGAGAATGCTAAAGTATAAATGACACATTCAAAAATTGAAGAACGTATGTCTGAATAACTAAAATATATCGCCTAGCATGTGTAATTCAATAGATAAAGAACTGCAAAGTTAAATTCTAAAATTCATGCAAGAAATCAAGTAATAACATGATAATCAGATTTTGATCATCTAAATAATTAAGGATGGAACTCAATACTCAGAACTCAACAACTTCAGAACTCAAAAGGTTAATGATACTACTCATTTCAAGTATACTCAACTCATAGGGTTCTTGCAGAATTATGTGCATGAACTACTCAACTCAAGGACATAAAGATACTTCACATATCAAGACTGCTCAACTCACAGGGTCCATGTGGTATTATGGGCGTGAACTACTAAACTCAATATCTTCATCCCATGATTAAGAATATAATCTCAAAAGGGTTAGGTAGTACTCAATACTCAAGACTTAGAACTTTAATATACTACTCCTCTCAAAGATACTCAACCGATAGAGTTCATGTGTAATTTATTTGCGTGAACGACTCGACTCAAGGATCTAAATAAAAATATGGAACTCATGTATAAGACTCTTCTCATTCTCATTCTTACTTCCTCAAAACTCAATTTGAATCTTAATAATTAGGAATAGAATTTTCAAAAAGAACCAAAAAATAAAGGACTCAAATCAAGTTATCTCAAAAGCAATAAAATCTAGGGGAAGAATCCTAGATATTTGTGTTGCTGATTTGCGAGAAAATGTAGGGCGTCAGGACGAACTAGTCCAACACTATGATAGTCTTACATACCTGGAATAAATTTCTTGAAGAATCTTTAAAAACCATGAATAAGAATTTGATTAAAAGCCTTTTATTCATCAAGAAATTCGTTAAGGGTTTCGTTGGAGGTAAAAAAATTAAAATAACCCCTTTAAATGTTTTTCTATCAACGAGATTTGTAACAGCAATACATATACTAAAAAAGTCATAAATTTTTACATAGAAATTTGATTGATGTGAAATTGGTGGCCATGGAAAGTAGATTCAAATACACGCAAATCTTTATCTAAGATATATTATCGTTTGAATTTGACCAAAGTAGAATCTTACATCTAAACTTAATCAGTAAGGAAACTTCAAGAACACATATCAAGAACTCATCAAGAACTTGAAAATACTTCAGTTTCAAGAAATAAATGACGCTGAATAAATCATGATTGACATGTGGAAGAAAAAAACCCAACACTATCGAAGATTAAATACCTCTTAGAGATCAAAATCATGGAAAAAATTCGCAACAACACACAAGAATCTCAACGAACGCTTGATCCTCTCCTCATTTCTCCTCTTTTCTTTTTTATCTCATCTTGAACTCTCTCTTAAAACCTAAACGTATATTTGGATTATAAAACTAAACCTTAGGATATTACCCCTAAAATATTAATATATGTGAATTAAATCTGATTAGGTAAAGGAAACACAAAAATACTCCTCACTATTGTCAGCTAATGTTCCTTAATTGGACAACCTAACTCTAAAAGACCATATCTCACTCATTCGAACTCGAAACTTAGCAAACTTTGTGGCTATGGGAAGATAAATCAAAGAGATTTTCTAAGTTATCTTGTAACACACCTAATTCATCTTGTTCTAGGAGTTATGGACGTTTTAAGTTGACCCAAAACTCATACTTATCTTAACTCTCCATTTTTTAGATTCTATTTAGGTTTTTTGGAACTCAAGGTGATACATCTATTGACCTAACCTTAATACTTAAGAAATTTCAAATTCCTTCTCAAAAACTAAGTAACTATGAGAAATGGTTCAAGTCTTAACTCAAAAAAAAATTGAGGTGTTACATTATCTCCCCATTAGGATCACTCGTCCCTGAATAACAGCTGGACTAGGTATGAAGTAAGGTTACTCCTACTAAGGTCTTATTCTATGGAAAACTCTCACTATATTAAAGCTTAACCCAAATCCTTAAGTTTGGGTTCTATACCTCTTTACCACCACATTCAAGCTTAGTATTCTAATGACTCCAAAGACTCCTACTAACAAACTCCTTCAGAATCAACTAATTGTTCTCATTTAACTATTTCTCGCAGTAAAGGCTCATCCTCTTGTTTTATGACCTTATATGGAATTGTCATACTATCATTATCACAATAGGATAATTAAAGTTTCACTTTATAACGTCACTGTACTACAAAAAGGACCTCCTAAAGGATATCTCTCGTACTCTTTGGAACTCCTTATTATCTTAATATCAAGCACTTAATTTAATTTCTCATCTTGTCATCTCCCCCTAAGGTCTAAATCTAACACTTGAAAGTTGTGGCCATATTCCACATTGACAACTCAATCACGCTATTTAGGCACAAATAGAAAATTATTAGTTAATTGGAAACTCATCTTGTAACATACCATCTTGGCACACCTTTTAATGCTTTGTTACTTTTGTGACTTAGCCATACTTCACTTCCCTTATCTAAAAGTTGTGGTCTCACACTTGTACCATTCATATTTATTGCAGCTTATGACCTATATTCCTCACTTACTTTATATAAAGTCTTGCAGATCAAATATGTAGACTAACATGATCACCCTCATGTTATCATTCTTTTGATCATATCACTCATATCAAATTCAAGCTTAATGTTTATTACTAAACCTGAATATCAACATGATTTCTCACCTATCACACTAATTCACAATTACTTTGCATAATTGTTGAAACACTCATCTAATAAGACCTTATGATAAATAGTCAATCCTCTCCTTATAGTCTGCATACTTACATTTTACTATAACATTTCCATTCATAACTTAAGTTATATTCACTAATTAACTATACATTAATGCCTAATTAGTTCATAACACTTTGAATATTACGAGATTTCCCTTAAATATGACAAGCCTAGCTTAGAGCTATCACCTCATGAATACTCTTGCACTTCTACTCACCACTCACACTTAGTCCTTACTAACACAATGGCATATTATCATAACCCCTTTCTAATTCAGGAATACTCTAACTCATCTTGACTTGCAACTCTTACTCTACCTTTTATTGTGAGGTCTTTACAACTCATCACTTCTTAGTCTACCCATAAGGAAAAACTCCTCATTCGTAATGTACTAGGTGCATGACAATACCAACATAGTTTGCCAAAACACCATCTCCCTCACTTAGATGACTAACCCTTTACATACTTTTACTACTACTGTTCATGACCTTGTTACTTATGCTACTTTTTTGTGTGAAGATATTACCAAAGCTCTAAACATACTATCTCTTAAGGGTTTGAGCTAAAACATTACTTAGAGAAGAGAGTACAACTAGATTTTAGCTCAAACACACGATTTATATTAATATGGGTTGATTCTTATCAAACTGAACACATACTCACTTGTAGGTTTCTGTTAATCCCCTCTAGAGTCTCATGACTTTTTCAAGATCCTTTTGACATGGCTTTGTGGACACTCTAGGACACTTGAACTTTGTGCTATAATACAAAGTTTCTCATGACCCGAGCCTACACCTTGGACGTGGCCAACACTCTAGAACCACTGTTCGGTCCCAAACTAACCCTCATCCTTACCGACTATAAGCAGAAGACTAACTCAAACATACAAAGCTTAAAACTAAATAAAAATTCATCAAACAGAAATATAAAGTTCTCAAATGAAAAAAAAAATCTAAATAATAAAATATATTTGACTCACCATACAATAGACAACTTAAATCTTTAAGACTTTTAATAAAACAAATAAACAAATTCTGAAACTCTATAATCGAACTATGAAGCCTGTAAAGCGAATGAGGAAAATTGGTAAAACTTATGACCTCATAACAACTGATAACTCAAAAGTAAATGAAAACCTCCGGAAACAAGGAGGCTCACCATAGCTAAATCAAATTCCTGGATGTATCACCTAATTTCCAATTGATGATCCTGAATTCATGTTTGTGCATCATTAAAATATACAGGCATGTAAGGGGAATTCTAAAACATAACAGAAGATAAAACTTGATAAAAGTGAAACAAAACATACCTTTTGTTAAACTCAACTCAACTCAAGAATAAGATACTCAACTCAAGAATAAGATACTCAACTCAAAGATTAGATAATTAACTCAATGATAATATACTTGAATCTAGGTAATCAACTTTGGATATTTAGCTCATTATACTCATATCAATATAAAGTAACAAAACAAATGCAATATATGGATGTTTTTAAAATAGTAAAAAGAAACTTGGTGTATTGAAGAATATAATAATAATTCAATTCATATAATAATAAAATATAATATAACTTTGTGAGAATTTTTCTACCGACAACCACCACTTTGAGTATAAGTGATGCTAAATGGTCTTGCCCATGCTTCCAAAAACTATCCTATACTTTGTCATCATGTAGAAATCCATAAATAAGTTGATCCACTAGTCTATTCTAAAACGCACTAAAGAATTATCTGCAAAGTAAGATCCTTTCTACCCATGATGGCTACATGATTTATGTAGGCTGTGAGTTATCTTAACTCTCCCTCTTATCGGTGCTCAATTTTAGTCCCAAAATATACTAGCTCATATGTTTAAAAACATACATTTTTTGTGGTTTGAGATAATTACTCAAAAACTAGCAAGAAGGCTCTCTTGGGAATTAGTGTTTCCTATCTACCATAATTGTTAAATCATTTACTCTTTAATGAAAACTATCTCAAATTCTCTTTTGGAAATCTTAGTTTCTTTTCTTGTTTAAATGTTGATATACCGTGGTTTCACGGTATTATTAGTACTTTTTCCTTAAGTTTAGTGTGTCCAAAAGCCTTTTTGTGCTAATTTTTATATAAGATTCTTTTTATTTTGCAGGAAATCTGTCCAAAGTTGAATGCGGATATTTGGAGCAAAAAAATGCAGAAGAGACCACCTACAAAGCTTGTGACGGTCCATTGTGCTTGTGACGGTCCGTTGGTGGCAGCGTAGTGCAGATGCTGAAGGAAGATGGGGAAGTCTGACCAAGTGTGAGGCTACGAAGCTTGTGACGGTCCGTCGTGTCTATGACGGTCTGTCCTGCAGGTTCGTCATGAAATAAAGAGAAGTGATCCCAGTACACATATTCCAAGAGTTGAAGTTTTTTGAAACGAAGGCCCTCGACGGACCGTTGTGCCTATGACGGTCTGTCATACTTGCCGTCGAGGGTAATGAAGAAGAGCAGCAGAAGAAATTGTACAAGTATGGGACGACGGAGTCCATGACGGTCTGTTGTGACCATGACGATCCGTCGCGAGGTTCGTCGACCCAGCCGCGTTTTGGCAGATTTCCAACAAACAGAATCCTTGTTTAATTAGGTTTTTATTTTCTATAAATAGTTCGAAAAACCTCATTTTTGAGGTTAGATGCCGGATAGTTAGACTCTGAGATTGTTAGAATCTGTATTGTTAGACATCATATTATTAGACTTTGTGTATTAGTGTTAGATTTGGAGATTCTTGCAAGTGATTTTTGGTGATTAATCAAGTAAACTTTTGGATTTTACTCTTTCTCATTTAAGTAAGCACATGAACACTTATTTAATATATTTGATTATTGTATTTAAGGCCATGAGTAAGTAAACTCCATAACTAGGGTTGTTGGAACCATCGGCAAATAATGAGATAAACCCTAACTAAAATAACAATTCTAGAATAGTGTCTTGAATGTATTAATAATTCTTTCGCTTAGAAGTCTGTTTAACGGATGGCCAACGTTACAACTCGCCTTAATGCTACTTGCCGGACCGAGGAGGTTGATAATAGGAAAAGAATTATTAACATAGATTTAGTGTATACTATCTAATATGCTAGTATTGATTGGTACGAGGTAATAACTTAGTCAAATATCGAATATGATGCTTAATATGAGATAAGGATGAGGGTTAGGATAGCAACACACGTGGCCGGACGAAGGTGCGGAGTGAGATTTTTTAGATGCCGGACCAAGGATTTAGAAATACATAACTTATCACTTTGCATGCAAGATACTAGGAAAGAATTGTTATAGTTAGAATTATCAAGTTATGAACCTGTGGGGAACACGTAAACCCTAGTTACTTTGAGTAATTGATTAAAATCCAACTGACAAAGCTGTTAAGTATCTCTTTCAAGTTCGTTATTTATTTTCACTCATTTAGAAATAGAAACCCCCTGTTTATGTTTTTACTTTCCAAGGAAGTCATTGACCAAACAATAGTAATAACAGGTTGAAGTTAAGCCTAGACTATTTTCCTCGTGTGAACGATCCCAACCTCACTAGTTGGGTTATTTACTTGACATGACCGCTTTACTTCTTATTTGAGAAGTAACTTTGAGTGTATCAAATTTTGGCGCCGCTGCCGGTGATTATAGCTTTTAGATTTACTTGAACTTATTACTATAGTTTAGTTGATATTTTCTTGATTTTACTTTGTTTTATTGTTTTTGATTTTTTTTAGAACTATCCTCCTTGTATGCCAAATACACGGAGAGGAAGAGAACCCTTGTTTCCCTACGATCACGAGCTAGAGCGTACACTGCGCAACATGAATCGAAACTTGGGAATAAATGATGATGATCCGAACCAGAACATCCCAGCTCCGGTTGATGTTCATGTTCAGATGTTACCTGATGCTCCGAGTGAACATCAACAGAGGGGACAAAATCCCGCTCCACGGCCCCAAGAATACTACAGAGGCTATGATAACATAGCAGACGTTGGATGGGCCACTGGTTTTTCCTCCTCTACCCACAGGCCACACTTTTGTTGTAACTAGTAGCCTGATGCAAATGCTCACTGCCAGAGGTTTGTTTTCAGGGCTACCCTCTGAGGATCCACATGCCCATATAGCTAAGGTAAGGGCAGTGTGTAAAAGTTGTGTAGGGAGGCTTGATTTGGATTTAGATGTAATAGGTCTCAGAGTGTTTCCTCTTTCACTGACGGGAGAGGCTGCTATGTGGTTCACTAAGCTTTCATACAACTCAATCTTCACTTGGAACAAACTAACGGATGTCTTCATAGAACGCTACTATCCGGTCTCAAATAAACTAAACCACAAAGACAGAGTGAATAACTTTGTGGCACTATCAGGAGAGTCAGTTAGTAGTTCTTGGGATAGATTCACCTCATTCTTGAGAAGTGTTCCAAATCACCGTATAGATGATGAGTCACTGAAGGAATACTTCTATCAGGGACAGGATGATAACAATAAAGCAGTGTTGGACACCATAGCAGGTGGATCTTATGGGGAGTGTCCTTATGCTGAGATCGCTGAAAAATTAGAGAAAATCTACTGGAATAACAAAGCTTGGAGTATTAGGAAGTCTGATACAGGGAGAAACACATTTGCAGTGCAGTCCACTCACAACCCAGCCACTAATGAGATTCGTGAAGAAATGGCTCAGATGAGAACTGAGCTTGGGTTGGTACTAAAATATGTCACTGGGGGTGCAAAAAATATAAATGCAGTCAACTACTTGGCTAAACCACCACCTCCTAATGATGAATGCTATTATGCGGAGGACACTAATGCAGTAAATGAGCAGATGGGGGGTTTCCGACCAAGCGCTCAAGGCTCAAATCAGGATAATTGGCGTCAAGGTCAAGGGAACCAAGGTCGGAACTATGGTAATTACAATCGTGAGGGTTATTATGTACGAGATGGAAACTACAACCGCAACAACAACTTTAACAGGGGTAACTAAGCTAGTATTGGGCAAAAAGTTGATACACATGCAATTTCGATTAAACAGATCGAATTGCAAGTGGCCCAATTATCTGCGACAGTGAACACATGGTAACCGGGCACTCTTCCTAGAAACACAGTCCAAAATTCAAAGAATGATGCGCACTGTATGGCAATTACTATTTAGGGTGGTAAGCAAACCATTGACCCCCCTATGCCATCTACTGAGGAAAATGTGAGAAAGGATAATGATAATGTGGTAAAGGGTAGTTGTGAAGTAGAGGAAATCAATGGAAAATATGCAGAAGTACCTATCAAGGTCATTCCCATGCCTAGGCCACCACCACCCTTCCCTCAGAGATTAGTGAAAAAGACCGAGGATGGTAAATACCGGCATTTCATAACAATGTTGAAGCAGCTTTCTATCAATGTCCCTTTGGTAGAAGCTCTAGAACAAATGCCCGGTTATGCCAAATTTATGAAAGATCTGGTCACCAAGAAAATATCGGTCACTTTCGAGGATGATCATAGACTGCAGCATTGTAGTGCTATTGCTACAAGATCCCTCGTACAAAAGAAAGAAGATCCCGGTGCATTCACTATCCCTTGTACAGTTGGGTCATTACATTTTGCGAAAGCATTATGTGATCTAGGGGCAAGCATAAATCTCATGCCCCTCTCGATTTACAAGAAATTGGGTTTGGGGGATCCAAAACCCACTGCGATGTGGCTACTGATGGCTGATCGGACAGTGAAATGGACTGTAGGGATACTGCATGATGTGATAGTAAAAGTGGAGTCATTTATCATTCCGGCTGATTTTGTTATTCTTGATTTTGAGGTCGATTTTGAAGTGCCTATTATTATTGGGAGGCCATTCCTTGTTACAGGTAGAGCATTAGTTGATATGGAGAAGGGACAAATGACATTTGGTTAAATAATGAAGAAGCGACCTTCAACATTTGTAGGACCATGAGGCAGAGTGGTGAGATCCAATCGGTATCTGCCATATCCCACAAAGAAAAGATGAAGAAGGAGAATGAACAAAAAGATGCAAAACAAGAGTTTATGGTTGGAGATTTGGTGCTTGTAGACAGTTCTGGGTCGCCTTGTCTTCCGGGCAAGCTCAAGTCCAAATGGATTGGCCCTTACTTGATTACCCAAGTATTCCCTCGTGGAGCAGTTGAGTTAAAATCCAAGGAGGGAGTGCGGTTTAAGAGGAATAGAGATAGAATAAAACTCTATTTTGGGCATAAAGAATCGGGGAATGAAGTGATTGAGGCATACCATCTTGATGAAGTCTGAGTAATCAAGGTTCCCCAGTCGTGTCGCGACAATAAATCAGCCACTTGTTGGGAGGAAACCCAATACTTATAGTCTTTTTAGTAATGGTAGCATTTTTCTACTGATGGGTTTTTAAATTTGCAGACACATCACCAGGAAATTCTGCAGAAAATTACTCTGCAGCAGTCACTGACGGATACATCGACGGACCGTTGCGCCTGCGATGGACCGTCGTACGCCTCTGTCGTACCAGGTACATCTTTCTGTTATTTTCAAACTAGGTCACACACGATGGAACCAATGACTGGCCGTCACAACTACGATGGACCGTCGTCGGGGAACCGTCGTGTGATTAATGAGTCGTACCCGACCCGACCCGGCTGGAGTCTTTTTCAAAATTAGACTATTTAAACTCCCCAACCCCTCATTTCACCCCATTCCTTCATTATTCCTCCCACTACTCTCTCTTTTTCAACTTCCACAATCTATTCCTCTACCAACAACTGATCATCGCCCCCCACAATTCCCCAAAGCCCTAAAAGTGTTAATCTACTAGTCGGAGTTGCTGTTGTGGGTATCTTCCTGGCCACCGAGTAATTATCCATTTATTTTCTCCAATTCTAAGGTATGTATCTCTAATTTCTACTCATTTATCTTGCATTTTTATTTATTAGTTAGTATTAGCTTAGTTATTAGTCATATGTTGTTTCTTTTATACGATTCTGTCTAACCTAGGTTAAAAATGTTCGAAATTGCCATGTTTACAACCCTAGACATAGATGCTTTTGAATTTCTAGTTTCCTAAGTAGTCGGGATAGACAAATGTAGGTCCAAAACACTACAAGTTTGATGTAGGTTCATCAGGGATGCATGGGGTAACCCCAGTTCGGTCACTGATATACCGAATGAGACACCGATGACGGACCGTCGTACCCACGACGGACCGTCGTAGGGTCCGTTCCAAAAGCCCTAGCACCCTGTCCTTCAACGGACATATGTGACGGACCGTCATACCCACGACGTTCCATCCTGCACAACCGTTCTGGTTGTCAAAGACCCTGTTTCTAAGGGTCTCTCATTTTTTCTAAGTGTCCCCCAATGGACACATGTGACGGACCATCATCTTCACGGCGGTCCGTCCTGCACAACCATTTTGGTTGTCAGAGACAATGTTTCTAAGGGTCTCTCACTTTTTCTAAGTGTCCTTCAATGGACACATGTAACGGACCGTCTTACCCGCGACGGTCCGTCCTGCATGACCGTCATGACTGTCAGAGAACCTTCTCCTATGGGTCTCCATATTTTTTCCAAGTGTCCTACGACGGATACCTACGACAGACCGTCGTACCTGTGATGGTCCGTCCTGCACATACCGTCATACTAGACAGAGACTCTCCTTCAGGGTTCTCCATATATACATAGTCTAAGTAATACACAACGGACCCCATGACGGTCCGTCATAGTCACGACGAGCCGTCACCAGGCCCATCGTGTGTCACTTTTTCTATAGCAATGACATACTATTTTCAATATTTTGTTTTGTATAGTTTTGCTTGTCTTGTTTGCCACTACATGTACTAATATTGATCCTTTACAGGTACTATATACTATGGCACCCAAGCAAGACCGCATCTACGCACGCAGGCGATCTAAGTCGTTCGCCCCGTCTGCCCGCTTGCTCATTGGCTCTGATGATGAGTGTTACCCTTAGTATGTTCCCCCAGGAACTTCCACCCCTGCCCGTGCTGCATGTGCTCCCAGAGCCACACCCAAAAAGGTAGCGTCCGGCGTAGTCACTGCCTCCTAGTCTGATGAGGAGCGCACCCTGACCGACACACCCTCTGGGTCAGCCACAAATGAAGAAGGAGCGTCTGGCTCCTTAGGAGTATTGTGGTCAGAAGAAGCCTACGGATATGCTGAGGTTCCCGCACCTGCCACCGCTGCAGCATCGGCCTCGTCTGAGGAGGCTGACAGTTCGAATTCCACCTAAGGCTCACCAGCTCAAGCCCCCACCCCAGCCACTGACCAGTCGAACCGGTGGTGTGTCGATGAGCAATTTCAAGTCTACACCGACGCCAAGTTCCTGATTGATAAAGAAGTGATGACTCCAACACTCACCTTTGAACGGTGGTTCCTTACAGGGAGTCTCCCGACAATGCCTGAGATCCACAATCTCTTCACTAGGCATCGCTTGGAGTGGATAGCACATCCGTTGGGATGTTACAGTGAAGAAATGGTCCGAGAGTTCTGCGCATCCAACGTAGCGACTCTCCGATAACAGATAGATAGGAGGGCTGCCCCCGCTAAACAGCCCCCTCTGGAGCAAGTCCGAGTATGGGGCATACAGGTTTACATCTCCCTGCCGGCCATCCGCCGGTTTCTATTTGGTGAGGGTGTTGATGCTACTCGGACCCCTCTCATTGTCGAGTTTGACTACCACTGGCAGATAGTTAAAGATGGCCAGTTCCTGCGCGAGCCATCAATGGGAGAGACCACCAAGAGGTGGATGTCCCTGCACCTGTCAGTTGATGGAGAGGGTGCCGACTGGGTGAATGAGACAAAGGGGGCCATCAAGAAGGCCAACCTCACATTCACGGCGAAGTTCTTGTGGCTGCTTGTCCATCACTGCTTTTCCCCCACAGCTGCTAATAATATCATTACCTGGGATCGTGAAGTGTTGATGGCGGCGATGATAGCTGGGTTCAAGGTGGACTTCGCATGGCTTCTACAGGCAGTCATGGATGAGAGGTCATTCAAGGTCACTACTACTTACCCCTTCCCATGCATGATCTTTGCTCTCTGTAGGTCCGCAGGTGTGCCTATATGGCACGTATATTAGCTTAAGACCCCGCAGGGCACTATTGACATCGGCCTCATCAGAGATGAGGCCAATGAGTTGGCTCCACGCAGAGGACCCCATCCAGAGCTGCCCCCACTTGCTGATGATCTTGCTGATACGGTCGCGCAGGCCCACACGGCTACACAGGCGGTGTCCACTGACACTACCCCGGTCGAGTCTATCCCGGGTAGTAGCACTGCCCCGAGTTCATCTCGCACAGCCCCTCTACCGGCACTGGTCCCCCTTGCTAGGGTCCAAAAACTAGAGGCGCAAATGTCCACACTTCTGCATCATATCCAACCATGGATGCAGAAGTCTATTACTGAGTCAGAAGAGCGCCTAGAGAGGAAAATGGTCCAGTTTACAGAGCGGAAGATCGCTGAGGTTAACTAACGCTTGGAGGCCTTTGAGTTGAGGGTGCTAGCCCGACTAGCCCCTCCGGTGGATGTGTCAACTCTTCAGGCTGCATTCGACAGTCTTTGTGCAGACATCGAGACGATTTTAGAGGCTGGGGTACCAGAGTCTTAGGCCCCTTCTATCGAGCCGCTGAGGACACAGTGTTGGCGGCCCTTTTTGCTACTCCAGAAATCCCACCACCTCCCCTTCAAGAGAGTGTCAAGAGGCGTAGGGGTCGAGCAGAGGACGAGGCACGAGCACGGAAAATGGAGCGCCATAGATAGAAGCTGCGAGGAGAGCCTCACTTGCTGAGGAGGAGGCGCACCAAATGAGAGCATCAAAGTTAGCGGCTGGGGCGTCTAGATCCCGCACAGTGGAGATAGCAGGAGGCACTACTGATGGTGCAGTTGTTGCTGAGGAAACTACTGAGGGTGTCCAGATTGTAGAGGACGTGGGTTCCGAGGAACAGGACCCACCGGCTTGCTGATTGACGGCGCTTTGCGCCACAGGTTTGCTTCACCTACCACTGTAGTATTTAAATTATTATGCATTGGGGACAATTGCATGTTTTTTTGTTGGGGGTGGGGTAAATGGAAAGTGAGTGTTAGGGTGAAGTCTGAGTAGCCCAATTCACTATCCTCTTTTGGGGTTTTCTTGCCTGTGTTCTTTTTCCCCAAAAGACTGATTACTTTTTCTGTTGAACCGACATGTTTATATCTTTTGTACATAGTTTAATTCTGGAGCATGATGGCTAAAATGATATCTTGATAAACTGGAAAATGATGCATGACTAGGCATAGTAACTGATAATTGTGTGGCTCTAAACATGACATAGAGTTACACCATTGCATTACCCTAAGTCTTAAATTCAAACTTAGTGTCTTATAATTTGGTATAGTGATGAGATGTCAAGTGAGTGTGAGGAAAATTCGAATAAGTCCACTATTGGTATTGAGCTAGAACTTGCCTGGTTAGTCCTGCTAAAAGTAGGTTGTAATAGACAATTAGTAAAGGATCATAGGCCCTTATGCAATATAGCCCATCTTTAGCCTAAATAGAAGAAAACCAAATGAAATTTATCCTACTTTCATCCAAATGATCTGAGCTTAAAAATAGACCTTTCTTTTTCACCCCAACCGATCTTTTTTGGGAACAATGTGTTGGCCCTGGTCCCTCCTTGGACATGTGCACCTCAGCTTATACCAAAAGCATAAGTTGAGGGTGGCTAATGCAGTAAACAACCTTCGTATTGCCCTGACCCAACTTTGGGTATTGTGTACCTTGACTCATGGCAAAACCATGAGTTGAGGGTGGCTATTATGAAGAATGCTCTGGAAAGTGGGGTTGAAAGAACAAAGAGAGAGAAAGAACAAAAGTAAAGTGACTCAAGAATTAGTTGAAAGAAAAGAAAAAGAAAAATATACAAGAAATACAAGCAAGAAAAGAAGAGAGTCACTTACACAAATTAAGAAAAAAGAGAAAATAGCAAGGTGAAAGAATATGAGAAACTGGGCAAGATAAAATTATAAAAAGTGGAAGGTTTAGCCGTTATGTCAAGGAGGGCAAAAAGTCACTAAAGTATACCTAAATATACCTTACCTGACCCTGAGCCTATGTTACAAGCCAAGAAAATCCTATCGTGATCCTAAGGGTTGTATAGCGAACTTAAGGCAGTGAAAATAAGGGCAAGCTTATGGCAATAGGTATGAATGAGTGTGACTTTCTTTTGAGAGCGAGTGTTGAAAAGTAATCCTTATACTCAAATTGAAAACATTGTGTGAAAAATGAGGATTTTGTTTTGAAGTGAGGACACTAGTTGCATTACCGGAATTGTTAGCACCCTAGTGAGAAATTGAAGAGGATAGGTGTTTAATGCATGGTGAGTCTGTGTCATGTTCTGATCCCACAAAGTTCAAGCCTAATAGTGATAGCAAGCATAGATTCGATGAGATTAATCGGGATTGATATTCAAATGATTGGAAAGGATGAAACATGGATACTATTGTACAAAGATGTTGTATTGAGTCATAGTGCGTCGCTTGAGGACAAACAACGAATTTAAGTTGAGGTGTTGATATACCATGGTTTCACTGTATTATTAATACTTTTTCCTTAAGTTTAGTGTGTCCAAAATCCTTTATGTGCTAATTTTTATATAAGTTTCTTTTTATTTTGCAGGAAATCTGTCCAAAGCTGAATGCGGAGATTTTGAGCGAAAAAATGCAGAAGAGACCACCTACGGAGCTTGTGACGGTATGTCGTGCTTGTGACGGTCCGTAGGTGGCAGCGTAGTGCAGCTGCTGAAGGAAGATGGGGAAGTCTGACCAAGTGTGGGGTTACGAAGCTTGTGACGGTCCGTCATGTCTATGATGGTCCGTCTTGCAGGTTCGTCATGAAGTTAAGAGAAGTGATCCCAGTACCCATATTCCAAGATTTGAAGTGTTTTGAAATGAAGGACCTCGACGGACCGTTGTGCCTATGACGGTCCATCATACTTGCCGTCGAGGGTAATGAAGAAGAGCAACAGAAGAAATTGCACAAGTATGCGACGACGGAGTCCATGACGGTCCGTTGTGACCATGACGATCTCTCACGAGGTCCGTCGACCCAGCTGCGTTTTGGCAGATTTCCACCAAATAGATTCCTTGTTTAATTAGGTTTTTATATTCTATAAATAGTTCAAAAAACCTCATTTTGAGGTTAAACGCTGGATAGTTAGACTCTGAAATTGTTAGACTCAGTATTGTTAGACATCATATTATTAGACTTTGTGTATTAGAGTTAGATTTGGAGATTCTTGCAAGTGATTTTTGGTGATTAATCAAGTAAACTTTTGGATTTTACTCTTTCTCATTTAAGTAAGCACATGAACTCTTATTTAATATATTTGAATATTGTATTTATGGCCATGAGTAAGTAAACTCCATAACTAGGGTTGTTGGAACCATAGGCAAATAATGAGATAAACCCTAACTAAAATAAAAATTCTAGAATAGTGCCTTGCATGTATTCATAATTATTTCGCTTAGAAGTCTTTTTAACGGATGGTCAACGTTAGAACTCGCCTTAATGCTACTTGCCGGACCAAGGAGGTAAATAATAGGAAAAGAATTATTAACATAGATTAAGTGTATACTATCTAATAGGCTTGTATTGATTGGTACTAGGTAATAACTTAGTCAAATATCGAATACGATGTGTTATATGAGGTAAGGATAAGGGTTAGGATAGCAACACACGTGGCCGGACCAAGGTGCGGAGTGAGATTTTATAGATGCCGGACAAAGGATTTAGAAATACATAACTTATCACTTTGCATGCAAGATACTAGGAAAGAATTGTTATTGTTAGAATTATCAAGTTATGAACCTGTGGGGAACACGTAAACCCTAGTTACTTTGATTAATTGATTAAAATCCAACTGTCAAAGCTGTTAAGTGTCTCTTTCAAGTTCGTTATTTATTTTCACTCATTTAGAAATAGAAACCCCCCTTTTTATGTTTTTACTTTCCAAGGAAGTCATTGACCAAACAATAGTAATAACAGGTTGAAGTTAAGTCCGAACTATTTTCCTCGTGGGAACGATCCCAACCTCACTAGTTGAGCTATTTACTTGACACAACCACTTTACTTCTTATTTGAGAAGTAAGTTTGAGCGTATCAAATGTAATAATATTTTACTCTTTGCGAATACATATTCTCCATATACTTTTTTGAATAAATGAACTTGACTCTTTACTGTCTAGTGAACTCAAAACTCAAATATTAAAGTAAGTTTTAAAGATTTTTTAGTAGACTTCTTCATGTAGGTTTCATTCAAGATTATGGGCATTAACGACTCAATTCAAGGTTTTCAATAACCATGATAGAACTCTATACTTTGAACTCAAAACTCTTGAACTCAAGGAGCCAATGATACTACTCATTTCATGTATACTCAACTCTGGGGGTTCATGCTGATTTATGAGCATGAACTACTCAACTCAAGGACTCAAAGATACTTCACATATCAAGACAGCGCTATTCATAGGGTTCATGCGGAATTATGGTCATGAACTACTCAACTCAAGGGTATCATGGGAACATATAGTAGTCCCACGATTAAGAATATTATCTCAAAAGGGTTAGTAACTAAATACTCAAGACTTAGAACTTGAAGTTACTACTCCTCTCAAAGATACTTAACTTTTGGAGTTCATATGGAATTTATGGGCATGAACGACTCGACTTAAGGGTTTAACTTGTGCATGTAGTTATTCAAGTACTTGAATTATGATGATATCATAATTAATAATTGAATTCGAGATGTTTTGATTGAAATTTAGCTTTGAAACTTGGAAGGGCAAAGTATGAGAATTCTGCCTTCTTTTATGGAATCTATATAAATGCTTTAACAACACTTTGAAAGTGAAGTGTCTATAATTGTGATGTGGTTATTGTGTTGGTGAGAGGAAGTTCTCATATACACACCTATGTATGATATGATGTAAAAACATTTCTCACGTAATGAAGATCTGATGGATGAAAGGCTTTCACACCTCATTGAATCTAAGATTTATATGTACAAATGGATGGTGAAAGGTTATTCCCACGCATGATCTAAGAGCTATCCTACAAAATAAGACTTCATTGGTTTTAAAGAAATTCTTCCATGAATTTGAGTTAAGCCAAGACTTAAAAAGTACTATATGGGAATTAATGATTAGCATCGAGTGGGTATTGATATGATATCGGCGATTGTGTTTCTGGAAGTAATCTTTTGGGGTGGAAGCCCTCAGGATAATCAAGGTAGGGTTTTGTAGTAGAAATCTCTTTATCGTCAAGCTCAAGTTGATCCTCTAGATGAGAACGTAACAAATGCGGAGATAAGGGTGGATTTTTATGTTTTAGATCAAATCATGATGGCTCAAGACAATATAGAGGTTATTTCTCCCATGAAACCTAATGTGAACTCCACGATTTCAAGAGTAAGGGACTTTTATAAGATGAGATCTCCGAAATTCTATGGCTCAAAAGTTGAGGAAGATCCTCAAGAATTTCTTAATATGTTTATAAGGTACTTGTTATCATAGGGGTGACTTCTATAGAGAAGGCGGACTTAGCCACTTACCAATTAAAATGTGTTTCTCAAGAATAGTATAATTAATGGAAGGAGGGAAGTCCAGTAGGAGTGGGTCTCATTGAGTGGAAGTATTTAAATTGGCATTTATTGATAGGTTCTTTCCCCTTGAGTTTAGGGAAGCTAAGATGCGAGAGTTCATTGACTTTCGTCAAGGAAGTATGAGCGTGAAGGAGTATGCTCTAAATTTAACCTAACTATTCAAGCGTGTTCCAACTATAGTGGTGGATTTGAGGGCTAAGAAGAATATTTTATCATGGGAGTGTCATACATGGTACTCAAATAATGTCATACGGTAGTTCTATTCAAAGATATGGATATTTTATTTCTTATTGTGCATGCCAAACAAATGGAGGACGAAAAACTTAATGAAACAATAGTGAGGTAAAAAGAGCTAGGACTGGTGATCGCAACTTCTCCAATACAAGGTTTTCTAGGCAATGTAAACCAAAGATTATACAAAGGTTTTCCCACCAAGGTTCCTCTAATGCTCCTCAAAGGGTCAAACAGGATAGGGTGTTGAACTATAAACGTTAAGGAGGAATGGTAGTGGGTCATATGTGACTAGGTCTACTTGTTGAAGTGCGGGAAGAAGCATGATGGTAAGTACCTAGCAAGAACAGATGGATGCTTTTTTTTGGAAAGAATAGGCACAAAATAAAGGATTTTCCGGTGCTTATGGCTAAGGGAAGAGAGGAAAATCAAGATCCTCCTACTGGTTCAAACTCCAATGGTCCCAAGCAAAACTGCTTCTATGCTCTCCAAAACCGTGGTGAATAAAAGAATTCCCCGGACTTCGTCATCGGTATGTTAAAAACTTTCCATGTATATGTGAATGCTATGTTGACCCCGGTGCTACTTTGTGTTTTATGACGCCATATGTGGAAATGATATTTGCTATTCTTCATGATGTGTTGTTAGAACTGTTTTCTGTCTCTACCCTTGTTGGTGATTTTGTGGTGGTTAAAGGGCTTATTCAAGACGCCTCATTTGCCTATCCCATGGAGTTTCTCTTGTCTATTTGATAGAGCTTGACTGTTTGATTTTTATTTTATACTTGATATGGATTGGTTGCACTTTTGTTATGCATACATTGATTGTAGAATTCAGGTAGTCAAGTTTCATTTCCCGAATGAGCCTATCCTTGAATGGAAAGGGGTGATTATATCCCTAGGGGTCAATTTGTTTGATGTCTAAGGATGGAAAAGTGATCCAAGGGTTGCATTAATGATCTTGTTAGGGTGAGGGATGTATATTTAAAAACCCCTACTTTTAAGTCGGTCCCCATGGCAAAAGAGTTTCCGGAAGTGTTCCCATATGATCATCCTGGTATTCCTCCCGAGCAAAAGATAGAATTCGATACTGACCTTTTTCTTAAATATGAAACCTATCTCAATTCCTCCTTATATAATGGTTCTGCCTGCGTTAGAGGAGTTAAAAGAACAATTCAAAGACCTTTTGGATAAGGGGTTCATCTGATCAAGTACATCTCTATGGGATTCTTCGATGTTGTTTGTTAAAAATAAATATGGGTCTATTCATATGTACATCGATTATCGTTAATTGAAAAAAGTTACCATTAAGAACAAGTATACTCTTCTAAGGATAAATGATTTGTTTGATCAACTTCAAATGGGCAAGTTACTTCTCAAAAATTGACCTTAGGTTGCGTTATCACCAATTAAGGGTGACATGTAAAGATATTCCAAAGACATGTTTTAGGATCAGGTATGGTCATTATGTGTTTTTGTTTATGTTTTTTTGTTTGACTAATTCCTCAGTTGCAATTATGGACTTAATGAATATGGTGTTTATACAATACCTTGACTTGTTAATGATTGTGTTCATTGATGACATGTTAATCTATTCAAGGTGTGAGAATGATCATGTCGACCATTTCAGAATTGTGTTTCCAATTTTTAAGGACCATCAAATTTTCTTAAAATATAGTAACTGTGAATTTTGGTTAAGGTCCATGGCTTTACTTGGTCATATTGTGTCAAGTAGGGGTATTGAAGTGGATCCTAAGAAGATGGATGCAATCAAGAGTTAGCCAAGACCTCTAACTCCTATAGACATTAGAAGGTTTTTGTTTTTGAATGATTATTATAGTAGGTGTTTTGAGTAATTTACTTCCATTGCCTCTCTGATGACAGCATTAAAGCAAAAGAAGGCTAAGTTCATTTGGTCGGAAGCTTGGATAGACTTATTTCCGCTATGGTGTTTACATTATCAAAAGGTACAAATGGATTTGTGGTGTATGATAATGCCTCTAAAGTTGTGTTAGGATGTGATCGTATGCAAAATGGTAAGGTGATTGTCTATGCTTGAATGCAACTTAAAGTCCATGAGAATAATTATTTTACCTATGAATTAGAGCTAGCGTCGGTTGTTTTTTCCTTAAACATTTGGAGGCATTCTTTAAAGAGGGTTCATGTTGATGTGTTTACCGACCATAAGAGTCTCCAATAGGTGTTTGGTCAAAGGATTTGAATATTCGCCAAAGGAAGTTTCTTGAATTATAGAAGGATAATGACATTTGAGTTATGCACCAAGGAAAAGCAAATGTGGTGGAGGGTAATCATAATAGGTTTTCTAAGCTTAGTATGGCCCATATGTAAGTGATAAGAATGAATTGACTCAAGATGTTCATAGGTTGGATGGTTCCGTATTCAATTAGTGGATTGCACCAAGAGTGGTGTCTTGGTTCACAATGGGTCTGAATCGTCTTTTATAGAGGATGTGAAATCTAAGAGAGGTCTTTATCCTATTTTTTGATTGAATTAAAATAGGCGGTACTTAAGAAATCTTTTGAGGCTTTACTCCAAGGGGGAAATAGTGTACTTAGATACTAAGGACATTTATGTGTTCCTAACATTGATGACTTGAAAGAGAAAATCTTTTCGATAGCTCATAGTTGTCGATATTCTGTTCACCAGGGACCCACCAAGATGTACTGTGAATTACAGGAGTTCTATTGGTGTGGAATGAAGAAAGATATCGCGAATTTTGTGGCTAAGTGTCCTAATTGTCAGCAAGTTAAGGTTGAGCATCAAAAACTGGGAGGTTTATACCAAAACATAGGTATTCCTACTTGGAAGTGGGAAGAGGTGAATATGGACTTTATTATAGATTTACCTCACACTCGGAGACAATATGACTATTTGGGCTATTATAGATCGGTTGAAAAATTTGTTCACTTTATTCCCTTCAAGGTTTCCTATTCGATGAATGAATATGCCAAGTGTTGCATAAGAGATATGGTCAAGTAGCATGGATTGCCTTTATCTATTATTTCCAAATTGGCCCTCAATTAACCTCTCACTTTTGGAGGTCATTTCAAAATTTCTTGGAACCAAGTTTAATCTTGGCTTTGGTTTTCATCCCAAAATCGATGGGCAAAGGGAGCGTACCATCCAAACATTGGAAAATATTTTAAGGGAATGTATAGTGGACTTTAAAGGTAAATGGGATGACTATTTTACATTGGTAGAATTTGCCTACAATAATACATATCATCACTCAACATCAAAAAGGTCTTTCTAAGGCCTGTAATGTGGAGAGTGCAAAGGTATGGTCATTTAGGCTTAGCTACTCAAAATCCTCATGTTTTCTGGAGCGCGCAATACTCCATGGACTGCTTGGAAACCCAAATGTCTTTTGTACTTTTATTTTTCAACTTTATTTTTCTTTATTTTATTTTCCTTTTTTTTATTTTTCTCTCTTTTTTTATACATGTATATATATAGAGGGTTTCCATTTTTCGGAACATCATGATTTATAGGAGACTTTTTTCGTAGTTCTTGACTTCTCCTTCTATTTTTCACCACACCCCCAACTTAAGATTTTTGATTAAGTTGGATATTCATTTAATAAAAAGTCATAAGGATTATAGGTGGTGGTTGAATAAAGGTCTAGGTTATCACAAGTTATCTTCCAAAGAAGGTTAAGGCTCAAGGGTGTTCTAAAGGCTTTCACACTCTCACGGGTAGGTAACAAAAGATTTATATGTAAAATAGTCTCACACTTTTTAAAGTTGCCAAAGATCATATCAAGAGCACACCTTACTAAATCAATTAGATTAACAAGGCAAATTATATGTTTATTCATGCATGGTTCACAGGTAAGCTCATCACTCAAGGCATTGATAATAAAGCCAAATAATACTACAAACTTTCTCTAGTGTGAAAATATCATCACAAGATAAATCAATTTGATATATGGCTTATCACAAAGAGATGTAAAGAGTTCACATATTGTATATGCAACTTCATTTGATCTTGTCGTAGCCACACATCCATGTTTGTTTGATTTGAGCACTATTTAAGTCATCGGTATTTATTGAAACCACGACTTAAATTATTACGAGATAGCCACTTACAACACAAGAGGTGGCGAAAAATATTTGAAAAGTGAAAAATTTTCGGAAAGGTCAAAATTGTTTGTCGTTAAAGAAAAAGAGAAGCCATGAGCTCAAATAATTGCACAAGCAATATCAAAACGCACTTTTAAATAAAAAGATCCAACTACACAAAACAGAATTTGAATAAGTCAAAAATTCATTGTCAGCAAACAAATGTGAGCCTCATCCCACCCAAATAAATGTGTTTATCCTCAAATGCAATTAAATAGAAATATCTATAGATGCGAGTGACATAAGACGAAGGATGAGATATAGGAAAATCCTTTGTAGTCTGTGTTGTTCAAGGCGCCGCCAAAGGGACCAGCCCAACTAGATCCAGTAGGAGGTTCTAATGCTCGAGAAGCTTGCAAGGTTGCATCTATCATGATTGCCTTAGTCTCTTCTCAATATTTTTCGGCAGCCCCTCAGTATCATCATATAATTCTTTGTTAGTTTTTCCCTCTTATTCAGAATCGGTTGTCTGTTCTACTCTTTTGCCATGTCCAATGGTAGGCTGAGGTATTTTGGGCACGTCCAATAATTCCATACTTCCAAAGACTCTGCACATATATGTGGACTTCAAGTAATTTACCTTGTTCATCAACTTATCAAACTCCACTTTTAGTTCCATGACCTCCTCAGTATTACCTTGGTCCGTTCACAAATTGCCATCATTGCTATTAGGGCCTCAATATTATGGGTTGCCACAACATCATCTAGACTAGTCTAAATTATAGTCAGAAGAGCTCTTTCTAGGTTGGCAACCTGACAATTAAAAGACAAGGAAAGTTGTACCATTCGGATCAAAAAAATCAAAGTGATAGAATTGCAGGAGTATGCAATGATGTCTCTATAGGTAGAAAAACCTCAGATGTCACTGAAAAAGATAGTGGAGCTAGTTGTACCTGAAGACACAAGGGCAAGAGTATGCAATGATGTCTCTATAGGTACAGATCTAGTGGTTATAGCTTCCTTCTGCTTCTTCTCTTCTTGGTCCTTGAGAAATACAACTTTGATTTTTCGGATATTGATAGAGGTGGTAGGAACTACTTCCACATCCTTACTTGCATCTCTAGTCACCTTAGATCTTCTGCACAATTCGGTTATAAGTATTGGGGAAAAAAGAGATGTCCGGTTTTGCTTTGCGCGCATATGCATCTGTGAAGCAATGATTTTCCCCAGATTTTGTTGTAGTCTCCTTTATGATGAACCCAAGATATATTGCCTTGGCTAGGTAAAGGATTGATTCATTTTGGGATGGCATAATTGTGTTGCCGATGAACCCAAACCAGTATCTTGCCATCATGTTCAGATTATTCTTCTAGATCGGGATTCCTTTTGCCAGCCATTTTGATGCATCATCATTTGAAGCTAATGGAGCTAACCATTTATTCATCTCATCATATTTTTCCTCCCTAATAAAGCTCTAGCAATGATCCCACATTTGATCAAACAATTTAGGACTACGTCGATGGCCCCACTATCGCAAGCTACTTTTTTTTGCTCACAACTACATAGTCCATTGGTTTAAATGATAGATACTGCCTCGTTCGTTGAGCTACCATTCCATTGTATGCATCATAGAATTTTATGACCCAGCTTGGCATGTAAGGGCTATGAGGTCTTGTGAATATCTAGAATTTATGATACTTTAGGAAAACCATTACTGTTTGATATCTATAAATGACCCCATGTATAGATAGTTGTTTTTCTTCAATTATCGGTCTCATCCCTTCAGACATTAGTCTGTTTGTTTACTTCCGTGGAGGGCCATGCAGGAGAGGTGCTAGAATCATTGCCAACTCGGTGTTTGGAGGGGTCAAGGAGGTAGGTCGAGGATTTCTGATCCGGGATAGATCGTGTAACTATTTATATCTTAATTCAATTCTTTGTTTCTCTGCCTGTTTATGTTTTTTAGGTCCAGTATTGCAATTGATGGGGTCAAAATCATAGGGATCATTGTTGTCAAAGCTTGCATTTGATAATTCTTTGATTTTTCCCTTTCCTTTTCATTTTGAATGTTCGGTGACCTGCCCTCTTGATGGGGTCCACTCTCACTAAGTACAATCTCTTTCTCTTTCTCTCGGGTTTGTTGTGTTGCCATATCTGCAAAATGATAGAGAGAAAGTTAGTAATTATATTGAAACACATAATTGCAAATAGAATCGCCAATATAATTGGTAAATCACCAACCTCTTTGGTGAGCTAGGTCGAGCTCGCCGAAAGGCTTTGTTTAGGATTTAAACATATCGGCAATGACATGATTTTATTAGTGAATTGTTGATCATTTTTGGCGAACATGTGCTTGTTCTTTGAAAATCACAGAACAAAGAGAGTTAAATGGTCTATGTAGAAAGCGAACACACTTACTATCGGCGTGTCAATGGTCACTTTCAGCAATCACGAATATGTCTGCCAAATGTTACAAAACCCTCAGTGCTTAAGCTATGGAATTTAAAAGTGATCTAGGGTTAAATGACCTAACATGCTTGAGATTTAACCCATTTCTCATGATTGACCTTGCAAACCCCGAAGACACAATTTAAACGATGCGTAAGTGAAATCAACTCACACCCATAACACCGACCCATGGTAAACACTAATTAGGCTTAAATAAACACATATGGTTCATTCTAAGCACAGTGAAAAAGGGATATTGATAATTTGAAAATCGAATAGGTATTATTTCACAAATAAGGACAAACATTTGAACAATCTATTTTTATCATAGAGGTCTAGCATGAATTGATGAATATATGTATTGTAGATGAGGGTAAACTCTTCGAAAATGAACTTGGGCCTTTAAGAAGCTAATCCTTTTGTTGAGCAAAAAAAAATTGTGATGTTACGCGGCAACAAAATTTGAGTTCCAAAAGCTAATCAAAGACTAAAACACTAATATAAGGTTAGAAAATCTGTATTACAACCTTGACGAGAAGTAATGGAGTTTGAAATTGATAAGGTAAGAAGAAGTGCAATCATTGGCCCTACACGTTGTTCAGTTTATGTCCATTGGGCGACGGTAGTTGCATTCTTCAACATATTCGGTGACGCCGGGTAGTCTTTTAATCGGCAATATCTTTAAATGCATTATTTTAGTAAGGCTAAAGTTAGCTGTCTGAGTCAAGATCGCCAAAAAGAGTGGCAATTCACCAAATTTGCTTCTCGAATCTGCCGATTTTTACATTCTCTACAATACACCTGCGTTGAGCAAAATAACGTGTTCATTCAAGCTCACCAATCTGTTGTATGTTACGTGGACTAAAGCATTTGCTCTCCAACCTGTAGTTTTCAACATTTTTCCTCATTTCAATTTGTAACAACCACACACCATTATTGATAAAAGTAAAATTCTAGCATTTACGACCTTGGGTTGCCTCCCGAGAAGCACTGTATTTTACGTCATGGTACGACGCATATCTCATTCATGTTCCAATTTTTTATTGATCCACTGGGATCTCTCCTTTTCTTGTTGGGTCTTAATGAGGCAATACTTTCTCTAAGAGGGTCTCAAACATTTGGATTGATCTGGAGTTTGAGTCAACAATCTATTCTAACACCTCGACATTCTAATTCATCCATTTGATGGTTCTATCTTGTGTACAGAGCTTTTGGGGAATGATCAGCAGTGTGTTTTCAACACGTTTACGTACTTTATCTGTAAAATGTGTTCTCTCAACTAGGTATGTACCTCCCCTTGCTGATACAACTGGTTTTTACCTCCACTACCTTCGTGGCCAAGTTGCTGAGTTGAGTGGCCAGTGCATCAAGGATGATGTTTTGTTTGGCTTCTCGGTTTATCTCATCCGATTTGTGATTCCTTTTTCAATCATTTTTTCCTAAATCAAACAGCTAAAAAGAAAACAAAACTAATGATTGAAGTTAGTCGACTACAAGTAAAAAGAACAAAAATCTTAATATAACTACATCTTTACGTAACACCACTCCCAGCAGTGGCACCATTTTGATGCTTCGGTTTGAATGTCTACAAATGTTGATAGTTTAGTAACCCAACCAAGGGTTAGAGTCGTATCCTAAGGGAACAGTTTTGAGAAGATGTAGTCAATTAGAATTTCCTTCCAATTCGTCATAGCTAAAGAGATTAACGAATAAAAGCATAATAAATTCAAGGAAAGTGACACCAAAGTTCAAATATCAAGTGGGGGGTTTTGTCTGAGGTAGTAAAATTGTAAAAACGTAAAGAAGTTCTTGGGGTGTGACTGCAATACAAGTTGAGATATATCATTGGGTACATGTTTTCAATGGGAAATTTGCAAGATAATAGTAACTAGACTAAGATTTAGATGAAAATAATTTTTTTGTCAAACAACTTACCCCGTTCCAAATGTGTTCCTCTCGGAGACCCTTTTGCCGCATGAAGGTCAACCTACGCCTTAGGCCACCCAATCCCTCGTGCTGAGTGATAGGATATGGGACTAGGGCTAACCCTCTCGGGCTAAACCTTATGTCGACCCACTCCTTAGGTCATCAGTCTAGTGGTCTTGGTTTCACAACCTCCCTTTTAGGGCAAGCTGAAAACACATGGGTGGGTTTGTTTTTGCAACTACAAATCTATTAACTTAAACCACAACCACTAGGTGAAATCATCATTAAAATATATCTAACGTATAAGCAAGCAAGACCCAACAATAGTATCAACTCATATTTGCTAAATCACACCACTAGAATGGAGTATTTAGCCATAGGTCAAGCAATTACAAAATACACCAAACATGATACTAAAATCAAATAGGTATAAAAATTTAAACCTTGATTTAAGCAAAGGAAGAAGAACGGAGAATACCCACTTCCAACTTGGGGAAGATGAAATCCTTGTTTTTTCAAGTCTCACAAAAACCCTCTCCAAACATGAGAGAAAAAACAAGGAAAATCATATTCTAAATTGTTGAATATGATAATATTCATAATCTCCTTTAAAAATAACTAAGGCTTGTTTTGATAGATTTCAGAGTAAGTGTTGTGGCGGGCCATTCAGTGAGATTAGTCAAGATCGCTGAATGACTCAGCAACTCACCCTTCTTTTGTTTCATCGCTGTTTGTACTTTACTTAAACATCTTCATGTTTTGGACCATAGGGAGGCATAGCATTGCTTCACGAAAGTGTTTGAGAAAGCAACAACTGCTTCTTTCGTCGCCTTTTTGCTCCTCTTCCTTCTAGTCTTGTCATGTTGGAACAAAGGGTGGAGTATGTTCCTTCGGCGACTCACTAGGTGAACTTAGTGATGCTCAGGCTTAAGTTTCTTTGTTTTTTTAGCCATTTTGTTCCCTTTTGCGTGTAAGAAGTCCATGTTTGCACTAAAACTTCAAATACTTGAAACTTAAGCATTTTCCTCAAACATTGAGACTAAATAAGCATTTGAGGACACTATTTCTATCAAAAGAAAGGCCTTAATGAGTTCTATTTGTGGACTCATTGGTGAAAACTATATGACACCTCAAACTCTATTTTTCCCGAAAAAGCATATAACTTAGCCCTTTCATCTTTATGGAAAACCTCCTCGCCAGGACGCCTTACTCCTCTTACTATATTAATCTTTCCCCAGACTCCACGGTTGCGCTGATTACCTCCTTGTATACCCATTCAATAATTTTAACACAATTCATAACTTATATTTGATTGATGAAAACTGAATTATATTGCGGGGTTAGTTTGGGTACGATTCAGGTTTTATAAGGAGACCTGGGAAAAACAGAGGAGACAAACTTGAGAAATTTTGTCTCTCCTTGTCCCGCTCTAGTGGGGATTTTTCGCTATTACGGCCTTGCACCAGCAAAAAAAACCACCCCAAAGGCTCAGACGGACAGTACCCATGCAATAAATATTTCTAGCCTTTTTCTCTTTCTTAAATCTCCCAAAGGTTTTCATCTTTAATAAGCAATTTAGGATAAGCCTATAAAGTAGGATAATAATTATCTACCTCAAGTAAATCCAATGATACACAATCATTCTCATTTATTCAACACCATAACCCTTATATATCCCTAGGATATACCAGACTCTTACACGATTATTAGTTTGTCGCACACACATCCAAATTTCTCATTTATGAACAACATCGTAATTTATCTACACTCTTGCAGCTAATCTCGTGATGACTTTCCTTTCATGACCCTTAGGCAGTTACAACTTGCAGAAAAGTCCAAGTTCATTAATTAGTTTGTTCCATACACGACCATTACTAATCATCTATGCCTTAAACGGTCCCTAAGGTTGATACCAATTAAAACCTTCTCAATTCCAATTAACTTGCATGTGTCCCTTCAGCTGGTTCTACGGCGTATAGTTCAATTCGTTGAAATATAAATTTGAATTGGAATATACAAATTGGACTTAACTCATACCAAAAGCGACCATATTAGTTAGTGAGCCCCACAAAATTGCTAATTTCAATCATAGAATTAGGTCGAACCCAAATCTTAACCCTTGAATCTTTAATTGAATGTAACCAGACGTTAAATCAATCTTAGAGAAAATTGATGAACCTTGCAATTGGTCAAGATATTATGTATCCGAGGTAATTGATACTTTTTCTAAATAGTAACCATATCCAATTATCAGTAGTCTATACACGTCCTCTTTTGCTAGTGATGGCATTACCACATTTGTTACTCTAGTTCAGACCATAGAGTGAAGGAGAAAAGATGCCAATTTTTACCACCCAAATACCAATTGGATTTAAGTTATAGCACAAAGGAGTAGAAAGAAGTGAGTTTTTTTCCTAAAGTCCTATAGCCTCTTGAAGAAAAGTAGAGAAGTCTTCGTACTATTTTGCAAGACTCTACTAGACTAACTTTTGTACAATGAGATCAACGAGCGTAGGGCTCTTATTCAAACTTTTTCATGACCCAAATCGTTATTACACGCACCCACACTAAATCTACGATGAATGAACTAGTACTGCAACCCAAACTAACAAATTTATGAAAACTAAAGGAGTTAAAGATAAGAAGCAGGTTAAATGACAATAAAAATACAAAGTTCCCATAAACTCCAAAGGTTTAAACAAATAACAAACCAAACTGATGTGGAATACCAACATCTCCTAGAACTTGAAAGACATTATACAAAAACTTTACTAACAACAAGTCTAACAACAAGGGGTACAACCCCGAAAACTAAGCAAACACCTTAACAAATAGTTTATGTCTTAAAAGAGTGGACTTAAACAAGAAAGATCCAGGGTAGCCTCAAAGAATTGTCTAACCCTTGAATCCGATCACACTCAATATTCACCTATTCGAGGTCTATCAATAGTCGTCTGAAGATGCCTTATACTCAAAAAAGAAAGAGCAAGTGAAGTATATGTACAAAACCAAAGTGTGCTGGTTGGGTGACACAGCGATCCCATTAAGTGAAACATATACAAGCCATTATAACATCATAAACATGAATACATCAAATATATGAAATATCAATTTATCATTTATGAGAAATTTAAAATTTCACATTGTCAATAACAAGTACATATGACAAGTCCATGGTCCTCTCACGGAAACCAATTCAACGGTCCTCTTATAGAACCCAAACAGTAATGTGGTACCCAATCCAATGGTATGTTGGAACGTGGAAATCAATCCCATTTTATGATGAAATATGGCAACTGACCTAGGTTAGTTATGCCAGAACATGGAAACTGATCGCAATTAGTTATGCCGAAATGTGGTGATCGATCTAATCAACACACCTTAATCACAATCACAATAACAAGTATATTCTTAATAATCATATAATTAAAAGAGGATTCATGACATATAGTTATTAATCATCTCATTTAACACTAATGTGATCAATAATGCAATAGTCGCATACATACATGTATCATAATGAAACAACAGAAAACACACATCACACAATTATAGAATCACAACCATCACCTAACTTGAATCCAAGCTAGAATCCCCTAAGACACTTGAATATTCCCTTTCCGGATTAATTCTGCTTGTTCAAGGTTTACAAACAAAAATTTATACGCAAGGATCAACATATCAAGGTCTAGTTATCTGGATTATAACAAACCCAATGAACTTAGACCAAACCATTAATTCCCATAACTAATTTAGGGTTTTTTCCACCATTAATTCTAGATCAAAACCCACTCTTATAGATAATTAGCCATTAGATTACGTTCTACGGATGGAAAAATGGATTTGGGGAGTACAAAGCTTACCTTTAGCCTCATGACTAGTGGAAAACTGTCAAGAACTTTCTTGGTTCATCTCCTATCTCTCAAAGTAAAAATTGTACGATAATTTTTTTTTGGATTTATTTACGACATCAAGTCTCATTTGGCCCACGACTGTGGTCTTTACATGATACAGCAGGCTCGATAGAGCAAAAAACCCTGTACGAATATGGCATGCATGAAACAGTAAGATAATTCATTAATTTGAATACCCTTATTTCAAAACACAACTCTAACCAATGACATCCAACAAAATCCCTTCACTATAAGATCGATTACGGATTTCTACTTGCATAAATTTTATCTCATAAAGTAGTACAGATTTTTTAATGAGTTATCTATATCCCCTCATGAATCAAAATTATATATAAATATCCTATTGATACAAAATGCACCTAAACCTTGTTAACTCCAATTTCGCCCAACCATGGACTAGGTTATGAAATCTCAAGTTACTATGAAAAAGTTATTTGTCTCCAATTATTTCCCCATTTCTTTTTCGATAACAACGGAAATCAGTTCTTTACATATCTTAGTCAAGTACGACAACCCTTTTCGATGTGGGTAACACTGGTTGATCATGTTATAGCTAATATGATAACACTCCGAAAGTTCAAAACCTAATCTAGACTCTCACATGAGTGTCCAAGTGTAGTAAAACTATTTTAAGGTCAATAATAATGTATAAAAGTCATTTAGTAAGTTTAAGATTCAAAACGTCAAGGAACGTCCACGACATCCGGAGATTAACACAAAAGTAGTTAGTGTGCCTCTTAGCCTATTTGAAGGGGTTTTAGGGGTCGGAATTTGATGAGATTTGGTAGTAATGAGTGTAACATGTATTAAAGTTGTTTTAGGGTTGAAATATCTGGGTACGACTCCCCAAGAACCACCCTAAGGGTCTTTGAGGAGGACCCTTCTATTTTGACCGAAAAGTTGTCATGGACAATGTCTACTAATGAAGGCAGATGATGGGGCGTTGTACAATAGATGGGGAATTGATTGCCTCCGTCAGTGGTCACCTAACTATTTTCCAAAAGGACATTTTTGCAATTTTCTGACCAAAATTATGGATGTGCAACACGGATGGGGTCTTGGTCATCGACTGACCTACGGCCCCTAGCTCGGGGTCTCGTAGGTCGGGTTTGCATTTTCCTATGAAATTTTAGTTAGTTTATCTAAATTAAGTTAGTGAGTTAGGGGTTTAATTATGTATTTGGGTTTGGTTATTAGGTTATTTAATTAACTATATAACTTACCCTAAGTCTAAAACCTCACTTAACACCTCTTAATCCCAAAACACAAATTTCTTTTCCTTCTCTCTTCTTTCTCTCTCCCAAATAGATGAACTACATTAAAGGGGTAGTTAAAGGTCTTAGTGAAGCAAGAAGGGTGATTTTCTCCATCAAACTTCAACAATTAACTAGGTATGGGATCCTTTTACCTTTGGGATTCCTTTCCCTAAAGGGTTTTTCCAAAATTGGTTTTCAAAAAGATGAATCCTTATGGGTTTCTTCCTATTACGAATTTGACTTTCTAAATTTTATTGTATATGGTTTATTTTGAATATTATGTTTATATTATGATGTATAATGATTCAATTGTGCTATTTCTTGATGATTTAACCTAGTTTGTGGAATAGATCATGAAATTGACCCAAGTCCCTAACCCTTAGTTTGAACTAGTGATGAATTGATGTGTAGTGATTCAATTGAAATCATTATTGTGTTAATTACTATTATGTGATGATATTACACTCATTATTGTGTTGAATTGGATGGATGATGGTAACACCTTGGATGATGAATTGTGAAGAACATTGGGTAAGTCTTGTGATCTCAAACCTTTACTTTTATTATGATTACTTGTGTTTAGTGATGAAGTTCTATTGAAGTACACCTTATGAAAAGATTGATTAGGTTTGGAATGATGTCGAATTGAAATATTTTGATTTATGGCTTGTGACTTGTTGACCAGGATGTAATGAAGGTTGGTGATGAATTGCATTTGTGCCTTATCATGATATGGTTATGTAAATGTGTTAACCACATATATATGAATTGCATTGAAAGGATTTTATCATGTAAATCCTATTTGGATAAAGACTATGACTATATAAGGACTAGTCATACATGACCTAAAATAAGTTATGATATTTAATGAAAAATGTTTCAAAAGGGACTCTAGCTTAGTATCAAATGAACTATAACTAACGATTGTCCTTCCCACATAGGGAAGGAATAATCAACATTGTATTTATGAGATTGGAGACTATAATGCATGTAGCATAAAGAGGGTCCCAACTACATCTCCTAGTTCTTGAACTATGTTGCGTCCATAGGAATACTAACTAGTGGATCCACATAGATGTTATGTTCATGTTTTGGTACTACCTTGGCAAGTAGTCCACCTTTTTTCGATGTAGGGTTCCATGACACCAAATTCCACATTATATCATGTGGTCTATGTAGATTAAGGCAAGATGTTCCCAAAGGTAAAATAAAGTAATAAAGTGAACTCTAACTAGGATGACCTAAGGGGTTTGGCTTAGTCTAGGTAGGGGTATGATACTCTACCTATACATTGCACTAATTAGCCTTGAGGGATGTCATTGAAAAATGTTCTTATGTACTTATATGCTTATAAATGTAAATGATATTTATATGTTTATCTTGCATGTTAATGACACTATGTAATATTGGTTTCACTTATGAATATGTTGATGGTATCCATTGCTAGATATGATGATGATTATGCTTGATGTTATGGTATGTTAAGTTAGGCATTGTTTATGGTTCTTGTTTGGTTTGCTTGATTGACTAAGGTTATGGGGCCTTACTTATTCATTGAACTAGATGACTAAATGGGTTTTATGACTAATGGTATTTCTTAGGTTATGGTGGCATGAACTCTAATGTATAATTCTCGATATTGTAACTTAATGATAGAATTGTGTTGGTTGTGTGCTCAATTATGTTGATATGCATGTTGACTTGACTAGACTTGATGTTGTTGGTCTTGTCTTACACATGGTCTTGACTTGAGGAAAATGTGCTTATTGCTTTGTGTTGGTTCTTTAATGTGCATAATGTATATTCAAATAACTTAGCATGCTTTAATCAAATGTCCCTTTTTGGGATAATATCTATGTTGTATGTGCATATGATTCCATACTTAGGACAAGTGATGTGCTAACATATTTCTCTTTTTTATCCCAACATTTTAGGTTCCGGCCATTAAAGGAATTGTGGGCATTTGATAAAAAGGCTTGGAATCATTCTCCAAGTGTGGGTTTGTCCTCAACTCCGAGGACGATGCCTTGTTCTTACTCTAATTATGTTTCTTTGTTATAGTCTAAATACGATCATTTCATTCTAGTTGTTTAAATATTATTTTAATCCCTAAGTGGCATTTATACATTGTGTAGGGGATTGTGCATATGGTTTGATTCCATTTAGATGGTTTAATATAAGACATCCCTTTTAAGACTATATTATGTATGTTGCCTATATGTGGCATAAAAGTACAAAACTATGTAATCCTCTTATATGAGGAGTCTATGTATACTCTCTATCAATATGTTATGTGTAAGCGAGAGGTCGAAATAAACCTCATGAAGTACATGTACATGAAAAGTTTTAAATTTTCCGCAATTTCAACCTATTAATGTAATGATGAATTCTATGAGACTAGTCCTAGTCCTCTCCGAGGATGACAACGCCTGTTATGTCTAGGAGGTACTTCCCGGATGTGACACACATGATCTCATGTCTGTTAAGGCTTATTCCCACAATAAGAACAATGTCAAATCCGGGGAGCACCCCCTAGACGTAACTAGTGTCGTTATCTTCGGAGAGGACTATCACTAGCCTCTTAGGTTAAATCATTACATTCATAGGTTACAAAAGCGGAAAATTTAAAACTTTTCTTCTATCGATTAGGAGGTTTACATAGACCTCTTGCATACACATAATATATTTTTATCGAGTATAGACAAACCTTTCGTATAACAAGATTAAATAGTCTTCTACTTTTATTGTACATATATATAAGATATAACATAGTCTTAAAACTGGATGTCTCATCTCGAAACCGTCTAAACAAGAGTATAATGATTGGGCGTAGCCCATACATCAATACAATAACAGCCACATATAGTATATACAATCTTTAGTACTCAAATGAAAGGAAATAAACATATTGTCTTTAATACTAATCAATATCCAAAGATAGAAAATGGCATTGTCCTCGAAGTGGTGAGGACCTACCTAACTTGGAGAGTGACAATTCCAAGCCTTCCTTTGATGTCTTAACAAACCCTTCAACGACTAGAACCTAAAATGTTGGGGAAAAAGGGTAAAATGGGGTTAGCAATTTACTTGTGCTAATTATAGGACCATATGCACACACCAAATAAAATCATGCTAAAAAGTGATATTTCCATTAAAACATGCTAATTTACTTTAAAAAGCATTATGCACATTTAAGAACCAATATAAGTCAAGATTACATATTCATTAAGTCAAAGCCATGTCACAAGACCAATAATACTAAGTCTAGTTAAGTCAACATGTATATCACATAATTGAACACATAATCAAGACAACTCTATTATCATGTCATAACATCAACAAGCATGTATAAGAGTTCAAAACATTATAACCAAAGCAAGACCATTACTCATGAACCCTCATTAATTCCACTAGTGCAATGACTAAGCAAAGCCCCATAACCTTACTCAATAAGGTAAACCTTTGCAAGAATCATAAAGAATGTCCAACTTCACATAACATACCAGTTAGAGTACATAACATCATACTTTAGCAATAGAGACCAAAACACATGTTCATAAGTGAAACCAATATAATACAGTGTCATCAACATGTAAGATCATCATATACATTATCATTTACATTTATAAGCATATACAAACATAAGAACATACTTTTAAGGCTTCCCTTAAGGCTAACTAGTGCAACGTATAGGTAGAGTCCCATACCCCTACCTAGACTAAGCCAAACCCTTTAGGCATCCTAGTTAGAGTTCACTCCATTAATTCATTTTTACCTTTTGGTAACATCTTGCCTTAACCGATGTAGCCCACATAATCTAATGTGGAATCCGGAATCATAGAACCCTACACATAAATAAGGCGGACTACTTTCCAAGGTAGTACCAAAACATGAACATAGCTTCTATGTGGATTCACTAGCTAGTATTACTATGGGGGTAACATAGTTCAAGAACAAGGAGATATAGTTGGGACCCTCTTTATTCTACATGCATTATAGTCTCCAATCTCATGAGTACATTAGTGATACTACCTTCCCTATGTGGGAAGGGACACTCCTAACTCTAGTTAACTCGGTGCTAAGCTAGATTCCCTTTTGAAATGTCTTTAATATCTTATCAAATCATCATATCTTAATGTAGGTCATAGGGTCTATCCCTTATATAATCATCATTATAGCTCAATTAGAATTTTATGAGTATTGTCCTTTCATTACAATTCATACATGTGAGATTAGCACATTACATAATCACATGATTATAAGGCACATTGGTAAGTTATCACCATCCTTATACCATTTATATTTTAGCAAAGAACTCATAAACCATAGTTCTAGATATTCCAGTTCAACGCCACACCAACTCTAATTAATCTTAGCATAAGTTATACTTTAATATAACTTCATCACTACACACAAGTAATCTTAATTGAAGTAAAGGATTGAGATCACAACACTTACTCAATCTCCTTCATAAGCCATCATCCATGGTTTTACCATCAATCAATAAATTCCACCTAATAATAGGAGTAACAACATTATACAATAGTAATCTATACAATATTAAGCCAATTGTATCATAACCATCCCAATTAACTTCAATTCATAACCTAGGGTTTAAGGTAAAAGGGTTCATCATGAATTCTTCAAAAATTAGGTCTAATACCAACAGTACATGTATTTGGGTCGTCCATAGATTGAATAAGATAGATTCATGAATCAACACATTCACAACTCCCTTTAATTAACAAGAACCAAGATTTGGGGGAATTTTGGAAAGAATATTATCTATACAAAATTCCAACAATTAACATCAATTACACAATAATGTACACTAATTAACAGTAGGAAATCACAATTCAACACAAAAAATTATCAATTTTGACGTTAGGAGAAAACCCATTCGTAGAGGAAAACCCTAAGAATTTGGGTAATTGAAATTCAACTTTGTGTGAACCTCTTGGGGAAAGGAATCCCAAGTTTTGCCCAGGAAAGTTGAGTGAAAACCTTGGAGATTGTGTATTCTTCCTTAAGCTTCTTATTCTTCGTTGGAGGGTGAATAGAGAGATAGAACGTAGAAAGAGGTGAGAGCAATTTGGGTTTCAATTTGAGGAGTTGGAAATGAATGAAATTGACCTTAAATCAATATATAGTCCACCCCCAAAATTTCCAGACTACCCCTCATTAAGTTAGAATTCCAGAAGTGAAGTCCAACTTAACTTCACTGCCAAGCCCCCGTCCATCACCATACTGAACTTCACGGTCTATATGAAGTGCACAACGGACCATGGTGTTGGTCATGGAAAGTGAGGCAGTAGCTCCTCCGAAGAGACCCTCTCAATTTTTCCCACCAAGGCAGAACCACAAAGCACCTTTCTCTCTTCTGTGAAGATGCACCACGACCTTTCAAGTAGCTCGTGTTGCTCTTAGGCAGTAGTTTCACAATGCCTTGCCAAATTCTCCTCATTTGGCTAAGGCACTTTCACGACCCAACCCTTCCTTCCGTCAAATGCACCACGAGTCGTGAAGTGACTCGTGCTACCTTTGACAGTGTCTAGGACATAATACCTCCATTCCCCCATGGCCATGTATCCTTAACAAGCTCCCCACCTTGGTTTTGGTCATGCTCGTGAAGGATGAGGTAGTAGCCTCCCTTCTTGGGTAGCCTTGGCCTCTTGGCTTTGGATTGCCCTTGATGGTTGGAACTTCTCATTTGAACTTGCTACTTAAGCCACTCATAGGAAACTAGATTCAACATCATCACCGTGCCATGATTAATCCTTAGTTACTTCCTTAAAACATTCAAGGCACCACACTAGTCCAAGTTACAAATTTACCGGATGTCTTGGACATTCCTTGACGTTTTAACTCAAACACCTTCTAAAAGTTTTATGTACTTAATTTAGGACCTCAAACAGTGTTCTAACCCTTAGATACTCATTTTAGGCTCTAGATAGTTCTTACACTTTCGAAGTATTACAAACTAGAAAATAAATAATGAGTTATGGTTACTCAACACGCTTCATATATGAGTTTCAAAGGCTTCAAAGATGATGATGAATATGCAGGATATGTTTTATGACATGATTCCTAAACTCATATTATATTTAACATAGTTAATCACGTGCTATAAATGAAATTTCCCCTTTTGCATGTTTTTAATGATTTTATGCATCGTTGTCATACTTGGTGCATTTGTGTACTAATACCTACTTTTCCTGTATTTTCTCCAACTGTAGGGCCTGGTTCTCGTGCTGATAATTCATGTGGCTAAGACATGGGATTGAATTTCTTCTGAGTTGTTACTCCTTATGATTTGAAGACGGCTTTTTCCCATGTTGTAGTTTTGTTCATATGTTTTTCCTTCTTGGATATGTTGTATGGGCTAGGCCCTATTTAATTGAAAATTTGTAATAGATGAAAATGTTGAGATTTAGTATCTCGACTTCTGATTTTCCATTATGAAAATTTTAGACTTGAAATGTGTTTTTACTTTTATTGTTCTATTGCTTATGTTATGAAGACTAAGTGGCTTGTGTGTAGTTTTTCGAGGTTATATATGCCATGTTACGTTTAGGGGCTACCCCTAGGTCATGAAAACTTTAGACCTTCCTCCATATCAAATGAAATTAATACAATCAGTAGGTTTAGTCTGATCTCTTGTTTTGATAATCTATATTAACTCTCCATATCTTACTAATATATGAATGGATCAATTATATTAAGACTCACTTAGCTTAAATTAGCATATACTATCCATATGAGTTAGATTTTGTTTAAATTAGCATATACTATCCATATGAGTTATATTTTGTTCTAATTTTTTTAAGGGAATATCTGACAACACATATGTATATTGCATGGTAGTCCTTTTTTTAGCAAAATTTATTGTTCAAGATGCATTGATATCTATGCGTTTTAAATTTTAATATTCAATGAATATATAAATGTGTGCATTATTTGAAAATAGTACTCAACTATTATAAGTAGTTTCTTAGAATTTTGTTCTATGTTCTTAATTCGTATAGCTATTCCACAAATGATGATATGTGCTAATAATTACTGACGTAAACATTCTTAAATTCTATCTTGGAAAATTAAATTTCACCAAATTGATCATAGTTTTGGAACTCAATAAAAGGGACTCTGGTTGATCTTAAATTTGGTAGATTCATTAGGACGACCTAGTAACAAATACCTTTTTCAAATCATTATATGAGTTTTTTTTATACTTTGTTATCAGGATACTTCCCTTCATTGTCAAGATTATGTAGTAGTGAACTATTAGTTTTGTGTGTTGTCTTAGACCTTCCTCCATATCAAAATTAACTCGCCTAAAGTGAGTAATTTATGATTGAATAAATGAAACTAAAGTGACTTTCACTTGAATTAAACTAACAGTAGACTCTCCATATTATTTAGGATTGTATAAGTTTATGGAGTGAATAATCAGTCATTGTACACATGTATTGCATGAGTATTTCTCTTTAACACTTCTAAAATGACTTAGGTAATACTAGATCCTAACACTTGTGTCTTGATGTTTTTATGTCCTAAAATGGGTTATAATGAGTTTAGGAGGAAGTGTTTAAAGTTTCATGAAGTTTGGAGGTCAAACTTCCAAAAATGTCCACTATGTTTGAAAGGTTTTGCTTGAAACATGCTTGTGTGTCTTAGTGTGTTTCATTGAGATTTATGTGCTCGTTTTAGGTAAAATTGTTATGAGAGGTACTAATTATGTATACTAACATATTTGAGTTGGAAAATTCCAGGAGAAACTCCCCAAGGACCAACCAAGGAATCCTTGAGGAGGACCCATCTTGATTGCCAAAACTGCCTAAGGCAGTACCACCTACGGAGGGCAATCGGCGCCTAGTAGATTGGTCGACGCCCCGTAGGTGGAGGGTGTTGGTCAAAACTTAGGCTAGGGATCTTAATATTCCAAAATGCCAGCCTCTAAACCAAACCACACACCAACAGGACGGTCCGTTAGTCGGGGTACGGGGAATAGGTTTACAACCGTCGATTGGTGGCCTGCAATTCGCAGCATCTCGGTCAAGGCTAAGGGTATTGGGTCATTCACCTAGCATTCCTAAAATTAGTTGGACGTTTACTTAGGTTTATTTTAGGTATTTTAAGTAGGTTTTAAGTCTTAACCACTTAAATGAATTCACTTTTCAAAATAAAACCCACCAAATCCCTAAAGAACTCTCTAGAACTCCTTCGGAGCTAAAACACAAGATAGAGCTCGGATTGAAGATTGATGGTGATTTCTCGATCAATTCTTCATAAAATTTGTGTTCCATCATCAATTGAGGTATGATCTTCATCCCTGAATATCTTTTAGTCAAGAAACAAAACTTCAAAGTGATTTCGGAAGTCTTTCAAAGATGAACTTTTCCATTTTGATATCTAGCCATGGATTCTTGTATAAAATGTTTTGAATCATTGAATATTGATTGAATTGATGTTAATCTGATGATTTAAACCTAAAAACTACATGAACCCAAGAAATTCATGAAACCCTAGATTTGACTATTTTTTGGGTTACTTGAGTATATGTTAATGCTATTGAATTCTTTTGTAGTTTCACTAGGGATATTGAATTATGAAAGAATCATGTTATAATTGTTAGTAATCTGCCCTAAATTGATAAATTCATGTTTTATTATCTTTGATTCATTGTATATTGTAATTGTTGGATTGAATTGTTAACTATGGCTATTTGTAAGAGCCTTGGTATATTGTGTTGGATTAATTGACTATGGATTGAAGTTGTGAGGTTGGATTAATGGTATGTTGACCTAACTTCATCAATATTGTGTAGTGTAGGCTTTAGATAGTAATAATTTTTGGTATGGTCCACTTATGGTGGAGGTGCTTATGTGCTATACTTGTGAATGATGCGGCCTTGTCAACATTACTTTATGAATTGTGAATTTATGTGGCCTCGTCGGCATTACTTTAAATATTATTGATTTATCATGTTATAAATTGTAACACCTTGAAAAACCAAGACACATTGTAAAGCCTAAGATAGGTGTTGTGAGGTCTATGTACTGTTTCTAAATCCACTTTGAATAAATATAGGACATTTAGGAGGTTTAAGAACAAAAACGTCCATGACGTTTGGGAAGTTGGTTCAAAGGGATGTTAGTGTGCCTTAGACCATTTGAATAACTTTTAGGGGTTGGAAATGTACAAAAATTAGTGGAAAGGTAGCTAAGAGGTGTTTGAGCGGTTTCATGATTTAAAAATCCGGGTACAACTTCCCAAGAATAAAGCAAGGGCCCTTGAGGAGGACGCTTGTAGTTTGATGCAACAGTGCATGGCAGTGTGCATCGACGGGACAGAAGAAAGACCGTGTGTGCATCGAGGGGGCATCGAGGCCACCTTCGTCCCACACTTAGGCTAGTGGAGAAGGCCCTTTCACCTGCACAACCTCTAAACTCATCGACAAAGTGTAGAGCTGCAGGCTACAGTCCATGTGTGGATCGACGGGGCGTTGATGCCACCGTCGCCCCACATATAGAAAATTTGAGAAAGCCCTTGGCTGCACTGTCTGTGACCAAGAATACAGAGTGCAGGACGGGGGGCTGTCTGTTGACTCACAGACGGCCCGTCGATCAGGGTTTCGCCTATAAGGGAAGGGTTTCCCACATAAATTAAGTTGGTCTTATTTAATTAATTAAGTGGTTTAGGGGTTAGTTTGGGATTAAAGGGAGACTAATTAAGCTGATTAAGTCCAACAATAAATACCTTAAACCCTCATTAACCTAAAGATAACTCTCAAATAAACTCTCTTCCTTCTCTCTTATTTCTTTCTCTATATGAATCTACCATTGAAAACTAGCAAGGACTAGGGTTTAGGGGCTGGAAAGGGACGAATTCACCATCAAATTGTTGACAAACGTTACGGTATGGGTTCTATTAACCTTTGAGACACTTTCCTCAAAGGGTTCCTTCAAAATAGATTTCAAAAATTTGAGTTTTCTTATGGGTTTCGTTCAATTATGAAAATAAAGTTATGGATTTAATTGTTGAAGATTTCTTTAGGTTATATTGAGTAGGTTAACATGTCATTAAACTTGTTTATGGTAATTGTTTATGGTATGGTCTAACTTGAAGAGTATGATCCTCCATTCCTAACCCTTGGTAGTGATCTTGACCTATATTGTATTGTGATCATTCAATTGAGTTGGTTGTTTATTTGATTACTATCCTATGGTGTTATTATAATTAAATTAACATGAATTATAGGCCTATCATTCTAGTTCATGATATGTGATTTAGATTATGAATTATAATGTCAAATTAGGCTATGTATCATGTCTCAAGTTGTGATCTAAAGATAAATTGTGTTATAGAGATGCAATAGGCCTTGTTATTCTATTGTCTATCATTGTGTGATGATGTTACTCCCCAAGTTTGGTTGAGTTATGAGTTGATGGTAAGATCTTAATCATAGACTATGAGGAAGACTTGGTAAGTCTTAGAATCTCTATCTTTACTTTGTGAATAATTTTTATTGAGTCATGATATTACATTGAAGCATGCCTTATTCTAGGATTATAAGGTTGTATGATGTTGAATTGAAATGTATTGACTATGTTGTGAGGTTGATTAAGGTGTATGTGATATAAGGATGGTGAAAACTATCAATGTGCCTTAATATGATATGAAATGCTAATGCGTTAACCTCAATTATATGAATTGTGATGAAAGGACTTATACTCATACAATTCTTATTGAGTTATTGATGATGATGATGATACAAGGGCTAGACCCTATGGCCTAAATTAAGTTATGATTGATAATTAAAGTCTTAAAGAAATTTCAAAAAGGGACACTAGCTTAACAGTGAGTGAACTAGATAGAGGAGTGACCCTTCCCACATAGGCAAGGTAGGAACACTACATTACTCTTGATATTGGAGAATATAATGGATGAAGCATAAAAAGGATCCCAACTAAATATCCTAATTCTTGAACTATGTTTCCCCCATAGGAATACTAACTAGTGCCTCCACTTAGTTGCAATGTTTCATGTTTTGGTACTACCTTGTAAAGTAGTCCGCCTTCTTGCGGTGTAGGTTTTTATGATACCGGATTCCACATTAGGTCATGTGGTCTATGTCGGTTAGGGCCAGATGTTCCCAAAAGGCAAAACGAATTAAAGGACTTGAACTCTAACTTGGATAACCTAAGGGGTCTAGCTTAGTCTAGGTAGGGGTATGGGACTCTACCTAAACATTGCACTAGTTAGCCTTGAGGCGATTCTTAGGAGGAGGTACTTATATATGTTTATGTTATGATAATATATGATGTATTTATGATGATCATGGTATGTTGTTGATACTATATGTTGATTAGTTCATTTATGAATATGCATTGGGTTGTAATGTTAATATATGTTGAAATGTAAACCTAAATACCATGATATGTAAAGTCGGACATTGGTCATGTTTTCCTGCTGAGGATACTTGATTGAGTAAGGTTATGGGGTTTGCTTGGTTATTGCACTTGTTGACTTGATAACGACTTGTGAGTAGTTGTCTTGCTTATTATGATAAGTTTAACTATTATACATTCTTGTGATATTATTCCTTGATGTTAGAGTTGTAGTAAAGCATGTTTTCAAGTATGTTGCGATAAGTATTACTTATTGAGATAGTAAGCATGTTTTGTTAGTTGATATGACTTACTTGACTTTCCATTAGGCCCTAAAGAGGTAATTTGGCACGATTTGATAAAAAGTTCCTTTTTATCATGTTTTGCTTGTGTATGTGCATAAGATCCCATACTTAGTACATGTGGAGTACTAACCCTAATTTCTTCCCTTTTTAACAACATGTTAGGTTTCGGTCATTGATGTTTGTGGAAGGCGACATTGTTGAAGGCTTGGATTCTTCCTATCATCCAAGTGGGGTATATCCTCAACTTTCGAGGGCAATGTCATCATCTAGCTTACGGATTTTGTTATGATTTTATTTACTCTATCATTCCTTTCCATTTTAATGGAGTATTGTACTTTCTTATGACCTATACGTGGTCTCATTGAATTGATGTGAGTGCTATGCCGATACTATGGTAATCGCTTAGATGGTATGATATGAGACAATCGTTGAGACTATTTCTATATTTTACGTATCTGTATGTGCAATAAAAGCAGATGGCTATGTAACCTTTCTATACAAAGGGTCTATGTATACTCGGTATGAATATATAATATGTGTATGTATAGGTATATGTAAACCACCGTGTAGTGATAATAAAAATTTTAAGTTTTTTCGCAGTTTTCAACCTATGAATGTAATGACATGAGACTAAGAGGCTAGTCTTAGTCCTTGAAAAGGACGACGATACCTGTTACGTCTAAAGGGAAAACCCGGATGTGACAATCTTGGTATCAGAGCATGAGGTTGAATATCGTTGAGTTATTTCTCTCTCTCTACCGCGTCTATGTAGGTTTGTATTCATAATTGTGAAGCGCACCACACTTGTGAGTAGAAACCTATATGATGCTTAAAAATCACTCTCTTTCTTGGAAATCCTATATCGTGCCAATAGAGTATACTTATGGTGTGCTTTTACATCTAATCCTATTGTTGTGCTTATAGGAAGCATGAACACTTGAAGGAATGCAGCTCGAAGACTTGAGGAGGAAATTGCCAATGCGGGAGATCCTCTCCATGATGAGCAAGTTCCACTAACTTGAAGAAGATGCTAATGCGGAGCAAGCCCCGGCCAACCCTCCACCTATGATGGAGGCTGAGATGAGGGATATTCTTGCTCAAATAGACCAACCAATAAATACTCAAGCACAAGCCACGATGGTTAAAGCCCAAGCTATGAAGACCCATGCCAATCGGGATATTTCTCCCCTTCCTCATCAACAAGTCACTACTATGGATTCCCATCTAAGGGACTCCTCTCGAATGAACCCTCCTACTTTCTATGGGTCAAAGGTTGATTAAGACCCCCAAGATAACATTGATGAGGTCTATAAGATACTATATTCTATGGGGGTGTCTATAAGTGAGAAGGCCGAGTTGGCCACATACCAACTCAAGGATGTGGCTCAAACTTGGTATGTTCAATGGAGGGATAATATGTTGTTGAGGGATGGTCCGGTGACTTGGGAGATCTTTAAGGCAGATTTTCTAGATCGGTTCTTCCGTAGGGAGATAAGGGAGGAGAAAGTGATGGAGTTCATCAATCTTCGACAAGGAGGAAAGAGTGTCCATGAGTACTCTTTTGAATTCATTAAGTTGTCCAAATATGCTTCGTCTTTGGTCTACGATCCTAGAGACCAAATGAATTTTTTTGTGATGGAGGTGTCGGAGGACTTACAAGAGAAGTGTCAATCGACCATGCTACATCACAACATGAACATTTTCTGTCTTATGGTTTATGCAAGAAGGGTTGAGGAGTCAAGGGCTAAGTGGAAAAGTAGAGATGCTAAGAGAGAAAGGTCATTTGATGGAGGTTCTTCAAAGAATATGCTTGAGATATAATACAAGGCTAGGTTTAAGAAGTGGGTTTCTAATCAAGTCCCTTCCAAAAAACCAAGAGCTGATGGTTATCGGGTGTCTAACCCTAAATTCAAGAAGGGAAAAGGTACTAAATCAGCAAAAGAGAAGACAATTTGTTGAAAGTGTAGCAAAAAGCACTATGGTGATTGCCTTAAGAGGGCGGATAATTGCTCTAGTTGTGGCAAGAGTGGTCACAAGATGAGAGATTGTCCAAAATTGAAGAGTCAAGACAATGGTAGTAGCCAAGATCAAACAAGTTATCACAATCAGAATTTAGACCCCAGATGAGACCGGCGTTGTTGACCTCTCAGAGGTCACAAACAAGCCTACATACGTCATTCTTACTTCATCTAGGTTAATTTTAGCAAAAATTTGAAATTTTTTGGTTCCTAACATGTTTATTAAATATTCTATTACATATATAATTGTTCACCATTAACCATCTAACATTAAGATCATCGAATAAAAGAAGCAGTGTATTATATCGATAAAGATTTACTTGCCGAAATGGCACAAATACAATGTCTGAACAAAAACCATAAAGAAACACTAGTGGTACATACTCCACTAGCTCAATCCTAAAACTAATCTAGAATGTAAATGGGCAAGCATCCTCGAAAGCATGAGGGTCTACAAAGTCCGTATGAATGCTCGACGTCCAAATGGTGGCAGCGTTGATCCTGTAGCTCTAGCGTCCACTTGTGCCTGCACCTAAAAGTTTAGAGTTGTATAGGGTTAGTACACACTTGTACTAAGTATGGGTATAAGCAAGTACACACCAAGGACATGCATGAGTAAGAATAGCTCTTTCCTAGCAAAATGATTATAGCAGGTCAAGTCAGTGGACTTGCAAAATTGAAATCAGGAAAGTGAGTGAACTTAACAAATTTGGAGTAGGAAAGTTTATGAGCTTTCCAAATTTAGATTAGGAAAGTTATTCCATGAGAGTAACATGCACCATCATACTTAACATTTTGTACACAGCACACAACAGCGTACACATAGCACGTATCATAATTCATATAACACATAACGTGGTTCGTATCATTTATTTGTATGCCATGAGACCTTGGAATAATGGACTTGACATTGAGACTTCCCAAAATGAGGGCTCAACATATGGAACCTCAACTAGGGAGTCGCTTTAGCAAACATAGAGTCTGCTGCTTTCATTCATACATACTTCATTTCATTTCATTTGTTGTTCAATAACCAAGAATGACCTAATGTCATTATTTGAATCTAACTCACCAATTGGTTAGCCTACCCTAACACCTTTGGTATCATTCGTTTCATTATGTGCATCATTTGAGGCTGGCATCATTCATTCATCGGAAACTTTAAATTTAACTGACATAGATCATGTGAGCATCATGAAATCTAAGGTCATGAAACCCCACACCAAAAAGAGGTGGAATCACCAGCCAAAGTGACCCAAAATGCTAGCGTACATGGGAATAGAACCCCGCCAGATCCCTATATTGGCAGTATAGGTTTGAAGACTATGATATATAAGAAAACTTATACCCGATATTCCGAACAGTCTCATCTCATAAGAGTTACGTGAACCTCTGCCCTTACAAAAAGAAGGCATCACTGCTCATAGCTAGTCTATCGGTGCTCGGTATAAAGTTCCATTACATTCAACTCATACGTCATGGAAGTTGGCTTCTAGTATGAGGACATCATAGCTCAATGGATGATTTCTTATCTCATCATTAGTATTAAGTGTGTTAATCTCAATACTTTCATTAGAGTATTCATAGAGACTGGTCTCTTCATTAACTTTACACTCTCATAGGTGAGTACGTTTTGGTAACATTTACTTAGGCTCATTTGAAATTGCTCTCATCTTTTACATTAGCCTCATATCATGTTGTCACCACATTCATTAACATTAGCACATTTGTTCTTCATAATTACTCACCCCTTTTTACGTGAATGTTTATTTCATCATATGCCAATGCACTTGGGCAGTTGGTGTGTTTCACACTCTTAGTTAACCCTTCTAGGGTTTCAACAATTCATTGTTCATTTCATCATATCATTTTAATTTCATCAATGCCAATACAATTGGCCATTTAGTGTATTTTACACTCGTACTTAACCCTTCTAGGGTTTCATCATTTCATTGCATTCATCGTAGGTTCACTTATTTTTAAGCGTATGCTAGACTTATGGGTCTTTACATACACGCCATGAGGCTTCATTCATAGTTCGTTTAAGTGATCCATATCTTCCTAAGATTATGTAGTACAAAACTTATGCATCTTGTAGGTATGCCAAGATCTCAATTTAGATCTAAGTAGCAGGCATTATTCTTGAACATTTAATTCATGTATAACGTATGTATCAATAAGGAAATTTGAGCAAGGAAACCCAATTTCGAATCCCTTGGACAACTCTTACATTCTTAAATCCCAATTTTTTAATACACTTTACAAACTCACTTAGTACTGCTCAAGAATTGTTTTCGATAAACATAAGATATTAATTCAAAGATTGTATTGTACGTGCACATAATGTTAGAAGAAACCATTTTCAGTTTTTAAGTAGATAATAGGTGGATATTAAATACATTTTTCCTATATCTCTCCTATTGTTGAGTTTGATGAATATTTTATCTTTTTTGGTGTATTAATGAATATTTTTTTAATAGTATTATCTCTCATGAATTTAATTTATTAATTTGTCTCATAAGAGAAATATCCTTTTTTATTGACTGAAACTTATTTGTACACTAACTTCTAAGACATTACTTTGGATAGAATTTTGAGGTTGGTTAAAGGATGAACATAGTGGTTCACTGAAACTGAAGTTACATGTAAGTCTTGTTTAGAAGAAAAATCGACTAAAAAATTTTTTTTCTTAATAATCAAAAAGGCAATGATAAGTTAGAATTAATCTATTCTAATTAGTGTAATAAATGAAAATTCAAGAAAAAGGTGACTTTGAGTATTCTCCGGTGATCAAAAAGGTAACTCATGATATGAAATATTTTTTGATATTCTGTAAGTTTTAATATCTTTATAAACTCAAAATACTTAAGAAATACATGACAATAAAATGGTGAGTTTATATATAAGTCACTGCAATTTGATTGTCGTGATGTACATATCTTGGCAGAGCTGATGAGTCACTTATTTGATAGAATAATTGCATTTCAATTGTCTATATTATAGGCTATATTATTTATTGGTTTAAATGTAAAAATAAATTGACTCTTATGAATATAATAATATTAATGATTGACTTATTTATAGTTGGCTTGTTTCTTTTTGGATATTTCTACATATCTCATTCTCAATTTAATTCCTTTCAAATCAGTTTCTTGGACAACTATTGAACTAGTTGGATTTAATGTAAATATAATCTTTGACATGTTCAAATATAGGATTTTCCACCATATGTGTTGAGAGGGAGGATAAAAAATTGGAATTAAGAAAGGAATGTTAGTTAATTGCATGTCCTAAAGAACGGAAGAAGGTTTATTTTGTTGTCCTAAAGAAAATAAGGCAATTGTTGACACAAGTGTTAGATTTCTAGAAAAATATCATTTAGTAAATCATGTTCTTAGAAGTAAACAAATTTTATAAGAAATGAACATACCAATAACAAACAAGTCAGTTGTAAATTTGGACACTTAAAAACATCTAACTTATGTGTCAGAATTCACGTTCCATTACATTTAAGTAGAAGGATAAATCTTCTAGACATAAGGAAATATACTACTTCAAGTAGTGGGAATGATGTTATACAAATTAAAAATACTATGTGAAGAAGATGGTAATATTTTAATACCGAAAGTTTTGAAGAAAATAAAGATCCAAGAACATGTAAGTGTGATTATAGTAGCAGCACGTAGTCGTAGTGGGAGAATCATAATGAAAATTAGTTTGTTTTGTATCTTGAGAGGACTTTCATGATAAAACTCCTGAAAAAGAAGTGCATTTTAGAGGGTTTCATAATAAAGCCCCTTAAGATCTAGTACAAAATCATTTTGTTACGACGAAGTACTACAAGACAAAAATAAATAATAAAATTAAAAATCTTTAGATAAAAATTAAAGGAATGCATGTGAAAGTTGTAAATATATTGTTAACAGTCTAAGTGGGAGATTGTTAGGGTATATACTATTAATGATGCGTTTAGTTAGCATTCTCAAATATTTCAAGATTAAATACCTTTGTGGGAAATAGGATATGAACTATTAACCATATATTTAAAAATAGTATATTAAAATAATCGTGATATTTAAAAACATAAGTTGGAGATTGTTGGGATATATACTATTAACCATATATTTAGATAAAGTATTTGTCATAGAATAATTATTTATTAAATATTAATAAATATTTTAATGGGTCACATATTCATTTATGGTGTCTATTTACTCATATAGTATATGATTTTGTGTATAGAGTTTTAGCTTATACACATAGGATTAAATCATGGGCTCTTATAAGTATAAGAATTTTTTATTCACAATCAAAGATAAATTAGATATGTCATCGATACGATTTTTGTGCAAGATTATATAAATTTATCTTGATTATAAGGATAGTATAATTTCATCTTCTTGTGCTATTCATTTTGTGTGCATGGGACCGAATAGAGATAGTTGCTTTAGACTAATAAACATTGTTCACATTATTTTGTTGACGTTTTTTATTGCTCTCTTTCATGTTTAAGTCTTTGTTTTTATTCTCGTTCTTGAGTGTGTTCAACCACCTTGACTTTAGTAAGTTACACTCTTCAGCTTGCTTTCATTTTCTTCGATATGTTTATCTCTTCATTGTTTTTTTGTTTATTTGGTGTTAAAAAAAGCAATAAATCTTTTTCTCGCTTATTATGTCACTTAGGTTCTTCAATTTTCCTCACTTTATTTGTTGATTTTTTTACTTTTGTTAATAAATATTTCATGTTTGTGTGTATTTTATTTAATCTAGTTGTGATGTGTCTGTAAACTTAAAGTTCTAGCCTCATATATTCATACAATAAATATTATCTTTTTTAAAATTGATAACTCATACAATAAATATTTGGAAATGTATATATGAAATAGTATGAAATGTCTTAGATGTTCCTTTTCACATGTATCAATTGGATAGAGTTGGTATCCTTAAGTGTGGTGCAATGATTTTTTATGTTGAGTTAATTGCTTCCAAGAGATGTTTGAGCCCAATGGTTGAAAATTTTATGGTACCTTTTGTTCATAGTTGGGCCAACACAAACCTTGATTTGAAATTTTGTGGATCCAGGGGCTTGTGAGTATGAAACTCAAAAGTATGTTGAGAAAATGCCCACCATCTTAGTCCGTCTATTATCAACCATTTTTATATTGACAGTGCTTCACTGTTTGTATACTACCTCAGTGCTTGGAAAATACATTCCTTGTCACACCTCGAGGCTAACCCTAGACACGGACATGGGACTTAGGATTATGAGTGATCCCAAGATAATCAGTCTGGCATAATCCTAAGCATACTAAAGATAAATTGAGTAATAAATTGTGCATAATCTAAATCATAAGAATAAATCTAAAATGATGGGGGGAAATATTATACAAAATCTAAATAAATGATAACTGTGAGTTTGAGTACAAATAAGAAGTCAAATTCCAAGACTAAAGTAGAAACTATATCTGAAATAAGGCTCTACTGACTACAAATGTTGGGAAATGGCCCAACTAGATATAGCAGAACTAAAATTAAAGCTAAAAGCGAGAAAATTAATCATGTCACTAGTCCATTAGAAATGAGGACTCACCACTAATGTTGCTGAACTGAAGATCGGGAACCGATCTATGCGTGATCAAATTGATGAATTACCTGAACTTGCATCATAGGAAGATATAGTGCAGAGTATGCGTCAGTACTTGAAAGGTACTAAGCATAAAGGATAGAGTAAAACTAAATAATAACATAACTAAATCAAAGCATATATCTGAGCAATGATAAAATATATAGGCATGATACAACTAAGAATACTAAACATTAGATAGTGAATGCAATGACCAAGTTTATAACATGTTCGGATTGAATACTAAACTATAACGACAATATGGTCAATACAATAAATTTTAACTTAAAGGAAAGGGATCTACTAATAACCGACATAAAACTACATCAGCTAAATATGGAGTTCGATGCATACGCCTCATCGAGAGGACCCAATATACACGGCCAAAGATATAGAGTCATGTTGGCATGATCACTAAAATGATGCCCGCAGAGGAGACTTACAACCTACGGGGTCCATAGTTCTAGGACTATATGGGTAACTAACCCTAGTCCAACTCGCTATTATGTTGCTCCAAATTGATTAAGTGATTAACACATTTTGACGAAATTATTGTGATAGATTGGATAGCTCAAAACTAACATGCAAAGTAAAAATTCAACATTAAAAAGATGATAAGGACACATTCATAAACAAAAGAATGTATAGCTAAAATCACTAAAATATCTTGCCTAGTATGTGTAAGTCAAGAGCTAAAGAACTACATAGTTAGGTTTCTATGATTCATGCAAGAAGCCAAGTAATAACATGATAAACTGATTTGGAACATCTAAATAATTAATTCAGGATAATCTTTGAAGTTCAAGAAGCCATAGTTCTAGTTAATACAAAGGGAATAAAGAATCTGACTGAATTCTAAGACCTAATGGGAAAAACGAACGCACAGTGAAATCCCACATACCTGGTGATGAACTCCGTCAAGAAATATTTTGATTTCGGGGCTGGAAGTGATGGAATCTTGGTGAGTTCTTGAACTAGGGTTGCTCTAATTTTTTTATGTTTTTGATTAATGATTTGACTTAGGCAAGTTATAGTTATGTTTCTAGGCTAAAAATAATCAAAACCACGTAATTTAGAGTTAAAACGACATAGTTTAGGTGTCCAATGAATATGGGAAACAAAAATAACCTTACTTAAAATATGATGAGGGCTAACCATGGCCACTTTCACAGACCGTGAAGTGGGTCGTGGGTCATGGTTCTTGGTCCAATAAACTTTGATTTTTGGATATTTTCCACGAGCTCTACCATGGGCCTATGAGGAGGAGCAGGAACTGTGAGGTCCCTGTGGTCCTGATGTACCGTGGTTTCACGGTATTTTTAATGCATTTTACTTAAGAGTCGTGTGTGTCTAGAGCCTTTTTGTAAGAATTATTTTTTATTTTGCAGGAAAGATGTCCAGGTTTAAAACATATAAGGCACCTAAAAAAATATAGAGTGTGACCAGTGAAGGCCATCGACGTGCTGTAGGTGGTGACCGTCGATGAGCAGTTTAGGTTATTAGAGAAGATCAAGGAAATCTGACAAAGTATGGAACCACGATAGCAAACGACAGTCCTTCGACTAATTAACGGACCGTACTGGTGAATTGTTGATTGGCTCAGAGAAAGTTCTAGTACCTGACTTTTCAAAGATTTGAAGTATGGAGCGACTGAGGAGCATCGACGGACCGTAGATGGATCAATGAACCATACTGTTGTTCAGCATTTGATTCAGAGAGGTCTATCCGATGGAGCAAAAATAATTCCATGTATAGAATAACGGAATCAGTCGACGGAGCGTTGATTGATCGACGAACCATCAATGAGATCGTCGATTGAAGTCGCGTTACTGGATCGAACTATCCTTATTTCAATTCCTTTTTATTTAGGTTTATGTTTTCTATTTTTAGGGCATTAAAACCTCGTTTTTGGGGTTAGCTACTATTGTTATTGTTCTATTTTATGTTGGAGATTGTTGGTTACAAACTTTGGGCAATTAATCAATTTCTGAATTTGTATTGAAGGTTTTCTTGCAATTTTTAGTTGAATAGATGGGCTTATTATTATTGTTAAGTAAGTTCATGATTTCTTTCTTGAAAGTCATGAATTGTGATCTTACTTGCATGGATAACTAAATCCACAACCAGGGTTGTGGAAACCATGAGTTATTAACAAAGTATAACTAGCAATAAGGAATTCAAAAATAGTATTTTTGCATATATTATTAATTCTTTTGCTTAGAAGTCTTTTTAACGAGTGCACACGTTAGAACTCGCCTTGTTGATACTTTCCGCACCAAGGAGGTAGGAACGGGAAAAGAATTATCAACATAGATGTAGTGTGATACTATCTAATAGGCTAGTATCGTTTGGTGTGAAGTAATAACTAAGTCATACATCAATTATGATGTCTAATATGAGTTAAAGGTAAGGTTTAGTAAGTTATACAAACGTACTCGGACAAGGTGCGGGGTGAAATTCTCTAGAGGTCGGACCAAGGATTTAGAGATACCTAACTTGCCACTTTGCATGTAAAACACTAGGAAAAAATTGTTATTGCTAGGAATATGGCGTTATTGTAACACTTCGAAAATCCAAGACGTTTTATAAAGCCTAACATAAGTGTCATAAGGTTTATACACTGTTTTAAAGTCTATTTTAATGAATATAAGTCATTTAGGAAGTCTAGAAACCAAAACTTCCAAGAACATCCATGATGTTCGGAAACTAGTTCAATAAGGTACTAGCGTGTCTTCACCTATTTGATAAGCTTTTAGAAGTCAGAAAATTATGAAAATTGGTGGAAGTGTGTATAACATGTTTTTATGTTGATTCATGTTCAAAACATATGGACACGACTCCCTAAGAACCAACCAAGAGCCCTTGAAGAAGACTCTTGCATTTTGGGGTCAAAGACTGCCTGGGCAGTGTGCATCCACGAAGCAAAATGATGGAGTGTGTGTCGATCGACGGGGTGCCAATGCCATACGTAGACAAAATGTAGACATTTTTAGCTAATGGACAATTTGGAACACTCTCTGAACTCATCAACGAAGTGCAGCATGGAATGGGGCAGGGGTCGTCCACTCACAGATGGACCATTGGTCGAGGTCTCATCTGTGAGTGCCTGACTTTTCTGCAAGTTTAAAGCAAGTTCCAATTAATTAATTAAAGGGTTAGTTGATTATTTGGTGGATTAGGGAGGTCAATTTAACTTAACACCCTATATAAAGTCCTTACCTAATTAAGACTAACTAAATCTCTCATAACTCACAAACCCAAACTCTCTTCTTTCTTTCTCTAGTGAAGAACTCCATTGAAGACCAAGCTAGGGGAGGGTTTAAGTGATTCAAATAGTAAATTTTCACCATCAATATTCATAAATTATTAAGTAATGGGATCTATTTCACCTTAGAGACATTTTTCCTCAAAGGGTTCCATCAAATCGATTTCAAAAGTTGAGTTTTCAAGTGGGTTTCATCCAATCTCGAAATTGATGATATGAATTGATTTGTTTATGATTTATTTTGGATACTATGAATAGATTAAAATGTATTCTAACTTAATTATGGTATATCTTGGTGGTTTGGTCTAGTTTGTAGAAGATGGCCTTTACCCCTTAAACCTAGGTTATGATCTTGATATGAATTATGTTATATTGGTTCAATTTAATTGGTTATTGGTTGGATTACTAATAGATGATGTTTTTATACTAATCATGAATGGAATGGGATGGATTATATTCCTATTATGCTAGTTCTTGAGAAGTTGATCTAGGTTATAAAGTATGTTGCTTGTCTTAAGCTATGAACTATTATTAAATTGTGGTTTAGTGACTCTTTTAGCCTTGTTATCATGTTGATCATTGAATTATGATGATGTTATACCCTAATTAGGTTGAGTTAAGGGTTTATGGTAATACCTTGATGATGAATTATGAAGGATACTTGGTAAGTCTAATGACCCCTATCTATTACTTCAAATTATGGTTAATTGTGATTAAGTCATGATGTTGTATTGGAGTATGCCTTGTATTCGGATTAATTGGGTGGTATGATGTTGAATTAAAATGTCTTGACTATGATTTGTGAGGTTTTTTCTAAAGATGTAAATGTTATAAGCATGGTGAATGATTTACCAATGTGCATTATCATGATATGAATATGTTAATGTGCTAAACGCACTTACATGAATTGTAATGAAAGGATAATATTCATGCAATTCTTATTGAGATATGATGATGATGAATATACAAGGGTTAGACCCTATGACCTGCAATAGCTATGATGATTAATAAAGACATTTCAAAAGGGACTTAGCTTAGCACCGAGTGAACTTGACAAAGGGAGGTGATGACTTCCCATAGAGGAAGATTCACCCTATAATTCAACATTTGGTGTTGACTCCCCAATGAGAGATACTTATCCAATGGACTCCCATGAGAGGAGGCCCCAATTTCCAAGTGCTATGAAGAGGTATTATACTGATCTCTTAGTTCTTGAACTATGTTGCCCCCATAGGAAGACTAGCTAGTGGATCCACCTAGAAAGCTACGTTTATGTTTGGTTTTACTTTTGCCAGTAGACCACTTTCCATCGGTGTAAAGTTTTACATCGGATTCCATACTTAGCTCTTGTGGTCTATGTCAGCTAAGACAAGTTCTCCCTAAACTAAAATGAAGTAATGAAGTAAAAACCAACTAAGGTGACTTGAGAGGTTGAATTAGCTTAGGTAGGGGTATAGGACTCTACCTATGCCTTGCACTAGTTTGCCTTTGAAGGGAACTTTAGAAGGTTGTCACTATGTATGTATATGCTTATAATGGTACATGATATGTATATGATGAACTTGCACATTGTTGAAACTATATGTTTATTGGTGTCACTTATAAATATGTTTTGGTCTACATTGTTAAAGTATAATGATATGTACTCTTAAATGCTATGTTACGTGAAGTAGGAGGTTGGTCATGATTCTTGGGTTACTTGATTGAGTAAGGTTATGGGTTTTTTCTTGGTCATTTCACTTGTTGACTTGATAAGGGTTTTATAGGTATTGTCTTGCTTTGGTTATGTTATATTAAACTCTTATTCATGCTTGTGGTTATTTATTACTTGATGATAGATTTACTTGATTATGTATTCAATTACATAATATGCATGTTGACTTTACTAGTTTTGATGTTGTTGTTCTTGTGATGTACATGTCTATGACTTAATGACTGTATCTTTTTGATTTGGTATGGTCTTGTTGAATGTGCATAAAGGTTTTCAAAGTAAATTGCATGTTTAATGAAATATCCTCTTTTAGCATGTTTTTATGATGTGTGTGCATATGGTCTCATACTTAGTACAAGTGGTGTACTAACCCATTTCTTCCTATTCCCCAATATTTTAGGTTCCGGTCGTTGAAGGACTTTTGGAGTTGACTTTGAAGAAGACCTGAAATTCTTGATCATCCAAGTTGGGTAGGTCCTCACTTTTGGCAATGCAACTATCAAGCCTATGATGTTGTTTTTAGTATTAAGACTCTTATAATTCTTTCTCTTAATTTGGGTACTAAACATTGTATGACCCATATGTTGTCTTATTGTTCTTATGTATGGGCTAGGCCCAATTTGATATACTCTTATTAGATGGTTATGAGATGAGACGACTATTTTGAGACTATGTTATATTCTATATATGTATGTGCAATAAAAGTAGAAGACTAAGTAATCTTCCTATACGAAGGGTCCATGTACACTCGATATATATATATATATATATATATATATATATATATTATGTGTATGTAAAGGTCTATGTAAACCTCTGAGTAAAAGTAATGAAAAGTTTTAAATTTTCTGCTAAATTTGGCTTATGAATGTAATGATGTAAGATAAGAGGCTAATCTTCGTCCTCAAAGAGGAGGATGACTCCGGTTAAGTCTAGGGGGCATTCCCGGATATGACAATTATGAACCTATGGGGAACACATATACCCTATTTATTCTTACAACTTGATAAAAATGCAACATTTACTTTCATTACTTGTTAACTTGTATTGCTTAAAGAACTTGTTTTACAAACCCTCCCCCTTTAATTACTTGTTTTGGAATGACATTGACTAAATAAACGTAATTGTGGATTAAAGTTATGTTTAAGCCATTTTCCTCGTGGGATCGATCCCAACCTACTAGTTCGGTTCTCCACTTGATTACGACCGCTTATACCACTTAATTTTAAATTATATTATCAAAATTTAGTCAACGATTTCCTGATTTTACTTTTACTTCTTTTTGTTTTTCTAGGTCTAGCTTTAGTGTGTGCCAAGTACACGAAGCTAAGGAGAACCAATCATTCCATTCGATCCCAAACATAATAAAACCTTAAGAAGAATGAAGAATCAAGAGGTCCCAGCCAACACTAACCGAGTGAATTTGGGTGAAGAAGCAGGCCATTAGCCTTCACTACCAGTTGACGCACACAATAAGGCACTAGTTAAGAACCAACTAGGAGAGGTTGTGAGACTGCAACATTTAACAGTCCCATAACTTCAGGATTACTATAGGGGAGTCGTGAGCATTGCATATTCTGATGGAGATCTTATCCTACCCCCTTTTCCACCTGAGCACACATTCGTGGTGACATGTAGCTTAATGCAAATGCTCACTATGACGGGCTTATTCTCGAGACGGCCATCGGATGACCCACATGCTTATATTGCTAAACTGAGGTCTGTGTGCAAAAGTTGCATGGGTAGACCAGAGTTAGATATAAATGTGATTGGTTTTACGAGTGTTTTCTCTATCATTGACGGAAGATGCCTCCATATGGTTTACTGAGATACCTTACAACTCCATCTACACTTGGGATCAGCTGAGAGATGTGTTCTTAGCGAGATACTATCCAGTGTCCAAGAAACTTAACCACAAGCATAAGGTAAACAACTTTGTGGCATTACCTTGAGAGTATGTGAGTAACTCTTGGGACAACTTACTGTGTTCGTGAGAGGAGTCCCAAACCACCACATTGATGATGAGTCACTAAAGAGTACTTCTACATAGGTCAAGATGATAACAACAAAGCAGTGCTCTATACTATTGTAAGTGGTTCCTATGGAAAATGCACATATGTGGAGATTCAAAAGAAGTTAGAGAATATATCTCGCAACAATAAAGCTTGGAGCACTAGCAAGTTGGACATTGGGAGAAACACCTATGTGGTTCAAGATATAAACAACCCAACTATATATGAGATGCCTGATGATATGGCGTAGATGAGAACTGAGTTGGGGTTGGTCTTGAAACAAGTGAGTGGAGGTGCAAAGAAGGTCAATGCGGTGAACTATTTGACTAAACCACCATTGATGGTAGATGAGTACTATTATGAAGAGGATGCCTATGTAGTGACTGATCAGATGAGGGGTTTCCGACCAAACGCTCAAGGCTCCAATCAGGAGAATTGGTGACAAGGTTAAGGAAACCAATGTCGAAACTATGGTTACTACAATAGACATGGTCAATATGTTCAATATGGGAACTACAAACTCGAAAACAACTTCAACTACCTTAACCATAGTACCAGGAATGATCAGAGTTGTCCCTATGTTCCCTCACAAAATTGGGAAGTTTCTCCCAGGGACGGTGGAGATAGTATGAAAAGAGTTGAGGATATGTTGCAGAAGATGATAAGGAGGTTCTGTGCGAGTGATGAGAATGTCAAAGAGATGAGAGGTTACCTAGATAACATCACGAAAAAGGTGGATGCAAATGTGGTTTCGATAAAGCATCTTGAGCTACAGATGGTTCAACTGTCTACTACTGTGAACCCATGCTAACCTGGCACTCTTACAAGTAACACCATCCAGAATCCTAAAAATGACGGGCCTTGCATGGCAGTCCCTACTCGAGGGGGTAATCAAACCATTATTCACCTACTTTGTCTATAGTAGAAGGTGATATGAGAATGGGTAAACTGTAGTAGAAGCTAATGGAGAGTTGGTGGACAAAACGGCAAAATAAGCAGAGGTATCTCAGAAAGTGGTCCCCATCCCTAAATCTCCACCATCATTCCCAAAAATTAGTTAAGAAGACTCAAGATGGTAAATACTTGCAATTTCTCACTCTTTTAAAGTAGTTTTACATCAATATCCTTTTGATAGAAGCTTTGAAACAAATGCTCGTTATGCTAAGTTTATGAAGGATATGGTGACAAAGAAGAGATTAGTGAGTTTTGAGGATGATGATAGAATGAAGTATTGTAGTGCTATTTCTACAAGGTCTCTTGTGCAGAACAATGAAGATCAGGGCGCCTTCAATATTCCATGTACTATAGGGTTGCTACACTTTGTGAAGGCACCATTTGATCTTGGTGTGAGCATATATCGCATGCCTCCATCCATTTATAAGAAGTTAGACTTGTATGACCCAAAGCCTACTATAATGCGGTTATTGATGGACTACAAACTGTGAAGAGGCCCATTGATATACTCCATGATGTGCTTGTGAAAGTGGAGTCATTTATATTTCCAGTCGATTTTGTGATTCTTGACTGTGAGATTGACTTTGAGGTTCCCATTATTCTAGAAAGATCATTCCTTGCCACTGGCGTGCATTAGACGACATGGAAAAGGGGCAGACGAAATTCAGGCTGAACAATGAAGAAGCAACTTTCAATATATGCAGGTCCATGAAGTAGAGTGGTGAGATCCAAACGGTATTTGTTATATCCTACATGGTTGAGAGTATATTTGAGGTGAAAATTGAAGATCAACTAGGTGTCGAGGCACTAGTGTCAATTATCATGAATTTTAATAGTGATGTTATTGAAGAGTATGGATATTTTGTGGCTACACTTTAATGAAACGAATATCGGTTAAAGCCAAAAAAAATTGGTGTTGGATAAGAAACATCACGAGTCTCCACCCGCTAAACCATCTATTAAGGAGGTCCCAAAATTAGAGCCTAAGGCTCTACCACCTCATCTGAGGTATCTGTTCTTAGGTAAAAATGATACTTTGCCTATTATAATTGCAGCAGATTTGAATGGACAACAAGTAGAGATCTTAGCGGCTGTATTGAAAAAGTTCAAACGAGCCATTGGTTGGACTATTGCAGACATTATTGGGATCCCTCCCGACATTTGTTCCCACAAAATCCAACTCATGCCCGATCAAAAACCAAGTATTGAGCACCAAAGAAGTTCTAAATCACCTATGCAAGAGGTAGTGAAAAAGAAGATCATCAAGTGGTTGGATGCTGGAGTCATCTATCCTATTGTGGACAGTATTAGGGTGTCCCTATTCAGTGCGTGTTTAAAAGGGGTGGGATGACATTGGTACCTAATTAGAGGAATGAGCTTTTTCCAATGCGGCCAGTGACTGAATAGAGAGTTTGCATGGACTATCGAAAGTTGAATGCGTGTACAAAAAAGGACCATTTCCCTGGTGCCCTTTATGGATCAGATGCAAGACAGACTCGCAAGCAAAGGTTGGTATTGCTTTCTTATTGGCTATTTAGGCTACAATTAGATCTCCATCGCTCTAGAAGATCAAGAAAAGACCACTTTCACTTGCCCCTATGGGACTTTTATATTCAAAAGAATGTTGTTTGGGTTATGTAATGCACCGGCGACCTTCTAGCATTGTATGATGTCGATATTCTCTGATATGGTGGAGTACACTATTGAGGTTTTCATGGATGATTTTTCTGTAGTGGGAGACTCCTTTGGTTGTTTTTTGACTAATTTGAATGAGGTTCTGAAGAGGTGTGAAGATTGTATTTTTGTGCTAAATTGAGAGAAATGACACTTTATGTTAAAAGAAGGCATTGTTTTTGGCCATCGCATAATTGAGAAAGGGATAGAGGTTGTTCAAGCTAAAGTGGAAGTAATAGAGAAGCTTCCTCTTTGTCAAGGGTGTGAGAAGTTTTCTTGGGCATGATGGTTTTTATAGGAGGTTTATTAAGGATTTTTCAAAAATGGCACATCCTTTGTGCTAACTTCTCTAGAATGAATGTAAGTTCTATTTCGATGAATCCTGTTTGAAGGCATTTGGAAAGTTTAAAGAGAAGTTGGTGTTCGCGCCCATTATTATTTCACCATATTGGAATGAGACATTTGAAGTGATGTGTGATGCGAGTGGGGCTTCACTTGGTGTGGTATTGGGACAGAGAAGGGATCAAAATCATTCACCACATCTACTATGCGAGTAAATCCCTAAACGAAGCTCAAAAAAACTACACAGTAATTGAACGAGTAAAGCCCTGAATGAAGCTCAAAAGAACTACACAGTAACTGAAGAAATTTTCTTGGGTGGTGTTTGCATTTGAAAATTTTCGCTTCTATTTGCTTGGCACGAGGGTCATAGTGCATACAAACTATTCTGCTTTAAGGTATTTTTTGTCAAAGAAGGATGCAAAGTCAAGGTTGATTAGATGGGTAATATTGCATCAAGATTTTCATTTTTAGGTATAAGATAGAAAGGGGACTGAGAATAAACTTACCGACCATTTATCTAGATTGGAGAATGAATTTATGCGTGAATTAGGAGAAAAAGCTGAAATTAATGATGCATTCCCAGATGAACATGTATAGGCCACTTCTCATGATTTGATCCCATGGTTCGCATATTTTGCGAATTATCTGGTAAGTGATGTAATTCTTTCAAAGTTGACCTTCCACCAGAGGAAAAAGTTCATGCATGATGTGAGAAAGTTCATTTGGAGGCATGTCACTCCTCGCCTGTGTATGGGTACCATAGTGGTATCCATACTACGCATAATGTCTTGCGGTGTGGATGTTATTGTCCAACTAGTCACCAAGACACTCATGTTTTCGCCAAATCTTGTGATCGATGCCAACAAGATGGAGGAATTTCGAAGAGACATGAACACCCATTGAATTCTATTCTAGTGATTGAGCTATTTGATGTATGGGGCATTGACTTTATGGTCCCATTTGTTAGTTCTCATAGGATGAAGTATAATCTTGTGGCAATTGACTATGTGTCAATATAGGTGGAAGCAATTGCACTTCCTAAAAATGAATGAAAGAGTGTCACTGCATTCTTGAAAAAGAAATTTTCTTAAGATTTGGCACACCTAGGGCCATTATTAGTGATGTTGGCTCTCTCTTCTGTAATAGAGTTTTAAGAGGGCTATTGGAGAAATATAGTGTTCTCCATAATGTGGCTACTTCTTAGCATCCAGAGACTAGGGGACAAGTTGAGGTGTCTAATTATGAGATCAAGCAAATTCTAGCGCACACGGTGAATGCTAATAGAACTGGTTGGTCAAGGAGGCTTGATGATGCTCTTGGGCCTACCGCATTGCATACAAGCTCTCATAGGTATGTCTCCATAAAAACTTGTATATGGGAAGGTTTGTCATTGTCGGTCGAGCTAGAGCACAAAGCAATGTGAGTGATGAAAAAACTGAAGTTGGATTGGACTAAAGCGGCAGAACAAAGACTAAATGGGTTGAATGAGCTTAATGAGTTTCTCCTAAAGGCCTATATAATTTCAGCCATCTACAAAGAGAAGATGAAGAAGTATCATAACCAAAGTATTGAAAAGCTAGAATTTGCGGTTGGTGATTTTGTGATTCTATTCACCTCTAGGCTATGCTTGTTTCCAGGAAAACTCAAGTCCAAGTGGACAGGGCCATTTCATATATCAAAAGTGCTCCTACATGGAGTGGTCGAGTTGGAGAATAAGGAAGGTGCAAATATCAAAGTCAACATGTAAAGGATAGAGATCTATCTGGGGCAGGCAGAGAGTGTTCATGAAGTGGTTGAGGCCTATCATCTTGATGAAGTATGAGCAATCAAGGGGCATGCGCCATGTCGCGACGTTAAATAAAAATCTTCTTGGTGTATTCTATAGCAACCCAAGGTGTATTCTCTAGCCAACGATAGGCTTTGTTTTCCTTGTAGCAACAGTCCTAGTTTTGTTTCATTTTTTTCACCAAATCATTTTTGCTTGTGTTCTACTGTTGGACAAAGATTAGTATAAGGTCCATGTCACAAAAGTATCTAGAAAAATACAAAAAGAATAGCCTAATGGGTGATACATGTGCAAGGAGCAAAAGCAAAAATTTACAGAAAATGGTTTGGTGTAGTGTTCTACAAACCCCATCGACGGACCGTTGATGGTGTCCGCAGATCCCAGGCATGTTCCCAAATTTTCCCCGAGTCTAGAAGTGATCGACGAACCCTCGATGGGGTTTCGTAGGTCCAAATCTACCAGTGACCCGACTCGACCCGGCAGGTATATTATAAGACATAACTGTTCAAATTCATTTCCTCTCTCAAATTCTTTTAAAATCCATTCCATAATTGTTTCATGCCATAATTTCCTTCCTAATTCAACCTCTCCAAATCCCAAATTACTCACCCATCAATATTTTTACTTCCTAAACTCTCTCTCTCTCTCTCTCTCTCTCTCTCTCTTTTCCAAAAGTCTTTGTTTCTTAACCCTTCGTTGTCCACTGATCGAGTTCAGGCGCGTAGGCTACGATTTCCAAGTCTCTCACAACCACACCACTGCTTAGAAAGGTACTTCAATTTCATTTAAAATTTGTATTCTTGTTCATATTTACAAATAGGAATCCGAGAGTGGGTCTTTTCCTTGGGACAAAATGAAATGAAATTGCATGCTAAAAATTGTGTAGTTACATCCCTCGGAATGATAGAATGTGGTTCTGTAACCTATTAAGTCTCTCAAAAATGTGGATGTCTTCGTATGTTTGAAAATTACAACTTAGGGTTCCTTATATTGACTGAATTAGTGTGATATTTGTATGAAATCGGAACCCTAGGAATGATTAAAAATGCATGTCTAAAACATGATTCTGTGAAAAGGAGTCACTAAAGGAACTAAACATTTGAACATGTAAAATACCTCAAATTAGTCGCAAGATAACTGTATGAGACCCTGTCGACTGATCGACGGTAGTGCACTATAGTTTGTCGACTGACCGATGGACCGTTTTACACGTCTATCATTTCGCTTAGTGGAACAACTATAACTAAATTCTAAAATAAATCTAAGTGCCAGACGATAGACCGTTTTGGACGTCCGTCATATCCATCAGAGAAGTTTGTGTTTCATCCTCTCTTGAATAATTCTAAGTGTCAAACAACGACATGATCAACGGACTATTGATTGATCAATGAATCATCGACAGTTCCCGTTTATCTGACTTTGCAGGAAGAGTCTGTGTTTATTATACTCAAGTTTTCTTCGCACCATAGTTTTTCGAGTGTGTAAGTATGCTAGGTTGAGACTAACAACTACACTACAGGTACCGATGGATCCTAAGAAGGACCTTTTTGATGCAAAGAGGGGCAAATCTATGTCGGTCGCCCCGTCTCGTCAGAGGATATTAGATTCTGAAAATGAGCAAGACCCAGCTTATGTCTCTCTATCTTCCACGACACTGACTACAGCAACACGGGTCACAAGGGGAACCCCCCAGAAGGTGACTTCTTATGTAGTCACTGCCTCCCAGTCTAATGAGGAGCGCACACTAACCGATTCATCAATCAGGGTTGTTTCCAGTTCTAAAGAGGGCTTAGCATTCAGCACTGAGTATGTCTCCGCCTCAGGGTAGGCCCAATCTTCTAGGTCAAACGAGGCCACTAATTTCGGTTCCACTTCTCAGGGGGCAACTAGGTCGGAGGGCCAAGACCAACAAGCCTTGTCTGATGAGGCTACTAGTTAAGAGTTTGTACCTACACCCCAAGCTGATGACCCCACACCTGTTGCTGATGAAACCAAATTGGTGGTGCATCGAGGGTCAATACAAAGGGTACAGAGATGCAAAAATGTTGAACGAAAAGGGGGTGGTGACCCGGCTGGTTAAAGTGGAGTGTCGAGTTCTCATAGGAGTTTGCACACGGTCCTTAGTATTACTATTTTCACCTTGCAAGATTCTTATGTCCTCAACTGTATTTTCCAGGAAGTTTTTGTAGTAGAGTAAAGCTCAAAGTTGCTTTGCATTATGTTGCTTTAAAAGGTATGTAACACAACTAACCCAAATTTATTGCTACTACACTCTACAACTGTTATAACACTTCTCCTGTTTCCATATAAACAATGGATTATTAGTAATCTGGGCAGGTGTTTTTCAACCACATCTCACATAACTACAATAGTAACGAGAAGATCCAAATGATTATCAATAGCATAGTAGGTGGTTATGTTAGTATTCTACCTTTCCCAGTACTAACATATGTAAATATGTATTACATCATGAACGTATATATGCATATGATTAATTCAAACAATATGCTTAATTATATAATAATGAGTGTATAAATCGTTCAACAAAATGTTATGCTACCCATTAAATAAGTTGCCTTGAATTATAATAAAATTTGCATCTCAATACAATAGCACAAATACATATATTATAAATATTAGGCTCGTGCACACACGGACAACCACCATCTAGTAATAGTATAGTAGCAAGTGGGAACCAAAAATGTCTTGAAAACAGACAATTTTACTTGTCATACATACCTAACATATCACATGTATTAACATTAATGAACATGTGTTATTGTACCTTTATCTTTAAACTACCACAATATGATTTTTTTTAATTATAATATTTTATATTCATTTTGAACCTAATTTATTAATGTCACAACCCAACCACCGAGTCGTGTGGGCACCTAGGCTAACACCTAAGTAGGAGAATGCTCGATTCTCAAACAGTTTAATACATGTGGAGGATTTAGAAAACTGAAAAATAGACAGAAATTTATGTAGATTTCATAAATAAAATTTTAAAACAAATCAAATTTAACTTGTGAAGTAATGAACTTCCCCAGAGATGTAGTTTAAATATGTACAAGAGCTACTTATATTACAAGATACACATAATTAACAAATGAGACAGCTCCCACCACTTGGAAGGAAAAATGGAAGTTGTTTGAGATTAACTTAATCTTCACCTATGAAACCACACTGACCCTGCAACCAAACTATGCCAAAAAAGCAAAGTAAGAGTATATATCTGCACAAACACACGTACTGGTAGGAATCATCGGTCAACCTGATACCCACCACATAATATAAGAAATCGACTAGCAAGAAACATGAAATAAGACTTATCATTTCTCCACCTTATAATTTCCTGCCCTTACCATTCTCGGATAATTTAATCATATCAGTAAACTTGACTCTAACCCTTAATCATTTTTTTCTTGATCATAACTTAACCATTCTACCTGTTAGAGGAGGTTCCATATGTAACAACTACCAACCCGGCCAACCACTCATGATAAGTCCTTACTTCTTCTACCTCACCACTCAACCCTTGACCCCATAGTACCTTCTATCAAGGCTTGTTAATTGTCTCAATACTGATTCTTTTTCCAGGGTATACCCAAATGTTACATTAAGGACATAGCACCACCCAATTCATAACAACAATACACATGACCATCTCTAGAAGTAAGACATAGTAACACCTAGACTCTTGGCCTCCTCTTATCATACGACATCTCAATTTGTGCCTGACAATTCAGAAATTATTCAATACTAGATACACCAAATTTTCTAGTGAAACCGCAATCCATATTAGCAAGAACATAATTCAGGTCAGTCCCGTTGAAGAACCGTCGCACTAGTGGTATATAGCCCGCTCTAGCGAGTTGATGGACCCAGTGTTTGCCCCAAGTTTTTCCTTTCATAAATAATGATGGTTCTAATTGTTACAATGAATACCAATTTTCCCCTTGTTTGTCCCCGAACGACAAGCAAAGGGGTCAATATATGCCCTTTTTGAGTACTTCTAAACTAACGAATCGGCCCTACTATGGAACCACAAAGGATGGTATTTTTTCAATCTTAAGCACAAAAAGATAAGTATACAATGGACCGATTTGGGGAAATGAGGCAACGCACGGAGAAAGAAGTGTGTGTAATTGCACCGCCCGGCCTTGCCAGAGCGGAAACCTTCCCGCTGAGGCAGGGCCGCTATGGTGGGGACACCCCTCTTGTAGCGAGGATGCAAATGAAGTAATGGGTTAAAAGAGGAATGGATTCCCCATATCCTCCCTTTCTCTTTCAAAAACTCCCAAAATCCTCTTGGTCACTCTACTCTGAACGTCAAAATCAAGGTAACGTTCTCATCCCTTAATCTATTTACTTCTCGAAACGGAGAAGGATGACTAAGAGGTTTTGAAGTAGCTAGAGCTAGCAGGAAATGCCTCAAGGTAACTCATCTACAATATGCTGATGCTACCCTGATATTATGTGATGCTGAAGAGGACCACCTCAAAATTTTGAGACTTATTCTAGTCTTGTTTGATGGAATGTCTGGACTTCGTGATAACTGGAAAAAAAGCTTCTTGTATCCAGTTAATGAAGTGTCAAGTATGGAAAATTTGAAGTTAATTCTTGGTGGTGAAGTAGGTTCTCTTCCAACTACTTAATTGGGTATTCTTTAGGGGCCAAATCCACATTTTTGGAAATTTGGAATTGGGTGATTGACAAGTGAGAGATGAAAGTAGCAAGGTGGAAGTCTCAGTGCCTCTCACTTCTTCCCCTTGAAAACTTTTACACTAGTTGAGTCAGGATTTCCAAATGGGTTCCTCTTACCATAGTTGAGTCTGGGTTCGTTAAGTATGTATCTCATGAGATGGAAACCTTCTACCTTAGTTTAGTACGGCTATCTAGAAGCAATCTCCTTATCCAATAACTATGTGCCTTCATAGGTCTTTAACTAGTGTATCCAACTAAGTTCAGAGTTTGATTCTACATTAGGCAAGTAGGACAACCCATTTTTGGTGTGGGGTAGACACTAAATTCCATGATAAGCTCAAATGGTCTATGTCGGTTAAGACTTAGTCACATAATATGATAATGTGAACAAGAATATCAACTATAAACTATGGCTACTCAAGAAGCTTTACTTAGGGTGGGTAGGATTATAGGATCTTACACATGCATTGCACAAGTAGATTTTAAGGGTGCTTATGTTATGTTTCCGTTATGTTATGATGATCTATATGTATATGTTTATGACTTATTCTTTTACACTAATATTCATGATGACTTTTACACTTGGTAAAGTGCTAGTTTTTTCAACTACAATGTCCTTTTTAGTATGTCTTCATGATTTTATGTATGATTATCATACATAGTGCATTTTTGTACTAACCATTTTTCCTACATTTTCCATAAGTGTACGGTCCGATGTTTAAGGCGATCTTCATTTGATTTTAGCTTGGATTCGACTATTCTCCTTGCTTGTCATGAGTCCTCATTGTTCAAGGACGGAAGATATCTTTGTAGTTCCTTTTTTTTTCTTGTATTTAACTTTTGGATTATGTTGTAAGTATTGTGACCCTATTTGACTCAAGTATTTTAATAGATGGCTGATTGAGACAAGTCTAGACTTACGCTTTCTTTTATGAAAATTTTGGTCCAGAAAATGTGTTTTACTCTTTATTGTTATGTAATGATATGTTAAGTGGCTTATATGGGTTTTTTCGGGGTTTTATGTGCCTTGTTATGTCTAGTGGTACCCTTGGGTCGTGAAACATGCATCATAATATAATATTAATAAAACTATCTTCTCATACAACTAGTACTAATTGTACCTCAAACATAATAATTTTTTTCATACACATGCATCCCATACTTTAAAAAAAAATAACAATTTTTTAAAAAAATTCTCTTTTCTGTTCTTTTCTTCTTCTTTTTTCTACTTATTTGAAGAGTGGAAACCTCCCTCGTATCAACATGCATGCTTGATGTCTCTTAAATTAAGTGGAACAATATTTAATTCTTGTTATCACCTACTTATTATTTTTGCATAACTTAACATGAGTGTTTCCTAGTTTTTTATAATCTTTTTTGTTCCTGTCTTTTTTTATTAATTAAATTGTTCTATGTGAAATATTAAATATAAAAAAATTTATTACCTTTTTTAACAACTCTTAAAAAGAAATTACATAAAATATTTAGTTGACTCTTCTCATTTCATCTGTGCTACATAAATTCTATATTAAATGAATTTTAGGTTTCTTTTATATAGTTTAAAATAAGTGAATTATTCAAAGTTCAAAATAAATGTTTGAATTTTCTTTTTCATTTTTTTTTACCTCATTTATATTTTTATGTGATAAGTTCAAGATAGTTAATTGCTCATATTTATAAATTTATTTTGAATTATTGGAAAATGACCTAAAATACCCTTGAAGTATTACAAATGGTACAAACTACTCTCCATCTACCTATTGACTCCCAATTGCCTTATCATCCACCTATTGACTCCAAAATACCCTTGTCATCCACCTTTGGATTCAAAATTGACAACTTTAATAACGGTTTTAAATTTAAACTGTTTAAATATTTTATAAAATACTTGGCGCTCAACTATTGGTTAAAATTTAATTTATCAATATCATTTATAAACCAACCCACTACCCACTCGTTACTAATTAAATCCCACCCAATTAAGAAACTAATTCAATAACAAAATTACCCTAAGCACTACGAAAAATGACAAAATTACAAATTCTTAAAAATCACATCCAAATTTATCCGAGTCTGAATCAAAGCCCCAATTTATTTTAGGTTGAGCGAATTATTTAGGAGGACACTTCCAATGTAATTCTTTTTTTCAATTTTGAATTTGAAATTTATGATTAAAGGTAAAGAAATAATACATCCCAAATTAATTCATGCATTTTTTTAAATATAACTTTATAAATATTTATGATTTGTTTTAAATATTAAAACTTTGATATATTATTTTTAAAAAAAAGTTATCTATTTAATAACATCACATAATTTAGACAAAGGAATAATTAATATGAACATAGTTAGAGTTTAACAATAATTTTTATTTAGACATTTAAATTATAATATGTTTTGATTGAGGACTTGAATGCATGATTAATGTGTACTTTTATAGACATTTTCGCCTCAATACTTTTCCTGTTGTTCCATTAGTAATGGGCATGATTATTTATTAATTGGGTGGAGGTAAATTAATAATGGGTGTGTAGTGGATTGATTTATAAATTATATTAATAAGTCAAATTATAACAAATAGTTGAGTTCCACATACATATAAAAATATTTAAATAGTTTAAATTTAAAATCGTTAAATAAAATTGTCAATTTTTAACCCAAAGGAGGATACACGGGTATTTTGGAGTCAATAGATGGGTGGGAAGGGTATTTCTGAGCCAATATGTGGATGTAGGATAATTTTGTACCATTTCTAATAACTATAAGGGAAAAACTGAAAAATGATGTTCATATTTTGTCTGAAACCTTTTTTAAAAAATATATATTTATCAACCACTTTTTTACTCTCCATTTTTTCCTATCTTCATTTTTATTACTTAAAATTTTCCATGCAAAATATTAAATATAACAAACTTTATTACCTTTTTGACACTCTTAAAAACAAATTATATAAAATATTTAGTTGACTCTTCTAACTCTTAAAAAGAAATTATCAAACGATCCCTCACCAAACTCAACTGGCAGCGGAGCATCTCTACCTCAAGAAAAGTTTTGGGTTGAACTGGAGAGGCACTAGCATATGAGCATCTCAATCTGCTCCGAACGGCCGCCAGGTCCTCCTCTATCCAAGCATATGATAGTAGGGGTTGGGACTGGGTAGGAAGAGTGTCTTCGCCTGCATCGTCTTCCCCTGTTTCATCATCGTTCTCCTTAGTCGCCTGACTGTTACTGACCCTATCCTTTTTCCTCATCTTGCTCTTAGAGCTGGAACCTTACCTAATCAAAAGAGGGTGGGATGGGAGATCAATAAGAAGTACTTTGTTAGTGTCCAAGTGTGGCATTCCTGCCCTATTGCACATTACAATGACCAGCACAGGCAGGGAAAACGCCTTCCTGTTGACCTGATATAACACCTTGCACTCTGAGATGGTCTATACGCTCACATTTAGTCCAATGCCCTGTATAGCACATGCCACCACCAAAGCTAGAGGAAAGGTCACGTCATTGCAATTGCACGACGGGCGAATCCAATTTGTAACCAAGTGCAGCCACCTCTTAGCATCAAGTGACAAGTTAGCACTGGTGATTCCTTCTGTAGTAGCCTCAGTAGACTCGGTTCTGGTGTGCAGGCTTCACTAGTGTGTCTTTTAGCTAGCTCAAGTCTATCTCCTGCAGTTCGACCTCAAACTTCATATTGGGTACCTATAGAACCTCGAGCACATCATTTTTGAATTGTGTGTTGGGGGGGATGTCGACTCGCCAGATGCAGATGGTAGGGTGAGAGTCATCCCAGAAGAATAGTAGTGAGAATGGCATAGAACTCCCTCACCCAGTTAGAGCGCGGAACCGAGGGAGCCTCTGTCAGTAGGCACTATCCGAACTCCATCAACCTGGTATAAAAGGTAGGAACTTTCCTCTATAGGTCCAATAAATAGAAACCCCTCTCATAGAAGAACTTGTGTTCTGGTGATCGCGGTACCTTTCCTGACTGACAACATCGGTAAACCAAACAAAGAATAGATTTTCTTAAAAGAAGTCATTTTTAAAAAACCTGCAAAAATTATGAAACATACCATTAGAAATCCATGGTATTAGACAATTTTTTATTGTGAAAAGAAAAAATATAATTTAAGTGGCAAAGGGTCACTACCCCAAAGAATTCCGCCACAATAGCCTGAATCTTGCTAGAGCGAAATGAGGGAGGCGCCACAATGTGATGATGTCTCAAGGGTGACCTTCATCAAAGATGAACTCAAGGTGTTATTGTATCGCCATGTTCTCCCAAAAACCTCTTTTTCAAATAATTTCAACAGAACAAAGTCTATAAAGTACCCTAGTACCTAAACAAGCAATTATTCTAGCAAAGTAACCCCTCAATGGTGCTCGAATCCAAGTTTACACCAAGTAAGCTTTTCACCTTCCCCCACCTATTTAGAAAATCCTTTAGCCATATTTTTGCAAGATCCTTATGTTGAGGATGTTGTGGAGATGTTGGGGACGTAATTGAAGTGTCCATGCTACATTTTTTGAGAAAATCAAGCAAACTATTGTTTATATTCTAAAAACTACTAAAGACCCTTCCAATAAATTGTTTAAAGTCATGAAATCATTGTTAAGTAATTATTGTTAGCTCGAGTCTAGAGGTTAGAGGCACAGATATCCACCCGGCTCCACCACATTCAGCCTTGGATGCAGCAATCCATTGTTGAGGATCGCATAGAGAAGCAGGTTTCCAAGCAGCTCAAGCAGAAAATTCAAGCGGTCCACCAATACCTCGATGCCTTCGAGCTACGTGTGCTAGCACAGCCAACCCATACTGCTGATCTCACTACTATTCAGGCTGAGCTAGCTAGCTTGCGAGCTGATGTGTATGCCATATTAGAGATGAGGGGTACTAAGCCAGAGAGTGCTCCCATTGAGCTATCAAAGGACACGATTTTAGAGGCCTTGTGCAAAGTCCCTGTTGAACCTTAGTCTGAGCATAGAGGTCGTCCCAAGAGACACTGATCTAGACGCACTACTGAGGTCGATGATAAGGCTCGTGCAAACAAAAAAAAGAGGACGAAGTTCGATCTTGCTAGGAGGGCCTCTTTGGTGGATGAGGAGATACGCTAGAGGAGAGCACTAAATATGGTTATTGGAGCATTCTGTTTTGTACTGGTGATTGCTGATAGGAGCACTACTGATGGTGCGGATGTTAATGTGGGAACTACTGAGGGTCACCCAAGTGTTGATCTTGCGGGTTCCGGGAAATTTTACAAGCCCACTTTTTGAGAGTCTTCGGCGCCACAGGTTTGCGTCACCTACCAACTAGTATTGTGATTTCTTATGCATTGGAGACATTGCATAATTTTTTTGTTAAGGGTGGGGTAAATGGAAAGTTAGTGCTAGGGTGATGTCTGAGTAATCAAACTCGCAATCCTCTCTTGGGGTTTTCTTGCTTGTGTTGTTTTTCCCCGAGAGACTTTTTAATTTTTTGTTGTACCGGCATATCGTTATTTGTACAAGTATAAAATCATGAAAAATGAAGCATGATGGCTGGAAAAATGATACCCTATCCTGGATAGTGCTTGCATGTAAAGGTGAAAATAAGTTGAATGTGTTGGCTCTAAGCATGACATAAATAGGCATTCATTGCATGACCTTCAACTAAAACCTAAATCGGGAAACCTAATAATCTGATAGTATAATGATGTGCCAAGAGAGAGTGGAGGAGATTTGAGTGTTCAACAGTTGGTACATAACTAGCACTTTCCTAGTTAATCCTACGGCGGGAATCTGTGTTAGAAACTAGGAAGTAATCATATGTGTAAGGACCCAAAAATGAATCAGGTCCGAATACACCATATCGGGTGGTTCCATGATCTTATGAGGTCCAAAAATGGTCAATTATTGTTTTTAGAGGCATTTTATAGAGTTTGAGTGAGTTTGGAGTAAAACATTCAAGAACGTCTGGTGACGGTTGAAATTTAGCCTTATGACATGCTAGCATGCCTTAGTATGTTTCATGAAGTTTTATGTTGTGTTTGGTACTAAATTTGATAGGAAGGGTTCTTAACATTTATACAGACATAAATAGGGTGAAAACATCTGGGCAAGACTCCCCAAGGACCAACCAAAGGGTCCTCGAAGAGGGACCTAACATGGGAGATAAACTATCAAAACCAGTCCCAACCCACGAGGGGCACCAAGGGGCCGTAGGTCCATCGACGCCCCGTCGATGGGGTCATTGGTTGAGACTTATTCTCTTGACCTTAAGCCCCATTTGAGAAGTATCTGACCAAGATGACAGTTTTCCAGCATGGCCCATCATGTGGTCGACGCCAATAGGTGGCATCCGTCGATGCAGCCTGCAACATTTTCGCAGCTTACTGTAAAGTGGATGAGTGAATTGGGAAACTAACCCCACGTCCAAATAATTATATGGGAGGTTATTTTATGTAGTTTTAGGCATTATATGGGTATTAAAACAATAAAACACCCCCTTATACTCTAGACTCCAAATCAAAACCTCTCTCTCAAAATAGAACTCTCAAGAACACCATTAGAGAATAAAAGAGGTTTGGGGAAGAAGCTTAGGAAGAATTCACAAAGGGTTCAAGATGGGATTAAGGATCTAATATAAGGTATGTGAATATTATTCATCCATGGATTCTTCCATCCATGTAGCCCCCCTAGTTTCCCTTCAATTGTGATTCCAAAGAACCCCAATCAATAGAGGGGTGTGATTACTTTGTGGGGAAGGCTTGATTGTGATCCCAATCTAGTGGGTCGATTTAAATTATGTTTAAATGATGATTATGAACTTTTTTCATGATGATTTCATAGTGAATTGTGGTAATTGAACTTGAAGGTGATCATGGTGATCTTAGCCTTTCTTGATCTTCTTTATTCAGTTGTATTCAATACTATTTGATCATGAGTAAATAACTTAGATATGAATTGAACAAATCTTAATTTATCTAGTTTGGTCTTGACTTGTAAAGATAAAATTGAACCTATGTGATCATGCATGACTAGAATTGCCTTTTAATGATCTAATTGAATAGATTAACATGTAATTGAAATCGAATCATGAGAGACTTAAGTGTAGTAGTCGTTTGTAGGGCTTATGTCCATTGGTGGCTAGGGATCTGGAGGTAATTTCATAGTGAGGGTGATTGTGATGATGTTTCCTAGTAATGAACAATAAGAAAAAAAGGCTAAGGCTATAAGATCCTATAACCTACTTATGAATGAAGATAAGATGAATTGTTGAATAATGAATCTTAGGTTGGTTGTGTTGGCTGTAGATTTAGGATGATTGAATGAAAGTGATAGATCACTTGAGCATGGAGAGATTGTCAAGGACATCCCTCCATGAGATAAAAGTGTTGAGCAAGGCTTTATAAGAAAACCTTGGAGTATATGCTTGACTCCAAGTGGATATGCAAAGTGAGATGGATAGTATAGCAAGGTTCCAGACTCCAAGTAGAAAGGAGAGCCACACTTATTAGTTGTGATGACTATCAAAGTATGTCTCATGAGGCGGGAGTCATTCACATAGTTAAGTCAAGGTATCCTAGTAAAGATCTCCATATCTTATGAAATTATACATGCATGGAAAGAATCTTGCAGTGTTCAAAGCAAAGAATGAACTTAGACATGCCCAAGAGGTATCTCGTAGTGTTTATAATGTGACATGCCCAAGGGGTATCTCGTAGTGTTCATGTTTAGTAAAGGATCAATACATACCTTAAAAAGTATCTCATAGGATCCATATGATTAAGGAACTTAGACATAGTTAAATAAATATCTCATAGTGTTCAAAAGATAAATATAGGGGCTAGGCTCCATAGTAAGAAGTAATAGAGAAAGGATCCAAAAGTGGTACTTTACATTAATGGTGTTATGGGGCATCATAAGTGCATTGCAGAAGGTATAACCTAGGGTCATTAAAGAAGAAGATATTAAAGATAGGATTAGACTAGAGTTGTGTTTCCTAGTATAGTAGACTAAAGATGAGATAATCTTAATGAATGAAGTTAAGTAATGATAAGGTTATGGAAGGTGGACATGTAAGGATAACTTCAAGATAGGCTTAGTATGTGAGATAGTATGGGCTGCCCTATGTACATTGCACAAGCAGGTTTTGATAAAATCATAAGGGTATAGTACTCTTTAGTATAAATAACTTAGGTTTACTAGAGATTCCTAAGACAACATGAAACTAGATAGGGTGGCTTCAAGATATGCTTAGTTTTTGAGGTATTATGGGATGCTTCACATGCATTGCACAAGTGTATTTTGTGGTGGCCTGGGGTATAGTGCTCATATGTTATGATGAACTTAGGTATTAATTATGATAGTGGGCTATAAATAAGAATTGCCAAAGAGATGTACTTAGCTTTGGTAGTATTATGGGATGCTACCTTAGCTTGGCACAAGTATACTTGGAGGTGACTTGTGAGTTAGATCATTTGAGAAAGAAGGACAATAATTTAAGTATGAACTCCTATATGCTTTATGATGTTTTAATATGTTTATGATAGTCATGTTATGCTTATGTCTTTATCTCATATCGTACTAATGCATATTGCCAACATGTTGTCCATGTAGGGTCTTGAGAATATTGAGGTTGCTTGAAGGGTTAGAGTTTCCAAGGTTTCCAAAAAGAGAAGACTTGGTGAGTCCTCATAGCATCCGAGGACTACCACCACTATGTTGTCCTTATGATTTCCTTTATGTTAGACTTCTATGGGTCGTGACCAAAGACTATTGTATTCATGATGTCATAGATGGTTTTTGAGACATGTGTTAGATGTTTAATGAAATGAATTCCGAATTATGTTTTGAAGAAAAAATTTTAGTTCTTAGTTAATTCCGTAAATATGCAATATCTAGCCTAAAGAAAGTTAACCAAATTAAACAATAGTCCCTTTTTTATCCAAATATGTTGAACCTGTAATAGACCAAAAAAAAATTTTGATTCATCAACTCACCTTCCCAGGATCTAATGTATTGGACCCAGTCCCTCCTTGGACATGTTCACCTCGACTTAGGTCAAAAGCACGAGACTAGACTTCAGGTTTTTCCATGACTTGAAGGTGACTATTATGAATGAAGACCCAAAATGGGTATGAGAAAAGTTGGATGTTGAAAAGAAAAGGTTAGGTGAGCAAAAGATGTGATCCTGAGAAACTATTAATTGATTGAAAAACAAAAATAAAAGAAAAGAAAGAAAAGAGTTTTAAGAGAAAAAGATGCAAAAGAAGTGAAAGTCACATCCAAAAAAGGAGCAAAGCAAAGAAGAAAGATAAGAAAATTTTGGTGTTAAAGGCAATGAAAAGAGGTAGGAAGATTAGCGGTAATATCAAGGAGGGCAACAAGACACTAAAAATGTACCCAAATATACCACACCTAAACATGAGCCTACATTACAAGCCAAGAGAGTCCTACCGTGATCCTAGAGTCTAGGGTGGTGAACCTAAGCAGTGAAAATAAGGGCAAGCCTATGGCAAAGAGTACTAACTGTATTTGAACTTGTTCTTGAGCGCAAGTGTTGAACAAAGATCCTTGTACCGAAAATCATAATCATGGTGTCAAAAATGAGTATTTCTTTTGAAGTGAGGGCACTAGTGCGGTATCGGAAAATTGGTATCTTGATGAGAGGCAAAACAGTAGAGGTGTTTATTGCATGATGAGTTTCTGTTATGATGTGATCCGCATGAGTTAACTTGTCGAACCTGAGAGAGTAAGCCTGCACTAAATCAAAGAAAGAGTTGGGACTGATAGTCATGTGATTACTAGAGCTCAAAAGTGTATAATTTTGTGCAAATGTGTTTTTGAGTCGAAGTGTGTCACTTGAGGAATAAAAACGAGTTTAAGTTGAGGGTGTTGATGTACCGTGGTTTCACAGTATTTTTAATGCATTTTATTTAAGAGTTGTATGTGTGTAGAGACTTTTTGTAGTAGTTTTAACAAGTTTTGTGTTTTGCTTTGCATGAAAGATATACAGGTTGATAACGCATGAGGCAGCTGAAAAAATGCAGAGGGTTACCTACGAAGGCCAAGCTAACCCTTCTGGAATAATCCTAAGCATACTAAAGATAAATTGATTAATAAAATTTGTGGAATCAAAATCATAAAGATATATCTGAAATGATGGGGAAAACCATTATACAAAATCTTATAAATGAAAGTTGTGAGTTTGAGTACAAAATGAGAAGTCAAACTCCAAAGACTAAAGTAGAAACTAACTATGTCTGAAATAAAGCCTCTGCTGACTACAACTGTTGGGACATGCCAACTTGTTCTAGCAAAACTGGAAAAAAAAAGAAGCTAAAAGCGAGAAAAATAATCATGTCACTAGTTCTTGAAGATGAGGATTCGCCACTGATACTATTGAACTAAAGATCGGGATCCGGTCTATGCCTGATCAAACTGAAAAATACTTGAACCTGCGTAACAAGAAGATATAGCGCAGAGTATGTCTCGGTACTTGAAAGGTACTGAACATGAAGGATATAGTAATACTAAATAATAACATAACTTAATCAAAGTATATATATAAGCAATGAAAAAATCTAAGCATGAAACAACTGAGAATACTGAACATAAGATACTGGATATAATGACCAAGTTTAATATGCTGGATAGCTCAAAACTTACATGCAAACAAAGAATTCAACATTATAAAGATGATATAGACACATTCAAAACCTGAAGCATGTAAATCTGGAATAACTAAAGTATCTCGCCTATCATATGTAATTCAAGAGATAAAGAACTACATCACTACGGTTCTAATATCCATGCAAGAAATGAAGTAATAACGTGATAATCTGATTTGGAACATCTAAATAATCAATTTAAGATAATTTGTTGCAGTTTTAGAAACCCTAAGTCTAGTTAATAATAAGGTAATAAAGAATCTGATTGAATTCTAGGGACCTAATGGGCAAAACGAAACGACAAGAGAAATCCCACATTCGTGACGAATTCCATGGAGAAATATTTTGATTTCATGGCTCAAACTGATGGAACCTTAGTGAGATCTTGAACTAGGGTTGCTCGATTTCTTTCTTCTTTTATGTTCTAATTTTTTGAGTTTTTGATTAAAGATAAGATTTAGATAAGTTATAGTCATGTTTCCAGGCTAAAAATAATCAAAACCACGTAATTTAGAGTAATAACGACATAGATTAGGTGTCCCTGATAGGGTAAAAGACAAAAATAACCTTACATAAAATCTGATGAGGGTTGACATGGACACTTTCAGGATTGTGAAGTGGCTCGTTGTTCTTGTTCAAGTGAACTTTGATTTCTAGATGTTTTCCACGAAGTAATAACTAAGTCATACATCGATTATAATGTCTAATATTAGGTGAAGGTAAGAGTTAGTAAATTATACACATGTAGAAGGACTAAGGTGCGGGGTGAAATTCTCTAGATGACGGATAAAGGATTTAGAGATACCTAACATGCCACTTTGCATGTAAAACACTAGGAAAGAACTGATATTGCTAGGACACTGCGTTATAAACCTTTGGGGAACACATATACCCTAGTTATTGTCACAACTTGATGAAAACTCAACATTAACTATCGCTTACTTGTTAACTTAGATTATTTAAATAACTTGTTTCACAACCCCCCCCCTCTTTAATTACTTTTTCGGAAAGACATTGTCTAAATAGATGTAATTGTGAATTAAAGTTAGGTTTAAACTATTTTCCTCTTGGGATCCACCCCAACTTACTATTTGGTTTTTCTACTTTATTACGACCACTTATACTTCTTTAGGTATGTGTAATTTGAGCGTATTATGTCCTCACTTAGGCTGAGGTCTGAAGGCTCAGGTCTGGGTTCTACTTGTTAGGCTTTATGGTTTCACCCATGACCCCTCGTCAAACCACAAACTGTAAAGGTCCCCGTGATCCCTACTTTGGTGAGGGGGTTTGAGGGCTAGGTTTGGGGGTCCAATGGTTAAGCCTCTGCGGACACCACCATGGTACATCGTCAATTCCACGGCCCATGAAGGGTCCCTTGGTTTGACGTCTGGGCCTGGAGGAGTTTAACTCCATACCACCGGTAGGTCAACGGTTCATGGACCCTATCACGGTCCGTGAACCCTGTCGTGGTTCACTGCCTCATGTAAGTTTCCGCAATTTTTTTCTGGTGTCTAGTTTTTTAGGAGTTACATTTTCCACCTCACTTGGGGTATTTTATTAACATTCACCTCCTATTGTGATTAGGCAAACTGATGTAGTGAACACCCTAAAGAAGGTTATCTACACAATTTAGAACTTTACTCAATAGAGAGGGAAAAAACACAGTTAGCTATTGACAAGATAATTAGTAAAGTATATTTCTAAAACATGACTAAAATGCAAAATTGAAACAAATTAGAGCTTTCAAACTAAATTATCCAATGGTTGAATATACCACTTTGTCCTTTCCAACTTTAACTAGAAGTTGAGTCATATTGCTATCCTAAAAAAAGTTTAGAATGAGGCTCGACAATTTGACTCCTCATAAAGTTTCACGCTTTAGTTTGCTTTGTAACACTCTTCATTGAAATTTACTAATTGGACTGAACTATCATATAATTAAGCTTTCATCTCTTATTTATATCCACTCGGTGATAAGCATTAATTCTCATATATTATCTATTAATTCTTTACTTAAGATTCATACTCATGGAAGAATGTCTTGATACTCAGTCCAACATAATTCGTACTATAGCTACTAGGTTCAATATGTGATAATTACCCGTTCGATCTTAGAATCATCATATTGTGAGAAAACCTTTCACATAATATCATATTCATACATAAGTGTGTTCATCAAGATAATATTCCAACACAACAGCAAATAGATCACAATGATATTCACTTCACTCTCAAAGTCTTCTTCAAGCATATACATAAGCCTCATAATCATGCATAATTCACATACATCACCCTTCAAGGACCATAGATTATAATTAAAACATATAATATTACTACATTATACATGGATGATAACAAAAATTTAAATAGTTCAAGCATTGCATGCATAATTCTATCATATTCTACTTGTATCAATCAATATCCACACTTTTAATCCAAATTGAGAAAATAAGGAGATTCGTGGATTTTTGGAGAATTCATCATAAAAATAGTAATAAATCAACAATTTGATCATAATATAAAGCAATTAAATCATTAGACTCATTTTTGAAAGAAATCCATGAATTTGAGTAAAACCCTAGCTTTTGGGAAAATTACATTTTGAGAGACTTCTTAAATGACGACTATCCATGGATGAAAGACTACCATACCTTGGTGAAGAATTACCACGAAATTGAGTACAAAATAGTGATTCTTCAACCCTATCATCACCGTTCGTCTTCTTCATCCTTGGAGTTCTAGAGAGAGGATATTTGGAGAGGGTTTGGTTTCTTTTTAGGGATTTAGAAATTATGATATAGATGAGTTCATTAAGGGGTATAAAATACTTATTGTCACAACCTGAGCCTACACCCTGTACGAGGCCGGCACTCGAGAACCAATGTTGGTCCCCAAGCGAACCCTCATCTTGGTTGACCAAAAATGGAAAACTAACTCAAGCATATAAAGCTTAAAACTGAGTAAAAATTAATGAAACTGAAATACAAAGTTTTACCTCAAATGGGAAAAAAACTCTAAAAAATATAATATATTCAACTCACTATAAAATAGGCAACTTAAGTCTTTAAAATATTTAATAAAGCAAATGAACAGACTTCTGAAACTCTGCAGTCTATCTATAAAGCCTCTAAACGAAAAGGAGGGAAGTCAAGACAAGACCCACAACCACCTAACAATTGATATAACTGAAACGTAAATGAAATCATTCGCAATCAAGGATTCTCACCATAGCTAAATCAAACTCTCGGATGTATCAACAAATCTCATGTTGATGACCTGAATACATATGTTTGCATCATGAAAAGATGCAGGTCAAATGGCTCAGTACGTGGAATATACGAGAATGTAAGAGAAATTCTAAAACATAAACATAGGCTTAAACTTGATAAAAAGGAAACATACTTGCCTTTTTTCAACTCAACTCAACTCAAGAATAAGATACTCAACTTAAAGATTAAATACTCGACTCTAAGTACTCAACTTTGGATACTTAGCTCTGGATACTCGTCTCAATATAAATCAACAATACACATGCAATATATGGAAATCTTTTAAAACAATAAAAAACAACTTTGTGTATTAAAGAATACAATAATAACTCAATATATATAATAACAGAATATGATATAGCTTTGTGGGAGTTTATCTAATCGACAACCACCACTTTGAGCATAAGAGATTATACAACGTCTTGCTCATACTGCCAAAATTATCCCATACTTTTTCGTCATATAGAACGTCTTAACTAAGTGGATCAACTAGTCTATGCTAAAAAGCACTAAGGAATCATCTAAAAAGTATGATTCTTTCTACCCATAATGGCTACATGGTTTATGGAGGCTGTGAGTTCTCTGAACTCTCTCATATCGCTGACCACCACTACTCCCAAAATATACTAGCTCATATGTTTAAAAACATAACTTTAATGTGGTTTGATATAATTACTCAAAAACTAGCCCGAAGGCTCTCTTGGAAATTAGTGTTTCCTATCTTGTTTAATTAGGAAAGCATTTATTCTTTACAGGAAACTAGCTCAAATTCTCTTATGGGAGGAAGACTAACTTTGATCAACTATGTTCTTGATGCACTTCCAACATATATGATGTATTTATTTTCTATTCCTCGAGGTGTCATTAATAGGTTGGATAACATCAAGAGAAAGTTTTGTGGCATGGCAACAAGGAAAGAAAGGGGTACCACTTAGTTAAATGGGAAAAAGTGATAAATGATAAGAGAGTTGGAGGTTTAGGGATCAAGAACCGTAAGAATCAAATTTATGCTTTGAAAATTAAGTGGCTTTTAAGGAATATAATAGCTGAGCTATTTGCACATTCGGGTTTACCCCCTAGACGTAATCGGCGTCGTCATCCTTTTTAAGGAATAAAACTAGCCTCTTAGTTTCTGTCATTACATTCATAGGTTAAAAATGCAGAAAAATTTAAAACCTTCATTATCACTACTTAGAGGTTTACATAGACCTCTACATACACATAATATATATTCATATCGAGTATACATAGACAATTCATATAGGAAGGTTACGTAGCCTTCTACTTGTATTGCACATACATATATAAAAATAAAGAAATAGTCTCAACGATTGTCTCATCTCATACCATCTAAACGGATATCACTATATGGGCATAGCCCTTAAATCAATTCAACAACACCATGAAGAGGTCATACAAAATTACAATATTCATATAACATTGAAAGAAATGATACAGTCAATAAGCTCATAACAAAATCCAAAGCTAGAAGATGACATTTCCCTCGAAAGTTGAGGACCTACCCTACTTGGATGAAAGGAAGAAACCAAGCCTTCAAGAATCACGCATCCCAAGACTCTTCAACAACTGGAACGTAAAATGTTTGGGAAAAGGGAAGAAAATGGGGTTAATACTTAACATGTACTGAGTATGAGATCTTATGCACATACACAAGCAAAACATGCTAAGAGGGACTCTTTTTTATAAAAACATGTCATTTTATCCCTTCAGGGACTTAATGCAAAGTCAAGTAAGTCATATCAACCAACCAACATGCTTACTATCATTCAAGTAATTCTTATCCCAACATAATTTAAACCATGATTTACTACAACCCTAACATCAAAGAATAATACCACAAGATTGAATAAGAGTTAAACATATCACAATAAGCAAGACAACTAATCATAAGTCCTTATCAAGTCAAAAAGTGCAATGACCAAGCAAATCCCCATAACCTTACTCAACCAAGTATCCTTAACAAGAAAACATGAACAATGTCCAACTTTACATATCATGGCATTTAGGCTTGCATTTCATCATATATTATCATTATAATCCAAGGCATATTCATAAATGAACTAATCAACATATAGTATCAACAATGTAGCATGGTCATCATATATTATCATAACATAAACATATATAAGTACCTCCTCCTAAGATACCCCTCAAGGTTAATTAGTGAAATGTCTAGGTAGAATCCCATACCCCTACCTAGACTAAGCTAGACCACTTAGGTTATCCAAGTTACAGTTCAAGTCCTTAAATTCGTTTTACCTTTTTGGGAAGATCTTGCCATAACCGACATAGAACACATGATCTAGTGTGGAATCCAGTGTCATAAAACCTTTAGCCGAAAGAAGGTGGACTACTTGCCAAGGTAGTACCAAAACATGAAACATAGCAACTACGTGGATCCACTAGCTAGTATTTCTATGGGGCCAACTTAGTTCAACAACTAGCAGATTTAGTTGGGACCCTCTTTATGTGCCATGCATTAGAGTCTCAAATCTCAAAAGTAATGTAGTGTTCCTACCTTTCCTATGTGAGAAGGGACACTCCTCTATCTAGTTCACTCGGTGCTATGCTAGATTCCCTTTTTGAAATGTCTTTAAGCCTTTAATAATCAATCATAACTTAATTTAAGCCATAGGGTCTACCCCTTGTATAATCATCATCATCAATAGATCAATAACAATTGTATGACTATATGTCCTTTCATCATGATTCATATAAGTGAGGTTAACATATTAGCATTTCATAACATATTGAGGAACCTTGATAGTTTTCACCATCCTTATAGCATATACACCTAATCAACCTCACAACATAGTCAAGACATTTCAATTCAACATCATACCACCCTATTATCCTAGTAAAAGACTCCAAATGTAATATCATGACCCAACAATTAATCACAATTGGAAGTAAAGATAGAGATTCTAAGACTTACCAAGTAGTCCTCATAGTATATCATCAAGGTCTTACCATAAACCCCTAACCCAACCCAAATTGAGGAATAACATGATAACACAATGATAACCAATAGAATAACAAGGCCAATTGCATCTCTATAACACAATTCATCTTTGGATCACAACTTGAGATAAGGTACATAGGCTAATTTCACATTATAATTCATCATCCTAAATCACATCTCAAGAACTAGCATGATAGGCCTATAATTCATCTTAATTTAATCATAATATCACCATAGTATAGTAATCAAATCAACAACCAACTCAATTGAATGATCACAATACAATATAGGTCAAGATCACTACCTAGGGTTAGGGATAGAGGATCATACTCTTCAATTTAGACCAAACCATCAACAATTACCATTAAAAAGTTGAATTACATGTTAATCTACTCAATATAATCCTAAGAATTCATTAACAATTCAATCCATAACTTCAATTTCGTTATTGAATGAAATCCATAAAAAACTTAACTTTTTGATATTTATTTTGAAGGAACCCTTTGAGGAAAGGAACTCAAAGGTGAATAGAATACCTTAATGTTTCTCAACAATTTGATGAAGAATCCACCCTTTTTTTGTCCCCCAAACCCTAGTTCTTGCTAGCCTTCAATGGTGAGCTCATGTAGAAAGAGAAATAAGAGATAAGGAAGAAAGTTTAATTTTAGAGTTGCCTTTAGGTTAATGAGGGTTGAGGGTATTTATAGTGGGACTAAATCAACTTAATTAGTATTCCTTTAATCCCCACTTACCCCTAAACCTCTTAATTAATTATATGAATTTAATTTAAAATGTGCAGGAATTTACAGACCCCATCGACGAGACCTCGATCGATGGATTGTTAGTCCACCGACAGTCCGTGCTGCACATCCGTAAGTTTGGTCAGAGACTGGTGCAGGTGAGGCTTTTCTCCAATTTTCAAAGTGTGGGACTACGGTGGCATCGACGCTCCGTCGATCCATACACGGAATGTAGCCTTCACCCCCACACTCCATCGATGATTCCAGAAACTGTGCAGGTGAATGGACCTTCTCCACTAGCCTAAGTGTGGGACGACGGTAGAATCGATGCCCCATGATCCACACACGGTCCGTCATCTACCACGTCGATGTACACTACCACGTAGTTTGGTTGGCCCTTGGGAGTCGTACCCGGACATTTTAACCATAGAACAACTCAAACACCCATTAGTTGACTTTCCACCAATTTTCATACATTTCCAACTCCTAAAAGTTAGTCAAAAATGCTAAGGCACTCTAACATCTCTTTGCACCAACTTCCCAGATGTTTTGGACATTTTGGTTCTTAAATCTCCTAAATGACCTATATTCACTAAAAATAGACTTAGAAACAGTGTTTACACTTTATGACACCTATGTTAGGCTTTACAATGAGTCTTGGATTTTTAAGGTGTTACATTATCCCCCCCCCCCCAGGAACATTCGTCCCTGAATGACATTAAAATTCTTTTGAAGGAAAGAATAAACACAAGACTAGCAGCCCAACCAATCAACACTATCAATTCAACATAAAACATGTCATTTCAAAACGGCACTATCAAACTCATATTACCACACATAAGGCTCAAAACACTTTATCATGAGGCATTTCCTTCTCTTATGAGCTCAACATACAATACATGAGTCGATTAACACAAAGTTCAACTTAACAACATGCTACCTATCATTTCATGAACACTTATCATATCAAAATGCGCAACATAACTCAAAACAAGCCAAAAGCAAAATTTCAAGTTTTTAATAGCAACACTACAGACTTAATTGTTAGTTCTTGAAAAAATGCATAATGTGGAAAACTTCACCCAAAAATCAAGAAACTTCAATTTTCTAGTCATATTTATATTATTAAAAAGAATGACTAACCTGAATTCTCAAAAAGATGAGGATAATGAGACTTCATGCCGGCCTAAGCCTCCTATGTTGCACCCTCAACTAGATGATTTTTCCATAACACCTTTACGTAAACCACTTATTTATTCCTAAACTTCTTGACTTGCCTTTCAAGAATTTGAACTGGAACGTCCTCATAAGAGAGATTATCCTTGATAGAAAGAATAGACTTGGGATCACCGATACACTTTTTCAACATAGAAACATGGAAAACCGTATAAACCGAAGCCAATTCACTAGGAAGTTTGAATTCATAGGCAACCTTACAGACCCTTTGAAAGATTTCATAGGAACCCACATAACGAGGACTCAATTTCCCTTTCTTGCCAAATCTAATAACCCCTTTCATTGGTGAAATTTTTAAATAAAACTTATCATCTTCTTCAAACTCCAAATTCCTTCTTCTATGATCGGCATAAGACTTTTGCCAAATATAGGCCGTTTGCAACTTCATCCTCATGATATGAATCTTTTCCAAAGTCTTATAAATCAATTAGGGACTAAGAAGCAATGGCTCACCCACTTCAAACCATCGCCTACACCTCCTACCATACAAGGCTTCATAGGGAGCCATGGAAATGGATGAATGAAAACTATTGTTGTAGGCAAACTCCACTAAAGGTAAATACCTATCCCAACTCCTGTTAAAATCAATAATGCACGCTCTAAGCATATCTTCAAGGGTTTGCATCGTACGCTCCGCTTGACCCAGCCGTTTGGGGATGAAAAGTGGGGCTCAACTTCACCGTAGTACCTAACCCTTATTGGAACGACCTCAAAAATCTAAATATGAATTGTGCGCCCTGATCCAATATGATGGATCACGGAATGACATGAGGAAATACAATCTCATCTCAGAAGATTGTTGCATAATCCTCCGCAAAATATAAAGACTTGACGGGAATAAAGCGAGCGGATTTAGTCAATCGATCCACAACCACCCATATGGAATCATTGGACTTTTGGGTCCGAGGTAAACCTACTACAAAGTCTATATTGATATCTTCCCACTTCCAAGTAGGAATTTGGATCTCTTGTAGTAAGCCACCCGTCTTTAGGTGTTCGCCCTTTACTTATTGGAAATTTGGACACTTAGCGACAAACTCCGCTAAGTCCCTTTTTAGACCTTCCCACCTATATATTTCCCTTAGGTCATGGTACATTTTTGTCGACCCTGGATGAATTGAGTTGTGGGACCCATGTGCTTTTTCTAAGATCTGATCCCTCACTTATCTACATCGGTAACACATAATCTCCCTTGGTACCTTAATACACCATCTCCCCCCCCCCAAGGAGAATGATTCATTCAACTTGCCATGAACCAATACTTTCAACTCCATTAAGGCTTAATGAAGTTGTTGTTTGGACTTCACCTCAGCCACTAAAGATGACTCGTAGTTATGATGAACTATGGCACCCCCATCCGGAGAACTATCCAACCTCACCCCCAACCTAGACAACCTATGTACTTCCCTTGCTAGGTCCTTTTTGGATTCATCAAGATGGGATACACTACCCATAGTCATCTTACTTAGAGCATCCGCAACTACATTATCCTTGCCGGGGTGATAAAAGACACTCATATCATAATCTTTAAACAACTCAAGCCACCTTCTTTGTTGAAAATTCTACTCCTATTGGGTAAACACATATTGGAGACTCTTATGATCGGTAAAAATATCAACATGAATCCCATACAAGTAATGCCTTCAAATTTTCAAAGCAAACTCCACAGTCGCTAATTCAAGGTCATGAGTGGGGCAATTTCTCTCGTGTACCTTTAGTTTCCTAGAGGCTTAAGCTATTACCTTCCCGTGTTGCATAAGCACACACCCCAAACCCACTCGGGATGCGTCACAATGCACCATAAAAACCTTTGTACCCTCCGGTAAGGTCAACACCGGAGCGAAAGTAAGCCTATCTTTAAGCAATTGGAAGCTCTTGTCACATGCCTCCGACCACTCATACTTTTTAGTATTTTGGGTCTAAGTAGTCAAAGCAGACGCAATGGAAGCGAACCCATCCACGAACCTTCGATGGTAACCCGCTAAACCCAAGAAACTTCTAATGTCTGTCGGAATCAATCGTCTATGCCAATTTTTCACCGGTTCCGCTTTCCTTGGGTCAACCTCAACTCCCTCACTAGAGATGATGTGCCCAAGAAAAGTCACCGACCTCAACCTTAACTTATACTTACTATACTTTGCATACAATTGATGTTCTTCAAGGGTTTGCAATACTACCTTCAAATGACCCATGTGATCATCCTCATTCTTTGAATATACCAAGATATCGTCAATGAAGACAATGACAAATGAATCTAGGTAATTTTGAAATACTCTATTCATTAGGTCCATAAATGCCGCCGGAGCATTAGTGAGACCAAAATACATGACCAAGAACTCATAATGCCCATACCTAGTCTGAAAGGCCGTCTTTGATATATCTCCCCTCTCACCTAAGTTGATGATACCCCGACCTCAAGTCTATATTTGAAAAGTAACTCGCCCCTTGGAATTGATCAAATAAGTCATCAATCACAGGGACATGGTATTTATTCTTAATGGTAACCTTGTTGAGTTGACGGTAGTCTATGCACACTCTCAAAGACCCATCTTTATTTTTGACAAATAGCACCGGTGCACCCCATGGAGATATACTAGGCCTTATAAATCCTTTGTCTATCAAATCCTTGAGTTGAGCCTTCAACACTTTCAACTAGGCCGGTGCCATCCGATAAGGAGGAATTTATATGGGACTTGTATCCACTATCTAATCAATGCCAAAGTCAATTTTCCGTTCAGGAGGATTACAAGGAAGAATATTAGGGAAGACCTACAAAAACTCACTCACTACGAGTACCGGCTTAATGGAAGGAATTTCGGAATCCAAATCTTGGACTCTTACTATGTGATAAAGACAACCCTTTGAGATCATTTTACATGCTTTCATACAAGATATGATGCGACCACTAGGAATAGAATTCCCACCCTTCCACTCAACAATGGGTTCATTAGGGAAATTAAACCTCACAACTCTTTCCCTACAATCTATGGATGCAAAACATGCATGTAACCAATCCATACCCAAAATAACATCAAAATCAAGCATATATAGTTCTACTAGATCAACATAAGAAACTCTATTGGGCAACATTATAGGACAACTTTTATACACCCTTTTTGCAACAACCGACTCACCCACCGGAGTAGACTCTAAAAAAGGTTCATGTAGAATATCGGGTAAAATTTCAAACTTTTTGGCTACTAGAGGTGTAACAAATGATAAAGTAGCACCGTGATAGAGTAAGGCAGATACATCAAGAGAGAAAACTTTCAACATACTTGTTACCACATTGGGAGAGGTCTCTTGCTCACCCCTAGAGTGGAGAGCATAGAAGCGATTCTTCTTTGGAGCATCACTAGAACCACTTGCTTGATCTTGGACACTACCCTTGTCTTGAATCTTCAAGTTTGGACAATCTCTAATATTGTGATCACTCTTTCTACAACTAAAGCGATTATTCGTCCCCCTAAGGCAATCACCATAGTGCTCTTTACCACACTTTCCATAAGTTGGCTTCTCATTTCGTGAATTAGTACATTTTTCCTTCTTGAATTTTGGGTTAGACACCCTATCACCACTAGCTCTTGGTAATTTGGAAAGGACTTGATTTGAAATCCGCTTTTTAAATTTAGGCTTGTCTTGAATCTCAAGCCTATTCTTTGAAGAACCTCCATCAAATGACATTGCCCTCTTAGCATCTCTACTTTTTCGCTTAGCTCTTGCCTCCTCAACCCTTCTTTCATAAACCATAAGATGGGAAATGTTCATGTTATCATATAGCATGGCAGATTGGCACTCCTCTTGTAAGTCCTCCGACGCCCCCGTCACAAAACGACTCATTTGGTCTCTAGGATGGGAGACCAAAGAAGGAGCATATTTGGAAAACTTAATGAATTCTAAGAGTACTCATGGACACTCTTCCCTCCTTGGAGAAGATTGATGAACTTCGTCACTTTCTCCTCCCTCATCTCTCTAGGGAAGAAGCGATATAGAAAATTCACCATAAAGATATCCCAAGTCACTGGACCACCCCTCAAAGGCCTATTATCCCTCCATTGTACATACCAAGTTTGAGCCACATCCTTGAGTTGATATGTAGCCAACTCGGCCTTCTCACTTAAAGACACCTCCATAGAATATAGTATCTTGTAGACCTCATCAATGAACTCTTGGGGTATTCATCAACCTTAGACCAATAGAAAGTAGGAGGATTTATTCTAGAGAAGTCCCTTAGACGGAAGCCATAGTAGTGACTTATTGATGAGAACGGGGAGCAATATCCCGATTGGCTTGGGCCGTCATAGATTGGGCTTGAACCGTCGCGGCTTGTGCTTGAATAGTCGTGGCTTGGGCCATTTTGAGAAAGAATAGCCATCATCTCTGCCTCCGTCATAGGTGGAGGGTTAGCTGGGGCTTGATCAACGTTAGTATTCTCCTCAAGTGGAGGAACTTGCTCATCATGGGAGGAGCTCCGCATTAGCAACTTCCTCCTCAAGTCTTTGAGCCGCATTTATTCGAGTGTTCATGCTTCCTATAAGCATAACAATAGGATTATATGCAAAAGCACACCATAAGTATACTCTACTGGCACAATATAAGATTTCCAAGAAAGAAAGTGATTCCTAAGCATCATATAGGTTCTTACTCATATGTGTGGCGCACTTTACAATTATGAATACAAATCTACATAGAAGGGGTAGAAAGAGAGACATAACTCAACGATATTCAATCTCACTCTCTGATACCAAGTTTGTCACATTCGGGTTTACCCCCTAGACGTAACCGGCGTCGTCGTCCTTTTTAAGGACTAAGACTAGCCTTGTAGTTTCATGTCATTACATTCATAGGTTGAAAATGCGGAAAAAATTAAAACTTTCATTATCATTACTTGGAGGTGTACATAGACCTCTACATACACATAATATATATTCATATCGAGTATACATAGACCATTCATATTGGAAGGTCACATAGCCTTCTACTTTTAGTGCACATACATATATAAAAATATAGAAATAGTCTCAACAATTGTTTCATCTCATACCATCTAAACGGATACCACATTATGGGCATAGCCCTTACATCAATTCAACAAGACCAAGTATAGGTTATATGAAAGTACAATATTCAAATAACAAGGAAAGAAATGATAGAGTCAATAAGGTCATAACAAAATCTAAAGCTAGAAGATGACATTTCCCTCGAAAGTTGAGGACCTACCCTACTTGGGTGAAAAGAAGAATCCATGTCTTCAACAATGACGCCTCCAGAAACTCTTCAACGACCGAAACCTAAAATGTTTGGGAAAAGGGAAGAAAATGGGGTTAGTACTTCACACGTACTAAGTATGAGATCGTATGCACATACACAAGAAAAACATGCTAAGAGGGACATTTTTTGTCAAAACATGTCATTTTACCCCTTTAGGGATTTAATGCAAAGTCAAGTAAGTCATGTCAACCAACCAACATGCTTACTATCGTACAAGTAATAATTATCCTAACATACTTGAAACCATGATTTACTACAATCCTAACATCAAGGAATAATATCACAAGAATGAATAAGAGTTAACCATATCATAATAATCAAGACAACTACTCACAAGTCCTTATCAAGTCAACAAGTGCAATGACAAAGCAAATCCCCATAACCTTACTCAATCAAGTATCCTCAAAAAGATTAACATGACCAATGTCCAACTTTACATATCATGGCATTTAGGCTTGCATTTCATCATATATTATCATTATAATCCAAGGCATATTCATAAATGAACTAATCAACATATAGTATCAATAATATGCCATGGTCATCATATATTAATCATATATTGTCATAACATAAACATATATAAGAACCTCCTCCTAAGATTCCCCTCAAGGTTAACTAGTGCAATGTCTAGGTAGAGTCTCATACCCCTACCTAGACTAAGCTAGACCCCGCTATCCAAGTTACAGTTCAAGTCCTTTAATTTGTTTTACCTTTTTTGAAATATCTTGCCTTAACTGGCAAAGACCACATTAGCTAGTGTGGAATCGGTGTCATAAAATCCTACACCAAAAGAAGACGGACTACTTGCCAAGGTAGTACCAAAACATGAAACATAGCAACTACGTGGATCCACTAGCTAGTATTCTTATGGGGGAAACATAGTTCAAGAACTAGGAGATTTAGTTGAGATCCTCTTCATGCGTCATGCATTATAGTCTCCAATCTCAAGAGCAATGTAGTGTTCCTACCTTCCCTATGTGGGAAGGGACACTCCTCTATCTAGTTCACTCGGTGCTAAGCTAGAGTCCCTTTTTGAAATGTTTTTTTAAGCCTTTAATTATCAATCATAACTTAATTTAGGCCATAGGGTCTACCCCTTGTATAATCATCATCATCAATAGCTCAATAAGAATTTTATGAGTATAAGTCCTTTCATCACGATTCATATATGTGAGGTTAACACTTTAGCATTTTATAACATATTAAGGCAGCTTGATAGTTTTCACAATCCTTATAGCATATACACCTTAATAAACCTTAGAACATAGTCAACACATTTCAATTCAACATCATACCACCCTATAATCCTAGCACAAGGCATACTCCAAATATAATATCAAGACTTAACAACAATTAATCACAATTGGAAGTAAAGATAGAGATTCTAAGAATTACCAAGTCTTCCTCATAGTCTATTATCCTGGTCTTACCATCAACCCCTAACTCAACCCAACTTGAGGAGTAACATCATCACACAATGACAACCAATAGAATAAAAAGGCCAATTGTATCTCTATAACATAATACATCTTTGGATCACAACTTGAGATAAGGTACATAGTCTAATTTCACATTATAATTCATCATCCTAAATCACATCTCAAGAACTAGCATGATAGGCCTATAATTCATCATCCTAAATCACATCTCAAGAACTAGCATGATAGGCCTTCAATTCATCTTAATTAAACAATTACCATAAACAAGTTGAATTACATGTTAATCTACTCAATATAGTCCTAAGAATTCATTAACAACTCAATCCATAACTTTAATTTTGTAATTGAATGAAACTCATAAGAAAATTTAACTTTTTGAAATCTATTTTGAAGAAACCCTTTGAGGAAAAGATCTCAAAGGTGAATAGAACTCATACGTTAATGTTTCTCAACAATTTGATGAAGAATCCACCCTTTTTCCAGCCCCCAGACCATTTCTTGCTAGCCCTCATGGTGATTCATGTTGAGAGAGAAATAAGAGAGAAGGAAGAAAGTTTATTGTGAAAGTTGTCTTTAGGTTAATCAGAGTTGAGGGTTTTTATAGTAGGACTAAATCAACTTAATTAGTCTTCCTTTAATCCCCACTTACCCCTAAACCACTTAATTATTCAAATGAATTTAATTTAAAACGTGTAGGAATTTGGAGACCCCATCGACGGACCATTGGTCCACCGACAATTCGTGTTGCACATCCGTAAGTTCGGTCAGAGACTCGTGCAGGCGAGGCTTTTCTCCAATTTTCTAAATGTGGGACGACTGTGGCATCGACGCCCCATCGATCAACACACGGACCGTAGCCTGCGCCCCCGCACTCTGTTGATGATTCCAGAAACTATGAAGGTGAATGGACCTTCTCCACCAGCCTAAGTGTGGGGAGACGGTGGCATCGACGCCCCATCGATCCACACACGGTCCGTCGTTTGTCCCGTCGATGCACACTGCCAGGCAGTGCTGCATCAAACTACAACGATCCTCCTCAAGGGCCCTTGGTTGGTCATTGGGGAGTCGTACCCGGATGTTTTAACCATGGAACAACTCAAACACCCATTAATTGTCTTTCCACTAATTTTTGTACATTTCTGACTCCTAAAAGTTAGTCAAAAAGGCCAAGGTACACTAACATCCCTTTGCACTAACTTCCCGAACGTTTTGGATATTGTGGTTCTTATATATCCTAAATGACCTATATTCACTAAAAATATACTTAGAAACAGTGTTTAGACTTTATGACACCTATGTTAGGCTTTACAATAAGTCTTGGATTTTCAAGGTGTTACAACTATGGACACCTCATGGGTGAAATATTATATTTAGAAGGCACCTCAATGATTGGGAAATTCCAAGATTTACAAAATTCTTCTGCGTCATTGAACAATTTAGTGTCCTGGAGATAGGGAAAGACATATTACAGTGGTTAGGGAACAATACTGAGACTTTTTAAGTAAGTGCAACATATAGGAAGTTGAGCCACCCAATTATGCAGGCACCAAAATGGCCCTGGAAACACATTTGGAAAGCCAAGATCCCATACAAAAGTGGTTTGTTCATCCAGTGCAAGGTCACTGGCCATTTGTGGAGTCTATTCCTAAGGCTAAAAAACATCTCATGGATCATGTGGTAGAATTGCAGATGCCTTATACAGCTGGAAAGAAGTAGAATTACAAGTACAGAATAGAAAAACTGGAGAATCATTCCCACTACTATTTGGTGGACTATAGAGAGAGTAATATGTAACAAGTAAAATTTAATTGTATTCTAACTTTGTGTTTTTGGTGTAATCAGATCTACTCTAATGACATTGTCTCTATTATTGATGGTTAAAACTCATTATAGGGATAGGACAGTGCCTTTGAAGTTCATTATGTATATATGGTTTCAATACAACCCATGTATTGATTTAAAGAAATAACAAACAACTAGCAATCTAAAAAAATATTTCATGGTCAAATATCAATTTTCAAATAAAGTGAAGATTATATATATATATATATATATATATTATATATATATATATATATATATATATATATATATAGGTGGATCGTAAAGTAGAGTTAAAAAACAATGAAATATAAGGAATTTTTTTAAAGTACAATAAATGTAAAATGGAAGGAAAAGAAACAATATATATATATATATATAGGTGGATCGTAAAAGTAGAAGTTAAAAAAACAATGAAATATAAGGAATTTTTTTAAAGTACAATAAATGAAAAATGGAAGGAAAAGAAACAAAAATAGTTTTAATGATCAATTAACTTGAATATTTTTATGCCCATAGCCTTTAATTATAGAATAATAAAAATTACAGTTTGTAAGACATTTTCTATTTAAACAAATAAGGAAAATATAATTATTATTATCCTTTAAACAAATTAAGATAGTAATTAAATTGATTTCCAAATAAAACTTTTTTAAAAAAAGGAAGAAGGATGATAAAGCATAGATCCCACAACCAAAAATAAAATAGGAATAAAATAACCCATCCCTTATAGAGTTGGGAACCAAAATAAGTCACAATTTTAGTATGTAACTAAAATAAGTTTAGTGAAAAAAAAAGTTCCACTATATCCAATTTTTCTAAACGTTTTTCGTTAGTGTGATAACGTTTATTTTTAATATATAATGGAACTTTTTCTTCCACTTTATAAAGTGAAACTTTTTATTCCACTTTATAAAAAGTTACCTTTTCACCTTCACCTTCGCCTTCTCTCCGTTTCCTTTTCATGGCTCCCCAAAAAAAATTCACTTTGAAGATGGTCCCAATCCGACATGTTGGAGAGGCCCCACACTAAACAAATTGAAAATTTAGAGTAGCACAACCCGACAACATACAACTCATATTCGTTGCTTTAGGTGCAAAAATAGATAAGATTGTAGCCTTGTACTTGTAGGGAAATTTTATCTTTTTTAGAATGTGATTTTGGTTTGATTTACTTTTAACCTTATACTTAATTTAGTGTTGGTTAGGAAGACATCTAAATTCATTAATAGAAAACTTTAGGTTACACATCCTATAAAAGTTTTAATAGTAACACTACTTCAAAAGCATATGAAAATAAAATAAAATAAATTAAGAGGCAGAATAACGTAAAATATAAGACAAAATAAAAGTATCTATGTCATAAAGTACACAAAAATTTATCTTTTTGTCTAGCTTTAAGTTGAAACATTTTCTGATATGTGTCTTGACTATCAACATACAAGTGACTACTGTTTCAGGACTAAAGTGTTTCAAAGCTTCCATGAACCTCAACAACTCGGCAAAAGAACCCTTCCAATACCATAAACTTTTTCAAAAGCCCGCTTGCAACCAAGATAGGCTTTTCTTTACTTATTGAAATGTCATATGCTTTAAGAACAACTGTTTGACAATCTTTGATGGAAAACCTAAAATTAATAATAATATTAATTATCAAATAAAAAATAAATATTTTCTTATTAAATAAAAATCATCCAGGGATAAAATATTACCTTGACGTTCTTTCTATATCAACATGGAGGACTTAGCAATCATCACAACATCCAAGTTGAAATGCCCTTCGATGCACGTACCCATATCTCATATATGTTCTTTAATGTATCTTTCAACTTTCTTCATGTTAGTATGTTTATCAATAAAAGAAGTCAACCTAAATCAGCATCCTTGTTCTACACGCCTGCAAACAAGTCGTCATGATCTCTTTGTCGATTTAATAACAAAGCACTCCCTTACTATCTTCAAATGTAGTGCAACTGCTTCTTTGAATTATATAACATGTCTTTTTCAATATAAATAGCATCATTCATGAAATCTTCTGGTTCATGCCACGTACGTTGTGATGTATACTCATCATGTGTATCACCAAAGATATCTGGACTATTCGGGAGATGATCAAGATAAGGAATTTCATGATTACGAAACAGACTCATGGACATTAGTCTTGGTGATCAATTGGGAGTCAAAAAATCATCATCACTAGATTATGCCTCAAATGAAACATTATCTCCTGATTCCTCAGCATTAGGCAAATCATCACTATCACTAGTTGAAGGTGAGCCGTAATTAGGAAGGTCACCATCATCGATATTCACAGTATCAATGGGCTCATCTTGTGTAATATTTTTTCTATATATGTAAAAATATATATAAATATTTGGCTCATGCAATTAATTTACTCAAATAAAAAAAAGTGTTAGACATAAAGATAATCATTTGCATCAAAAGTAGGCGAGATATGAAAATTTGAGGATGTCCCAACATTTTCCTTCATTTCAAAGTGTGAGGACTGCCTAAAATAATTATTTAGTCCATAACTTGGAGCAATATTCCTATCTTGCTTAGGTAAACCGCTACAATATATATAATAATAAGAATAATAAATAATATAAATTAATAAATAATTGACAAATCAACAAACAATAATCAAAATATAATAATTGAGCATTACCGATCACTTTAATTGATAGTTTCGTTTAAGTCAAAATCATATCGGCTGGTAAGAATATTTTGATAATGTGTCATTTTAGGAAAATCAGTAGATTCGATTATTGGAAATCCATCAATGCTATTACGATTTTCTAATTAGGGATGGACATCGACCGATAAAGGAGAACATTGTTGACTAATCTTAGGCTCCTTCCTAACATATATTTCAAGTATTGTTAACTTGATTTGATCTATATAGTCATTTGGAACCCTCAAAAAGTCGGTCAACGATTCGTCATTATAGATAATCCACTCTCCAAAATTTACTTGTTCTTGTGATAAAAATGAAGTAGGGCATTTTCCGACTATAATTAAATTATAATTCGTACTGTTTATACCCATTCTTTTATAAATTGATGAAATAAATTTATGCTATCGGACATTAATTGGATATTTAACATTGTGTTTAGGAGGACAATTATAATAAATGGTATTTTCGTCATGTATAGTTTCGTCATCCCAATAAAATGAAACTTTAACTTTAGGTGTAGATGACCTTTTTTTAGATCGAAATGAACAAATATAGAAGACTTTATGTTGTAGGTGCTATCAACTACATATAAACATCCTTAAATATAGATTGAAAGATTTTTCAGAATAAAAAAATAAAAATACATAATGAAATATTTTTTTCCGTTTTAATGACATATCAAAATCAATATAATTTATATGACAACACTGAAAAACTTTTAAATTATTGGATATAATAAAACTTTTTCTTACACTAAACTTATTTTAATTATTTACTAAAATAGTGACTTATTTTGATTACTTTTATATTTTTGTGGCTTATTTTGATTCCAGCTCCCCCTCGTACAACTAGTAAAATTTTTCCATTTGTATAGAGATCCTCCAATTGTGCAAGTCCAAGTGCCACAAAATTTCATCGTCCAGCTTTGCGTCTCTACTCCTGTATCATTAGCCCTCTTTGTTGACCGCAAAGCTCAAAATCGCCATGGGAGATGTCAGAGGAAATTCCAATAGCAATCGGCCAGAGTGGTTGCAACAGTATGATTTGATAGGTAAAATTGGGGAAGGAACTTACGGGTTGGTTTTTTTGGCTAAGATCAAAGCTAACCGTAGCAAATCTATTGCTATCAAGAAGTTCAAGCAATCCAAGGACGGTGACGGCGTTTCCCCCACCGCCATTCGCGAAATCATGGTCCCACTCTCTCTCTCTATCTATCCCACTTTCCCCTTTTCTTTTTTTTTGTTTCTAGTAAACACTATTATCATTAAGAGCGACTATCTTGATGCAGTTGCTTCGGGAGATATCCCATGAGAATGTTGTAAAGCTTGTCAATGTGCATATCAACCAGGCAGATATGTCCCTCTATCTCGCTTTTGACTATGCCGAGCATGACCTCTATGTCAGTATACATTTTGTTCCATTTGTCTAAACTCTAATCTAAACTATATTCCCTTCCATACGTGTTTACCTTATTTATTATGGATTTTAAACTATACAAACTCCAGCAAACCTTAAGGTTATGATTTTGAGTTTATATACCCTTTTGGGGACTTTTTATACAATCAATGTGGGGCTACTATTTATACCATGTGTGACCTGATTTTGGGATTTACACATGACATTAATGCAATGTTAGGAGTGCCATATTCACGCCACAAATATTTATATCGTGTGAAATTGTTTGAGCATCAAACTTAAAACCTTTAGGTGATGGGATAAGTAGTACTAGACTTCTATATCCCTTAACAAAACCTAAGTGGGATGACTATATAACTGGGTAAAAACAATAGATAATGATAAGGTCTCTTCATTAATAGCAAAAACATAAAACGAAAACCTCTAGTCATCGAAGCCGGAGACCAGCTTTGGACCAAAACAACTGATGACGAAACTAACACAAGGAAATCAGAAACAGAAGAAATGAGAAATTAGAGATATAATTTCAAAAGACATGATAAATTCTAGTAAAGGTAGCAATTATTCAGCCAGAAGTTTAGAGTAGTAGCCAACAAATTAAAATTCAGTCACTAGAATAGAATCCAGGGGGAGGAGCAATTGTTTTTATATAACAATACACACTAGAAGTATTCAAGAAAGTTTTAGTTGAAGGGCACTAACATTAAGGAAGGCTCCCTCAGGGCCCCTCAAGAGAATTCATAAAAAAACTCTAGGTTACTTCTATTTATGCTATTAGCTTAACGATGGGCTTGGGTCCAAGTCCAAGTACTTTAACATAATAAAAGTCCTAACATAACTAAATGAATTTTGAGGCAAGTGGGGATATGTGGGACCATGCTTCTCCCTAGAATTGTAATGGTAGTTGCTATCTCATCTATTCAAATATAAAACTAATTATATCCTTATCTCTGCCTTCTTGAATAATATGCGTGTATCTTTTGCTCCTAATGTCTTAATTATCTATGTGGGGGGCAATTGTCATCTGACTCCATTGTCCATTTGAAACCTTCATTGACCTTAGGAAATTATCAGACACCATAGAGACAAGGTCATTCTTTCAATCAATCAGTACACTGTAAAGTCTCTGTTATGGCAGCTGCTTAATGGTCTCAATTATCTTCACAGGCAAGACATGTTTATTAAATTTCTTTGTTACTTTATCTTTTGCATTTCGTTGTAGTAATTGGATTGTTGCTTAGTGTTATCTTTTGCATTTCCTTGTAGTAATTGGATTGTTCATCGAGACCTAAAGCCATCAAACATCTTGGTATGGTTCTGGCTTGTCTATCCTAATTTCTCTTCTTTTACATTTTCTGACAGTAGCATTGGGCCATATGACATTCTTGTAATTAAAACATCCCTAACTTTGTATCCTTCACTTCCCTTTACAGGTAATGGGCGAGGGAGAAGAGCATGGAGTTGTTAAAATTGCTGATTTCGGCCTTGCAAGAATTTATCAAGCTCCACTGAAACCATTAGCTGAGAATGGGGTGAGTTACTCCTGTTATTGCGACTATAACTTTTGCGTCTCTTCTTTTTGGTTTACCTTGTGATTGCTGCCAGTGTTATCAAAGGCGCGCTTTAAGTGCGCTTAATTCCTGAAGCGATGCTCAAAACGTGTTGAGCACTTCGGTGTTGTCATCAAGGTTCTAAGGCAATCATTTCCTTGCCAATGAGCCTCTTATGAAGAAGTGACACTAAATAATTGATACTGCACTTTATCATAATTTTTTTTTCAATTTCTTTGGTCATATATTTGTCATTCGTATTTATAATTATTAGTCTTGGACTCAACATATATATTTGTATTCTTTTCTCCCTTTGTGCCTTTTTTCAATAAAGTCCATGCTTTATTTGCGCTTTGCGCTTAAAGCCCCCACGGACCTTAGAGCTTTTTTGCGCTTTTCGCCTTTGATAACACTTAATTTGCTGCTGTCGATGCTCCTTATGCTTCCCCTTTCCCAGTAAAGTAGTTACACCTTATATATAAAAACTTAAGCTACTTTCTGTTAAGTGGAAACCAAAGGTGTAGTCTAGCGATCAATAGAGCTGAATGGACCATGGGAGACCAAAATTCAAACTAAGCAGGACCACATTTGGTGGTTCCCAATTCTATAAGCCTTGATGGAAATGCTATGCTGGATTTCAAATTGTTTTGTTTTTGTTCTTGTTTCAGAAATTAATCTAATTTTTTGCTTTGAAAAAGTAATTGTGGATATTTGTGTGAGAAAATAAGACAAGAAAGGGGGTTATCAAAACAAATAAGACAAGAAAGGGAGAATTGAACAGAACAGAGCCTAATTATTCCCTCAAGCAACAGGGTATATATAGTGAATGCACAAGTGCTAAAAAGGAAAGTAAATATTCTAACTACTTGATTACAAGAATCGATCTATTTAATTCCAAGTAATCCTAATCGGTAGACAATATCATCTAATATTCTTAACCATTTGGATTTGGAAGATTGATTTGGCTATGTTTTTTTTGTTGAAAAATATCATCAAAGCCCTAAACATCCTTCTTTCATTTTTGAAATCAAAACAAGTTGATCCCAGAATGAAACAGATAGATGCCATCATGGAAAATGTTTAACCCCTTCAACTTTGAGAGAACTGATACTAGAACTGTCAAAAGCATCACTTAGTATATTATAGACTTATTTATCACCTATCTTTTATTTCTGGTCAATGAATGGTGGAGCCAAAAATGTGATTGTTGGAAGTTCGGTCTTTTTTCTTTTTCTTTTTCGATTAAGTAATAATTTATTGATGTTGTTGACAAACCCTGCTATACAAGTCTTGTATGAAAGTGTAGAGGATTGATGTCGATTAAAACAGGAAAGACAAGAATTAAAGATAACAAGTATGGAATGTAGATACGACTAAACTGGAAACAAATAATGAACATTCATGGAAGTACAACTGTCCTAATTAAGCTACAATTAGAGCAAGCCTTATTGGATACTCTCAAGAGAACAGTAATCTCCTTGAAAATCTGCTTGAATAGTCTTGAAGCAAGAATGAGAATTATCCATTCCCACTGGTTCAATATTCATCAAAGAGGTAAGCTCTTTTTCTACTCTTAGTTAAAAAGTATTTATGCTAGGTAAGTCCTCAACTAGGCCTAAAAAGGAAACATACCAAAATTGTTAAGCTCTGATGATTCAACTTTAAAGTGTGGATCTGGTTGCTTTTGTGGAGATGTTTAGTGGCCTCCAGCTTCAGAAGGTTGGAGATCTTCATGGAGATAATAAAGATAGTGGGGCTCTTCAGGGAGATGAAACACATTTTCTGGAGATGTTTGGTGGCCTCTGGCTTCCGAAACATGCAGATCTTCGTGGAGGTGATCCAGATAGTTTTTTCAACTCTTCCTCCTTTTTTTGGGTTATTCAATCCACCAAATATAATGATGTTTTAATCACTATATGACAAGCATTTGCAAGTGTCCAGAGCTTTAGCTTGAGCCCTTGTGAATGGCCCACATGCTTGTATGCTACTTTGATCTATATCAAGGACAGGCAAAAACATGTGGCTTTTCAAATAATACCTGTTTATCTGGATCAAAGTAATAGGGATCTCTTAAATACAATTCAACAAAAGCAAAGTCAGTTTTTCATATATATATATCTGTGTGTGTGTGCGTGCGCGCATTTATGCATGTATTACTAACATAGTCTATATGACTGATCTGTTGAACCAACATTTTTTTTTGTGTCGGTAAATGCTGATGATGAGATGGATTTCTAAATAAAATGTCAGTGTTCGAACTGAGAATTTTTAAGAGTTTGAGAATGAGCAAAATAGATCTGAGCAACATCACATTACTTCTGATTGTCACAACTCTGCTGTGTTAATTCTTTTGTTCTGAACAAAATCAACAGTCCTGGATTTTTATATGGATTGCTTTTCTGATTGAGCTGTAAGACTGTAAGTTAAAAACATGAAAGATGATTCCTTGATTCTTTTCTTCCTCTTTAGGTGCATGTTTGACTTTCTTTGTTGGACATCACTTCTTTGCAGTGACTCTGAAAAGTTGTACATTGAGTAATGACAGGTTGTAGTCACTATCTGGTATCGTGCGCCGGAGTTACTGCTTGGGGCTAAACACTACACAAGTGCAGTTGGTATGACCCTTGCGTGTTTTTGAACTTTGATAATTGTTGTCCTAAATAAGCAAACATTTTCTTCTTCTTTTTCAACCAAGAGGGAAAAATGTGTTTATGTAGATATGTGGGCCGTTGGCTGTATATTTGCTGAGCTTCTTACTCTAAAGCCACTATTTCAAGGGCAAGAAGTGAAGGGCACACCAAACCCTTTCCAGGTTAATATTTTTATACTCCCCAGCATCACGTTTTATGCTTTTCCTTCTGGAGGTTCAATAGCAAACCTTTTATTCCTTTCTACCGTGTAATTTTCTTATTTTAGTAATCTAATACACGATTCTCGTAATGTAGCTTGACCAACTGGACAAGATATTTAAGGTTCTCGGTGAGCATGAATTTTTGTATATTCTCTGTTTTTCCTTTTCATTGGTTTGAACACTGCGCTAAGTTCATATTGTGTCAGGACATCCCACACCAGAAAAATGGCCAACACTGGTAAACCTTCCGCATTGGCAATCTGATGTGCAACGAATTCAAGGACATAAGTAGTAGGTTCTTTCATACTATTTTTAGTATTAAAAATTTCTTTTAGCAGTGATTCTCTTGCTATTCTTACCTTGCAATTGGAGTTTCTCATATAAAAATTTTATTGTTTCCCCTGCAGTGACAATCCTGCACTTTATAGTGTTCTGCACATGTCTCCCAAAAGTCCTGCATACGACCTTCTTTCAAAGATGCTTGAGTATGTGCTTATTTCTTAGTTAATGTAACATTGAAAATTTAATGCCTTCAATATGTGCCAATATGCCTGCTACTTGATGGTATGCTTGCTAAATTTCTAGGGGTGCTAATCTTTGTTTGAGGTGGCACACTTACACATAACTAGTCAAGTGTACGTGCTTTGCACATGTTTATCGCGTTATTACTAATATAAATATAAGTAATAAATTATTGTATGTTCTTTATATATATATATATTGCATATATATATATTGCATTGAGCGAATCAATATAACCATTCTATCTGACCCTTCCACCATCTTATAATTTAGTTAAGCATTGTCGTTTTAAACATATTAAGTGCTGTTACTTTTACAAAGATAAAGTATCATCATTTAAACATTATGCACATACGTATGTATAACAATGCAAATAAACTGTTTTGGAATGTGCGACCATTCATGATGGTATTTTTATATGATCTGAAATCTTCTCATTCTAGGGCTATCATGCACATGATGTCAAGACTCATCATTATGTATCTTTTGAAAATGTGCACCCTCTGTTCCAAACTGAATTTAAGCTTGCATATATAATACTTTGAGCTCCGAACTCCCAACTCAAAATTTCGACATAGATAATGCTACCCGGTTTCACATTTATATAGGCCAGTTGCTGGCATGAGTTATTGAAGTGATACTGTACTAGTGCCATATCCCTCTTTGTATGCAAAACATTATTCCTAATATTCATCAGCACACTTTAAAATCTTAAAACCTCGTGAAATTTTCAGGGCCTCTGCACCAACATTCACTCTCATATAGTCTCCCTCCGTCCTCATTTAAGTGTCTTAGTTTGACTGGGCACAAAGTTTATTAACAAAGACATGCTTAAATCTTGTGCTCTTGAATTAAAGAGGTGTGAAGTCATTTAAATCTTGAGGGTTTGAACTTGTCATGTAGGAGGTTGGAATTGAAAAACTTACTAAATATAGAAAGAGACTTTCTTTTTGGAACAAACCAAAAAGGAAAGCAAGACATTTAACTCGGACGGAGATAGTGATGTTGCTAGTCTTATAACCATTCTATAGAACTTGCTTTTATTTTGTTATAAGTATCCTTTTATTCCACCACACTTCTGTAGCACTTTTACATTTTCGACCATCATGTTTTTATTTTGCCTAAACTTTTTTTTTTACTCTATCATAACATTCTTCTGTAACCTTGAGCTTAGATATATGAATTATCTGCATTTGGGCACAACCAATTCCATTTAATCTCACCTAAACGTCTATATATTTGTTTTTTTTGTAAAAGAAACGAAAGATGCTTGGAAGGAAATTTGAGTTTTTTTATCTTATAGAAATGTACATGCTTCTACCGTTTATATTTTTGGTGTTAAAATCTAATTGTTAGTGATGCAGACCGTATGATTGCGTTTGTGAATACACTACATACATAGCTATATAACGAAAGCTTTTGTATTTGTAAATACTAAATACTTGTCTTAGAATTTTTTTTGGTGATATACACAACGGAAGTACCAACCCTCTCTCTCTCTCTCTCCCTTTTAATATATATGATGCGATACTAAATTATAATACTGGCATGTTACTTATATTCCAGAAGCTTCTATTTAATTGTGATTAACATAATATTTAACGTCATCTAATGTGCAGATATGATCCTCGTAAAAGAATAACAGCAACACAAGCTCTAGAGCATGAGTATGAAATCTTCATCTCAATTCCCCCCCCCCCCCCCCCCCCCCCCCCCCCCCCCGCCCCAACCTTCACAGCCACACACTCTTTGCTCTATTGCGTTAATTCACTTACAAATGGTTGTGAAAATGACGGACACATTTCATCACAAAATAAATTTGTAAATGGTTCATGCATATTCACTATTAAAAATTCACTACTAAATATTTACTACCTGATTATCTTATACATCTCTGATCAAAAGAATAGACAAAGTTGACTACTTCTCTATTTTTTTGTTGTCACCTGGCCAGATAACAAATTTACCGTTTTGAATTTTGATGTCCTATGTCCATCTTTTAAGCGCTGGGCTTACTCTACTAATCAATTGTTGAGCGTATTTAGTGAACATATTTTCACTATTTAATTGCATTTGCCATATCATAATCTTTTTTAGCTGATCTTCCAGCCAATCAAGGCCTCTTGCTAATAATAGATTTTCTCCTTGTAGTGGGAAAGTTGGCGTAGTGTTTGGCCTAGTGAAGTTTGGGGTTATTCCTTTTACCAAAAACTTTTCATGATCTTGAAAATTTCTTGAAATGAAAATATGAAATAGAGGAGTCCTATTTTTGCTTTGGTTTTACAATTTCCAATATGGTTCCTAAACCAAAAGGTGAAGGCCTAGAGTTTCTTTTGATATCTTGTAGTAATAGGTGGTGCCTCCCAAGTATCATTGTTATAGCTTTCTGCTTTTTCTGGTTTATAGGTACTTTCGGATGGAACCTCTACCTGGCCGCAAGTAAGTGCACAGCTTTCCAGTCTATTGGCAAACAATTGATCTATAGGAACTTCATTAAGCTAGTTTGATAAGATCATATGCTACAACACTAAAAACTACTATGAAAATTGAGATTTACAAGTTCTACCTTTCCATATCCATTTAGACATGCTGTAAATTTAAACATATATAACCTTTTAGATCATTGATTCCAACAAAGAGAATATTCTATTCGCGTTCACATTGGCGCTTTCCTACGCTTGTGCTTAAAACTGGCAGTACACTTATGGCCATTTGTCTTTGATTTTCTACTTAATAGGTACATATATGTAAGTACGAAGTTGCTATACCAGTTTTTGGAGAACTGTTTAGACTGTTTGAATGAAGATGTGATTGCTTACTCTTTCACTATTTCTATGTGAGCGATGTATATTATACCCAAGAAACCAAATGCAATAAATGTCAGAGATCTGACACATTAGTTTAGTGGGCCAGCACATTAAAATTCTTTGCAAGGTGCTTACAGAGAGGATTAAACCGGTGATGGATAGCGTATTGTCACCACCCATTTTGCCTAAGCTGCGATGGCACCTAGCCCAACCATTACATGAATCCAAAAGGTATTCCAAATCACAACATGATTGATAGGAGACAAGAATAAATCTTAATGCAGTTTATATCATATGGAAACAATTGAAATTCATGTAAAGTTGCTAATTTGACTTTCTAATAGGCTTGTTATTTCCGCAACTCAGGGAGAAAAATTGGATAATTTAATTGTTAATAGTTAGAAGGGAGATTGCTTCTTTAGAATATACAATAGTTTTTGTTTCCCCTACAATGACCCCTATTACAAAATAAGTGTGAATAATCATTACAAATCTCTAGGGACTGGTGGTATAAGTTATGAGTATCTAAGATAATGGATGTCTCAACAATGTGGTACTATCTGGAATAATGAACAACATATAAAAATAAAAGAGACTCCAAGGTGCTGTGGATCAGATCAAGTAGCTCAACACGACAATCTCGTGTACTCCTAGGTTCTGCAGGAGCATGAATCAGTATCTGATTTGCTGCACATAGTGCAACGTTGTAGTATGACTACATTTACAAGTATTCATTAAGTATTATCATCCAAAACCTAATAAGGTAGTGTGAAGGTTAGTTTGAAATACTCACTTAAGAAAACTTGATAGAAGTATAGAACAGTACAACAAAATAATAACAACATACTCAGTGAAATCCCACTAAATGGGGTTTGGTACGGTAGGTTGTACGCATGCGTTACCACTACCTCGTGGAAGTAGAGGGGTTGTTTCCGAAAAACCTTCGGTTCAAGTGCATCAAACTAAAGTTACAAAAGAAGAAAACAATGAAGAAAACATAACAGTTTATACGAAAAGCAGTGTAGTGCGTACAAGAAAATAACAATACCAACAGCAAAATAGTGTGATAATTGTAACATCGTACATAATATATGATGATAGATAACAAAGGAAAAACAACACTCTATCCCTATTAACTTCTACCCTGATACCCGACCTCCACTCCTTATCTATGTCATGTCCTTGGTAATATGAAGCGATGTCCTGTCTAATTACCTCTCCCTACTACTTTTTTCGGCCTATCTCTGCCCTCCTTGTGCCACCTACAACTAGCCTCTTGCACCTTCTCATTAGGGCGTCAGTGCACCTCCTCTTCATATGCCCAACCCTCTCAGTGTCGCTTCCCTCATCTTGTTCACTACAGGGGCCACTCCCACCTTTTCCCGAATAACCTCATTCCTAATATTGTTGCTCCTAGTATGCCTACACATCCATCACAACATCCTCGTCTATGTAACATGCATTTTTTGAACATATGAGTTTTTGACTCGCCATACAACAAGAACAGTCTAACCACCATTATGTAGAATTTACCTTTTAAGTTTAGGTGGGGCGTATTTATCACACAACAAAATAAAGTATGCACAAATACAACATAGTAAGATATACACAAATATATTCATTATTTCCTTGAGTTTACAATAGATACCTTATATAGTTAGGGGTGAAGATGTAAATATGATGATTCTTACCGGGTTAACAGTAAACCTGAGTACTCCTCCCCGCATTGATAAACCATTAATTATGAAATTCTAATTTGTTCACCAATAGTTTACCCGGTAATCAAATACCATTAAAACAATAAGCTAATTTTGTAGTTGGATTATCAATTATGGTTAGGTTTTGAACACCCTACTAAAACTTGATTGGAGAAGGCTTACGACAATTTCTCTTGGCCTTTCTCATATAATATACATTGCATAAGATGGAGTTTAGTGACAGGTGGATTGATTGGATGAGATTCTGCATCATGTTGTCACATTTGCCATTGTTTTCATTCACTCGCATGTTGGATTTTTCTATTCCAAAGAGGATTGAGACAGGGCAGCTCTTTGTTGCCTACCTTTTTTTTATGGTAGTGGAGACACTTGGGGAGTTAAACTGGCTGAAGGGATGTATGATTTCTGATAATGTTGGAGGTAGTGTGGATCTTTCTAATATTTTGTACGTTGAGGACACATTGACTTTCTGTGACATCGATAAGGAGCAAATCCTTTGATTGAAGGGGATTTTCATTAAATTTGAGTCTGTGTCAGGTTTTCATATAAACCCAAAGAAAATTAGTTCTTTTTCGGTTGTAAAGAAATAGACTTGGGCCTAATTCAACTCCAAAAGTTATCTTGGGGGATGGGGAGGATTGTCTAAGACCATATAAGGAGTCCATGTATCCATCCCACAAATGATTTGGGGCTCAACATCGATAACTGCAAATTAGTAGGTTGAAGATTTTGCTGAGGCAATGGAATGCACAGTTAGAAAATTCTCCACTATGTGTCTAGGTTTATCTCTTGAGGCAAGGTACAAATATCATAGCATATGGAAGGTAGACACAAATAACTGTGAGAAGAAAACTTTGTACCTGGAAAAACAGTACCTATCACAAGGTGGTTGAGTGACATTGTTAAATAATATTTTTTATGACATTCCAATCTAGTTAATGTTATTGATTGCCATTCCAGATAAAATGGAGCCTCAGCTAGATAAATAAGAAGTTTTTGTAGGAAGGGAACCAAGATATCAAGAAAGTACATTTGATCAGCTGGGAGAAAGATTACTATGCAAGGAAAACAGAGGATTGGGTTTTTGGAGATTTAGGGCTACAAATAAGATCACAGAACCAGACAGAGTAATGGAGGAAATCATACAGTTTTATGTGAAACTGCATTTTGAAGCAGAAAGATGGAGACCTGATGGAAATTTAGTGAATTGTCCTTCAATATTAGTGGAAGAAATATCGCAGCTACATGCCAATTTTGAGGAGTAGGAAATTTATAAATGCTTGAAGTTATATGCCATTGATAAAGCCTCAAGACGTGATGGTTACACTAAGGGTTTTTTCATCAAATGTTGGGAAATTCTTTAACAGGACATCATTGAGGCCTTCCATTCTATGAGCAGGAAATGTTTGAGAAGAGTTTCAATGCCCCCTATATTGTCTTGATCCCAAAGAAGAAAGGACCAAAGGAACTTAGAGACTTTAGACCAATAAGCTTGATAGGCAATTTCTATATGTTGTTGTCTAAAGTATTAACAGAAAGAATCAAAAGGGTAATGTACACGCTGGTAGACTCCCAACAGATGGCTGTTAACACCCCTTTAGTCTACCAACGGTTTACACATGGGAGATTTAAGGACATCAGAAAATAGATTACTTTAGCTTATAAGTTATTTAGTTGTATGCAGTAGATTACAACAACTTTTAAATATTTATGTTTTCTTTTACTGTCTAGCAGTTATTGCAGTAAGGAGGTTATTCCTCCACTTTCTCATTCGTTTGTAGTAGGCAGTTACTTTCTTGTTGTATTTATGTATTTGAATTCAGTGAAATGTTAGGCAGAAAATTACTAAGTCTTTGAGTACTTAATACTCAAGAGATTGCAGGTTCTCTCTAATGAACCAACGCCATAGGTCATAGGAAGAAAACGTTTGATTTTACACTACAACGCCCCATAACCAGATCCATATCAGGGGACCATAACAACTTGGTATCACAGATGGCTGTTATTGGAGATCAAATTCAACATCAACTGGCACAATTGGTGAACTTATTTCAAGAAGAACGTGCAGCCAATATAGCGAGACAGGAAGCAATAAATGCTCGCTTAGATGCACTCACAAAGGATTTAGCAAATTCGAAGGTTGATTCGGACTCAACTGATCATACCAGTCAAAATTGGGGCTGGAAGGGTAAAAGTGGAGTGGTAGAAGGGTCAAAATCAGACGCAGAAGGAAGTTCCTTCATTCTTAGGTATACAAAGTTGGATTTTCCATGATTTACTGGCCAAGGAGACCCTTTGGGATGGCTGAACAGATGCGATCATTTTTTTCGACACCAACAGACTCCAATGAAGAAAAAGTTAGTCTTGCTTCTTTTCATTTAGAGGGGAATGCACAACTTTGGTTTCTTCAACTAGAGACAGATATGCCTGAACCGTCTTGGGATGAGTTCAAACATTACTGTAACCTTCGTTTTGGGCCACCAATCAGAAGTCAGAAGTTAGGAGAATTGGCTAAGTTGCACCAGATTGGGTCCATGGTAGATTTCCAAGAAAAGTTTGAGCAGTTAGTCTCCCGGGCTAGTACACTCCTACAATTGCAGAAGACAAAACTTTATATTAGTGGTCTTGTGGATCATATAGCGATTGAGGTTGAGTTGCATAAACCTCTAGATTTGGCTACGGCGATGAGTTTATCCCGGCTTTATGAACGCAAGGGACACCTTTTTGTTTGCAACTATTAGATGGTCGCAGATCCAAAACATCAGATTTCTCACCTCCGAAATGCACCAGATTTGTAAGGAAATTGACTAGATCTGAGATGGATGAAAGACGACTTAAGGGTCTCAGCTTCAACTGTGATGAAGTCTTCACTCGGGGCAATCAGTACAAGAAGTTATTTTGGATCGATTCCATAGACGAAGAGGAAGAATCTCTGGAACAGGAGACAAATTCTAATATAGATCAACCTGAAATTTCTTTGCAAGCCATCATTGGTGTCGCAGCCCCACAAAATATGCGGTTAAAAGGCCAACTGGCAGGGAATCCGGTGGTGTCATTAGTCGATTCTAGAAGTACTCATAGCTTTGTGAACTCTAAAATTGTGTCACAATTCAATCTTCAAGTTGAGAGGCGAGAAGGGTTACGAGTAGTGGTGGCAAATGGAGAACGGGTCAGTAGTCCAGGAAAATGCAAAGAAGTCTCAATATGGTTTGGTAATAATGTTTTCCATATTGATTTTTATGTCCTCAAGCTAAGTGGATTTGATGTGGTTCTAGGTGTGAATTGGCTTAAAACTTTAGGACCTATACTGTGGGTATGTGGATGTCATTCTTCAAAAATGGAAAACAAGTGGAGTTACAAGGTGTTAAGTCTCCTGATTCAACTCAAGGAGCAACAACTCATGTTATGCTGGCTGACAAAGATAATCAGGAAGAGTTGCAAATCATTTTGAAAGATTTTGCTTGCCTCTTTGATGAACTAGTAGGGCTCCCTACTAAACGTGATTGTGACCACAAAATTGTTCTAGAACCAGGAACAAAACCTGTTGTGGTTCGACCATATAAATATCCACATAATCAAAAGGATGAAATTGAAAGACAATGTTCAGAGATGTTGAAGCAGGGAATAATTCGGCCAAGTCAGTCTCCATTCTTTTCCCCGGTTCTTCTTGTTCCTAAATCTGATGGTTCTTGGCGTATGTGCATTGATTATCGTGAGTTGAATGCAAAAACAATCAAAGATAAATTTCCTATTCCAGTAATTGAAGAATTGTTGGAGGAATTGTTTGGGGCTAAATATTTCTCTAAATTAGACTTACGCCAAGGTTATTATCAAGTTCGGATGAAAGAGGATGATGTCGAGAAAACTGGTTTTCGTACTCACCATGGGCATTTGAATTTTTGGTTATGCCCTTTGGCTTAACCAACACTCCATCTACCTTTCAATCATTAATGAATGAGGTATTTCAGCTTCACTTAAGAAAATTTCTTTTGGTGTTTTTTGATGATATTCTTATGTATAGTCGCACTTGGGTCGAACATATATATCATCTGCGACTTGTCTTCAAGTTACTCTCCGATCATCATTTTTTTCTGAACCAATCAAAGTGTTCATTTGCCCAACTAAAATTGCTTATTTGGGCCACCTCATCACTGCTCATAGAGTTACTGCAGATTCGAGCAAATTTTCAGCCATGACTGAATGGCCCAAACCTACAACTTTTAAAGGGTTGGGAGGTTTCCTAGGCCTCACAGGATATTATCGCAAGTTTGTGGAAAGTTATGGATCCATAGCTGAACCATTGACAGCCATGCTCCGCAAGCATTCATTTATATGGACAGATAAATCAACACAAGCTTTCGAAAAACTAAAGGTTGCTATGACAACTACACCTGTATTGGCATTTCTAGATTTTTCACAACCTTTTGTTATTGAATGTGATGCTTCAGATCTGGGTATTGGGGCTGTTCTATTGCAGAATAAACGACCCATTGCCTTTTTTAGCAGAGTATTGGCAAGAAGACACCAGCCACTACCCGCTTATGAAAAAGAATTGATAGGCCTAGTGAAAGCTATTCGGCATCGGGGTTCTTATTTATGGGGGCAACATTTCATAGTTCGTTTTGATCACTACAGTGTGAAGTTTTCATTGGAACAGAAGGCACTAACTCCTCCGCAACAACATTGGTTGGCCAAGATTCTGGGTTACTCATTTCCGGTTGAATACAAGGTTGGTCGTTTAAATACTGTTGCTGATGCCTTGTCCCGTCGAGATAATGATGAAGCTATGTTTCTTGCCATTTCCATGCCTCAGTTATGTCTTTTTGATGACATTAGAAATGAACAACAGAACTCTTTTGATTTTCAGCAACGAATATCTGCTGTCCATGATGGTACTGCATCAGATCAGTGGAGCGTCAAGAATGGGTTGCTTCTGTATAAACACCGAACATTCTTGGCATCAAACTCTCCTTCCATTCAGACAGTCATGACTGCCTTGCATAACCAGGGACATGAGGGGTACCAAAAACACTTTTTCTAATTGCAAGGGATTTCCATTGGACAGGTATGAAGCGTCATATTCGCGACTTTGTTCGTGCTTGTGATGTTTGCCAGAGACATAAAACAGAAACTTTGCAACCTGCTGGTCTTCTTCACCCTTTATCAGTTCCAGAGCAAATATGGTCAGATATTTTCATTGGATTTTGTGGAAGGCTTACCTACCTCACGTGGGAAAAATGTATCTTAGTGGTGGTAGACCGTTTCTCTAAATATTGCCACTTATTGTCAACTGCTCATCCATACTCTGCATTAAGTATTGCCCGACTCTTCTTTGACAATGTTTTCAAATTACATGGTTTACCAGTAAGCATTGTTAGTGATCGGGATGTAACTTTCACAAGTGCTTTTTGGAGAGAACTCTTCCGCCTGAGTGGTACCAAGTTGTGTTTTAGTTCAGCGTATCACCCTCAATCTGATGGTCAAATTGAAGTTGTCAATCGGACTGTGGAGATGTACTTGAGGTGCTTTACCAGTGCACAACCTACCAAATGGATGGACTGGTTGTCGTGGGCAGAATATTCATACAACACCAGCTTTCATTTTTCCTTGAAAACGACACACTTTGAAGTGGTGTATGGGCGTCCTCCACCACATCTTTTGCCTTATTCGCCTGGAATTTCGAAACTGGATGCAGTGGATATAGCATTACCTAGTCAGGATCAAATTCTGCAGTCCTTAAGACAGAACATATTGCATGCTCAACAGAGAATGAATACTTTTGATTCCAAACATCGACATGTTTAGTTTCAAGTGGGGGATAGAGTTCTGTTGAAGCTCCAACCATATAAACAGTTTTCTGTGGGTATTCGTCGTCATCAGAAATTGTTGCCCAAGTTTTATGGTCCTTACAAAATTGAGCAGCGTATTGGGCCTATAGCTTATAAATTAGAGTTAACAACGGGTACAAAACTTCATCCATTTTTTCATATCTCTAAATTGAAGCTTTTTCATGGAGGAGACTTTCCAACGGTTGCTGCTCTTCCTTCAAGGTTGCCAAAAGCTCCCTTACCCCATCCTATAACTGTGCTTGAACATCGGGTTGTTCGTAATGTACCTGAAGTCTTGATACATTGGCAGCATACTTCTCCAGCTGAGGCATCATGGGAAACTGTTTCTTCTATGCAGCAACGCTGTCCACACTTCTCGCTTGAGGACAAGCGTGATTTGGAAGGGGGGAGTAATGTTGACACCCCTTTAGTCTACCAACGGTTTACATATGGGAGATTTAAGGACATCAGAAAGTAGATTACTTTAGCTTATAAGTATGTAGTTGTATGCAGTAGATTACTACAGCTTTTAAATGTTTATGTTTTCATTTACTGTGTAGCAGTTATTGCAGTAAGGAGGTTATTCCTCCACTTTCTCATTCAGTTGTAGTAGGCAGTTACTTTCTTGTTGTATTTATGTAATTGAATTCAGTGAAATGTTAGGCAGAAAATTACTAAGTCTTTGAGTACTTAAAACTCAAGAGATTGCAGGTTCTCTCTAACCAGATCCATATCAGGGGACCATAACAACGACTTTCATCAAAGGAAGACAAATCAGGGATCCTGTACAATTTGGACATTGATAAAGCTTATGATCATGTTATCTGGGGTTCCTTCTCAATATACTCGGGAAAATGGGATTTGGAGAAAAGTAGATTAGATGGATACATTTTTGCATTTAAACATAAGTTTTCTATCTCATTCATTGTGCTCCTGAAGGTTATTTTGAAGCTCAAAAAGGAATCAGACAAGGGTATCCTTTATCTCCATTCCTCTTTATTCTTTCCATGGAGGGACTTAACAACATAATCAGGACAACTAAAACAAATAGGTGAATCACATGATTTGAAGTGTCTACAAACAATGAGAGGACTTTGGAGGTGACACATCTCCAGTATGCCAATGACACTTTGATTTTTGTGATGCAGATGAGGAACAACTAAGGTACCTAGGGTCATACTGGTGCTTCCTGAAGGCATGTCAGGTCTTCCCATCAACTGGGGAAAGAGCCATTTATATCCCATAGACTTGGTCTCTAAATGGAGCTTTTGGCCTCAGTGCTAGGAGGCGAGGTCGGTGCACTACCTGCGGATGCCATTGGGAGCAAAATCACAGTCCAAAGAAATTTCGAATTCTGTCTTGGAGAAATTTGAGAAGAAGTTGGTCAGATGGAAAGCACAATATTTATCAATGAGGGGGGGGGGGGGGCAGGCTCACTTTGATAAATGCAGTCTTGAATGCCCTTCCTACGTACTATTGTTCCCAATACCTGCGGAGTAGTACAAATATTGGATAAACTAAGACGGGATTTTTTCTTGGCAATGAAACAAGACAAGAAAGGGATGCCATCTGGTAAAATGGAAACATCTGATCGTAGGAAAAAACAAGGCGGATTAGGTATCAAAAACTTGAAGAACCAAAGCAAGGCCTAAACCTGAAATAGTTGTGGATATATGCTCATGAACCACACTCAATGTGGAGGAAGGTGATTAAACTGAAGTATGGAGAGATGAACCAAGGAAGCAACCAATCCCTTTGGTGTTACTGTTTGGAGATCAATTATGAACTGGTGGCATTTCCTTAGGAATCATACTATATACACAATGGTATCAGGCTATGATTCTGGAAAGATTGATGGCTTGGTTCATAGTTTGCCAGAGATCTTCCCTGACATCTTTGACTTAGCACTACATAAAGACAAAACAGTGGCTGAAATGTGGTCTCCCCAAGGTTGGGTCTATCTCTCTGAAGGAATTTAAATGACTTGGAATTCTGTAGATTAGTTGAGTTCTTTAAAGGTTAAAATCATTTCAAAGTTTTAAGGAAGGGAAGGACTGCCTACAGTGGACAAAGCACAACAAAGGAAGATACAAATTTGGAAAGCCAAAGTTCCACTTAAGGTGACATGTTTCACTTGGCTCCTAGCAAAGGAGGCAGTACTAACACGTGATAATCTAAGAAAAAGAAACAACATTCAGGTGACACATTGTTCTTTATGTGGGAAAGCAACTGAGATAGTCAGACATTTTTTGTGGAAGATTTTTATCAATCTCAGAGGCATTCAATGGACAATGCCATGCAAGGTTGTTGACACTCTCTCAACTTGGAAGGAAAGCAGGAATTGGGGTAAAGAACAAAAGTTATTGGAGGACCATTCCAGCATGCATCTGGTGGATCATTTGGAGAGAAAAGAATGCTAGAAGCTTTGAGGATATAAGCAGATCCCTACAAATGATCAAAACAGATTGCATTATGTTGTTATGTTTTTGGTGTACAAAGAGTTCCCCTATAGATGCAAAACCAATCCTAGAAGTTTTAGAATCATGCTAGGCTTGCTGTTTTTATTCCTATATTTTCATACTTGTAAAGGGGTTTTCCGTTCTTATGTAAGTACTGGTTTATAATACAAATCGTTACCTTCTCAAAAAAAAAGAAGATATTTTTGTTAAAATGGCTGTGGAGTTGGAGTTATTACAACAAGGAGCATTGGATAGATGTATCAAGCTAAAATACGTGGGTCTGGATTGTGGGAATTCTGTTTTTAGTACACCCCATGGTTCAGCCTTCTGTGAGGCATATAAATAGCCTGAGATGAATTCCAAGAACATACTAAGCTGGTAATAGGGAATGGAAGGACAATAAATTCTGGAATTTTTGATATATGTCTCGGGGATAGTATGTTGGTTGCTTTCCTGATCTGTACAACATAGGCTGTTGAGATTGCGTTATTGCTGATTGTTGGTATGACAATGCTTGGACATTTCTACTTAGAAGAAACTTAAATGGTCCTGAGGTCAAAAGGAGAAATCTAGTAGAAATTGTTGGAAACATTTCCCTGGTAAGCTCACAAGTGATTCCTGTGTGTGGAAGGGCTGCAGTAACATTGAATTCTCTGGTAAATCAAGCTATCAAACATGGTTGAGGAAATACCTGATTTCTCTGGTGTTGGGGACACTTGCCCATGGAAAATGCTCTGGAAATCAAAGGCTATGACCAAAGTTGCTTGTTTGGATGGGAGGCATTGCATGAGGCTTGTTTGATGCAAGACAAGCTTAGGTTTTGAAAAGCCCTACTGAATCTTGATTGGGAGACGTCTTATGACCATCTCTATTTGCCTTTTCTATATAATATACATTGCATAAAATGGAGTTTGGTGATAGGTGGATTGACCTGATGAGGTTCTGCATTGTGGTCGTCACATTTCCCATTGTTTTCAATGACTCTCATGTTGGATTTTTTTTATTCCGAAGAGGATCGAGACGGGGCAACTCTGTCACCCCCCTTTTTATTATGGTTGTGGACACTTGCAGAGTTAAACTAGCTGAAGGGATTTAAGATTTCTGATAATGTTGGAGATAGTGTGAATCTTTCTCATATTTTGTACGTTGACGACACATTGAATTTTTGTGACGTAGTTAAGGAGCAAATCTTGTGATTGAAGGGGCTTTTAATTGATTTTGAGTATGGACTTAATATAAACCCGAAGAGAAGTCTTTCAGTTTTGGTTGTAAAGAAATGAACCTTGGGCCTAATTGGCAATGACATGCAGTGTTGAAAAATTCTCCACTATGTATCTTGGGTTTTCTCTTGAGGCAAGGTACAAAGATCATAGCATATGGAAGGTTGACACAAATAAGTGTGAGAAGAAAAATTTGTACCTGGAAAAAATTGTATCTATCACTCGGTGGTTGAATGACATTGACATACCGATCTATTTAATGTCATTGGTTGCCATTCCAGGTAGAATGGAGGCTCAGCTGGACAAATTAAGAAGTTTTTATAGGAAGGTCTCAAGATGTCAAGAAAATACATTGGATCAGCTGGGAGAAAGTATTACTATGCAAGGAAAACAGAGGAATGGGTTTTGGAGATTTAGGGCTACAAAATAAGATCCTTTTGTGCAAATGGCTGTGGAGGTGGAGTGATTACAAGAAGGAGCATTGGAAAGATGTATCAAGCTAAAATACGTGTGTCCGGGTTATGGGAATTCTGTTTTTATTACTACACCCTGTGGATCAGCCTTCTGGAAGCATATAAATAGCCTGTGAGATGAATTCCAGGACATACTAAACTGGTAATTTGGAATGGAAGGATAGTTAAATTCTGGAATGAAAATGAAAAGTGCCTTGGGGATAATATGCTTTGCTGGCTGCCTCCTTTCCTGATCTGTACAGCATAGGCTGTAGAGATTGCATTATTGCTGATTGTTGGTATGACAATGACTGGACATTTCTTCTTAGAAGAAACTTTAATGGCCTGGAGGTCAAAAGGAGAAATTTACTAGAAATTGTTGGAAACATCTCCCTGATAAGCTCACCAAGTGATTCCGGTGTGTGGAAAGGCTGCAGGAACATTGATTTCTCTGTTAGAATTCTCTAGCGTTGGGGACAATTGCCCATGGAGAAGCTCTGGAAATTAATGGCTACGACCAAAGTTGCTTGCTTCGGATGGAAGACATTGCATGAGGTTTGGTTCATGCAAGACAAGCTTTGAAAGGAGGTTACAATCTCGTAAGGTTGCTTGCTTTATTTGGTTGTTAGCTAAGGAATCTGTGCTAAAGCATGAGAACTTGATGAAGAGAGGCATTTCCTTTGCCTCAAACTGTTGTCTATGTTGGACTGAAGCTTAAACCTGTAAGACACTCACTTTTGCATTGAAAGGTCACATGCCAGCTATGGTTGATTTTTCTCAATCACAGGGGCATCTCTCGGACAATGCCAAGTAAGAGCGTGACACTCTTTTTAGCTGCGAGGAGGCAGGGACTGGGGCTATTAGTAGAACAAACTAGAGGATCATACCAGCCTGTATTTGGTATTCATGTGGAAAGAAAGGAATGCTAGATGTTTTGAGAGATGAATACAGAAGATCAAGCTCAACTGTGTTTTGCTATTTTGTTTTTGGTGGACAGAGTCATATCCTGTAGACACTGACAAATCCTAGATGTTTTGGATTCATTCTAGGATTGTGTTGTGTTTCTTTTTGTTTTATTGTTTTCTCTTCTACACTTTATTCTCTGAAGGGGGTTTCTGGTACATCCCCCCTAAGTACTGGTTTATAATACAAAGTTGTTACCTGTTTCAAAGAAAGGGGCTACAGTCTATGTGGCATACACTACTTATGCAAAGATGATGCTGAATCAGTGTACCACTTGTTAAATTGTAGATTTGTGTAGTAGGTCTTGTTTATGCTTCTCAATATATTTGATGTTCAGTGGGTTATGCCCGCAAGTATCAAAGTAGTTCTTTGAACCTGGCAAAGTTAGAAGATAGGTATAAGCATAGGAAGTTGTGGAGGACTGTTCCTTTTTCTTAATGTGGAGTACTTGGCCAGAGAAAAACCAAAGATGCTTTGACAGCAAAGAGGAAAATAGTTAGTGAAATCAGATTTATCCAAAATCTTAAATTTGGTGTACTGCTGATTTTGTCTGAGATACTGTTTTAAATTTCCCATTTAGCAAAAAATCCCTGTTGTTCTGTTAAGAGTTTTTGGAATCCCTTGTGTCCTACAGTATTCCAATCTTTTTAGATCTTATACTTGCTTTAGTATTAGGCGAAATTGTCTGGTGGCACCTTATACTTGTGTCAGTTTGTATTATGGACCATTTTACTTACATTTTTGTCAACTGAACCCTTATACTCAATTAAAAGGAGACTTTTAAGCCCCTCCTACCATGTGTGTAGCTCACTCTCCTTTACATAAATGACATGACATATCCACGTCAGATATATTAATTACATGTCATAATTACTTCTAAAATTATTCATCAAAATTCTTTAATTAAAGGTTAATAAAATTTTAATTTAATTTTTAAAAATAAAACTCCATACATTCTCTCCCACTCCCACTGTTTCACGCCAAAGCTAACACCGCCGTCACCATTTTTATCGGCGAAACCACCCATATTCTCTCCCTCACTTGCCTTCATCTCCGTTGAAAATCATCACCATTTTCTTTCCTCATCCAACCTCCCCAAAATAAAAAACATAAGCACCGCACTACTAGATATGGCCAAACACCATTACCATTTTTGAATTTATCTCTGCTGTACACCATCACCATTTTCGCCGCCATGATTGGATCCTTGCGCGCCCTCACCCACCTCGTTCTCTTCTCCGCTGTAACATGAACTTTGGCATAAGTCCTTGAACAAAATCAGGGACCAAAAACTTGATTTAAATTTGTTCACATCTTATATTTTAGTCTAAGTATTTCCTCCCAAAACTATCAATACCTTCACCAAAGGTTAGAAGAGCTGCTACTGCTTGTGGCTGTGCAGTCACACCTCTTTCTCATTCCACTGCGTATCAGTGGTTTCCGACGAGCATCACCAGCGCCGCTCTCTCCCTTCGTTGGTGAATTAGTGAACTCAAGAAGTGCCAAAATATGCTAAATAGAAGACAATATATTGTGGAAAATAAAGAAAAACGGGGTGGACATGACTGAAAAATAGGTTTAATGGGTGAAAAAGAAGGGATTTTTTAATTGATTGTTTTTAAAATAATTACTTCTTTATAAATTGTAATATTTTTTAAGTAAAATTGTTGCTCACTCGCCTCAAGAAGCGTGTGACCACACACTTTTGCCAACTCATACATTCTAATGCCACCTATGTTTGGTCAATGATCATAGGGGTTTGTTAAATTGTGTTTTATTGAGTATAAGGGTTCAGTTGACAAAAATGTAAGTAGAATGGTCCAGAATACAAACTGACACAAGTATAAGGGTCCACCAGACCATTTTGCCTTAGTATTAATCTTGGTATTGAATCTATTAATAAAATTTCCATTTGCTTGTCAAAAAAGAAGAAGAAAGAAATGAAAGAATTGTGTAGCTCGATCTGGTATTACAACTTTGAAAAAAGTTGAGCTTTCAACTCAAAACTTTTACCAATGTTTTTCAGTTGGCTCAAAATCTTTAGAGGTTCGATGGTTATATATGCCCGATTTGGGACTTTATATATTCTAATTGAAGAACGTGAACATCATGTACGAGTCCTTGCGACAATGGATGATTCCCAAAATCTTTATAAACCTTTTTGGATACTCTTTTAAAGCCAGTGTGGGAATTTGTTTACTTTATGTTTTTTATATGTATAACCCAATTTTGGATACATGCATGGAATTTAAAACCAATTTGAGTGTGAAAATGGCTTTGCAACCCATGTTCTTATACTGAATCCAAGCATCTAATGTAGAACTATGACTATAAAATAATGAGTGGGATCGTTCATGTTCTTTTAAACCCATTTGACCCTATGTGAAAGATGTTTGACTTTATGTAATTCAACAACAAACATTTCATCCCTTGTATTCTTGTTGACAATCATTATGAGGAAACACTTTTGCATGGTAATGTGTTGGTTTTTCTATAGTTATTGAAATGTGAAGCTGTAGCACTTATAGATGCTTCATCTTTCCTTCATTTCAGGGAGAGTATTTTGTCTTTATTAAGCTAGTTATTTCCGTTAATCATTAAAACTGCTTAATTGTGACAGTGCACTTGTACCACCACAACCTGGAGAAAAAGTTGTGAATTATCCAACTCGACCTGTGGACACAACTACAGACTTTGAAGGAACCATTAGTCTTCAAACGTCTCAGCCGGTAAGCATAAAATTCTGTACATTGACTAGGTTTATATCCCTATGCTTGCTGGTTTATTTTTGGTGTTTATTTACTGCTGTTATATTTTTAATTTTCTATTTATTAATTTCAGTCAAAATGTGTAGGAGTCAACTCAAGAAAGCCAGTCAATTAGAACTATCATCTAAGTAAAATTGAAATATTTCCTCTGTAATTCAGCTAGAGTGGTTGTTCTGCACTTCATCTAGAATGGGATTCTCTCAGTAAATCTTTAACTCTGGATTTCAGACAGCATAGGTGCTCTGTGCCATTGCTTAGAGCCTGTTTGAATTGGCTTATTTTAGGTGCTTTTAAGCCAAGATATCTTTTAAGCACTTTTGTAGTGTTTGAGTAAAATGAAAAGGTGTTTTTAAGCACTTGTTTTTAAGCCAAAATAACGAAAATAAGCCAAAAGTCGTAAGTTAGAATTCCTAAGTTACGACTTACGGCTTATAAATAAGCCATAATCTATAAGCGCATGACCTATCTAAAGATGCCCTTAGTCTGGATTTACTAAGATCCTGTCTTATCCAATACTGTTATCCAAGTTGGAAAACATAAAGTTTGTCTATATTTGTAGCCTTCAGATTTACGCATACCAAGGGAGGAGGATTTCCTAAACAATAGTAATTTTTTTTTTTGAACTCAAAAGTATAAGAAAAAGCTTGAGAAGAAGAAGGTAAGTAATTGTTTTATGGTTTCGGCAGATGTATTGTTTATGTTGAACACCGTTTAAGCACCATGTTGAATCTTTTTATTTTTCCTTCAAATGGGAGACATATTCTTCGTAACAAGTTTTCTTAAACATCATACTGAGATATGAACTTGTTTTATTAATCCTCATGTCCTACTTTATATATATAGTTATATACTATTATTCATTTGAGTTTAAACAAATTTTCCATCACTACAATCTTAAAATTTCAATTATGCCCTTCAGCTTTGGGTGTGCATGAGTAGACACTTAGTGAACGAGTAGACACACACGTCCTACATGGCAGATCTCATGCGATTTTCATGTTGGATGCATGTGTCTACTTGTTCAATTTTATGTTAGTTTAAGTGCTACTCGTGTACACACAAAATTGGAGGCCATAAATGAAAGCTAAGGCCAAGTTAAAGGGCACATTTATGTATTATGCCTTTAATTTCGTACAATCCTGTGTTGAATACTTCCCTTTTGAGCCAAGGGTCTATTTGAAACAACCTCTTGTGGCATTGTTTCTTTCAAAGAACTAGCTAGATTCAATGTATGCTATGGAAGAAAATTTTTGTTTTGAGATGATAATTGGTTAGGAAATGGCAGCCTCAAGCACCTCTTTCCAGGCATCTATCTGTTGATTCAGCAACAACAGGCCAAAAACAGACCACAGTGAATTTTATGGCACCTTAGACCATTTTGGAGGATTGAAAGAGGGAGAAACACTCTCAGGTGGATTCATCACAGAAAAGGTATCTTCACAGTTAACTCTGCCTACAAGAACCTGAATCAAATGGGGACTCAACTCAGATTTTTGCCTTGGAGGCTTATTTGGAAAGTTAAAATTCCATATGAGGTGGCAGACTTTACTTGGTTGGTAGTAAAAGAGGCAGCACTAACACAGGAGAATCTAAGAAGGCTTATTGGAAAGTTAAAATTCCATATAAGGTGGCAGTCTTTACTTGGTCGTAGTAAAAGAGGCAGCACTAACGCAGGAGAATCTAATGAAGAGGGGAATACATGTGTCCTAGATGTTTTTTTTTGTGAGTAACAGGTAGAGACAATCAATCATCTGTTCTTCACTGCAAGGTGGTTAGACAACTTTGTCACTTATTTACCAGCTTTTAAGGGTACAGGCTGGACCATGCCACAAAGGGCAAGTCAGGCTACAGAAAGCTGGAATAATGAAGGTAGTGGTTGTACAGACGAAAGCAGATGGAGAATTGTCCCAGCAATAATTTGGTTGTACCATTAAAGTTACCTATTTCAAAAAAATATATTTGGTGGACCATATGGAAGGAGAGAAATATGAGATTCTATGAGAGCATAAGTAGTCCTTTACACAGGATTAAAATGATTTGCATTATCACTTTTTGCTATTAGTGCAGTTCTGAGTATGTAGATGATCCTATAGCTATTATAATATCCTAGGTTCTTTGTAAGATGAAGTAGGGGCTAGTTTAGTTCTGTTTTGAGTATACTCAACTGTATGTAGCTCCATGATGTAAATTTGGGATCCCAGCCTTAAGTTATCTTTTTTTTAAAAAAAAATGGAAGTTGGGTAACAACTTCAATTAGTGGGTACAACAGTGGTTAAAGAAGATAAAGAGGATTTGATGGTTTGGACAACAAGTAATTAAAAGCTGTTATAATCTTTTGCAGAAGCAAAACTTTCCGCTATGAAAAAATCACCTGTCAAGGTAGCCTGTTTTGGGTAGGTTGTCATCATAGAAACTTAACCAAGTCAAGTTGCAAAGAAGAGGATTCATTTTAAGCAAATGTGTTACCTATGTGAAGAAGAGCTGGAATCAGTTAACAAACTCTTTGTTCATTGTGGAATTGCTAAGCAATGCCGGGAACTTCTCTTGAATCTTTGTGGGGTCGTTAGGAGTATATTGTATAGCTGGTAATGGCAGAAGACAACAAAGATCCACAAGCAGTGCTGCAGGACTATCCCATTGTGCATTTTTTGGACTATTTAGAGACGAAGGGATAGTGCTTATGTTTAGGAATATTTGCAATAGTTGGTCAGTGACATTGCTATCCCCAAAAGGTGCCTGATAATCTCCCTTTCAACATAGATGACATCTGTTTCACAAAAATAGGACATAAAGAGCAATTTAGAGCACACTAGGCTTGATTTATCTCCACTGAGTGTTTGGAGGAGTTATGTTTGTACGGAGCAGGTGGTTGCATGGGTAGTAGTCCTTTATATAATGCCTTGTAGATAATCTTCAAATAGATTCAAATGCTAATTCATTTCCGCAAGACCTGTTCTTTTCTTTGTCACTGAAAAAAATCTTCATGCTCTTGAAAAAATGCCATATGTATCTACCATATTACTTAAAACTTTGAACACAAGTGAATTATCTTGGTGTTCTTCAATTTTATATAGCCAAGTATCATCATTCTAAAGGATTAGTATGACACTGTTTTGTCAATTGCATCTTGCTCATATTACTATTTGTCGGGGGCAGGTATCATCTGGAAATGCAGCATCTGGTGGCATGCATGGTCCCCATGTTATGCCAACTAGATCTGTACCCCGACCAATGCAAATGGTGAACATGCCAAGGATGCAACCTCAGGGCATGTCTGCTTATAATCTTGCTTCTCAAGCTGGCATGAGTGCTGGAATGAACCCTGGAAATATGCCCATGCAGCGTGGTGTTGCTGCTCAGGCACATCAGCAGCAGGTTGCTTTAGTCAGCGTGACATTATTATACTTTTGGTAGTTCTGATCCCTAATTGATTAATGCTTTTGGATGTCAAGCAGATGAGAAGGAAAGATCCAGGAATGGGAATACCTGGATACCCTCCACAACAGAAATCTAGGCGGTTCTGAAAGTTTTTCTCAATGACAATAATGCACATACAACTCTGGTATATTCTGTATTCCCTTTCCCCCTGAAAGTAGGAAGTTCCTATCATTTACTGTGTTTATTGAATGCCTCCTCTCCTCTTATTGTCTCTAGTGGCTAAACTAGCAGGCAAATGGCAGTAGCGTCCAGAACGTTTTCAAATTAATTGTTTTCTTCCTTTTCAGTATGGGATTTTTTTGAATAGCTCTGGGTTGATGACTTTTTGTTCTTTTGAATTTCATGTTATGATGCCTTTGCATTTTTTATTGATGGGCTGTGATGTTCATGGAAAACAATAATTTTTCTCTTCTTTTTCAGCATAGCAGGTGGATTAACGTTTCTGAAGCTGGCAATGTTAATGAACACAAGTAGATGAGGCAGAAGAGGGTTTACAGATAGGCAGTACTATGTCAGACTTGGATACAGCAATGTTCTTTAGTGTCTCAGTCGAACATGATTGCGTAAAGAATAACTAGTGTTGTGGGTGAGAGATATCAGCAGCAGTCAGTAACAGATCTGTGATAGCGATGGTCAGCTGTCCATTATTATAGAGTTGTGTATACAAATAATATGTACACCAACCAATTGTCATTGTGTATCATCGTTTTTACTCCATCGATGGCATTGCAATTGAAGTAGTTAGAAATGATGTATAGTTAAGAAGGGAATGGATGTACAAATGAATAGTACATGAGTTAGGGGGTACCCTCCAGTAATCTTCACCAACTGCAGATGGTAATGTATTTATGCAAATATCCAATTTAACATTTCACTCTTCTAAGCAATAAATAGTATCATGTTTCTTCTTCCTCTTGTCTCCCCAATATTATCACCATATATCATCATTCATCAAATCATATATTATTATAAACGGGAAGCTCCAAAGTAGAGTTGTCAATAAGGGCTAGCCCATCCTATTCGGGCTAACCCATATATGCTTTGACATTTTACGGGCTAGCCCATTTTTTGTGTGGGCCAGAAAATGGTCGGGCCAGCTCACAAGTACGTGGGCTACAGACTTGCCGGACCAGTCCATTTTTTAAAAAATTATATTTTTATATAATTATTAGATTAAATTATAAATTATTATTTAAAAATATTATCATAAATATCGATAAAACAATATTATATTATGTTAGGCCTTGATTTGTTTGTAATTAATGGGGTTTGAATCATAATCATTCAGATTTGCATCATTAAGTGTGTTTGTTTTTAAGAACAGAATCTTAATTATTCAGATTCAGTTCATTAAGTTCGTTTGTTTTATTTTCTTATAAGCCTCTTAATGGGTGTGAATATATCTGAATGAATTAGATATGTAACACACCTTTAACACTATTCATATTAAAAAATACGACTCCTATCTTAATTCAACTAAATCACAACTCATAAAAATTGTTTTCTTATTTAATTAATATTTAATTATATTCATGCCATGATAATTTTCTTCATTTATATTAGGGATAATGCACAAGTACCCTCTCAACCTATGCCCGAAATATCAGAGATACACTTATAATATACTAAGGTCCTATTACCCCTTGAACTTATTTTATTAATAATTTTCTACCCCTTTTCAGCCTACGTGGCAGTATCTTGTGGGCCCAACGCTGATTGACTTTTTTTAAAAGCTAGTGTCACGTAGGCCGAAAAGGAGTAGAAAATTACTTATAAAATAAGTTCAAGGGGGTAATAGGACCTTAATATAGTATAAGTGTGTCTCTTGTATTTCGGAAATAGGTTGAGGGGGTACTATGCATTTTCTCTTTATATTAACATAATATACATCTTTTACTTTTATAAATTAATTAATATATTTGAATTGATAAGCAATCTCATGATATAATATTTAGCACGGTTTTAAAAAATAAGAAAATATTAATTTTTTTATCGATAACAATAATAAATTTCTAAAATAAAATATTTTTTAAACTATATATTTACTACTCTATATAAACTATTTTGAATTGCATTATATTAGATTCTCAAAGTATTTGAGTGCAAAAAATAATTATATTAATGATGTAACTTTATGTTGAGTTCTTAAAAGATCAATCATATTACCTTATTACGATAAAAAAAGTTTAAAATATTATTTTATATGAAAAAAAAAATAATTTTACTAACAAGGTTTTGGTAATATTTTATTGGTATAACGTTTAATTTCATACGTGCATTCATATATTGAAAACAAACTGTCCCAATAATTTAGTTTCAAATTCAGAGACAATATTTTAATATTCAGATGTTTATTCAGATTTCACATCTAGATCTTAATATTTATATGCGTATTCAAATTTAGACGTCTTAATCTTAATAGAAACAAATGAGACCTTAATGTCACTACTTGTTAATCAAATTCATAAATAAAATTATATTTATAATATTTAGTAAAAATGCACAAGTCCCCCCTAGACTATGACCGAAATTCCAAAGACACTTTACTAAGTTCGTATTACCCCCCTAAACTTTTTTTTTTTTTGTAATTTTGTGTACCTTTTTGGCTTACATGGCATCCAAATATCTCCGACGTGCCTCAATTGAGTGAAGTCACACAGAGTGCCACATAAGACAAAAAGTGTATAAAAAAAGTTCAGGGGGTAATAATACCTTAGTTTAGTTAAGATGTGTCTCTGGGATTTTGGTCATAGTCTACGGGGTACTTGTGCATTTTCCTTGATATTTATTAATTTTTTTCAACTAAAAGTATAAATATCTAAATAAAAATTTTGATTTGGACTCTCTTTATTTTTAAATTTTAATATTATATTATACTTTTTAATATAATTGAACCTAATATTTTAAGCTAGTGTTACGTATAGCTGGTAATGGCAGAAGACAACAAAGATCCACAAGCAGTGCTGCAGGACTATCCCATTGTGCATTTTTTGGACTATTTAGAGACGAAGGGATAGTGCTTATATTTAGGAATATTTGCAATAGTTGGCCAGTGACATTGCTATCCCCAAAAGGTGCATGATAATCTCCCTTTCAACATAGATGACATCTGTTTCACAAAAATAGGACATAAAGAGCAATTTAGAGCACACTAGGCTTGATTTATCTCCACTGAGTGTTTGGAGGAGTTATGTTTGTACGGAGCAGGTGGTTGCATGGGTAGTAGTCCTTTATATAATGCCTTGTAGATAATCTTCAAATAGATTCAAATGCTAATTCATTTCCGCAAGACCTGTTCTTTTCTTTGTCACTGAAAAAAATCTTCATGCTCTTGAAAAAATGCCATATGTATCTACCATATTACTTAAAACTTTGAACACATGTGAATTATCTTGGTGTTCTTCAATTTTATATAGCCAAGTATCATCATTCTAAAGGATTAGTATGACGCTGTTTTGTCAATTGCATCTTGCTCATATTACTATTTGTCGGGGGCAGGTATCATCTGGAAATGCAGCATCTGGTGGCATGCATGGTTCCCATGTTACGTGGCAGTATCTTGTGGGCCCAACGCTGATTGACTTTTTTTTTAAGCTAGTGTCACGTAGGCCGAAAAGGAGTAGAAAATTACTTATAAAATAAGCTCAAGGGGTAATAGGACCTTAATATAGTATAAGTGTGTCTCTGGTATTTCGGGAATAGGTTGAGGGGGTACTGTGCATTTTCTCTTTATATTAACATAATATACATCTTTTACTTTCAGAAATTAATCAATATATTTGAATTGATAAGCAATCTCATGATATAATATTTAGCACGGTTTTAAAAAATAAGAAAGTATTAATTTTTTTTATCGATAACAATAATAAATTTCTAAAATAAAATATTTTTTTAAACTATAAATTTACTACTCTATATAAACTATTTTTAATTGCATTATATTAGATTCTCAAAGTATTTGAGTGCAAAAAATAATTATATTAATGATATAACTTTATGTTGAGTTCTTAAAAATCAATCATATTACCTTATTACGATAAAAAAAGTTTAAAATATTATTTTATATGAAAAAAAAACTATTTTACTAACAAGGTTTTGGTAATATTTTATTGATATAACGTTTAATTTCATACGTGCATTCATATATTGAAAACAAACTGTCCCAATAATTTAGTTTCAAATTCAGAGACAATATTTTAATATTCAGATGTTTATTCAGATTTACACATCTAGATCTTAATATTTATATGCGTATTCAAATTTAGATGTCTTAATCTTAATAGAAACAAATGAGACCTTAATGTCACTACTTGTTAATCAAATTCATAAATAAAATTATATTTATAACATTTAGTAAAAATGCACAAGTACCCCCTTGACTATGACTGAAATTCTAAAGACACTTTACTAAGATCGTATTACCCCCCTAAATTTTTTTTTTTTGTAATTTTGTGTACCTTTTTGGCTTACATGGCATCCAAATATCTCCGATGTGCCTCAATTGAGTGAAGTCACACAGAGTGCCACATAAGACAAAAAGTGTATAAAAAAAGTTCAGGGGGTAATAATACCTCTCTGGGATTTTGGTCATAGTCTACGGGGTACTTGTGCATTTTCCTTGATATTTATTAATTTTTTTCAACTAAAAGTATAAATATCTAAATAGAAATATTAACCTAATTGTTTTGATTTGGACTCTCTTTATTTTTAAATTTTAATATTATATTATATTAATAATTAATTTTAATTAAAAAATATTAGGTTCAATTTTAATATTAGGTTCAATTAACCTAATATTTTTTAAATCAATTAATTTTAATATTTGTACCTAAATCAATTATATTGACCAACACTTTTTGTATTATTTCTAAAGCAGCAGCATATTCACTTCTTTTAGTATTATCTATTTATGAAAAGTTTCTGTTGCAATAAAATTCAAATTCAGATACAAGTTGATCTATGAATGCCTTTGAATATTTGAACTTTGAAATGTGGACATGGACTATGCTTGGAGCACACATGTTCTTTGACTGTGTGTTCGTGTAGTTTAAAATGGTATGAAATACACGTGCGTTGCATGTGTTCGAGAACTAGTATTATTATAAGAGGAAGCTCCCAACTTAAAAGTTAAATTACAAAAACACCCTTCAAATAAAAAAAAGAGATTTTTTAAAAATAAATGGTTGTAATATAATTCTATATTTATTAAGCTTTAATTGTTTTGTATAATCAATATATATATATATATATATATATATATATATATATATATATATATATATATATATCTGAATTCAAAACTGCTTATGTGGCACCTCTATATGGCCTCCATTTGTTTCTTCTTTTTTTTTTATTCTTTTCATAAAATATTTTTTTTATTAATTATAAAATTCAATCATATTTAATATTGTAATTATATGAAATGAGTTACAAAAAACCTCCATCTATTGACATTTTCTACTTAAACAACATGTCTTTTCGATTCCCTTTTAACCATTTTTAGGACTTATTTTATCTATAAATACTAATCATCTATGAAGATGTTGCATGTTCATTTCCATTTTTCGTTCTTTCTTTTAAGTAGTATAATCTTTTAATTTTATTTCTTCATCTTTTTCTTCATCAATCATGTAGTTAAGTAATCAAAAAAGAAGATATAGAAAAAATGATGTCACGATATGATCTTCACTTTGATGAAGATCATTGATATATTCTTGAATGATTCATCACATTATTTGGTACAAGTTCAACAAAATGAAGAAAGAAACTTAATTATTTTGAAGATTCATGCATAGAGAGTTGTAGTAGTATAAAAGTTTGATTGATTTTCAAACATTTTGAAGATTCATTGTTGTACTATTTTGATTTCAACTGATATTGTTTTGTTCTCTTTTATTTTGTTTCTTCATTTTGAACAAACAAATGATTATTTCATTCATTGTTGTTGTTGTTGATGATGAAAAGATGCACAATATCTCTCTCTCTCTCTCTCTCTCTATATATATATATATATATATATATATATATATATATATATATATATATATATATATATATATATATATATATATATATATATATATAATATTTTAGATTTTTCTATGGTTGAATTAAAGATATATTATCTATGGTACACTTTTTTAATATCTATTGAATATTTTTGTCCCTAAAAATATATGATATGGTCTATTATATTAGTAATCAATCACAAAATAAATGAATAAATATTTTTTTTATTGAATATTTTTAATGATATATTCTAATTGAGCTCACCCGGTATCACTTTGTAAGAATACACTAAATTGTTGTTGTTTTAATTAAACATATAAAGTTTGTATTTTTTAAGTTAGTAATGAAACCGTATGAGAATATATGTAAATTTGTGACTAATAAAATTAATTTCGATTAGAGAACTTTTTTTATTATAATTTGTTATTAATAACATTTTAAGTTTCTTACCTTTTCATTTTCTCCTATTAAATAGATAAGGGAGAAACTAATCTTACAAACATAATTGGAACTTTGAATTTAGCATTCCCTAAAATTAATCTCATTAATTTTCCCTTCTTAAACTAAGAAATATGTATCTCTTTATCTTCATAACTTATATTTCTATAATCTTTATAACTCCTCATAACTCTCAAATTTTGAATGAGTAAACTTATGATAATTTATTGTGTTTCTCAATAAATATCTAAATAAATATGTATTGTAAGACAATCCTTTTTTAAGCAAATGTTATTGTATTCTAATTCATTTGATGTACTCATGATAGAGGAAAATCTTATGAATTATGTATATTGATTTTTTCTTGCTTTTTAGTTAGTCATGTTCAAGAGATCAATTTTTGACCACAGAATCTTAGGTTCTAAATTTATATTTCCATAATCTTTATAAATCCTCATAACTCTCAAATTTTAAATGTTTAAACTTATGATAATTTATTGTGTTTCTTAATAAATATTTATATAAATGTGTATTGTACGACAACCATTTTGAGGCAAATGTTAATGTATCTTAATTCACATTTGATGTGCTTATGATGAGGAAAATGTATATATATATATATATATATATATATATATATATGAACCATGATAGAAGATATTTAATTCATTTGCAAAAATAAAAAATAACAATTAAAAAAAATAGTATAATTTGATGAATCATGTTTTTGTTATTTTATTTATTGTTTTTATAATTCCACTTTAGTTTATCTATTTTTTATTTCACTTTTTATTTGAAGTAATTGAAAAACAAAATCTAATAAATGAAAATATTGATCCCATAATTGAAGATTTTATAATTTTTTAGTCAAAATTGTTCTCTTTTTTGCTTTGGTTTACTTATATGTTAATTGTGTTCCATGCAAATATTTTATAATATTAAATACTTGTATTTTATATACTATGAAAATCGTATTTTGTAACTCTTTTGAAGTATAATTAAATATAGATCAAAATAAATAAAATAGTGAATATAAATATTTAATATACATTTTATGAAATTTAAAAATAGGACAAACATATATGCCAAAAAAATTTATTCATGCATTTGATAAATTAATTTATTTTTGTTAAATATGTATCTTTTGAAAATTTTAAATAAAAGATGAATACAAATGACTAATTAAGTTGATTTGATTTTTAATATATTTTTAAAAAATAAAACACAAAATTTTGTACATAAAAACTTTTCATATGAGTATGATTAAATAAACACAAAATTATAATTAAAATTTTAAATTATTTTAATATACTAAGCAATGAGTATATATCTTAGGGGGTTTATGTATTAATTTATATAGAAAGAGGTGCAATCATTGATTTGAGAATGCAAGAAGTATATTTGAAATCAAAACATATTTTCAGAGTATTCAATTTAATTAACTTTTGAATTTTATTGTTCTATACACATAATATGTGAAGATGTTTATTATCTATCAAATATTTTTACGTAGTTTATATGAATCTATCTATCTTTATATTTCATATAAAATATATTGATTATAATATAGTAAACGAGTTAATATTTTTTTAAAAAAAACATATTCACATTCGAGGTTGAATATATTGAAACTTAATAATAGCGTAACATTTTGGATGACATTCTTAAAAAACAAATTTGACAAATGATAACAATTATCTTTAATATAAATGCAACTAAAGAATCTAAAATACCAATAGATGTGCTTCATGCAAAAATCATACAAATTTAAATTGTATATTTGAAAAAGGAAAAAAAATGAAATATTCGAAGGAGTTTTATCATATCAATATGAAAAAAAATAATAAGACTTGTAGATTAATTTTATTAGTATTTTTCAGTTACTTTATAATATAATTCTTATATACTCAAGAAAAAAAGTACATCGAAGTATATGTTGTAATATAAAGATTCAAACTCATTGATATTCCAATAAAATGTAGAAAGTGACATATTAACTACCTGTCCAAACAAAAAAATTACTAAGAAAATATATATTGACATTTGACATTTTGATAAATAATGTACTATACCTCATTTAATAGATTATAGATGTTAAATTTGTTAAGTTTCATTTCGATCGTCATCTCAAAACGATCTTCATAATTAATATATAATAAAAAAATAAAGTGATAATATTACGTTTGGAAATAAAGAGAGCTATATAATTGATTGAAAAAAAGTAATCCTTTATATTTATTTTAATTCGCGCGGTCAAATTCCATAGTAAAATAATAAATGGAAATTAAAAAAACCAAGGAGACGATTATCAGATGATAATTTTTATACCTAAAGAACTTTTGATTTTTCGTGTTAGAGAAAAAAACTGTTTCCTTTCTTTATTTACTTTTTAAAAAAATATATCAATAATTCTCGAAATTATCTCATCTTTCCTCTTCTCCAATACCAATAACTCTATAAATTATCTAATCTTTCATCTTCCCCAATTTATTACTCAATTAAATCGTAAAATAAAATATAATTATATATATTGAATGGGATATGAAAGAATTTTCAGAATATACTGTTTCATATTTCTTTTTTTGCGCTTAGCATAATTTATATAAATGTATATTACCATTTAAGGTAATAGAGCTGCTTCACTTCAGTTGCAACGTGATGTAATTTTTATTGCCTCATTTTCTTTTCATTGCTTTAATTTTTTCTTTTCTGTTTCATGTCTGATATAGTGTATTTCATTGCTTATAACATGACATTTAGGTGAATATTTTTTCTTTCATGTTATTCTCATTTGTAAATCATAGGGTATGTGCTTTAAATTCTCATTCATCACTGATTTTTTAATAATGTAGATGCGGTCTTAGTTTGATTTTTGTTATTGTTTATTGAGTTTTAAAATTGGAGTTGTAGTTCCTTCAAAGAAATATTAGTAAAAGACATTCCAAATATCCTGAAAAAGACATATTTAGAGTTTGATTTATTGTAAGCACATTTGAATGTTGTAGTCCTGTCTCATTTTCTATTTCCGTTTTCACATTCAAAAATATAAAAATGATTTCTTTCCTAATGTAATCACCATTCCTTTGCCTTTTTTTTTTCATACAAAAGTGATAGTCAATTCATGATTTTATAAAAAGAAATACAATAATGAATACAAGGAGGGAAAAAATTTATCCGCATCCAGTGTTTACATCAGGCTAATGTAATTTTTATTATTATGTGATTTAATGAAGTAAATTTAAACACATGGCATGAGTGTATTGATTTGGTGTGAATACCGAATGTGGATAAGTTTTACTCTACGAGAGAGAAATGAAATATACGTTTTGCACTTAAACAGGTAACTGATATGTCATGTCAAACAAATAGTTAATATAATTTGTAGTTTTAGTGATAAAGTTTCATATTTTTTAGAGTGTATAATTTATTTTTACCATTATAAATTAATTACATATACTTAAAATTCATTGTAATACAATCTAAATTATCTTGCTTATAATTAATTATTTATATTTTTCATCTTCCTATGTATTAACTTTTCTCATTTTTTTAAAAAAACTTTTCTCATAATCTATTTATCTTTCTTTGCCTCAAAACATTGTTGTTAGATAGATATGTTACTGATATTATTTTGTTTCTTTTGTTTTCTACTCTTTACCATGCTACTATAACTTATGTGTCAATATATCTATCAAATTTTGATAGAATATTAATGACCCATGAAATTTATTCTTGAAAAGCTTGGTGTTATCAAAGTTATTTCCTCGTCTATTTTCCAAGTTATTATATAGCTTTTAAGAGTACTGAATACTTATGTGTTAAACCGAAGCAAATTACTTTGACATGGATTTTAATACATCTACATCTTTATTTATTGTACTAAAATTTGGCTTTTTTATAGCAATCAATTGATTAGTGTTTTATTAATAGTGACTCTCTGAGATGTAACTTAAGCATTTCTCTTGATTTTGTGGCAGAATAACGCTATTATTTTATAGTATATATATAGATATAGCACATTTGCATCATAAGAACTCCTAGACTATTCTACAAAATGAACTTGTAATCTTCTTTGTTACATTTTCTATTTCTTATATATATATATATATATATATAAATATAATCATTCAAATAAGTCTACAAATTAATATGGATATACGTGCAAAGTACGTGCTCAAAATTTATATCACTAACTTCGATACCTAAATTCATTCATCCAAAGGCTTTTCCATTCCCTGATCCGTGCCTCCTTGCTTTAACTAAGACTTTTTGAATAGTGGCTTGGCTGGCTTTCGAGTTGGGAAAGATAAGAAGAGCTTGACCGATCCATTCTGAAGGGAAGAAGCGCATTTCCAATTGGGCTTGGTGCTTTTGTTTTAAAAAGCCCTGGGAATGCTCTGCCTGGGTCCTTTTGACTTCCGCATAGAATGGGGATTCTTCTCTGTCCCCACACAAGCTTTCCAAGACCTGGCATAGAGCCGGGTGATTGAATTCAAAGGGTTCAAGGTGTACCCTCAGTATGGAATCCAGGTCTTGTGGATCAATGAAGAATTGGGGATCCTCCCGACCATAATAAATTAGTTGATAGAGAGAGGAAATCTGGTCACGAGTTGAAAAACAAAACTCTGTTTTCCTGAACTTAAAAGTTGAGTTATCATTCTCTCCTTATTTTATTCCTAAAATAAATTAAATATTAATATATAATTAATTTAATTATACGAAAGACTAAAAATAAGGTGTAAAGTCATTTGAAAGACAAAAATATTTCATAGAAAATTGTTAGAAATTAAATCATAAAAAGTTGTTACGAATTACTCCTTTTTTATAAAAATGCTTTATCTAATTCTTTTAAGAATAATTAAATTAAGTGGATTAAATTTTTTAATTAAATAAAACATTCTTATAAATTTATTTTAGACAATTAAAACATTTATCTTTTATTCTTTCTCTATAATTAGTGTGGTTAAATAAATTAAATTTGTTATCCATTATCTATAACTAGTGTAATTAGATGTATTGAATTAATAGTAAAAACAATCAACCTTTCCTTTTTCCCATTCTAAGATTACTTACTTCTGAAAATGAACTTAAACAACTCTTCATATTTTCATCTTATTCTATAAATCTTTAGCTATATATATGTAGCATGAAAAAATAATTTTTCTTTACTAATTATGTGAATCATTAGACAATTTTCATGTACTTTATTTATTTTGATTAATATTTGTTTTGATCCTTAGTCAGAATGATATTTTGTATCATAGTTTTATCTTTATAGTTTTAGATGACTTTTTGTTTATAAATATCTGAATTTTTATGAAACAATTATTTTACACTTATTTTGTCATATTTTCCTCATTCTTGTGTTTACTTCTCTTTTTCTATGTAATTTTAATTTTTAATTTATAAGCTAAATTTATTCTTAGGTTGTTGTTGCAATAACCGTTTGAATATATATAGATATATATTCTCACACACACACTAAAATTGAAACAAAAAAAGTTAAAAGTTAGTATCAAATTATCCTTTACAAGTTGAATAGTCATTTAAGTATTTAATTAAATACTAATTATTTAATTATTGGTATTAAAAAGTAAATTTGTCCATCTATTAATAATAATTCATTAAAATGAAACAATAGAAAACAGATACATTCTCACTTATTAGTTCATGCAATTCAATGTGATGGAATTGCTTTCATATTCCACAATTAGTCAACCTTCAAAATTGCCTTTTAGTATTTCAGATTTTTTAAAATTTCGATGATAAATATAAACTTTAAACTAATAGTATTTAGGAAGTCTAAGTGACAGGCATATCTATGTGGTCAAGAAAATCAATCAACTTTTTCTTACTTTTTTTTTTGATTTTCAATTATTTCAAAATTGATATGCTATGTACCATTCATAAGGAGTGAAGCCCTTGGATCATTATTAGGCTTTTGAATTTTGATTGGTGACGGGAGAAGATATCATCAAGAATTCTACTCCTTATGTATTTCTTTTTACTATATATATACATACACACATATATATATATACATACATATATATATGAACTCTACTCCTAATGTATTTATTTTTACTATATATATACATACATACATATACATACATACACACACACACACACACATATATATATATATGTATGTATGTATGTAAGTATATGTATGTATGTATGTATGTATGTAATTAAAGTCTTAAGAAGGATATGAATGTTGCATTTATTCTTATCTTTTAATATTTTTGTATCCTTTACCGATTTATACTTCTTTAATATAATCTTCTACGAAATTATGTATGTTATAAGTCTACTATTATTCGTGCCGAAATTACTAATTTATGACTTTATATTCGTTTTTAAATGTACTTTTGTAATATTTTTTTTCCATTTCCTTACTGATATGATTTGTTTATGTAGCTATGTGTACTTACTAATATGGCAGCATAATGAGAGATTATTAAGGACAAGTCATATAGATATATTCATATTATCAGAGTCTATAGTATCTTAATTAGTTTTTCATATTTCTTGCTTGATGATTAATGTACTATTCCACTATATTTTATTAATGAATAAAATATAAATTGATAAAACTAATATTTTTAATTTCAACATTTTCTATGTGATAAATTCAACTTTATAATAATTGTATGGGACAAACGTTTAACACACGTTTGTTTTCAGAAACTAATTATGTTGAGTTCTCCAGTCAAATCTCATTTATATTATCCAAATAATTTCTTCTTTTGATACAAAGCTCTAAATCCTTGTCGTGGCCATACCTGTTGCATCCTAGTTCTTTACTAGTTGATATTCGTCCTCCAAAAGCTTTGGCGATCAGGCAAATATTTTTAATAAAATATATTTTTTTAGAAAATCATTTTTTGAAAAATAAGTGTGCGAGGTAAGTGAAAACAATAATATTATTTTAAAAAAATTTAGATGAAACCAGTATATGGGCGAGAAGTGAGGATTGTTAGGACCGTAAATAAGCAGGTGTATACGCGGAAGCTAGCAAATCGAATCTCGAAAGACCACGAGTAAGAAGACAACGAGAAATATACCAAAAGACACAAAGATTTAACGTGGTTCGGTCAATCGACCTACGTCCACAAAGGAGATGAGCAATCCATTATAAATATGAGAGTACAAAATACAGAGGGAAACAATCTCAACCAATTCACTCGAAATACATGGGAGGTTCACACAAGTGATTACGTATCAAGCTTGTGAATCACAATTTCTCCCCCTGAGCAAAACTATCAAAACCCTTAAGACTACATTGTGAATGCTGATTAAGTTAGAAGGAACATGCCTCTATTTATAGAGTCCTAAACCTTTTCCTACAAGAAAAAGATTAGTCAATCCAAAACCTTTTCCTACAAGAAAAACCTATTTATGGTAAGAAGTTTAGGGCAAATAAAACCCAACAAATCTCCCCCTTGGCCTGAATTTCTGACAAAATAAATTTGTCCACCTTCTTGACTTAATGTTCAACAACTTGCTTCTCCTCTCCATAATCTCCTTTGCAAAATTTATGTCTCAACACAAAGAATCTCTCTGAAACAATTTCTCCAACAAACTCTTCATTACTGTCAAAAAGGTTACTGCTAGAACTACACCGCCAAGATGAACACATCTTTCTAACCTGGTTCAATCATCGATTTATCGAACCACTGAACCTGACTCCGTCATTGAATCTGGCTCTGATATCACTTGTTAGGACTGAAAATAAGCAGGTGTATACGCGGAAGCTAGCAAAACGAATCTCGAAAGACCACGAGTAAGAAGACAACGAGAAATATACCAAAAGGCACAAAAATTTAACGTGGTTTGGTCAATCGACCTACGTCCACAAAGGAGATGAGCAATCCACTATACATATGAGAGTACAAAATACAGAGGGAAACAACCTCAACCAATTCACTCGGAATACATGGGAGGTTCACACAAGTGATAACGTATCAAGCTTGTGACTCACAATTTCTCCCCCTGACCAAAACTCTCAAAACCCTTAAGACTACATTGTGAATGCTGATTAAGTTAGAAGGAACATGCCTCTATTTATAGAGTCCTAAACCTTTTCCTACAAGAAAAGGATTAGTCAATCCAAAATATTTTCCTACAAGGAAAACCTATTTATGGTAAGAAATTTAGGGCAAATAAAATCCAATAAGGATTGTATGTGAGGCATTCAGGATGTTGGATTTGTGCAGAGGAGACAATGAACTATGAATGAAATTTATTTTTCATACTTTTGTTGGAAGTCATTTTTTTCGCATGAGCCAAATTTCAAATGATGTTTTCAAGTAAATTATAGGTAAAATAAGAGAAGTATCGATAACATCTTTAAATTTGGTGTTAATTATTAATTTTGTCATCGAACTATTGATAAACATGAAAACACCATTTATTTTGACAGATTAAACTTAAATACACTTCCAATCTAACCATGTTTAGTTAGTTAAGTAGATGTGCATTTTTTAAGGCTATTAATAGTTTGCACAAGAATAATAAATTGGGCCCAATTTAAGGGTGTTATTATCATTTAGATAAAATCTTGAGCAATCTATTATCATTATTTAAATCTTTGACAGACTTAAAACATATTTTATTCTGTGGGTTCTTTACTTCCTAACTATTTAAAAGTAAAATTAATTCTACTAATTATTTTTTTTCCAAAAAAAAAGAGAGGATCTTATTCTTCCTTCTTCAACTATTTTCAGTACAGACTTGAATAGTGATGCATGCTTTCATTGTAGAATTGCGAGATATACATGACTAAGGCTACATACATGGTGTTGGTATTTTTGACCGTTAAAGTGTGAATAAGTTAAATTCTATTATTTTGATCAATTAGTATAACTGGCCTAGCTAAATCTATGTTAAATTCCTACACAAACCATTTATTACTCTATGTTGAATTTGATTCGCTGATTTTTTTGGTGTTAAAAGAAACACTATCTGCAATGTTTCATGAATCATCGTTTATTATTCTTGAAGAAGACTAAATTGATAATTTTCTTTGAAACTAGTAAAGTGTTGTGAGTTTAGATAACATGTTTTATTTTCTGAACCAAGACTATTATTGTTTAAATTTGAGTGTCCTTGATTGAAAAAGTAAATATTTTCCCAATTCAATTCACTATTTGAGTCAATTGCTTAGGAAAAAGATAAATTAATGAATATGCTTTTTTTAAAAATGATTTGATTAATTGACATGTGTTTTAAACAAGCCTTGTTGGCACCTTTTATATCAAACAACTATTGATGAAGTTTCAACAATGATAATAACAGATATTGTATATTTGTACAGATAGTATAATGAGAAAGAGAGAAAAGAAAACAGAAGCAACAATAAATTAAAAAAATCGTAAGAAAAAATATATTATAAAATTAATTTTTGATTATTTGTTGTTTCTTACTCTACTTAAAAGATGAAATACACTCTCTATGCTTTCCTCCCTCTCCCTCTCCCTCCACCTGTAGAGATAAAATATATAGATGAACAATGATCATAGATTTGAGGGGGGGGGGGGGGGGAGAGAGGGGGCATTGGACAAATTTCTCGGTAAAAAGTACAGTGTGATTGCTAATCATTTTTGTTGGTAAATTTTGTAGCATTTGATCCGAAAGACACTTTACACTCAAATAGCAAAGTCAAAATCTATTTTCCCCCTTCTGCTTTCTTCTTTTTGATGAATTTCTTTCTTTTCTCTTTTTTTTTCCTTTCAGATTTTTTTCATCACTTTTTTCCTCAAGGCTCTCCTTTTTCAATAAAAAATCATCTTCTCTCGATAATTTTTAGCCAAAGTACGATAATGGTTGATACCTTCTCTACTTGTTGTCCGTTTTTAGAGATGATTTTGTATTATTCTCGGAATACTTTAAGAGAAGTATTTCTTGTGACCAAGTTTTTCGGTTTTTTGATTCTTTTTCTTCTTTTATACATTGTATAATTAATGTACAATAATTGTATAATATGTATGCATTTTACACTGAATATAAATTCATAGTACATGTATTGACCCAAATTACATAGAAAAAATGGTGTGACAAGTGACTATGTTTGATAGTGACAAATATATGTATAATGTGTATTAATATTGTACGAGAAGTGTGTACACATGATATACAAAACATATATGTAGTAGGCCACCTATTGGACGGATAGGGCAGATAATAACACTTTAGAATTTGGCTTACCAAACATTATTTGTAAATATATACTAATCTGATATGCAACCAATAAGATATCAATTGTGTTGGTATCATATTGATAATTATCAAATGGTTAATGGAAAATTTATTGGCTCAATGATTTCATGCTTTTTTTTTCCACTTTCATTCGCTAATATATTGATCTCCATCAAACAAAATAATTGTTCTAGTTCTACTTACGCTTATTTCAAAATGACAATTGACAAATACAAGAAAATCTAAATTTTGAGCGAACATCAATATAAACACTTATTTTACAAATATATATATATATATATATATATATATATATATATAAATTTCAACTTAAATATACTTTAAATGTACATTCGTATAAGCAAAAGCTAGTATACCAAAAAGATATTTAAGTAAAAGATATGTATCAAAGTCATACAACGAGCGCTAAAATATCAAATATGACTTTAGATTTATTAATATATGTTTTATATGTGAAGGGATAAAAATATACGTTGATAATTCCTAATGGACTAACGGTTTATCCAATAAGAAATTTGAGTATCCACCTCCACACCAATAAACCATTAAGTTTTAATTCATTCACCAATCATTAATCCAATTATCTAACACTAATATGCTTTAGTTTTACTAATTTTAGGCTTCGAGGGAGTGTATCATTGATTTATTGATAGAAAGTAGATTTCTATAAAAGATTGTATCATTTTCATGAATTTTTGTTTCTCAAATGAGAGTTATCCTAATTTCACTAATTCCTATGGTTTAATTGAATGATATGCTATTTTTACTTAGGATTCAAGATGGTACTCCCATTACCTTTTTTTTGTTGTTTTTATTGATGAGCCCAAGGTGTGATCCAAAACAGCCCGATTTACGAATCTAAGATTTAATTTTTTGTTGAGGTGTGATTCTGGGCAGTCTAAGGTGTGATTTTGAATTTTTACGACTATTTCATCTCTAGTTGAGAAGCAGCGGGTCTGCAGAATATCTCAAGGAGTCTATGGGCGACAATCGAGGAAATTTTGGTACTTTTTACTTAATGCACTGTCTATATATAGTATTGCATCATCTCACATTGTTTGTTTGTCTATGATAACTGATATACCGTAAGTTTACAATATTTTTGATGTATTTCACTTAAAAATTGTGTGTGTCTAGAGCCATTTTGTATTGGAAATAATGTTTTATGTTTGCAGGAGATAGTTTTGATGTAGTTGAGTGAGATGACAGTTGAAATTCTACACAAGTGTTCACCCACAGAGGGACCTAAGAACCGTCGATGGGTAGGAGTATCAGGGGAGTCTGACCAATTGTGGAACTACGAAATGATCCACAGATTGTAAGTCGACCTATAGGTTGTCCTGCACGTCTGTTTATGGTTTACAGAGTGTTGACACTCCAGGTATGAAAATATTAAGTATGGAACCACGGAAGAGGACCCACGTACCATAGGTCCAACCACGGTTTGTCATGCATTTCCATTGACGAGGATTAGAGAATGACAGTTCTAGGCTTCTGAAGAAAAGTTCAAAGTGTTGACCAATGGAAGGGACTTACGGACTGTAGGTCAAACCATGGTCCACAGGTTAAGTCGTCGATCAATGCAGTTCAAAGTGTTGACCAATGGAAGGGACTTACGGACTGTAGGTCAAACCATGGTCCACAGGTTAAGTCGTCGATCAATGCTTGCGTCCCAGAAGTTTATTTCCTTATTACATTTCCTTTTTCTTCTAGACATATTTTCCTATGAATAGGGTCTGTAAACCTTGTTTTGGTAGGTTTAAATATTATTGTTTACTTTTAGTTCTTGATATTTTCTTTGGGAATTAACTTGCAACTTTAGCAATTTAATTTTCAGATTTCGGTTTTATAAGATTTTCGCTTTGCAATTCAACTTGAGATTTTGGGTTTGTTCTAGTCTAATCGTAAGTTCATGAATTATCTTTATCAAACTATGAATTGTGTTCTTTCAATCATGAGTAACTAATCAAACAATTAGGTTTGTGGGAACCAGGGACAATTAAAAAAGTATGAGTAATAACTAAGTAATTCTTGAGTAGTTTTGATGCATACATTGGTAATTCTTTCATTTACAAGTCATTTTAACGAGTGCACACGTTAGAACTCGTCTTGTTGCTACTTGCCAGACCAAGGAGGTAGTTAATAAGAAAAGAATTATCAACTAAGATTTAGTGTGGTACTATCTGATAGTCTAATGCCAATTGGTGTTATGGTTAAAAGTAAGCTATACATTGATGTGATGTCTAATATGAGGTAAACATAAGGGTTAGTAAATTATACACACGTAGCCCGACCAAGATGAAAAGTGAAATTCACAATTCGGAGGACCAATCACTTAGGGATACCTAACTTACCAACTTTTCATGTAAAACATTGGGAAAAGACTAGAGAAAAGACATAAAGTGACACTTGTAGTTGTTTCGAATTTTCAAAAGGACACCTATACTATGCAAGCGTCCTATTACCCCCCTAAATAATTCTAAACTGATATTATTACATCATTTATTGTCCATCAAACATGGATTAAAAAGCGTGAACAAACTAAAAAAATGAATATAATTTATTTTGTAAGTATTTTGCTATAAAATACATTTTCTTGTTTTTTGAATTATTTTAACTTTTTCTCCTTATAATTTTTTGCTTTTTCTTTTCTTCCTTATTATTCCAAAATTTATTTTCATATTCATTGGAGAATTAATAAACCCTATTTTCTCTCTCTCATTGATAACTCAAAGTTTGAAGCTTGTTAACTTGTTACTTAAACACCATTAGGTTAGACAAATCCCCTCTTTAATTACTTGTTTCGAAAATAGTTTGACTAAAAAAATATAATCACGAGTACTCCTCGTGGGATCAACCCCGACCTACAAGTTAAGTTCTTTATTTGACAATGATCGCTTATACTTCTTTTGGGAAGTGTAATTTGAGTGTATCAAATTTTGGCACTGCTACAACAGAATAAGAACACCTTCATTTAAGAGAATATTTTAGGTGTAAAAAGTCTCAAATTCTGATCTTCCACTGCGCGAATTTCTTGAGAAACAAAGTCATAGGGACCGACTAAATTATAGAACTTCAGTCAATTATTTCCTAATTTTATGTTTTCTTTTGTTTTTGTTTTCTTAGGTTTCTACTCTAGTATATGTGAAGTACACAGATTAGAAGAGAACTATTGATCCCGTACGATCCAGAGTTGGTGAGAAAGATGAATACTCAAGGTGTCCAGAATAATACAATCATAGAGAAGCATGCAGAAGGTGTTGGTGATGAGATTGCTCAAGTTCTAATGTTAATTTACTTGGAGATGCATTGAGGGGGCAGGATCCACCAAAACCAAGATTGTGTGATAATTATAGGGTTGACTTCAATACCATTAAATCTGAAAGGCCTACTGTTCTCCCTTCTCTATCTCCAGGGTATACATTCATGGTGACTAGCAATTTAATGCAGATGCTTACAACAACGGGTTTGGTTTTTGGTATGGCTTCAAAAGTTCCGCATGGGCACATGGACAAGTTAAGAAGTGTTTGCAAGATTTGTGTGGGACGACCAGAGTTGGATATGAATGTCATAGGGTTGAGAGTATTCCCTCTATCACTGACTGGAGATGCTGCATTATTCTTTTTTGCAATTTCGCAAGTCGATTCACACATTTGACCAATTACACAAGGTGTTTGTGAGAAAGTATTTTTCGTTGTCCAAGAAGCTGAATTAGAAGGACAAATTGAGCAACTTTGTAGCACTACTCGTAGAGTCAATGAGAAATTCATGGTATAGGTTCACTTCATTCATAAGAAGTGTTCCAAATCACGGCATCGATGATGAGTCACTAAAGAAGTACTTGTACAGAAGTTAGGATGACTGGTAAGGTTGTGCTTGATACTATTGCTGGAGAATCATATGGTAGAAGCACTTTTGAGGAAATCGCTGAGAAACTTGAGAAGATTTTTTGAAATAATAAAGCATGGAGCACTAGAAAGTCATACACTAGAAAAAGCACATTTTGAGTCCAATATGCACCTAGTAAATCTATCGATAATATTCGTGAGGAGATGGCTTAGATAAGGACAAAATTTGGGTTGTCATTTAAGCATGTAAGCAGAGGTCTAGAAAAGGTAAATGCGGTAAATTACTTAACTAGAACTCCACCACCACCAGTTGGGGGATACTATATGAGGAGGGTTCTTATTTGGTAAATTATTGGGGAAGGGCAATTTTCGAACCAATGCCAAAGGTTCCAACTTGGATAATTGTCTCCAAGGTCAAGTTAACCAAGGTCAAAACTATGGTAACTAAAATCGAGAGTATAACTACATCTGCAATGTGAATTACAATAGCAACGCCAACTACAATTGAAACAACTATAGCAACAAAAACGTGAGAGTTGAGCCTTATGTTGCACCTGCAAATTGGGAATATAATAGGGAATTTGAGGGTAGTATGTCACAAATTGAGGTTATGATGCATAATATAATGGAGAGATTTCATTTGACTAACGAGAATGTGAAAGAGATTTCAAATGACTTGTCTAAAATCGGTAAAAAAGTTGATGCCCATGCAGTGTCGATAAAGCAACTTGAGCAACAGTTTAATCAGTTGTCAACTATTGTGAAATCACGTTAGTCTGGCACACCTAGAAATATCATCCAAAATCCGAAGAATGATGGGCATTGTATGGAAGTCATGACTCGTGGAGGTAAAAAAACCATTGATTTCTTGATACCATCTGAGGTTGAAATTGTTGTAGAAAAAGATAAAGATGAAGTTGAGGTTACTACACAGTCAAAAAATGCAATAGAGAAGGAAGTAGAGATAACCCAGAAAGTTGTTCCTGTTCCAATACCCCCACCTCTATTCCCACAAAGGTTGGTAGCACAAAGAAGGAAAACGCCACAGGTTTATTGCTATGTTAGAACAACTTTCCAAATGTTCCCTTGATAGAGGCTTTGGAGCAAATGTCTAGGTATGCAAAATTTATGAAAGATTTGGTGACTGAGAAGAGCACCATCAATTTTGAGAATGATAAGAGATGCAACATTACATTGCTATTTCTACGAGGTAATTTGTGCAAAAGAAAGAGGATCCTATATCTTTCACTATTCCTTGTACCATCGGTTTGTTGCAATTTGTGAAGACATTGTGTGATTTGGGTGCTAGTACTAATTTTATGCCATTGTCTATCTACAAGAAGTTGGGTTTAGGGAATCCAAAACCGATTGTGATGCGCCTACTCATGGCCAACAGATTTGTGAAAAAGCCTATTGGTGTTCTCCAACATGTACTTGTGAAGTGGAGTCGTTCATTTTTTTTGACAAATTTGATGATACTTGATTGTACGGTTGATTTTGAGGTTACCATTATCTTAGGGAGACCATTCCTTGCTTCTTGGCACGCCTTGGTTGATATAGAAAGAGAAAAGATGATGTTTCAATCGAATAATGAAGAGGTAACTTTCTACATAAGTAGGAAAGTGATCTCAAGTTAGTATCAGTGATGAATCATATTGTGGAGAGAGGTTATGAAGTGTCTATTAAAGAAAGGTTGGGTGTTGATGCACTGGCAACGGTAATAATAAATTTTAGGGTGATGATATTCAAGAATATGATTAATTAGTTTCCACACTTGATAGATTTGAATATCATTCTAAACTGAAGAAATTTGAGCTATATATGAAGAATCACAATTCTCCACACGCAAAACCATCTGTGGAAGAAGCTCCAAATCTGGAGCTTAAGACTCTACCATCGCATTTGAGGTATGTATTCTTGGGGATAGTTGACACTGCTAGTAATTATTACGGCATATTTGAGTAAGGTAAAAGTGGAGACATTAATTTCTTTGTTGAAAAGGTTCAAGTGGGTTATTGGATAGACTATTGCAGACATTATTGGAATTCCTCTTGGAATGTTCTCATAAAATCCAACAATCTTAATACCGATCACCAAAGGGGACTTAATTTTTTCGATGCAAGAAGTAGTGAAAAAGGAAATGATCAAATGGTTGGATGTTGGAGTCATATACTCCATCGTAAATAGTAGTTGAGTTTGTCTTGTTTAGTGTGTTCCTAAGAAAGGTAAGATCGCGGCGGTTCCTAATGCAAAAAATAAGCTTGTTGTGATGCGGCTAGTGACTGGATGAAGAGTATTCATGGACTATCAAAAATTGAATGATTGGACAGAAAATGATCACTTCTCGGGAAAATCTCAGATTGCGACCGGCGTACTTGACCTATTAGAGGTCTTGTACAATTCTTTACATATCATTCATCCCATAAACATAGTGAAAAGTAGTGCGGAATTAAAACTTTTCACAAAACATACCATAGTGTTTAAAAACTCATTCATTTAAAGCAATAGGAAGTTGTAAGTCTCAATCTCATCATCTTAAGACACAAGAATACTTGAGACGCGACCCATACTTCAATATAGAAATACTTAGTCCATTTTAATACTTCAATTGTAAACATAAAATACATATAAGACCTCGAGTTAAATGAGGACATACATCAACTTCTCCTGAATGATGCTACGGTCCAAGTCTTCCTTCCCAAAGCTTCTCACCTACCAACAACTACAGAGATAGATAAAAGCATGGGTTAGTACAACCACATGTAATAAGCATAACATTATGCATAAAAATAATGAAAATGGATATTTAGTAGAAATATGCATCTTTTCATTTAAAAATCATATTATAATCATAAGAATCACATTTAACATCTTAGAAACACATAAGATCACATTTAAGCAAATATTATAGTTTTACCTTCGCCTTAGACATCTCTTAGTATGTAATCATCCCACTTAAAGTTATCCTAAGACTCATTTAAGCAACACAAAGAGAGACCGCCCATACAAACTCCCTAAGCATACCTAAATGATACTCATGACTATTTATAATGAGTCACATACACACTTCAAGACCTCAAAACATCAATATGAGATTTTTCTACCAAAGGTGACTCTAAGTCTCATTTGACTAATTTGTAAAGCTAACGCCCATACAATCCATTACACACACTAAAGAGATCCTTTAGACTAACTAGGATAGAAAATTATTCTCACCAAATGTATCAACACATAGATAATATGACATTTCCTCATCAAAAGCTAACAAAAGACTTACTTAAGTAGATCAAGAAGATAACCTCTATGATTGACCTCATCAAGACAACCTAAATAATCCTTAAGACTTCCTAAGTTAGGATCATGTCCACATTATAAACATCTTCCCTAACTAGAGTCATTCTTAAGACTCATCTAGGTAAGATATAAAGTGACTATTACTATGCCCCCTTCACACCTTAACTAGACAAGCCTTAACTACTCTAGATAAATAATTATTTCATTTACATACTTCATAACATAAGTTATTAGTTCATTATTTCATTAAGACTCATACATCACATAAAGGACATTCAAGAAATGGTCTTATACAAGATCTAGGGACTCTAACTAATGCCTTTAGAGCCGATTGTGCAATGTCTAGATAGCGTCCTATACCACCACCTAAACTTCATAGAACTTCTCTAATGCTAGTAAGTATCCGATATGATTGGAATAGGAAATAGCCGACATAGTCCATGTTATCAAAGAATGGAATCTGGAGTTCTAACCTACTCTAACAAAGGTGTTCTTTTTGTCAATTGTAGAACATGGAAACATCCCATGTAGGCACATGGTTCAGGAATATGAAGGGTGTTCTTTGTAATCTAGTCTCCTACTTAACTAGAAATAATTCCCTTACCATACTCACTCGGTTCTAGCCTTCGTTCTCATAGAGTAATTCACACTTAAGATTTACATAAAAGGGTTCCATAACAAGTTCATAACCCTATTACATTTACCCTACCAAAAAGGTCCTCCTAAGGCTACCTTCCAATGGCGACAAAAAGCTCATGATGACTTTCCTAAGGATTAATTTGATGTCGTTCAAGACAATTAACCTTAAGTCAATCATTTCTTTACTTTGAAAGATACCATTATGGCTTACGACTTCAATATTCACAATTTTAACACTAGGTTCAAGGTTTCACATAAAAAAACCCTCTTAACTTCGTTTAAGGTCACATGTCATTCATACATTCAAGACTAAGAGCTTTAAAATCCTAATTAAAAGCATCACATATCCATAATCATATATACATCAAGTAAGAGGCACAAGTCAACCAAGACAAGACACCACATTCTTCATTTTTAACTCATAATACCTGTCATTGTAGAAACACATAAATATAACCATATCATCTTCAAGTCATCCTATACACTATAATAACATCATCAATTTGAAAAACATACACTTATATAGTCAAGTATGAATAACCAAGACTAAACCCTAAGACTATATACACAAGGTCAAAGTCATAGTCTAACGTGTTCACCTACATAACATCAATAGAACATGTCTCTTTCTCATTTCTTAACGTAGATAGATACAATCATAATTTATATAATTACCACATTACTCAAAATAAATCCGACAAGGCCATGATCATCGTATTGCATAAAGTAACGCTGACAAAGCCACATCAATTGCAAGTAAAGCACATAACACCGCCACCATCAGTGGACCATACCAATCACAACATGATTGAAGTATAAATAACATCAAAATAATGGAAATAGGTCATCTTACCACTACAACATCCTCATTACCTCAATTCAATGCTAAATCATCTAATTCAACACCATAAGGCCATTACCAATGGCCTTGAACAATATTTCCATATAGGAACTATGAAAATCAATGAAAATAGGTCAATTCCATAAATATTAATCAATATAATACATTCTAGATATCTATTAAACATAATTCTTACATCATGAGAAAGCCCATAGAAATCTACACCAGAATTCAATAACATTAGGTCAATATCAAGTAACCCATAACTTAGTCAAAATCTGGGGTTCATCCTATCATGGTTTTATAGGTAATTTGGGTTAGAATAATCAATAAAATACCAATTAAATCATTATTCAATGTTTATAAATCATTAATGCAAGAACCCATGGTAGAATCATAAAATTTGACAATTCAACTTGAAAACTTTAGAAAACATCTTGAGCATTGGGGATCCATAATGAAGGGAGTTTCAAGGATCAAAATACATACCTTGATGAATATAAATCATATCTTTGATGAAGAATATCCACTCAATTCGTAACTTTAAGCACTTTCTTGAGTTTGGACTTCAATGGAGTCCTAGAGAGAAATCTAAGGCATTTTGGTTTTTGATTTAGAAGAATGAAGTCTTCAATGTGTTTTAGGCTTATAAACACATTTAAAATACACAAAAATACCCCTAAATAACCTTCAATACTCTTATTTGAAGTGGGGTTTTCACCCCAAACTTGGAAGTGAATTACACGCAGGAGACATCCCCATCGACCGACACCAATCTACGGGCCGTCCCTTGACCTACGGACCGTCCGGTTTGTCCGTGGTCTGGGACTGCGGCTTGACCTTGGTCCATTTCCTCGCCAGGCTAATTCACTACTAATTCCACACATCTTCGGGGCATCGGTAGTCCCACGAGATGTTGATGCCTCTGTCATTTGGGGCTTCCTGGGACACTCTTGACTCCATATTTGGGTTCTTCCTCGAAGACCCTTGGTTGGTCCTTAGGGATGTATTCCTGGACGTTTCCAAGACAAACTTGATCATGTATGAGTTTAACACATCTCTCATGAATTTCGTCCGAAACGAACACGTAAAACTTTACTAAACATGCTTAGACACACAAGGTCATTTCAAGACAATACTTTTGAACGTCATGGACATTGGGCCTCCAAACTCCAGGAAACTAGACACACTGCCTATATATGATATAATAACTCATTTGAAGACCTTATAACATCATTAATAACACATAAACATATAAAACCACGTATGAGGCACCTAGGTAAATTAGTCGTCGAACATCTTGGTCGTCCCTTGACGTTTGACTTGCAATGCACCTAAACTCTTAAATACTGCCTCATTAACACCTAATATACCTATTTAGGACCTTATACCATAATTACCAACATGTTAGGCTCTATTTAACCTAAGTCCTTTTCAGGGTCTTACATTTAGGAAGGGCTAGAAGGGGCTGGTGGGGAGGTTTCTTCATAAAAAATCATGGTTTCTTCTCATTGAGATATGTTAGTTATACTTGAGCTCTCTTCCATTCAAGAAGTCATCTCTAGAAGATTTCGAAAAGGGTCTAAACTCTATCTTTTTCTATATTTGACTCTAAGCATGAGTTTTCATTTAAAAATGTTTTAATGATTCAAGTGTGTTGTTTTTAGTGTTAGTTGGTGGTTTAACCTCAAAACGCTAATGAACCCATGCTAATGCATATTTCCATCTTTTATCTTAAGAAATGGGTTAAATGAACATATTTGTGTAGTGTTTGAGCTTTGTTTCTTCATGTTGAAACTATGGTTTAGCTAATGGTCTAAGGGCTATTTTATGATGAATTATTGAGTAAATTATGAATAGGTGTTAAAAGCTTGGATGGATGGTAAGTTGGTCATGTTGTTTAACTATTATCATGAAATGCTCTTAAGTTGTATGGTTCACCTTTGGTGGCAACGTTTACTTGAAATATATGAATATGAATCTACTTGTGTATTGTGAATAAGTCTATGAAGGCATATTATGTGGAATGTGATGATAGTGATGTTGTTCTAGTTAATGTGCTTTATTGTCACATCCCGAAACCACACCCTAGAAGTTAGGTCCAATCTTGGATTGCAACCGGCGTACTTGACCTCTCGAAGGTCTTGTACAATCCCTTTCCATATCATTCATCGCATATACATAATGGAAAGTAGTACGGAATCGAATTTTTTCACAAAACTTTAGAACATCTTTAATAATATCTTTCATTAGAAATCATAGGGAATACTAGGTCTCAATCTCATCAAACATAGACACGAGAATTCTTTGGGACACGACCCATACTTCAACATATAGAAATACTTAGTCTATTACAATACTTCACAAGAAAATAAAGACATCTATATATTCCCTGGAGTCAATTGAGGAAAGACTTCAACATTGCTTGAATGACTCTAGAATCAAAGCTCTCCTTCACGATCCTTCTCACCTTTCACCTACACCTTTGGAGATAATATAATGTATGGAATTAGTACAAACAATTGTACTAAGTATGACATTATGCATAAAATCATGAAAACGGACATTTATTAGAAATAAGCATCTTTTTGACTCAAATATTATAACATAATCATACAAACAACATTTAACACCTTAGAAACACATAAGGTAACATTTAGTAATTTATAGAATTTTTGAAGCAACATTACAGTGACTTCAACTACTGTACAGTGAATTCCTTCATTGTTACAGTGAAGTTTCTTACCTTCACCTAAGACATCTTCTAATATGTAATTATCTCACTAAAAGCTATAGTAAGACTCACTTAAACAATAGAAAGAAAAAACACCCATAAACCCTCTCTAAGAAATCTTAAATGATCCTCAAGACTACTCATAATGAGACACATACTCACTTACAAAACACCATATACATGAACATGAAATTCTTCTACCAAAGGTGATTCTAAGTCTCACTTGAGTGAGTTCTGAAGCGATTGCCCATACAATCCCTTACACACACACTTAAGAGATCCTATAGACTACCTAAGATAGAATTATTCTAACTTAATACATCAACACATAGATAATATGACACTAACCTTCCAAAGGCTATCAAAAGACTTACTTAGGTAAATCAGGAAGATAATGTCCATGATTTGACCAATTCAAGACTACCTATATAATATTTAATGATACCTAAGGCTTAGATCATGTCCACATAATCAACATCTTCCCTAATTAGAGTCATTCTTACGACATATCTAGGTAAGATACAAAGTGACCATTCCTATGCCCCATTCACACCTTAACTAGACAACCCTTGACTACTCTAGGTAAGTACATATTTATTTAACAAACTTAATTAACTTAAGACATTACATTCATTAGTTCATTTAAGACTCATTCATCACATAAGAACATTCAGCTAATGGTCTTGGGCAAGACTTAGGGACTCTAACTAACACCTTTAAAGCCTATTATGCAATGTCTAGATAGCGTCCCATTCCACCACCCAAACATTATAGAACTTCTCTAATGCTAGTAGTTATCCCATATGATGAGAATAGACAATAACTTACATAGACCATGATATCTAGACTTGGAATCCGTAGTTCTAACCTACCAAGATGAGGTTTTTTTACAAGCTAATGGTAGAACTTGCACACATTCCATGTAGGTAGATGGTTAAGGAATATAAAGGGCATGCTTTGTAATCTAGTCTCATTCTTTAACTATAAATTCTTCCCTTACGATACTATATCGGTGCTAGCCTTCATTTTGATTGAGTATTTTACATTTAAAGTTCATATAAAGGGGATCCCTATCAAGTTCATAACCCAATCACATTTCCTGTCCAAAGAAAAGGTCCACTAGGGCTCCCTCACAATGGCGACAAGAAGCCCATCATTACTTTTCTAAGTATCAATATGATGTAATTCCATCCAATTAACCTTAATTATATCATTCTTTAACTTGAAGGATACCATTATGACTTTCGACTTCATCATTAATAACCTTACCACTAGGTTCAAGGTTTCACATAAAGACCCTCTTAACATCATATAAGGTCTCATATAATTGATACATTCAAGACTATGAGACATTATAATCCTAAGTAAACAAATTACATATTCACATTCATACATGCATCAAGTAAGGGACACAAGTCAACCAAGACAAAACACAACATACTTCACTTTAACACATATTACATGTCATTCTAGAAGCACATACCAAAATAACCATTATCATCTTTAAGTCATCCTATACACTATCATGTCATAATCAACATGACAATCATAGACTCATATTTTAAAGTAGGAATAACCATGGATCCACCCTAAGACTAAACACATAATGACATAGTCATAGTCTAAAATGATCACCTAAATAGCATCAACAGAAGAACACATATACTTTCACATTACTTATCATGTAGATAGATATCATCAAAATTCACGAAATCAACTACACAAATCATCACAATACTTCAAGTAGTGCCGACAAGGCCATGATCATCATATTATATAAAGTAACGCTGACAAGGCCACATCAATTACAAGTAAAGCACATAACACCACAACCATAAGTGGACCATACCAATCACTAGACAATTAGAGTTTAATTAACATAAAATAAATATAATTAGGGAAGTGTACCACCACTCCATTCTCAACACTTCAATCCAATCCCAAATCATCCAATTCAATACCTCAAGGCCCTTACCCATGACCATGAACATCAATTCAATATAAACACAATCATACTCAATGAAACTAGGTCAATTCAATATAGATTCATCAATCTAATACAACTTAGATATCAATTCAATACAATTATTACATCAATAAATAGCCCATAGAAAACTACACTAGAATTCATAAACATTAAGCCCAAATCACTTAACTCATAAAGTGGTCAAAAACTAGGGTTCAACAATTACATGGGTTCATAGGTTAATTGATTTAAAATCATCAAATTAATAACAATTCAATAAATATACAATGCTTTAAAAAATTTTAATGCAAGAATCCATGGATAGATCATGAAATTGGACAATTTATCACAAAAAACTTTAGAAAACTTTTTTGAAACTTGGGCTCCTTGATGAATAGAGTTTCATGGATAAAAAATCATAATTCAATGAAGCTAATTCATAAATTCTATTAAGAATCTCCACTCAATTCTCCAATCCAAGCCCTTCCTTGAGTTTTGTCTCTAATGAAGTTCTAGAGAATTTCTAAGGGACTTTGGGTATTTGATTTTGAAGAATGAAATCTTCTAAATGTTTTAGGATAATAGACATATTAAAAATACCAAAAAGACCCTTTAGGAACCTCCCAAAGTCTTATTTGGACGTTGGGTGAATTTACATCTTCACCCCTTAAACTTACAGTGAACCTGCAGAGACAGACCCACCAACGACCCGTCCCTTGACCAAAGGACCGTCCTGTTGGTCTGTGGTTAGGGACTGAGTCTATTCTTTGACCCCTACTTACTCACTCCTAATTTTTCACCAACGAATCCCCACATACGGGGCGTCGACTGACCCACTGGGCATCGATTGCCTCAGTAGGTTGGGCTGTCATGGGAAGTCTTGGCCACCAACATGGGTCCTTCCTCAAGGACCCTTGGATTGTCCTTGGGGATGTTTGCCCAGACTTTTCCAAAACAAATATGTTCGTATAAAATTTTAGGTCATATAACTTGAATTTCATCCAAAACAAACACGTAAAACTCGACGAAACATTCTTAGACACACAAGGTCGTTCAAGGCAAACCTTTCGAACGTAATGGACGTTCTTGGACTTTTGACGTCCAAACTTCACAAAACTTGACACACTGACTATACACGCTATAATAACTCATAAAAATACCTTTTAACCTCATGAATCACACATAAACACATAAAATAACATATGAGGCACATATGTGACTTAGTCGTCGAACGTCTTAGTCATCCTTTGACGTTTCACTTTCAATTCACCTAAAACTCTAGACACTCCCTCAATACAACATTATAGACAAAATGAATTGTATGTTAATTTGAAGCATGTTAAAATGTGTAATATGATGAATGAAAGTTTAAGCATGTATAGAATTCAATATAATAAAATGGTGATCATGTGAAAGGTTTGTACACACACATTCACACATGAATGAATAAATGAAGTTAGGAAATACGAATAATGGAAGTTTTAGGTGAACACTCTTCGTAAGTTGAGATGAAATATTAAGTAGAAAACTCATTATCTCCCAAGAGCTTTCTAAGATAGGTCAAATGATGGATACCCTTCGTGAGTTTAGATTTTGTGTCCACTAGTTATCCTTAACACACACACACACACACACACACACACACACACACACATATATATATATACATATATATATATATAATTAAAAGACTATGTGGGGGAGTTATTCTTAGCACCGAGAGGATATGAAAAAGGGGTGGTTACACTTCGTTAGTTGAGATTTTGTATTATAATATAACTCTTACGATGAGTACTCCCCATTAGTAGAGAATGACTTACTTAGTGTCAATCTCCTTATGCCTTAACAATGAGCCCGTATAGGTGTATATATTGGAAAATCAATGTAAGATCTAATAGAATTACCCTACCCTAGGCAAGTGAGAATACCTCATCCAATAAGGGATAATATCGACACTCCATGTCTAGCTCTAATGGTCTATGTCGGTTAAGATAGCCCCCAAAAAAGAATGTATGAACAAAGTATTGTAAAAGAATGTACTACTTAGGGTAGGTGGTGGTATGGGACTCTATTTATCCATTGCACAAGTAGACATTCCGAAAGTGGAGTCTTGATTTGTTTTATATGAAATGTATGAATGAGTTATCATGTGTTGTAAATGAAGTTAGCTGAGTGAAGGTATAATGTTAAAGAAGCATGTTAAAGTTAACTTCTATATAATGAAGTTATGAATGATTCACGTAGTGTGCTTGATCTAAGGGAATCCTCTAGAAGCACTAAGTGGGAGTAGTAGTAAGGGATGCTACTCTCATATTGCACTTAGTGTAACTTACAAGTCCTATTGTATTATGGCACTTATGTGAAGTCCTTAATGTATGAGTGTTCTTTTAATGTCTACTTTAGAGTGTGGACTTGCTTTCATGCGAGGTAAGCCTATGGTTTGTATTCTTAAGGATTATTTAGGTGTGTATTGAAGGGGTTGTATGGGCAGTTCCTTCATGTATTACCTTAGTGAGTCTTAGGATAACTTTTTTAGGAAAACCTCAAAGAAAATGAGTTGATTGTGTTTAGAATGAATGTCTTCACTGTAATGTCACTTGTGTTCACTGTAATGTTACTTGAATTTACTGTGAAGTTATGTCTTGGTTCGAAAATCATGAGATTCCCATTTTATGTGATAAATGATGATTCTTACACTATTTTAATTCGATATTCATGAAGGTTTACTCAAATGGCATGAAAGCTTATTTTACAAAAATGTCCCTTATTGCATGTTTTTGCATATTCCATACTTGTTACATTCTTTGTACTAACCCCATAATTTTCTATACTATATAAGTATAGGTTGGAGGAAGGAATAAGTATAGAAGGCAAAGCTTGGGAATCGACTTTCTAAAGACTAAGTATGTCCTCATATATTTGAGGACATAGTTCTATTTATTAGTTTCTATTATTAAGACTTAATGAGTATTTTCATTTGATGTAAAGGGTAGTGTCCCTAAGGTATTTAAGTTGTCTCTTTAAGATGGCTTGTGAAGACAAGATTACTCATTAGTATTTATGAAAGATACTTATTATTATTATAAATATCGTGAGAAGTTTTAATGCTGCACTACATTTCATATTTTATGTACTGAATGATGTTAAATGGCTAGTACAGGACCTCTGAAAGGTCAAGAATGCAATTGTCCGACCTAAGGTGTACCCTAAATTCTAGGGGGTACTTGTGGGTCGTGACAAACTTTGATTAGAGCATAATTTTTTGGGAAATCAGTTTAGGATCTAAAGTCTCACATGTCACGTCTAGTATAGTCTTGTTCAGTGGTGCGAGTCACGACACATCCATGAGTGATAGGCTATAAGGTGATAGAAGTTTTAGTTTCCTTATTATTATAATGTCGTGCCATTAAGTTAAGTTCTATAAGATGTCTTTTCTCAGCCTTGTCTCTTTGTGTTTATAGGACATGAATACGAGGAGAGCAACCACAGAAGGTAGGCGGAAGATGTCTCTAATGAGAGGATTCCTTTTCAGTGTTGAGCAAGTACTTATAATTGTCCTAGAGAATGTGAACGAGGCATTTCCCCCTCCGGAACATCAAGGAATCGAAGGACTTCAAATTCCCCCTATGCCTCAAAATCCTCAAGTTCCCTTTATTGAAGGGGATATGAGCAATGCGGAGTTTAGGGCTGTCCTTATGAATTTGATTCAACTCATGAAGGCACAACCTCAAGTCGTCACGAATCATTTGGTTGCCCAAGTTAACCAATGGGGTGGACCTCAACCTAATGTGAGTACTCCCGCTTCTATAATTTTAAAATTTCATAAGGATGAAGCCTCCTACTTTTCATGGAACTAAGGCGGATGAAGATCCACAAAGCTTTATAGATGAGATATTCAAAGTGGTGGATGTTATGGGGGTGACCCCTACAGAGAGAGAGAGGAGTTAGACTCTTACCAACTCAAAGATGTAGCTCAAGTGTGGCTTGATCATTGGAAGGATTACAGACCCTTAAGGGATGGCTCACTAGATTGGGAAGTGTTCAAAGAGGATTTTATATATAGGTTATTTCCTTTATAGTGGAGGGATAAAAATTGTTTAATTCATGAACCTTAGTCAAGGGGAACGAGTGTGAAAGAGTACTCTCTCAAATTCACCCAATTCTCTAAGTATGCCCCGACCGTGGTAGCCAACCCTAGGTCTAGGATGAACAAATTTGTGATGGGAGTGTCTAGCTTGGTGGAAAATAGTGTCGTACGGCAATTCTTTTTAATTACATTGATATCTCTAGGCTTATGGTGTATGCACCACAAATTGAGGAGTCCAAATATTAGGGAGATGAGGCTAGAGAGGAAGAGGCTTAAGTTTGATAAATCAATTCAACCCAAACCTAATAAGAGGTTACATCACCAAGAGTCTTCCATGGAGAATGAGGATAAGTCTCCCAACGAAAATTCTCAAGGAGGTTACCATACTTCTGAGGGTCCTAGGTGCGCTACTTGTGGGAAGAAATATTTGGGTAAGTGTATTGCTAAAAAGGATGGTTGATTAGCGTGTGCTAGTAAGAATCACAAGATCAGGGACTACCCCAACATCATGGATAAAGGGAAGGAGGTCAATCAAGCTCCTCAACATAGTCTAGATCCTAATACTCTAAATAAGAATCCTCCCTCTGGGATGGGGTTAGGAAAGAGAACTAATCTGGATTTAACTGTCCCGGTAACTCTTAACCCTTTATGGTTGTTGTGTTTATGTTTTAAGATGAGTTCATATGGTTTTGTCTTTCATATTTTTATGCCTTCTTGATAAATTGCTTGAAAGGTGAATTATTGAAAAATGTTGCATGTTTCACAGTAAAGAAATTGTGCTCATTGTGAAAAACCTCAAAATTTGACTTAATTGTACTTTAATTAATTATTGTTCCAATGTGTGTAGAGTTGATTTTTATGAGCATGTTTAATGTTGGACAAGGTAGTTCCTCAATATATGAATAATTAAGTGTGTGCTTGAATTTGGAAATTTCCTTTCAAAAGTTTTCTTGGATACAAAAATGTTTATAAATGTGTAGTTTGTGTTCCTTGTAAGTTTTGTTCATTAATTATGAATGTTTGAAACTTTATTTAATGTGTTATATGATTCAAGTAAGTAATTTATGTTCTTAAAAGAGTTTAGCCGTTCGAGGAAGAATGTTGTTCCAAGTGGGGGAGAATGTAACACCATAAAATGAACTAAGGTGAACTAGAGCTTCGTAAATGTTTCATGAGTTATTTTGTGTTAAATTATTAACAATTATGTCCTTAGGAAATTTTTTTAAGTTTGGTGACGTTTGGAGGTCAAACGTCCAAGAACGTCCATGACGTTCGGAAGGTATGCCTTAGAAAGTGCTTGTGCATCCTCAAGTGTTTTAGCGAGTTTTACTTGTTCGTTTTGATTGAAATTTGTGTAAGATGTTCCTAAGACCCAGATGACTTAGTATAGGGGTTTAACTTTTGGAGACGAGTCCACCTAAGACCTACAAGGGAACCTAGAAGAGGACCCAAGACATGGCAACCAAGATGCCAAAACTGGGCAATGGACGCCTATCAGTCTACTTATCGTAGCCATAACGAAGCCCCCCTGTTTGGGGGGCTTAGTACCTCACTTATTGGGAGCTTAGACCCCAAGGAAACAGACTCTGAAGCCATCGACGCCTCAGTAGGACGGGCGGTCGATCAGATGACGCCCATTAGCTTGGGGTCGTCGATTGACACCTGTAAAAGTTGTCGTGTTTGTTGCTAAGCTTAGGGTGTTTTTGTAAATTTACACCAAGTATTTTATGAACCTAGAATGATTATTTTAGGGTTTTTAATGTATATTAAATTGTTTTTAAGTCCTAGGCCTTAGACAAGACCCCTCATTTAAAATATTTTAACTCTCTCTCTCTCTCTCTCTGAAGAAAGACTATCCCGAACCCGCATAGAAGCTTGGACTCAAGGAAGGGATAGAAGGGGCTGGTGGTGGATATTCTTCACAAAAAATTCATCTTTTCTTCTCATTGACATATGGTAGTCATCCTTCAACTCTCTTCCATTGAAGTAGTCTTTTCTAAGAGATTTCAAAAAGGGTTTTCAAGATCTATCTTCTTTTATCTTTGACTCTAAACATGGGTTTTTATATAAATTGTTTTAATGATTTAAATGTGTTATTTTTAGTCTTAGTTCTTGATCTTAACCTCAAAACCCTAATGAACCCATGCTTATGCATATCTGCAACATTTAGCTTAAGAAATGGGCTTAATAAACATTATTGTGTAGTGTTTTAGCTTTGGTTTCTTCATGTTAATACTATGGTTTATCTAATTCCCTAAGTGCTATTTTATGATTAATTGTTCAGTAAATTGTGAGTAGGTGTTAAAATCTTGGATGAATGGTAATTTGGTCACATTGTTTAACTCGTATTATGAAATGCTCATGAGCGGTATGGTTCACCTTTGGTGGCAGTGTTTACTTGAAATATATGAATGTGAATATACTTGTGCATTGTGAATAAGGCCATGAAGGCATATTATGTGAATAAGATGATAATGATGTTGTTCTTGTTGATGTGCTATATGAAGCTTGGTGTGGGAATTATGCTAGAGATTATATCTAAATGAATTATATGCTTATGTGAAGCATGTTAAAGTGTGTAATATGATGAATGAAAGTGTAAGCATGTGTAGAATTCAATGTTAACAAAATGGTGATTATGTGAAAGGTGTGTACACACACACTTTAATGAATGAATGAAGTTAGAAAATATTAACAATGGGAGTTTTGGGGTGAACACTCTTCATGAGTTGAGATGAAGTGTCTAGTACAAACCTCACTATCACCCAAGAGATTTCTAAGATATGTCGTAGGATGGATACCCTTCGTGAGTTGAGATGTGGTGTCCACTGCTTATACTTAACCCATAGTATATAATGTTGAGACTTCGTGGGGGAATTATATTTACCACAAAGAGGATATGAAGAAGGGGTGGTTATACTTCGTGAGTAAAGATGTTGTATTCCAATGTACGTCTTGAAATGAGTACTCCTCGTTAGTAGATAATGAATTACTTAGTATCAATCTCCTTATCCCTTAGATATGAGCCTACATAGGTGTAGCAATTGGAAAAGCCAAGTAAAAGATAAAAGAATGACCATACCCTAGGCAGGAGGGGATCCCTCCTCCGATAAAAGCTACTATCGAGACTCCATGTCTTGCTGTGATGGTCTATGTCGGTTAAGCCAGCCCCCAAAAAAGAATGTATGAACTAAGTATTCTAAAAGAATGTACTACTTAGGGTAGGTGGTGGTATGGGACTCTATTTATCCATTGCACAAGTAGACATTCCGAAAGTGGAGTCTTGGTTTGTTTTATATGAAATGTATGAATGAGTTCTCATGTGTTGTAAATGAAGTTAGATGAGTGAAAGTCTAATGTTAATGAAGCATGTTAAAATTTACTTTTATATAATGAAGTTATGAATGATTTACGTAGTGTGCTTGATCTAAGGGAATCCTCAAGGAGCACTAAGTGGGAGTACTAGTAAGGGATGCTACTCTCATATTGCACTTAGTGTAACTTACAAGTCCTATTGGATTATGGCACTTATGTGAAGTCCTTAATGTATGAGTGTTCTTTTAATGTCTACTTTAGAGTGTGGACTTGTTTTTCATGCGAGGTAAGCCTATGGTTTGTATTATTAAGGATGATTTAGGTGTGTATTGAAGGGGTTGTATGGGCAGTTCCTTCATGTCTTACCTTAGTGAGTCTTAGGATAACTTTTTAGGAAAACCTCAAAGGAAATGAGTTAAATGTGTTTGGAATAAATGTGTTCACTGTAATGTCACTTGTGTTTACTGTAATGTTACTTGAATTTACTGTAAAGTTATGTCTTGGTTCGAAAATCATGAGAGTCCCATTTTATGTGATAAATGATTATTCTTATATTATTTTAATTCGATATTTATGAAGGTTTACTCAAATGGCATGAAAGCTTATTTTACTAAAATGTCGCTTTTTGCATGTTTTTGCATATTCCATACTTAGTACATTCTTTGTACTAACCCCATAAATTTCTATACTATAAGTATAGGTTGGAGGCAAGAATAAGTCTAAGTATGTCCTCATATATTTGAGGGCATAGTTCTATTTATTAGTTTCTATTATTAAGACTTAATAAGTATTTTCATTTGATGTAAAGGGTAGTGTCCCTAAGGTATTTAAGTTGTCTCTTAAAGATTGCTTGTGAAGACGAGATTACTCATTAGTATTTATGAAAGATATTTATTATTATTATAAATATCGTGAGAAGTTTTAATGTTGCACTACATTTCATATCTTATGTAATGAATTATAGCAAATGTCTTGTAAAAGACCTCCGAAAAGTCAAGTAGGAAGTTGTTCGACCTAAGGGTTTCAAAGGGGTACTTGTGGGTCATTACAATGGGTGGTTTGATCATGCCTCAATTGTATATGATTCTTGTGTAGTTTGATTAGGACTATTGAATTATCTAATAAACATGTTAGAATTGGATGTAGGTTGTCCTAAATTGATGAATTCATGTTTTATTATCTAGGATCATTGGATATTGTTATTATTGGGCTTAATTTGTGACTATTGCTATTGGCAAGAGCCTTGATGGATTGAACTGGTTGATTTGTCTATGGATTAGAGTTGTTGAGATTGAATCTGTTGTATTTTAACCTAAATTTTTCTATATCGTGTAGTGTAGGTTGTTCAACTGTGATGTTTGGTATGGTCCACTTATGGTGGATGTGTTTATGTGATATACTTGTGAATAGTGTGGCCTTGTCGGCGTTACTTTATGAATTGTGAATAATGTGTCCTCGTTAGAATTATATTATGAACTATGATTCTATCATCTATGACATGATTATGTATATATCTATAAATAAAGTATGCATTCTTCTAAGTGATTATGTGTGATCATGATAGTCTATAGTGAGACCTTCTTTGTGTATACTTGATGTTGGAGTGTTATTCTTCCTAGTTTACTTTATGAGACTTGTGATGGATCCTATTTATGTTTTAGAGTAATGTGTACGGTGACTTGTAAATATGCTTAATTGCCCCTATATGCTACTTGAATGATATTGTACATGTGTTAAGATTATAATGAAGTGTGTCACATTTTGGTAGACATATGTCCCTTACTTTATATATGAAGAATGTAAATATGAATCCTTGACTTAGTAGGCTACAACACATTTTTCATGAATGTCTATGTGTCATTGAAATGTGACCTTGAACATAGTTAAGAGGGTCATATATGTGGAACCTTCTAGAAAGGAGGTTATGATATCCTTGAAGTTGAAAGTCGTAATGGAATCCTTCTTGTGTGAATAATGGACTTAGGGCTTGGTTGGCTGGAACGACATGAAATCATCCTTAGGAAAGTCATTGAGCTATCTGAGTAACCATTGTAAGTTAGCCCTAGTGGACCCTCTTTGCTAAGGTGTATTATGATTTTGTTATTACTAAGATATGGTACCCCTTCACGTGCTCCTTTGTTGAATTACTCTATGAGAACAAAGTCTAGCACCGAGTGATTATGCATGGGGAGTAGATCTAGTTGAGAGGAGACTGGAGTACAAAGAAACCCTTGATATTCTTTAACCTTGAGCCTACATGGGATGTGTCCTAGTTCTACCCTTGGCAAGTAGAACACCCTCCATCGGATTAGGGTTTGACTCCAAATTCCATGCCTAGATAGTATGGTCTATGTTGGTTATTGCATATTGTAATCATGTGCGATACATTCTTGTATTTGATAGGTTCTACAAAGCTTAGGTAGTGGAATGGGACGTTATCTGGACATCACACGAGTAGGCTTTGAACATGCTAGTGTGTAGGTTCCCTAGGTCTTCTCCAAGACCATTATGTGAAAGTCCTTAACTGTTTAATGTCTCTTAATTGGTATAGTTCATAGTGAATGAAGCTAAATTTATGTAAATGGAAAGTTACTTATCTAGAAAACCGTTAAGGATCGCTTAGGTAGGCTTTGGAGATGGTGTATGGGTGGTCTCATCATGTCTTACATAGGTTAGTCTTCGATTAATTCTAGGTAGGGAGTTAAATGTATGAAATAGGAATAATCTTATATTAGATAGTCTAAAAGATAAATTTAGTGTGTGTGTGAAGAGGTTGTATAGGCGGTAGCTTCATAACTCACTCAAGTGAGCCTTAATAACACCTTAGGTTGGAGGGTCTCATGTTCATGTGTTTAAAGCGATATTGATGATATGTTATGTTATAACACCCCTAAAATACTAGATAGATATTTTCACGTCGATACACCGTTGCTTAATTACTATAATATGTTTTATTCTCATTTTGGTGAATTAAAATTTTGTGATACTTCCAACCTTGCTTAACATAAGTGTTATTGTAATTTAAAGTATTGTATGGGGGTATTTGTGTAACTTTCTAATTATATTAACATATACACTGGAAGTGTGGGTATAAGGTATATAAATTTAGTTATATATCTATGCTTTTTGGGCAGCCCCTTTTGGTGATATCTATCCATGTGACAAGGATCACTCTTGTAGCTATATATCTTCACACCTCTTATTGTGAATTTTGTCTATCATGAAGTATATGAACATTAGAACATTATCTAAAGAGATTTTATTCAAAAGTAAAGAGAAAAACTAGCTCCTTTTTATTTGAATACAACGCAACACACTCCCTCTTGGTAAGTGATGAAATCTATTTCTATGATGTGTAGTTTTTGGAATTTCAATTATGTCCCATTCTATAGAGATTAGTTTACAGTGAATAAATATGTTTTGCACAGATAATTAATATACCTAAAACTCCTATCTTTATGGTAAACTCTAAACTTGCTGTTATGAATTTGAAATATAGGACGCAACATATAACAAGTTCTGTCCAGATTCAAGAATTAGAAATCATGTCTGTTCAACTGTTACAGTTTTTATTTTATCTTTTTGTAAAAAAAATAATATTGGTGATTCCTGATAATTTGCAAGCTTAAGATAGGTACCTACATCTTTTATGAAGGATATATAATGTCCTATTTTGACATTTCCTGTTTCAAATTAAGTTGTGACATAAAGTGCATTTGCTGGCGAAAATTATTGTTTTGGGAGTTTAGTCCTGTTTTATATCAACATTATTGAACTTATAGGAATTAAACATGTTATTTAATTGTATTTTTTAAACAAGTGCAGGACCTTCATACATTTGGTTGGTGTTCCACTATTTGTTGTCTAAAGAACTCTGGTTTGTGTATAAACTTATAGTCATAATATTTTTACCTGTTGGTTTATCTAAAAGATTATTGGTACCTTGGTTACCTCTAGTCACTTAACATTGTTGTGTTGTTGTCATTTAAGATGTTAAAGACTTGTGTAACTCGCCCACTTGTACAAATTGTTTGATCACTTGGCACTCTTTTTGGAACATTGTCCTTCTTATGGATGTGACTTTGTCACTATTGGCATGCCTAGATTATGATAATTTTCCATATTGACTCTTGATTTTTAGTTCTCTTGATTATTGGGCCTTGAGCCTTCTTGATATAGGTAGTTGACCCTTCTTGATACTTGCTTGTGCTTGCCGTAACGAAATGATATATATATATTGGGTGAGACTTGTTATTGAGCCTCTTGGAAAATGGTGCTACGAGTGTTATTGACATTTGGATCTTTTTTATACTCATTTTATATGTTTACTTGATTTACTGATTCTGTTTCAATATGCCACCCTTGACTTGAAAATGATAACTAGGTGAATCTGAGTGATCTGGATCTATAGTTTTATTGCACTAAGCTATATGCTTAACAATAGTTTTTTCTATTGTAGGGAATGTTCAAGAGGATGTTTGAAGTTGGTCATTGAAGATGGAGATTTTGAAAGCCATAAGGAAGATCAAACTTGCACATAGGCATATATATTTTGTACAAATCTTGGGACTTGACATGATCTACATGTTGTGTATTTACATGAAATTTTGAGGGATGATTTGTTCATGTCACCATAGGTTGTAATATATGTATGGCTGTACGCTTTTATCTTTTTGGGTTGTGTAAATCCAAGTCTTGTAATATACTCATTTACTATACTTCTTGAAAGTTTGTGTGATGCATGAACCGACTGACTTCGCTACTCGAAAGTTGGTAATATTCTTGTTCTTCATCCTTATGTGTGAGGATCGTAAATGAATGAAAAGCTTGTCCGTTATTTGCTTAATAGATTTTTGGAGGGTTTTTCGTTATAAGTTAAAATTCTATGTCACGTAAATTTTGACCTCAAATAAATATTTAAATGGTCATGATGCACATCCATAAATAAATTATTCATTAAGAACCTAATGCATCAACAAGATTAAAATAAGTATGCCCTTCGTTAATTTGTTTTAATTGTCACAAGAATTAAATTAGGTTTGTTGTGAAGTTGTAGTAGCTCTCGTAAAGGGTCGCTACAATTGTTGGTATCAGAGCCTAGGTATGGTTCTAGGACTCTTGCTGTGAGTTGCTTGTATGGTTGTTTGCTTTCTTAAAGTTTTTATTTAGCGTACATTGTTTGCCATATTCTTATTGCTTGTCGAGTGCACATGCATTATGTACATATTACTAATGTAATGTGATCTTCCCTTTTGAAGGAATTAAGTTATGTCCTCTTCTTCTGAATGACCTAAGGAAGTTGCTCATGAAGGTTTGGGTACCTCTTTTTCCCAACCTCATGCACCAAAAGGGTTGGAGAACATATCTTGAATAAGTATATTCCCCACACTAGTGGGTTTGAAGTCGGAAATCATCACCGTGTAAGAGCTAGTTTACATCCTCACATGAGTAATGGTATTCAAGCCGTGAATCCTCATTTTAATCAAATGACTGAATTATTCCACTACACAGCCGAATCGATGCACGATCCCAATGGGATTAACTTTGAGAAAATGAGGAAAATGGGTGGAGTGGAGTTTGTAGGAACTTTTCATCCCATTGATGTTGAACAATGGCTAGATCGCATGGAGAGGTTGTTTGAGTAATTTGAGTGTTCAGATGTTGTGAAATTTAATTATGCTATTTCACTATTACAAAAAGATACTAATGATTCGTGGGCAAGTATTTAAAATACCAAGGTAAAACCTCCTGTTCTTACTTGAGATGATTTTTGTAAGGAATTTTGTATGAAGTATGTACCATGTGCTTAGTGTGATGCAAACAAAAAGGAGTTTTTGTATCTAAGGCAATAAGGACTGTCTATTGTTGAATATGAACAAAGTTTCTAAGACTCTCTTATTATGCTGGAGGAACTATTAAATTGGAAAAAGACAAGTGGAGGAAATCTAAATATGGTTTAAATGATTTTATTAGGAATAATGTGGCGATCCAGCAACGTGAGAACTTTTGTAAGTTAGTGTCTGCTGCTTTTAGCTGGGATGACTTGATAAAGAAGAAGCTAGTAAAAATTGAAATAGATTCCGAAAGCCTAGACCAGATTTTGGAAGTCCATCAAAAAGGGGGACAGTTTGATAATTCTAAGGCTATTAGTGATAACAGGCCAGCACAACAAAACCCAAACAAATCAAATTTTTCTATAGCTAGCACTCCAAATTATGGTCAAGGCAAGCCTCGCGTTCCCAGTTGTCCAGAATGTGGAAAGAATCATTATGGTAATTGTAGAAGAGCCTCTGGTGCATGTTTAAATTGTGGGACCTCTGATCATAAAGTGAAGGACGGTCCTAATCCTTATAATGCTCCTACCTTATGAACTGAAGGTCCAGTTCATAAGCCTTGTGTAAATTCTCCTAAAACTAATAAAGCTGCAAGGCCAAAAAATACCCAAGCAGCAGGTACAAGTGGATCTAATAAAACTAGTGGACAAAGGGTTACTTCACGCGCTTATGCTATGAGGCAAAGGGATAATTAAGATGGAAAAGATGTGGTTGTCGGTAAATTTCACTTATTTGTCTTGTGTGTCTTTACATTGTTTGATCTTGGTTCTACACATTCCTATATTTGTTCATCACTTGTTCTACCTGAAAATCTGAAATCCATGAGACTTAATTATGATGTGCTGGTTGAAAGTCTATTGGTATCACGTTTTGTGTAATCGAATTCATCATATGTTCCCTTCGTGATTCCAAACCTAGTCTTCTCTGCTGATTTGATTGAAATTCTCTTTAAAATTTTAATGTTTTTATCGAGATGGATTGGATTTATAAATACCATGCAGTCCTAGATTGTAGGTCAAAACATGTGACTTATAAAGATCCTACATGTTCACACATCATCGTACTAGGTGAAAGATCGTTGACATCTATTATTATTTGTGAGGCCTTGGCAAGAAGGTTGATTTGTCAAGGCTGTAGGGCATACCTTGCTCACATAGTTGCTACTGTCACATTCGGATTTACCGTCTAGACGTAACTGGCATCGTCGTCCTTTTGAAGGACTAAGACTAGCATCTAAGTCTCATGCCATTACATTCATAGGTTTAAAATGTGGAAAAAATTTAAAACATTTCATTACATTTACTTGGAGGTTTACATAGACCTCTACATATACATAATATATAGTAGTATCGAGTATACCTAGACCCTTCGTATAAGAAGGTTACATAGCCTTCTACTTTTATTGCACATACATATATATAAGATAGAAAGATAGTCTCAAAAATTGTCTCATCTCATACCACCTAAACGATTATCACAATATGGGCATAGCCCTATATTAAATGTAAAGAAGCCATATATAGGCTTATACAAGTCTTACACAATGAAAGTGGAATGGACATAATAGTCTTTGAAAAACAAAGAAACTTCTTAGGAAAGATATTGGCATCGCCCTCGGAAAGTGAAGACCTACCCACTTGGATGATAGAGAATATCCAAGCCTTCTTTAAGTCGTCCCGAATAAGCCTTCAACGACCGAAGACTAAAATGTTTGGCAAAAAGGGAAGAAAATGGGGTCAGTACTCCACATGTACTAATTATGAGACCATATGCACATATAATGTCAAAACATGCTAAAAAGGGACTTTTAGTCATAACATGCCATTTAACAAGTTTAAAGGTCTCATGCATAATCAAGCAAGTCATACCAATCAACCAAACATACTCAAACAAGTAATATGTATCCCAACATACTTAAACCCATGATTTACTACAACCCTATGATCAAGGAATAACATCACAAGGATGAATAAGAGTTTATCATATCATAATAACACAAGACAAATAATCATGAATCTTCATTAAATCAACAAGATCAATGACCAAGCAAATCCCCATAACCTTGCTCAACCAAGTAGACTTAACAAGAAAACATAACCAATGTCCAACTTTAACAATATAATCCAACTACATATATCAAAAAGATAATCATTATAAATATATAGTCATTTACATTGTATCATCAATTTATTATCATCCTATACATCATTATCATATACATACATAATATCGAAATCCTAAAGCTTCCAACAAGGTCAACTAGTGCAAGGCCTAAGTACAGTCTCGTACCCCTACATAGGTTATACCTCTCAAGTCACCTTCGTTAGTTTATACTGCATTACTTTATTTTAATTTAGGGAACACTTGACTTAACCTATATAGACCACAGGAGCTAAGTGTGAAATCCGGTGTTGTAAAACCTTTACAGCGATGGAAGGTGGTCTACCGGTCAAAGTATAACCAAACATAAACATAGCTTTCTAGGTGGATCCACTAGCTAGTCTTCCTATGGGGGCAACATAGTTTAAGAACTAAGAGATAGTATATTCCCTCTTGATACCATTTGGTAGTTGGGGCCTCCTCTCATGGGAATCCATTGTATAAGTTCCTCTTTGGGATGTCAACATATCATATAGAACTATAGGGCGAATCTTCCTCTTTGAGATGTCATGACCTCCCATTGTCAAGTTAACTCGATGCTAAGCTAAGTCCCTTTATTGAAATGTATTTCGGCCTTTAATTATCAATCATAGCTTAGTTTAGCTGATAAGGTCTACCACTTGTATAATCATCATCATCAATAACTTAATAAGAATTGCATGATGATAGTCCTTTCATCACATTTCATACAAGTGAGGTTCACACATTAGCATTTCATAGAATATCAAGGCACATTGGTAGTTATCACCATCCTTATATCACATACACATTAATCAACCTCACAAAATAGTCAAGACATTTCAATTCAACATCATACCACTCTGTCATCCTAATATAAGGCATAATACAATATAACATCATGACTTAACCACAATTAATCACAATTGGAAGTAAAGATAGAGATTCATAGACTTACCATGTCTCCTTCATGGTTCATCATTTAGGGCTTACCATAAAACCTCAATTCAAGCCAATTTAGATTTTCAACACCATAATTCAATAATGACCATGGTAACAACACTAGAATAAACACTATAGCATAATTCGATACTAGATTATACTTAAAATAAGAAACCTAGGTCAACTCACCTTCTAACGTAGAGTAACTTCTCAAGACTAGAATGAAAAACTATAATTCACTCCAATTAGTCAATTATTATTGTAACTACGTCATTTAATAATGATATAACTCATAAGTAAGAAAATTGAATCAATCACAACCCAATTTACATTAAGATCAAACTTACTGTTAAGAGTTAAACATCATATTCTTCAATTTCAATCAAACCATGACAATTAACAATAATCATTTCCAATTACATGTTAATCTATCCATAATATCCTAAATAAACCATAAACAACTCAATTCACAACATCAATTTCGTAATTGGATGAAACTCACATAAAAACTCAACTTTTGAAATCCATTATGAAGGAACACTTTGAGGAAAGAGTCTCAGAGGTGAATTAGATCCCATACCTTAACGTTTGATGAAGAATTGATGGTGAATTCGTCTCTTTCCATCCCTCAAACCCCTTTTCTTTCTAGTCTTGAATGTTGAGTTCGAGTAGAGAGACAAAGAAGAGTGAAGGAAGAGAGTTTTTTTGTTAGTTATAATTAGATTAATGAGGGTTGGGGGTATTTATATTGGTACTTAATCAACTTAATCAGACTCCCCTTACTCCCTAACTAACTCCTAAACCACTTAATTAATTAATTGAATTAACATTTAAAACGTGCAGCAACTCAAGACCCTCGGCCCGTGAGTCGACGGGTTGGCCTCCCATCCATTTTGAACTCAGTAGGTAAGTTCAGAGAATGTGCAAGCGAGGGGATTCCTCGAATTGTGTAAGTGTGGGATGATGGTGGCACCAATGCCCCGTCAATCGACACACGTACCGTTGCATTCCTCGTCGATGCACACTGCCAGGAAGTGTTGCCTCAAACTGCAGGGGTCCTCCTCAAGGACCCTTGGTTGGTCCTTGGGGATCCGTACCTGGACATTTCAACCACAAAACAGCTTAAACACCTATTATCTACCCTTTTACCACTTTTCATAAATTTCCAACTCCTAAAAGCTATCAAATAGGCTAAGGCACGCTAGTACCTCTTTGAACCAACTTCTGGATGTCATGAATGTTATTGGACGTTTGGTTCTTAAACTTCCTAAATGACCTATATTCATTAAAATAGACTTAAAAACAGTACTTAGACGTCATGACACCTATGTTAAACTTTACGACAAGTCTTGGATTTTCAAGGTGTTACAGATACATAATTAATGAGTCTTTGTATCAAGAACATTGGTAATGTATGTGATTTTCCAGAAGTCTTCCCGAAAAACCTTCCTTGATTTCCCCCGAAAAAAGAGGTTGACTTTCCAATTAAGATTATTCATAGATCTACCCCTATTTCCATCACTCCTATTAGAATGGCTCCAACAAAATTAATAAAATTGAAATATTGATTGCAAGAACTTCTTGACAAAGGTTTTATTCAAACTAGTGTTTCACCTTGGGGATCCACTCTTTTATTTATAATGAAGAAAGATGGCACTCTTAGGCATTGTATTGATGATAAAAAAAATTGAATATATAAAGAATAGATATCCACTAACAAGGATTGATGATTTGTTTGACCAACTGAAGGGTGCTAAAGTATTCCAATGATCGATTGAAGGTCTATATATCACCAACTACGTGTTAGAGAGAATAATATTCCTAAAACTACATTTAGAACTCGGATTGGTCATTATGAATTTTTGGTGACGCCATTCTGATTGACAAATGCGCATGCGATATTCATGGATCTAATGAATTGAGTGCTCAAGCCTTATCTTGATCAGTGTGTGGTTGCTTTTATAGATGATATTTTAAGATTTTTTAGAAGTACTGACCATGATAAACATCTCTGGATTATTGTGCAGATTTTGAAGGAGAAAGGACTTTATGCTAAACTTTTTAAGTGTGAATTTTTGCTTGATGAAGTGTCGTTTCTAGGACATGTTGTATCAAGTGAAGGCGTGAAGGTGGATCCTATTAAGATACAAGCAGTTGTTGAATGGAGACCTCCCAAAAGATCGACTGAGGTAAGAAGTTTCTTGGCTTAGCAGGATACTATAGAAGATTTGTGAAAGGCTTCTCCATTATTGCCTCTCCTTTGATTAAAATCTTGCAGATGGAAATAAAGTTTATTTGGGATGAAAAATGTCAAGATAGCTTTGAAACTCCCAAATCCTTGCTGACTGAAGTGTCTATACTTACTCTACAATTTGAAGGGAAAGAATATGTAATGTACAGTGATGCTTCTCACAGTGGTCTAGGACGCGTTTGGATGCAAGAAGGAAAAGTAATAACTTATGCCTCTCGAAAATTAAAACCGCATGAACTAATTATCCTACTCATGATCTTGAACTTGCATCTATGGTGTTTGCTTTAAAAATATGGAGAAATTATTTGTACGGAGAAAGTGTTATACATTCACTTATCACAAGAGCTTAAACTACTTGGGTACTCAAAATAAGCTAAACTAAGACAACGTAGATGGCTTGAGCTCATCAAGGATTATGACTGCATGATTGATTATCATCAAGGTAAAGTGAATGTTGTTGCCGATGCCTTAAGTCGAAAATCCTTTGCAAGCATTTTTTTGAGTCCTTTTATATTTCTCCTTGAGTTATGATCCATGCACTACAAGAAAAACAATCTCTAAGAAAAGGAAATCAAGTCCCAAAAAATTTATAACTGGTTCCAATTGCAATGTAAAGACCAGAAAAGGTTGCTCAACACTCGTCGCAAACGCTTTAGTCGCAATTGGTATTTAGCGACGAAGAGAAAAGGCCTACATGGCATTGGAGACGAAAAAAATCTTTTCGTGAAATGCTTTTAGAGACTACATATCTGGTCTCGAATAGATCAAATATAACTTGAGATTTCAGGTCGACAATCAACAACCTGGTCCTATAAACTTTTAGAGACAAGAACATTCTTGTGCTTGATCAGCTTAATTAAGAGACGATAATTAGCTCATCCTTGATTAGTTTTAGATATGAGAATGATCTGGTCCTAGATTATGTTTCGAGAGAGGAACGACCTAGTCCTTTATTACTTTTTGAGAGGAGAGTATTTCAGGTCCTAGATTATTCCTTTGAGACGAGACATTTCTGGTCTTAAAATGTTCTTCAAAGACGAGCAAAATTTCTTGCCCTCGATTGAACATAAATGGTCCTAGTTAAATTGATACAACAATAAATAGAAGTCTTGAACAAACACTAAATCTCTACTAAAAACTCTCAATAAAAAAAAAGATATAGAAAGAAAAAACAGAAAATGATCGAGATAAAGATTGCAATAAACTTAACTAACATCCGGGTTAGACTATACTATTGAGTTTTGTATAACATTAGTAGAAAATTCATAACACGGTTGTGCGTTACTTCAAAACTTTTATCTTGACTTGAAGCTTCAGTCTTCAAAATCTGTTGGTTCAAAATCAAAAAGAGATAAATAACTATTGTATTCATGCAAATTTCATACTAGAATTAGGTTGATCACTCACCCCAAAAGTAGTTCAAGTTTCAACAAGTGTTATCCAGAAACATCAAAATAAGCTGCAGAACATAAGAAAAAATTATCAGAAAAAAACTGAGATGCATTTATCAAGAATCCAAATACTATTAGTGCGTAGAGAATTTAATAAATAAAGAGGCAGTCCAGGAATGCAGCATAACAGAGTCTTACATCTCTGTATATACATGGAAGTACCGGTGCTCCTAGTTTTCCTGTAATGGATGTAAATGTTGTTCCTGCTAGTTAAGTGGCAGTGCAACAAGTCACTGTACAAACTTTTTGATAAAGTAATATATTTCCTTATTCAACAAAAACAAAAGAATGCATCAGTGCAGAACATGGAGAAAAAAGGCTCACTGCTTTGTTTACAGTTATGATAGAAACAGTGAGAAGAAGGGTATTTTATATCACAACCTGAATTCTGTGAAGAGATTTGTTTATTGTGAGAACAGAGACCACATCGATGACCCTGAGAATCTGATTCACTAAACTTTCTTAATGTGTTATAAACGAGACATTGAGACTATACCCTGATGTACCACTTCTTTTTCAGTTGTAGAGTTGCCTAAAACTACTGTTGTTCTACTAGCTAAGGTCTTGTGGAATTTTCGGACTAGAAACTCTCTACTGAATTCTTAGAGGCTAAGTATTCTACTGGAACTCATCCACTTGGAAATAACAACAGATATGGACAATCGCATATGTGGAAAATGATGATGGAGGTTAAAAAATATTATGATCATCACATACTCTAGAAAATTGCTAAGCGATATAATTCCTTCTCACATTGCAGAGCACATTGAAGAAACCAAAATTCATGATTCACAGAAAGACAACTCAGTTTGGACCCTGAAGGCACGGGCATATTTACATGTAAATCAGCTTTGAGAAGCCTAAGGAAATTTAAAACGATTTCTTTAACTTCTATGAACAACTTGCATCGTAAACTTTTGTTTAAAGTTTCTTTTTTAGTTTACGAATGTTATCAAATAGTTTATCTACTGATTAATATCAACATGGCAGGTTCAAAATACATGGCTCATCTAGATGCCATTACAGCAGAGTGAACAAAAATGAAATCATAGAACACATTATTAGAGAAGGAGACATGGCAAAGGAAGTTTGGCAGTTTTTCGGAAGAATCTGTGGTATCATGAATAATAACACACATATCAGATCCACTTTGATGAACTCGTTGGTGCACAAGTTAAAAAATAAAGTACATGACATGATTCTACAATGTTTTCCTAATGGTTAATGCTTGTTCAATCAAATATCGACTAGAAGCAGAATATTTTCAGGGAAAAAGGTTATTGGCAATGCACTAACCCCATTGCATTGTTTCTCATGCCTTCTTAATTATAGATGCATATACAGGAAAACCTTGAACAACCCAACGAAAATTACATCAGTTTCTAATTTCTAGGGACACTACAAATACTTCTGCTCGATTGAGTTTAAATTCTACGACAATCAGAATAAAAAAACTTGTAGGGATGAGGATGGATTCAGTCAAATCTACTTTCTATCTTATAGCTAGAAAGCATTAGCTACCATCTTTTCTTTTCTTTTTCTCAGAATTGGTCAAACTAGAAAGTGTGTATATGTAAATAAAAAAAATAAACTAAAAAGTTGGGTATTTCTTGTTTACCTGGTCAAAAAAAAGTAGAGGTCATTCACTTGAAACAAAAGATGTAGCAGGTTGAACATGTGACTGTTGAGCAGTGAAGAGTTCCTTCATTCTTATTATTTCTTTCATCTCATTTTTTAAGGTAGACAAGCGATCGTTTAAAGATTTGTTTTACTCATTCAAGAATTTGTTTTCTTCCTTAAAGGATTTATTATCCTCTGGAGATGAGAATAGAGCGGAAAATACTTCAGCCTTTGAAACAGTTCCACCTTTTAAATTGTTCGCCTTTACTCCACCCCCAAATCAAAATTAATGGCTACGAGTTTGAGGTCCACAACATTTTCCAATAATCTCTATGTAGGTAGCAATGGATCTGCTTGAAAAATTAGTTACAGTTGAGTCTACTAAATATATAGAAGTACATTTTCTATCAAAACACATAACAATTTCAAGTAATTAACATATTGAATTTTAAAAACGTACATATTTTTTAATTGCTTCAAGTTCGACAAGCTTGTTATCTTTCCTACGAGTCTCAAAGAAAATGGTTGCCAAATCAGGTGGATTGCCATCTTTCTCTCTCTTTACACAAAAGGCAAACATGTCAAAGAACTCAAACTTTGTAAATATTCAATTTATGAAATAGTTTTATGATAATACCTTCCGATAAATAATCTCTCGAATAGGCTTTCTACCAATATGATGAAACATTGTCAACTTAGCTCTATTTGCTACATTCCTACTGCTTCTTGCATGAATTATAATTTGTCTTAGTTGGTAGAATTTACATTGTTTGGAAAGAAATAAACTAGAAGATTTTCCAAAAGAAACGAATGGAAGATTGAGGTACTGCGGCAAACTATTACGGTAAATCAACATGGAAATCCATCAGAAGAGGAATTCACTTATGCCTTCATTGCTACTGCTCCAATAATACTATCATTACTACTGAATTGGAAGTCCCAGAGTAATTACAAATTTGATGGGCATCGAATCTCAATTTACAGAACTACCTTTAACATTACTACCTTTATTATGCATATCACTAAGAAGCAGTTCAACAAAGCGTGATTGAGGCAACAAATTGAAAGAACAATTAATATTTCAGCAACATGGATAAACAACTGGTTATATTTGGTGCTAATGAGGTAAAGCAAGTAGTAGAAAAGAGTGAAAAGTATACTACTAAATCAATATGCATACCTGGAAAATTTAATAAGCAAAATGTTCCTTTAATAACCATTCCCATTCTTTTTTATCTACTACCCTTGGAATATTCCTAAGAGAATGTTGAATAGGCTTATCCATCACATATTATCCATGCAAGTATCCTATCCATTTGTTCCATCACTCTATCATCCATCCCAAGTTATGATCACAATGATCATTCATGTCAACACACTCAAATTTATGCTACAATAAACAAACCACAAGTTTGAGTTATGGATATGGAAAAAGTATCAGGAAAGAATGTCAAAATGAAAAAGAGCTTTAATCTAGTAGAATAAGCAAATATTCTCGTAGAAAAAGAATTTCAGTTGCACATTTACTTATTCCAATAGCTCATTATAATTCTGGTAGCATGTGATCCAGTGGATAAAGAGTATTGCATCTACTACAACTACTTTTTATTTTTGATCTCTTAGAGAGAAAAATATCGAGTGATTCATATACATGCAAGTGCAGTAGCATATGTGAAATGTAAAAATTATTCAACAAAGTGTTAGACAATTGGCATTTTTTCAGCTTATTATTATTTTTAGGGTTTTTTACTTATTTCAATTTAGTGCTTCCTATTTTCTAGCTAGACTTAGTCAATTTAGTTGCTCAACTTTCTGAAGTTAGTGGCCCCATTATGGCTGTTAGTGGCCCCCTTATGGTAGTTAGTGGCACATGTTCTTATTTTAGTTTTAATGTTTATGTTTTTTCTTTGTATAAATTCAGACTTTCTGCAGATTAATATACACAAGGAATTTCATAAGTTCACTCTATTTTTATTTTTTAAATCAGTTTCTTGAGTGTTTTTGTTCTAACCGTGGCATCAGATCCTCTAGTTGATCTTACAGGACAAAAAAAAAGTTTTAACCTACAACACAAATGGCATCCAACAACCTACCTTTAAATCCACCATTCACTTTCATTGGTGAAAATTACCAAATCTGGTCTGTGAAGATGCAAGTTTTTTTGGAAGCCTATGAACTTTGGGAAACTGTGACGGAAGATAAACCACTTGCTGCTCTACCGGCAAATCCTACCTTCGCTCAGATCAAATCCAACAACGAAGAGAAGGCAAAGAAATCTAAAGCCAAGTCTCTTATGCAGAATGTTGTGACAGATACTGTGTTTTACAGAATCATGGCTTGCAAAACTGCAAAAGAGGCTTGGGATAGGTTGAAAGAAGAATATCAAGGTAGTGACAGAACACGTCAAATGCAAGTGTTGAGCCTGAAAAGAGAGTTTGAGTCCTTGAATATGCAAGAGGATGAAACTATTAGTAAGTATGCTGATCGAATCTCCTTAATTGTTAATAACATTAGACTTCTTGGTGAAGAATTTACAGATAAACGAATTGTGGAGAAATTTCTTGTGACTCTTCCTAAGAGATTTGAATCGAAGATTTCCTCTCTTGATGAATCCAAGGACAAGGAAAACATTCATTAGGTGAACTAATGAGTGCTCTTCAAGCACAAGAGCAAAGGAGGATTATGAGACGGGAAAAGTTCATTGGTGGAGCTTTCTCTGTACAAAATCAAAAAGGGAAGCAACAATTCCACCAAAAGAATAAGGGGAAGCATGATAGAGGAAACAATAGTGGAGATGTGAAGCAGAAGTTCCCTCCTTGCAAACATTGTAAAAGAAATATACATCTGGAGAAGTATTGTTGGTGGAGATTCGATGTTATATGTGGCAACTGTAAGCAGACGGGACACGTATCCAAGGTCTGCAAATTAAGAGCAAAGGCCTCTGATGCTTTGCAAGCACAAGTAGTTGAAGCTGACGATGCACATCAAGAGCAACTATTTGTAGTTTCATACTTTTCAATCAGTGAATTCTCTGATTCATGGCTTTTTGACAGTGGTTGCACACATCACTTGTGCAATAATGTTGAACTGTTCAAATTCCTAGATGATACTTACTTATCTAAAGTAAAAGTGGGAAACGATGAGGCAGTAGAAGTCAAAGGCAGAGGTACAGTGTCTATCTCAACAATATCAGGTATCAAAACTATTTCTGATGTTTTGTACACACCTGATATGAGTCAAAAAAAATTTAGTGTTGGACAAATGCTTGAAAATAATTATTCTCTGCATTTTAAGAATCGTGAATGTGTTGTTTCTGACCATTATGGAGTATAGTTATTTTATGTCATGATGAGCAATAAAATGTTTTCAGTTGATTGGGAGAAAATAACTGAGCAGGCTTACAATATTATTCACAAACATGTACAAACCTATGGCACAAAAGGTTTGGTCACTTCAATCTGAGAAGCATCGTCGAGATGAAAAAAAAGGAGCCAGTGGAAAATATGCCTGAATTTCTTTGTAATGCTCAAGTTTGTGAAACTTGCCAACAGGGAAAGCAAACAAAATTGTCATTTCAAGCAAATCAAGTACGAAGAGCTAACCAGAAACATCAGCTCATTCATACGGATGTTTGCAGCCCAATGAAAACATATTCACTGAGTGGTAACAGATACTTTCTCCTCTTTATTGATGACTACACCAGAATGTGTTGGGTTTATTTCATAAGACTGAAGAGTGAAGTCTTCGATGTTTTTAAACAATTTAAAGCTTTAGTAGAAAATCAATGTAATCTTAGTATTAAGGCTTTAAGGTCTGACAATGGAGGAGAATACACTTCTTCTCAATTTGTGGAGTTTTGTTATAGCACAGGTATTAAACACTAATTGACATTACCATACACTCCACAACAAAATGGCGTGTCTGAAAGGAAGAACACGACAGTAATGGAGATGGCGAAATGTCTTTTGCTCGAAAGAAATATCCCAAATTAGTCTTGGGCTGAGGCAGTCAATACCTTTGTATATTTGTTGAACAGATTGCCTACTAAGGCCTTGCAGGACATGACTCCATTTGAAGCTTGGTGTGGGAACAAACCATCAATACACCATCTCAGAATCTTTGGGTGTATGTGTTATTATCGAGTTTCAGAAACAAAAAGGAGTAAGCTGGATAACAAGGCTCATAAAGGCATATTTATGGGCTATAGTTCATACAAAGGTTACAGGATTTTCTGTTTGAAATCAGACAAACTAATTCTCAGCCGAAAAGTGAAGTTTGATGAAGCAGCTGGTTGGGATTGGAAAAATCAGAAGACCTCTTACTCTGATTCATTTTCAATAGAGCAGACTCAACTTTCAGAATATGAACTAGTGGATGATGTACCAATGAGGGGAACTCGATTCTTAAAAGATGTCTATCAGTGGTGTAACTTGGTTAGCTCTGAACCAATAAGATATGATTAAGCACAAGACTCTCAGGCAAGGAGGAGAGATATGCAAGAAGATCTAGACATGATCGAGAAGAATGGAACCTGGCAGCTTGTTGACAGACCTAGAACTCGCAAGGTAATTGGTGTAAAATCGATTTTCAAGACAAAACTCAATCCTGATGGAATAATTTGCAAACATAAGGCTAGATAGGGGTGAAAGGATACGCACAACAATATGGTGTGTATTACCAGGAAACATTTGCTCTTGTAGAAAGGTATGACACAATCAAGCTTATTCTTGCATTTGCATCTCATAGTTCCTGACAGATTCATCAAGTTGATGTCAAATCAGCTTTCTTGAATGGTTTTCGTGCTGAAGAGATCTATGTAGAGCAACCTGATGGTTTCTCAACTCCTGGAAAAGACAAGTTTATCTCTTAACAAAGACCTTGTATGGCCTAAAACAAGCCCCAAGGGCATGGTATGAGAGGATGGACATCATCTCATCTAACTTGACTTTAGTAGAAGTCAAAGTGAAGCTACTTTGTATGTGAAAGTCAATGCTGCAGGTAAGTCCTTAATTGTGTCAATTTATGTGGATGACATGCTTGTGACTGGAAGCAAAATTGAACTAATCCAAAGGTTCAAGGATGAAATAGAGAAAATCTTTGAAATGACTGATGTTGGAGTCATGAAGTACTTTCTCGGCATGGAAGTGTTGTAGTCTAGTGATGGAATTTTCATATGCCAGCAGAAATACATTTCAGATATTTTAAAAAGGTTCAAAATGTAAGACTGCAAACCTGTGAGTACTCCAATAACTACTGGTGTGAATCTTTGCAAGGATGAGGATTCCGAAAAAGTGGATGATAGTATGTATAAAAGCTTAATTGGTTGTCTTCAATATCCAACCGCAAGCAGGCCTGACATTCTATTTGTTGTTAGTTTTCTCTCTTGGTTCATGCATTCTCCTAGAGACACATACCTCACAGCTGCTAAAAGAGTTTTAAGGTATATTAGAGGAACTAGCAAGTTTGGAATTTTTTTCCCAACATCTGCCGAATTAACTATAAACTTGATCGGGTACTCTGATAGTGATTGGGATGGTGGAGTTGATGATTCTAGAAGCACATCTGGATATCTTTTCTGTTTGGGGACAAGTTGTTTTAGTTGGAGCTCTAGAAAACAAGAAACTACAGCTCAATCAACAGCAGAAGCTGAGTACATAGCTGCTGCATCTGCTGTGAATCAAGTTATCTTGCTAAGGCAGATGATGAAGGACTTAGGCCATGAACAAACAGAAGCTACCAAGATCATGTGTAACAACAGTTCAACAGTTTCAATATCAAAAAATCTAGTGTTTCATGGTCGAACTAAACATATCAAGATCAAGTTTCATTTTATTAGAGAAGTCCAACAATCTAATGAAGTGTTGCTTGTTCATTGTTCATCTGAGAACCAGCTAGCTGACATTTTCACCAAGTCATTGCCAAAGGAAAGGTTTGAAGATCTGAGGCAAAGAATTGGTGTTTGCCACAAAAATGCCAAGGAGAAGTGTTAGACAATTGACATTTTTTCAGCTTATTATTATTTTTACTTATTTCAATTTAGTGCTTCCTATTTTCTAGCTAGACTTAGTCAATTTAGTTGCTCAACTTTCTGAAGTAAGTGGCCCCATTATGGCTGTTAGTGACCCTCTTTTATGGTAGTTAGTGGCACATGTTCTTATTTGTTTTAATGTTTATGTTTTTTCTTTGTATAAATTCAGACTTTCTGCAGATTAATATACACAAGTAATTTCATAAGTTCACTCTATTTTTATTTTTTCAAATCAGTTTCTTGAGTATTTTTGTTCTAACACAAACAACTCTATATTTGAATCACATATAAATTTGTTTCCTCAATGACTATTATATGGATAAAGATACTTAAATGTATCAAATAATATTACAGAAGTGTCGACCTATTAACTATATTACATAAATTTCTAGAATTAGTAATAAGATATTTTAAGAATGGTGGATTTCAAGCTCATGAAGGAGAAAAATAAAGCTTCAGAAAAGACTACTATTAAATTAAACAAAGAAAATTTCTTGTTGTGAAATCCTTTGATGAACATTATATCGATACAAGAATAACATATCAACAAAGTTGCTCATTGTATGGATACAAGAAAAATGATCACTCCATAGTCACCGTTAAGGATTAATACAAAAATAGCATATCAACAAAAGTTGTTCAGTCTAATTCCAGAAATTCCATTAAAAAGTGTTTTAAGTTTCTTATATTTACCTCCTAAAGTACATCAAGCTAAGAGAATATGAATTTGGTTATAGAATGTGGTTTGATGAAAATTATATGCATAATATAATTGATGAAATCATGGACTTCTTATATGAGGATCAGATGACTGCACCTAAAAAGTCAGTTAATCGTAAACCATTTATTCAAAATGATGGATCTAGTGAAACTAATAGGTCGGGAAAACATGCTACAGACATCAAGAATGATGTAGAGGAGATGGTTGCTTATTTAATGATGAGAATTATAATTGAAGTGCAAGTGAGTTTCTTGAAGAAACCATGAACCGTATTATGGAAGCGACCAAAATTATGAATTTCAAGCGCATGAGGGGAAAAAATTGAGTTTCAGAACAGACTACTATTAAATTAAACGAAGAATAAAAGACAAATGCTAATAAATACACAATCCTTAAGAATGCAAAAGGAAACAATTCTCAAAATGTAATGGCTAATGATTCGGCTGATAAGTCATTGAAGCAAATAAAGCTTAAGTGTCCAATATTTGGTGAGAACTACTATAGGAGTTATTTGAATCACTATCTTCCTTGACTAACAGTTACCACGCCTAAAATAGGGAACTGAGATTCAACTGAGTTTCAGCCCTCTCTCTAATAATTAAAATATCAAGGTGAACAACAAAATGATCACTCTATAGTCATCCCTAATGATGAATATGAGAATAACATATCAAAAAATTATTTCATTATGATCCTAGAAATTACAGAAAAGTGTTTTTAGTCGCTTATCTTTGCCTTCTTAAGTATATAAATTGAGTGAACAAGAATTTGATTATAGTATAACATTTAATGAATATTATATGGATAGGGAAAACATACTGAGTTAACTATACAACGTTCTATAGGAGTTAAAAAAAAGTACCCATGTATTCAAAATTATATACTCTGAACTCATCAAGTGGATTAAAAGGAGCTTGAGCAAATTTAAAGGATGATTTAACTAGAATATGAGAGAGAATCGCGAAGGAGGCTTCCTATGCTCCTAGTGTGAGAAAACCTACTAGGATAAGAGGCAAAGTACATAGTCTCTTTTTGAGGATATCGTGTATGCTATATGATTAGAAGATTTATTAGATCAAACAGGTCAAGTCTTAAGCCTGCGTTAGTGGTTAACACATATTAATTACTGAAACAAAATTGACTTACCAATCATCGAGTATAAAACATATGAATCACTATCATTAATTCACTAGTCAAAGACTCCAAATACAAGTGAATCATTCAAGTTAAAAGAATTATCGATTCACGACCCAATACACACAAATAAAAGAAGACAATTACTTGTGTTGTAGTATATAGAAAATGATCAATTTTTTGTTTTAGTTTAACTCTATGAAGACTCTAATATAAAGAATCTTTGTGTTTTATAATCAAAAACTAATAAAACGATAATCAGATATTAATTCCCATCCAAGAAACTTTGGTTCCCATTGAATAAAGGGAAATCACTAAGATGAGAATAACAAAAGCAAGGTGTCCCCTGAGTTATTTTAAGAAAACAAAAGTTTTACTTTATGGGGTATGTGATTTTTCGAAAAAACGATATACTACAAACTTGAATACACTTCCACAAATTATACCATCAGTTAGAATCTAAAGTCAATAAAACCATAAAATTGGGCAAAGTTGAACAACATAACATAGAACAAGAAGAAAAAAAAAGAAATTTTAACAGGATTTCATAGAAGAGACAAGCAAATAGAGACGTTGCGGATCAATAGAGAGGCTTTGAGGAAGATATGGATAACCCTAGATAAAAGAGAAAATTAAGGGAAAGGAGTCAACTAAGTCTCATTTTTGTTTTTGGTGAGCCATGAGCTGGTCAAATCCTCTTTAAAATGTAATTAATTAAATATGGGATCAAATTAATATTTTTAAAACTTTCTAATTTTTTATAAGATACAAAAAAAAAACATACTTTTATAATTCAAACAAACCATTTAAAAAGGAAAATCTTTTCATCTTCCCTGCTCTCTTCTCTCTCTTCTTTTCTTTCTCCCTTGGGGGATTCTTCTTCTTCTTCCTTATAAATTAGGAAATCCATCGTTACTGTTTCTCTCCATTCGTTACTCTTCCTCTCCAGTCCTCCATTACTCTCTCATCTTTCTGAACTATAATCGTATTCAACTTGAAATAATATTTACAAATTTTTGAAGTTTTTTTCTTGGATTAATGAACAATAAAACGTTCTGTAGATGTAAAAAAATGAATAATTGACATAATGTTGTGTGTTATTTATTATTTTTGAAAGAAAATCAGTCAACACAAAAAATTCTTATTTTGAGGAAATGTATATGTATTGTTATCATTTAGTGAAAAATTAATTTTTGTTGCTGTTGTTGTTCTTTCTATGGCCATTTTGTTGATATGATTTTAGAAATATAGTGTTGTTCAGGCGTGCAAAATATATATCATTTGTTGAAATATTTGGCGTATGTTGTAACATTTTAGTGATTTGTTGGTGCATATTCAATTAGTTATCATAGATTGTAACATCTCACTTTATGTCAACAAAATGGTCATCTGTTGCAACATAAGATTCAAATGTTGTAATAATTTGTATATTTGCAACAGTAGGTACATATGTGGCAACATAATGTTAATTTATGGCAACAAACTATCCAACTGCTGCAACATACTACTATTATTATTTTATAATGAATTGTAAAATCACAATTTTTTTTTATTTACCTTGTAGATGAAATGATACAAGAAGCTTTATCTATGACAACAACTCAGTCTACATGTTCCCCATTAGAAATCATATATGTGGCAACGTATGTCACAGAAAGAAGATATGTGACTACATGTCACAGAAAGAAGATATGTGGCAACATATGTTACATAAAAAAAATATGTGGCAACATATGTTACAGAAAGAAGATATGTGACAACATATGTAACATAATAAAGATATGTGTCAACATATGTGACAAAAAGAAGATATGTGGACACATATGTCACAAAAAAAATATGTGGCAACATATGTCACCGAAAAAGATATGTGACAACATATGTCACAGAAAAGAGATATGTGTCAACATTTTATTATTACCAATGTGGTGTCTGTGACAACAGATATAATATTTGTTATAAATAATTTATAAAGTTATCTGCATTTACCCCAACAAAAAGAATATATTTGGCAACAGATGTCACACTATGAATTATAAAAAAAACAAATAAAAAATAAAATGAAAATGTATAAAAAGATCATTTTGTTTAATATTTCAAATTTAATTTATTTATACTAATTTTCATTTTCTTTTTTTTTCTCTTTCCTTTATCTCATTCTATTATTTCTTTATAATTCAAATTGTTGTTATGTTTTCCACAACATCAGTGATACTATGTTGCAATTTTCTTCTACAACAAAGCATTGTTGCCCTCATCATTTCTAGTTTATCATTGATATCTTCTAATATAAAATATAATAGTTATTGGTATTAAATCAAAACTTTTTAGTGGTTTTCATCACTTATTTATTTATAGGATGGTTATGTTGTTATTCCTTTTGAAATATTATATCGAAAAAAGTACATTTTAAGATGTAAATGTTGCCACATATGACATGTATGCTGCAATTTTTTCTAACAAAATGTGCATATGTTGTCACATATGTCACTTAAAGGTTGACTTAATCAACAATTGAGCGATTTAGGAATGAAAAAATGTCAAATTCAATCAAATTTTAGTACTTCCAATCATAATTAAGCAATAATAATATGTTATAACACTTGAAACAATGATTTACAACGATATTATATAACTATCATATTTAGTTACTTAATCATTGTATGATGAACTAGTAATATGATAACCTTTGTAAAAAATAGTTGATAGAATAGAGAAAGGTTGTTATATACTATAATTTTGTACTTAAACATGTTGTAGGACTATATATTAGTGTTATATGTTGAATTAGGTGACAATTTTATGATATACATATGTTGCCACATATGACATTTCTGTTGCAATTTTTCCAGCAGAACATGCATATGTTACCACATATGTCACTTTAAGAATGGGTTAATCGATAAATTGAACGATTTATGAATGGAAAAATATCAAATTGGACCAAATTTTAGTACTTAGGAACATAATTAAGCAATAAAAATATGTTATAACACTTGAAATAATGATTTACAAGGGTGTTATATAACTATGATATTTAGTTACTAGATCATTATATGATTAACTAGTGGTAAATTATAGTCTTTGTAAAAATAATTGATAGAAATGACTAAGGTTGTTGTATTAGACCATAATTTTGTACTTAGACATGTTATTGGACTATATATTAGTGTTAATTGTTGAATGAGGTGACAATTTAATTGTCTTAACCCCAAAAGATAATTTTATGATATATATATGTTGCCACATTTTACATTTATGTGCAATTTTCCCAACAGAAAGTGCATATGTTGCCACATATGCCACTTCAAGGATGACTTAATCGATAAATTGAACAATTTATGAATGAAAAAATGTGAACTAGTACAAAATTTTAGTACTTTTAACAAAAATTAAGCAATAAAAATATGATATAATACTTGAAACAATGATTTACATGGGTATTATATAACTATCATATGTAGTTACTTGGTCATTGTATGATGAACTAGTGGTAAATGATAGTCTTTGTAAAAATAATTGATAGAATTGGTGAAGGTTGTTGTATTAGACCATAATTTTGTATTTAGACATGTTATAGGACTATATATTAGTATTACATGTTGAATTAGGTGACAATTTAATTGAATTAACCCCCAAAAGATTATTTTATGATATACATATGTTGCTACATATGACATTTATGTTGCAATTTTCCTAACAAAAACATGCATATGTTGCCACATATGACATTTCTGTTGCAATTTTCCCAACAGAATGTGCATATGTTGCCACATATGTCACTTCAAGGATGACTTAATCGATAAATTGAGCAATTTAGGGATGAAAAAATGTCAAATTGGACCAAATTTTGATACTTTAAACCATAATTAACAATAAAAATATTATATAACACTTAAAACAATTATTTACAATAGTATTATATAACTATCATGTCGATTGAGACATGCAAGTCATATTTTGCAGCTTGTTTAAGTTATATGTTGCAACATCTGTCAATTCTGTTGCTATTGAAATAACCTTTTTATTGCTATATATGACTATAATTTGTTTCAATAGTCAATTGTTGCAACATATAACAATCTGCTGGAAACGCGAATGCAAATTATTGAAAAAATTGCAGGTGCCCAAATGATGATGAATGATTTCAAAGAACTATTAATTTTACATATCAAAATAATGGTGTGTGATCCTAATCTTTTATGAAGTAATTTCAATTGAGAGCAACCAAAATCTAATCTATTGATTAAATTAGTTAAATCGGATTTAAGAAGAAGAAATGAAGAAAGCTCAAGGACTAGCAACCAAGACCAATAATGTACGAAAAGAAGAAGAAAAAGATAAAAGAGAACGAGAAGAAAGACAAGGAAGCAAACAAGAACGAAGAAGAAGAAGAAGAGAAAGAAAAAAAATATTACGAGAGGTGGTGAAAATATTTTATTTTCCCTTTTGATACAACTTGCTGGTGGCTTCCCCCAATTTTAATTTTCACTGAAATTGGTTAAATTAGGTTTTAGTCAATTTATCCTTTTATCCTTCATTAATTCAATTGACCAAACTGTCAACTTATAAACTTGAGGGCAACTACACAATCCTTAATTATTAATCACATAATTATCACCTACACCCAATACTAAAGTCTTATATCACCACCCATTTATTTTGAAACCTTATTGTCACTTTTTTTTTTTAAAAAAAGTCCCTAGATAGAACCTGCACTTGATGGAGATGAAAAAGAGATAGTGTGTGTTTCAGGAATACGTAAAGGTTGAGTTAGGACCATTGGATTCTACGAGAAAACATGATTTTTTTGGAAAATGATCGTATTTACCCTTCGTCATATTTTTTTGATATATTTGTCGTTACCATCCTACTTTGGATACATATTTTCCCTTGTACAGTTAACTTTATCATGTCACTATTTTTTTAGTCCATGTGAATATACTTTTATTATTAGTATTATTGTTAAATTAAAAAAATTACACTCTATTTAGTATTATATAGGACCCATTTAATAAAATTCGACCCAATTAATGTGAAAATCCATCAGACCTAATATCCGTAATTTTCAACCCATAATCTTGCACACGAACGATTCATACTGTAACAAGAGGCATCCATGTCTTGATTCAGAGAGAAAATCCAACAATAGGTAAGATTTCCTTCCTTAAATCATCTCTTTTCCCTTTTTCATGTGGTATTTGTTTCTTGATTTTTTCCAAAATCAGAACAAAAATATCAAAATTGGTATATATCTTCTTTTATTGTTATTAGGGTTCGTCAATTTTATCCATTATAAACTTGATAACTGTAGAGTCCGTTATTTCATCTTTATGCTTGTGCGTAATCTATCTTTTCACTCTATGGTATGAATTAGGGTTGTCAATTTCTGATTTTCAATAACAGTTATTTTTTTGCCTTTTGATTTAGGATTTGATGTTTTAATAGCTTAAATCTTATTGAATATAAATTTAAACAAAATTGCTGGCTGTATGGTATCCATTTGTTTTTAATATAATTTTTGTCCCCTTATTGAATGACACAATGTTAATATTATAATGTTAGTAAGACTTTTCCTTTTAGAGGTTTATGGTTCTTGAATTTGTTACTGTGGTAACGTAAGTTCAGATGTTTTGAACTCAAACTTAGAGTCTTTCAATGAAAAATCCATATATGAAGTTTATCTACAGTTAAGACAAACACTACATGATATTTACTACACCTATTATCAAGAGATTGTTACTTTAAAATCCAATCAAAAATACCATTTGAAAGTAATTGTACTACCATCTCAACAATCACAATCACCAGAGATTAGCTTATAACAATAAAATATGATTCAAAAGTATAATAACTATAGCTAAAGAAGGTCTAATTGTCCAAAGTAATTATTTCTTGATTGGATGTCAGCTTTCTATGTGGAAGCAATTTACTAACTAATAAAACAATTAATAACTAGAGCAAATGACAAATCAATTTTTCAATATGTATTTTACTATTTTTCCAACTTCACTTTTATCTAGTTAGAGAAACAATTCTAGATAAAAAATTGCAATGAAAAAGAGACTTAATGAGATGAGAGAGATTAGTCCTTGGAATAATATACAATACTTTATCTAACTTGCTTTTGGAATGTTGCTATTTTTTATTGAAACCAACAGAAATGTGTGTTAGCTAGTTCACAGTAAATACTTCCCAGGTAACTCAATGATCTTATTTGTTGATCATAACTATACTTGTGAAGAAAAAAAATGATTTTTACATATAAATAAGAAAGGGCAAGGGGAAATTTTGGAAATGGTCAACCTCCATTTCTGATTGTAATTGGATGGGGAGAAAGGAAGAAAAGAAGATAAAACAATGCATAATTATGCTTATGGTTACTCCATCGTGTTTGCTTTTGCTGCAGCCTTCCTTTCAAATTCTTCAGTAGCCATCTACAATACTACAAGAAGACATGACAATTTGAAAATCAATCCTCAGTAGCCAAATGAACAAATATAGTGATCAAATCTTATGTACACCGACGAAACTTCACTTATGCTATATACACTGATGATTCTTCTCATATCTTAATTAGATGAAAAACCTTCCTGCGAAAGCCAAAAGCTTGTTGAGCCTGATATAAATGAAATAGATGATGATCACCTAAGTTGCTCAAACTTTCTAAATATGTTAACATATCCACGTCAAATCCTTCAAAAGTGCACTACTTTTGAAGGATGTGATGCATATCCGATGGCATTTTTGAAGAGTCCAAGCAACATAGATAATCATTATAAACAATTTGTTTACTTATACACAATACTAGCATTAATATATTGGTTCACTGTTCCTAGTTACACGTCTCTTTTTTTGTTTTGATTTGTAGTATATGAAAGATGACCTTGGTTGACATAATCTTCAATTATGGTGGAGAATGGATTAAACAACAAATGTCATGTATTTAAATAAATTAATGGATACTTGGACAGAGTATGATCCTGATATCCTTTCCTTTGTTGATATAGTAAATGAGTACACTAGTAGGCTTGGATAACAACTTATTGTTACAGTTCCCTCTGGTAACTATTATGAGGTAGAAGACGATAATGGTAAAGACAGTAATTGTACTTAGTGTCTGAAGAATTTAAGTTCCTTAACATATATACAGTAGATGAAGGTGTGGAATCAATAAAAGTTCATAAAATTTCCCTGCATTCTGAATCATATGTTGCAAAAACTGAAGTTGAAACTGACTGTGAAAGTGATGATAATCATGTTGAGGTAGAGTATTATTCTGATCACTTGGATAGGATTGCCTTTAAAAAAATAGAATCATTGATGAAACACTGCTAGATTACAAGGACTTATGCATAGGTATGAGCTTCAAAGATATACCCGAATATAGATTATGCATTAACTTGTATGCTCTTGTAAACAAAAGAAACTTGAAGCACTTTAAAAGGGATCCATCAAGGTTGAGGTATGAGTTTGTCGCAGGATGTCATTCATTACTAATTTATGGAGATAAATACCTGCCAGGGGTTAGAGTAAAAACCCTGAAAAACACGCATGATTTTGATGAAGTGTTTGACAATAGAAGGGTTGATCATCTTACAATAGCATATTATTTCAAGTCTAAATTGCAAAATGACCCAACGTACAGGATCAAGGTTTTGAGGGATGATTTAAAAGAAAGATTTGATGTCAATGTTAGTCATGGTAAGTGCAATCGAGCAAAGCTATTGATTTTGGAAAAACATGAAGGGAGCTTTATAGATGATTATAATAGACTTGAGGCTTATGCAAATGAGCTAAGGTCTAGTAATCCAGGAAGTGATACAATTATAAATCTATCGAAGGATGCACTTTCCAATGGTAAGCGAAGATTCTTGAGGATGTTCATTTGCTCTCATGCACATAAAATGGGTTTTGAGAATGGGTTAAGACCCTTTATTATCATGGATGGAACCCTTTTAAAAGGGAAAGCCAAGGGCCAATTGGTAACTGCTGTTGGTTAAGATTGTCAGGGTTAGTTACCTTATCGATTGGGCAGTTGTTGACAAAGAAATAAAAAGAACATGGACTTGGTTCTCAGACCATCTTAAAAGGTCATTGGATCTCAAGGATGCGGCTGAAGGAATAACATTCATTTCAGACATGCAGAAGGTAACATATTTATTTCTTTTTTTTCCAGTTAATTCTTTTTACATTAACTTTTTAGTTCAGTTCAGAAGCTTCATCACTGTACAACTCTTTCATTTTACTTTTTTCTAAAACTTGAAATTGAAGAATTGTCCAGTTCTTATATACAATTCTGATCAGAAGTAAAATGAAAGCACTAGACAGGTTTTTATTCTCTTTGTTAATTTTCGTGTTATAGGGATTACTTAAAGCAATGGAGGACGTGTTTCCTTAATCACAGAACATATTTTGTGCGGAACATGTTGAACCGAATTGGTGCAAAACATGGAAGTCAGAGGAATTGCAGAAGGTATTTTGGTGGTGTTCATGGACCACATATAAGGAAGATTTCAGAGAAAACTCAATATGATTGGTTCTTTAGATAAAATAGCAGATAAGGATTTACTGAAATGTCCTTCCAATGCTTGGTGTGGAACCTATTTTTACAATGTATGCAAGAACTATGAAGTGGTGAACAATTTCACAGAATTGGTGAATAAATGGTTTCTAGAAGGTAGAGGCGAACCAATCATCAAAATGCTCGAAGAAATAAGAACAAGGTCATGAATCAATTGATAAAAATAGAAGATGAAGTGAGATTTTGGGCTACTGAGTTTAAGCCCAAAGAGTATGCAGTTGTTTAATGAGTATATGAAAATTGCTCAAAATGCAAGGTTATTTTCGATGGTGATTACGGATATTAGATCACAGAAGGTTGCGATAGGCACACTGTAAGTATGATTTTGAAGAGATGCACATGTAGGCAATGGGATCTAAATGGAATTCCATGCCCACATGCAATTTAAACAATGTTGTACAACAAGTTACATCCTTTGAGTGAAATAAGTTGGTGGTATAGCATAGAGGCATTCCTGCTTACCTATAGACACAAATTGCAACCTGTTAGAGGTGAAAATGTTTGGAAAGTAGATCCACACCAAGCAATGGAATCACCTGAACTAGTCAAGATGGTTTGCAGACCCAAAACTAAAAGGGTTAGAAAAAAAGTTGAAGCAATTAAGAGGCAAGGCGAGTGGTCAAGTTCAAGAAAGGGAAGAGTTATGACATGCAACAATTGTGGAGAGCCAAACCACAATAGTAGAGGATGCAAAAAGATAAAATATCTTCAATTCTAATAACATCTTTTTTTTTCCCATGAAGTTTAATTTCTAACTTGTATTTTTTACTTACAATATCTTGTCAATACAACACCAATGAAAAAGAGCAGGGAATTGAATGGTGAAGCTGAAGAGATAAACCTTACAGCAACCTAATCAACCTAAGAAAGACATGTTGTTAACTTCATGTCTACACCAATATTAAGGTAGCATGTAACACAATTTTCAGGTCCAAGACCAAGCATTCCAAGTCATACGCCAGATTTTGAGTTATTTAAAACTTCAAAAGAAATATCAAGCAAAGAAGATGATACGACATTAAAACATAATGTTCATCCAGATTTGACAATCAACTTTCAAAATCATGCCTATGGTAGTGTCAGAAAGCACAATATTTCAAGCTAGGAAACAAGGACCAATTCCTTCAGGAACTAGGATTATTAACTTTGTTGGTGATCACAATGGAGTGAGTGTTCCTTCAAATCTTCCCTACTTACCAACACACCTCACATGGAAGGGAAAAGCTTCTATAACTCAAAGTCAATTGGAGATGCAAAATAGGCTAAAAAATTATGAAACTGAAGCCAAGAAAAGGGCAACAATGATCTATTTGGTTGAAAAAATCTTTTTATTATGTTTCATGGGTATTTAATTACTGTTTATGACAATACATTTTAGTTAATATCTTTTCAGTTTACTCTTTTTTGTGGTGAACATTGAACATGAATGTTTCATTATGAAACTTTATACTAGTTACGATGTAATTGTCCTGTTGTTGCTGAAAACAATGGTTAATTGTAAAGTATTGACATGCTGGAATGATGTTAAATCTGCAACTACATTTTGTGTGTTTGTATTTGTGAAGAGCTCTATTATTCTAAAATAGCTATTCTAATTATCCAGTATTGGCTAGACAATTTATATGAATGTAGTATTTTGACATTGGTACATATAAGTTGAAATGCTTCAGATACAGGAGTTGTTCAATTTGTGTGTGTTTGTATATGTGCAGATCATATGATGATGATCTTATAATAAAATGTTACGATTCTCGAAGTGCAATAAGCTTTCTTGTAATATCTAGTAATGTTTTCCACAATCACACTATCATGTATTGTACATTGGACACGAGACAAATCTTGTTAGTAATGCTGAAGTAGAACTTTTTTTAAAAAAACAGCACCATTCATTACTACAATTATAAACCAATTAGGTATTCATAACATCGATCTCTTGTAATACTAGATTGTTGGTTCTACTACGATTGCACCAAAAAAGAAAAAGATTTGAGTTCATCTGATAGACAACATTGAAACTAAATACCTTACAAAAAAATTGAAAACAAAATCACAAAAACCAACACCAAGCTACTGAAGCTAGAGATTTAAAAGATCAACTAATGTAAAAAAAAGAACATGATATGTTACTAAGTGTTTATCTCAAGAAGGGAATTGATTGAGGCGTTTCTAAACCTCTGTGCAAGACTCCGGATGACAAGGATGACAATATCATGGACTTATCGAGTCTTTACCAGCAAATCCACTTCACTTGGTAACTGAACGTGTAAAATTAAAGCGACAGACAAAAAACCCGACCAATTAGAAAAATCAAGGCATGAATGACTCTTCTCTATCAAAGCCTTCAATCAAAGTTGTCTCTGTATTTCCACACACAGTTTTGGAACTCAATGATCATTTCTGTGGGACTTCTTCTGAGATATTATGCAATGGAATGAAAATTGAAGAGGTTGTCTCTGATGGATAAAATGATATGAGAGAATGGATATTAGAATCGGGTTAATGGTTGGGATAAATTTTACTAAATGGGTCGAATGTAATCCTTAATAGAAATTAATTTTTTATTGTAATAAAAGTATATCCACATGGAGCCCTGTAGGAGCCACGTGGACCAAGAAAAATGGTGACAGATAAAATTAACTGTACAAGGGAAAATATGTACCCAAAGTAGGATGGTAAGGGTGAATATATCAAAAAAGTATGACGAAGGGTAAATATAACCATTTTTAAGGGTACAAAGGTAAATATGACCCTTTTCTGTTTATTCATTTTAGATATTTAGGAAATAAGGTTTATTTTGGATCTTATTTTTCAACAAAAAAAGTTTATTTTAGTGAAAATTGTAGGGATGTTTTGGAGTTTTGGTCTCCCACTAACTCTTGGAATTACATTTGGGACAAAATATCAATATTTTTATGGACCATCTGCCGTACCTTCTAAAAACATATAGATTTTAGGACCAAAATATAATCTGGTCCCAATATGTATACTTTTAGCGACGAAATTACTAACCCATCCCTAGATGATGGTCATAAATAAGCCTTTTTATTGTAGTGATGAATGTTTGTTTTACAACTTACTCAAATGGTTTAGTTATTGCTAAGTTCCAAGCAAAACCAAAATTACTTGAACATCTGTAAGAATCACAAAAATTAAATGAGAAACTTGTAAAAATTGATTTGAGAAGTTCAAAATGGGGAAAAACTTAATTTTTCATTAACAAATTCTGGTGTATTACTTTATGAAAATAGGTTATGCGTACCTAATGATGAAAAATTGACGAGAGAAATATTGAATAAAACACATACTTCAACATATGCAATGCATCATGGAGGTAGAAAGATGTACCAAACCATCAAAGAAAAAGCATTGGTGAAATGGTATGAAGAGACATATTGCAGAGTTCATTTCAAAATGTTTGTTTTGTTGACAAGTAATGGCTGAAAATTAAGTCTCAGTTTGTTTACTGCAGCCCTTGTCTATGCCGGAATGGAAATGGGAGAGAATAACTATGGACTTTGTTTCTGGAGTTCCTTGCACTCAGAGAAATGTTGATGCAATATGGTTTATTGTTGATAGGTTAACAAAGAGTGCTCACTTCTTAGCAATTAGAATGGATCACTCACCAGAGCATTTAGCCGAGTTGTACATTAATTAGATTGTAAGAATACATGGGATCCCTGTGTCTGTTGTATCTGACAGAAACTCAAGGTGTACATCAAGATTTTTGTGCATCTCGTAGGAAGCTTTGGGTACTAAGTTTATATTGGCACTTCGGTCTATCCTTAAACTGATGGAAAGTCAGATAGGGTGATACAAATTTTGGAGGACATGCTCCGAGCTTTTATTATGGAGTTTGAGGTTAGTTGGGACAAAAAAAGTGGTTTTAATAGAATTTTATTACAATATAGCTACCACTCAAGTATTTGAATGCCTCCCTATGAACCCATATACGAAAGAAAATGTTGGACCCCTCTTTGTTGGAGTGAAATTGGTGAAAGAAAGCTTATTGGTCCTGAAATGATGCAGCAAACAGAGGAGAAGGTAATTTTATCAAGGATCGTTTAAAGATTTCACGGATAAACAAAAGTCGTACGCTGATCTAAAAAGTCGTGACATTGAGTATCAAGTTGGAGATAAATTATTCTTAAAGGTGTCTCCATGTAAAAAGATTATGAGATTCGTCTGAAAAGGAAAACTTAGTCCCCGACTTATTTGACCTTATGAGATACTTGAAATGGTCGGACAAATTGCATATAAATTGGATTTACCACCATAGTTAGATAAGATCCACAATGTCTTCCATGATCCTATGCTCAGAAGTTACTGTTCTGATCCATCTCATGTTCTTCTAGTTGAATCTATTGAGGTTAATCCTCACTTGACCTTTAATGAAGAACTTATCCTAATTGAAGCTCGAGAAGTAAATCAACTTAGGAATAAGAGAATCCCCTTAGTAAAGGTACTTTGGAGGAACCATTCTGTAAAACAAGCTACATGGAGTCAGTCTAAGACATGAGGACACAAAGTCCGCAGTTGTTTCAGGACTAGTCTAAGGTAAATTTCGAGATGAAATTTTTTTGACACCCCTAAAATACTAGACCGAGATTCGCATTTCGATACACTGTTGTTGAAATACTCTAATATGTTTTATTTTAATTTTGGGGACTTGAAATTTTGTGATACTTGCAGCCTTGCTTAACGTAAGTGGTATCTTAATTTAAATATTGTATGGGGGTATTTGCATAATTTTCTAATTATATTTACAAAAACATTGGAAGTGTGAGCATAAGGTTTATAAATATGGGTATATATTTATGCTTTTTGGGTAGCCAACAATTTTATTGGATTACCCCTTTTGGTGACATTTGTCCATGTGAAAAGGATCACTGTTGTATCTATATATATTCACACCTCCTCTTGTGAATCTCATCTCACTTGAATTATATTAACATTAGAACATTATCTGAAGAGTTGTTCTTCAAAAATCAAGAGAAAAACTAGCTCCTTTTTGCTTGAATGCGAAACACATACACCCTTTCTTGGTAAGTGACAAAATTTATTTTTATGTTGTGTAGTGTTTGGTATTTAAAGGATATCCCATTCTATAGAGCTTCTTTTGCAGTTAATAAATATTTTTTAGAAAGCTAATTCATATACCTACAACTCCTATGCTTATGTTAAACTGTAATTTTGCTATTATGAATTTGAAATATGGGATGCAACATATGAAAAGTTTTGTCCAGATTATGGAATTAGAAATCATGTCTATTCAACTGTAACTGTTTTGATTATATATTTTTGTAAAAAAAATGTATTTTTTGGTTTGTTGTATCAAATCTAAGTTGCGACATAAAGTTTTGTTGTTGGACAGAATTACTGTTGTAGGAGCTTAGTTGTATTTGTAAATGCTAGGCTTACTTGTGATGTCAATCCTGTTTTACATCAACATTATTGAGGTGCAAGGAATTAAAATACTTATTTAAGTCTATTTTTAAGTTTGTATATGTCACATCCCGAAACCACACCCTAGAAGTTAGGCTCAATCTGGGATTGCAACCGGCGTACTTGACCTCTTGGACGTCTTGTACAAGCTGTTACACATCGTTCATCACATATCCATAGAGAAAAGTAGTGGAAATTAAAACTTTTCACAAAATATTTCATAGTCCTTAAAACTCTTTCATATAAAATTATAGGAAATACTAAGTATCAGTCTCATCAAAATTAAGACACGAGAATACTGGGGACACAACCCATACAATATGAATATACAAATACATAATCTATTACAATACATTAAATAGAAACATAAAAGACATATATATATATATATATATGCCGTCGATTCAATTGAGGACAAACTTTAACTTCACTTGAATGATACTACAATCCAAGTCTTGCTTCCCAAATGCTCCTTACCTACCAACAACTATAGAGATAGATTCAAGCATGGTTTAATCCAACCACATTTACTAAGTATGACATAATGCATGAAAATCATGAAAATGGACATGGAAAATATGCATCATTTCATTTAAATATAATAATATAATCCTAAGAAAAACATTTAACAACTTAGAAACACATAAGATAATATTTAGATGATTTATCATTTTTTTGGAATTACTTTACAGTAGCTTCACTTCACTTTATAGTGAAGTTCTTCACTGTTACAATGGAGTTCTTCAATGTTTCTTCCCCTTCCCTTTTAACACTTCCTTGCATGTCGTCTTCCACTTAAAGCTATCCTAAGACTCACTTAAGCAACACAAAGAGAGACCTCCCAGACAACCACCATAAGCTTGCCTAAATGACCCTCAAGACTACTTATAATAAGACACATACACAGTTACAAGACGTCATAAGACATCATACACATCAACATATAAATAATAGGACATTCTCATATCAAAAGAGTTACTTAAGTAAATCAAGAAGATAACGTTCATAATTGACCTCTTCAAGATTTCCTGAATAATCCTTAAGACTACCTATGGTTGGATCATGTCTATATATTCAACCATTTTCCCTAACTAGAGTCATTCTTAAGATTCATCTACGTAAGATACGAAGAGACCAAACCTATGCCCCCTTCACACCATAACTAGACAACCCTTACCTACTGTAAATAAGTACTTATTAATTTAACATACTTTCTTAACTTAAGTCATTAAATTCATTAGTTCATTTAGGAGACATTAAAAACATAAATAACATTCAAGTAACGGTCTTGGACAAGACCTAGGAACTCCAACTAACACCTTCAAAGCCTATTGTGCAATGTCTAGATAGCTTCCCATACCACCACCTAAACTTCATATAACTTCTCTAATTCTAACAGGTATTCCATATGATGAGAATAGGCAATAAATGACATAGACCATAATAAAAAGTCATGTAATCCAAAGTTCTAACCAACTCTGATGAGGGTGTTCTACTTGCCAATGGTAGAACTTAGACACGTCCCATGTAGGCATATGGTTAAGGAATATGAAAGGAATGCTTTGTAATATAGTCTCATTCTTTCACTAGAACTACTTCCCTTACAATACTCACTCGGTGCTAGCCTTCATTCTCTTAGAGTAATGTACATTTAAGGTTCATATTAAAGGGGATCCATATCATGTTCATAACCCAATCACATTTACTCTATCAAGGAAAGGTCCACTGGGGCTACCTCACAATGGAGTCAAGAAGCTCATCTTGACTTTCCTAAGGATTAATATGATGTCGTTCCAGCAATTTAACCTTAAGTTTATCATTCCATTATTGAAAGGATACCATTACGACTTTCGACTTTAACATTCATAACCTTACCACTATGTTCAAGGTTTTACATAAAGGACCCTCTTAACATCATTTAAAGTCTCATATCATTAATACATTCAAGATTATGAGACTTAAGCTTCCTAAGTCAAGACATCACATATTCACATAAATACATTCATCAAGTAAGGGACATAAGTCTACCATGACAAGACATAACATACATCACTTTAACACATATGACATGTCGTTCTAGAAACACATAGAAATATCCATATCCTCTTTAATTCATCCTATACACTATCATATCATCATAATTATGACCACCATAGACTCATATAGTGAAGTAGGAATAAACAACATCAACCCTAAGACTATACACACAAAGCCATAGTCATAGTCTAACATGCTCATCTACTTAACATCAATAGAAGAACACCTATACTTTCACATTATTTATCATGTAGGTCGATATTATCATACTTTACATAATTACATCAACCCTAATACAATATACAATGCCATAGTCATAGTCTAACATGATCATCTATTAACATCAATAGTAGAACACCCATACTTTCACATTATTTATCATGTAGGTAGATATTATAATACTTCACATAATCATAATAATATTTCAAGTAGTTGCCGGCAAGGCCATGATCATCATATTACTTAAAATAATGTCGACAAGGCCACATCAATTGCAAGTAAAACACATAACACTACCAGCATAAGTGGACCATACCAATTACAATATAATTGAATTCTAATCAACATAAAATAAGCAAATAGGACCACTCCATCCTCAACACCTCAATCTAATGCCAAGTCACCTAATTCGATATCATAAGGCCCTTACCCATGGCCATAACCAACAATTCAATATGATTGTAACAATATTGATGAAACTAGGTCAATTCACAACACATTCATCGAAAATACAACCTAGGTATCAACGTACTACAATTATTACATCAATCAATAGCTTATATGAAACTACATTAGAATTCATAAACATTAGATCAATATCATGTAACCCATAACTTAGTAAAAAACAAGGGTTCATCAAATTCATGGGTTCGTAGGTTAATTAATTTAAAATCATTTCATTAATAACAATTCAATCCATAATCAATGTTCAAAATCTATTAATGCAAGAACCCATTTATAGATAATGAAATTGGACAATTCAACTTTGATAAGTTCAGCAAAAATCTTGAAGTTGGGCTCCTTGATGAAAAGAGTTTCAAGGATCAAAAACCATACCTCAATGAAGATAATTATTAAATTTGTTGAAGAATATCCACTGAATTCTCCAATTCATGACCTTCCTTGAGTTTTGGCTCCAATGGAGTTTTAGGGAAATTTCTAAGGGGTTTGGGTTTTTGATTTTGAAGAATGAAATCTTCTAAGTGTTTTAGACTTACATAAACATTGAAAATACCCAAAAACCCTTAAGGAACCCCCAATACCCTTATTTGTACATGGGGTGAATTTACAAGTTCACCCTTCACTTAATAGTGATATCCACGCAGGGACACAGACCATCGACGGTTGACAGTCGATGGACCGTTTTTCCATAAATGGACCGTCTTGTCCTTCCGTCGATTGGTTCAGAGACTCACCTTTGGTATCTACTCTCCCAATCCTAATTCCTAATGAATGAGACACCACCAAAGGGGTGTTGATTGACCAACTGGGCATCGATTGCCTTCTGTTGGTAGGCTATCTTGGGCAGTCTTAGACACCAACTTTGGGTCCTCCCTCAAGGATCCTTGGATGGTCCTTGGGGATGTTTGCCCGGATGTTTCGAATCGAAACATGCTTGCGCACGAGTTCAACAGCTCTCATATGAATTTTACCCAAAACAAACACGTAAAACCTGACGAAACATGCTTAGACACACAAGGTCATTTCAAGGAAAAACTTTCAAATGTCATGGACGTTCTTGGGCGTTTGACCTCCAAACTTCACAAAACTTTACACACCACCTATATAAACCATAATAAATCATTGAAGAACCTTATAACTTCATTAATAACATGTAAAGACATAGAACCACATATGAGGAACATAGGTGACTTAGTCGTCGAACGTCTTGGTCATCCCTTTGATGTTTCATTTTCAAATCACCTATATTCTTAGACAATTCCTCAATACCAAATTATGTACAATTTTAGGACCTTAGAAAATCATGTTAGTCTCTAGTTCACCTAAGTCATTTCGAGGTCTTACATTCTACCCCACTTGGACATATCGTCCTCAAATTACACTTGTCACTCTGCGGACACTTTCAAGAATTGAGATTCATTATTAACAGCTCATAACCATACCATATAACAAAAAATCAATAAGAAAACGCTAATTTCACATAATCAAGAGATTCACAACACAACAAGAAACTAGAAGACATTTTATAACTCATCATGCTATAAAACTCACATCCTTCATTCCAAATAATCAAAACTTATTTTATATTTATATTATACTCATATACTTCTGTTATAACCACCTTAAAACAATTTTATACATTAGAATCAACTAGTAAAATTTTGAAAATTTTACAGTTAGCAAATAGTGAATTTAATCCGTCTTTGATCCTATTAAGTTTAGATTCTTCAATCGATTGTGCATACACCATGAGTCTTGCTAAGGTCATATCATCATGTAACATCGCCGTACGACATTCCTCCCTCTGTAGATCGGCGACACCCGTCACAAAGTGACTCATCTCATTCTCAGAGTAGACACAAGGGATGTGGAATATCTAGATAAAATTGAGAACTTCAAAAAGTATTCCTCAACACTCATATTGCCTTGCTTGAGATTTATAAACTCCTCTACCTTAACTTCCCTCCTCTAACGGGGAAAGTACTTACCAAGAAAAGCTTCCTTAGATTCATCCCACTAAATAGGACACGACTCCACCGACCTATTGTCCTTCCATTGTGTGTACCATATTTGAGAAACGTCCATCAATTGGTATAAAGCCAACTCCGCCTTCTCCTTAGATATAACCCCCATAGCACTCAACAACTTGTACACTCTATCTAGGAACTCTTAGTGATCCTCTCCCACCTTAGAGACAAGAAATACATGAGGATTCATCCTCACAAAGTCTCTCAACCTAGATGTCATAGTGCTCTCCGCAACATTCACCCTAGGCACCATACTCAAATTCACTTAAGCAGTCATGGCTCGGGCTAAAGTAAGAAAAACCTCTCTATATCACTATTACTCAACTCCGGGGGAACCACGGGAACATCATTACCTCGACCCATAATAGGGACTTGATTACCTTGAACACCTTGAGCACCTTGAGAAACTTGCTCAAGTTGCTCAACTTGAGAAGGAATCTCCTCATGCACATCATTCTCCTGAACTCTCCCATTCAGTGTCCTCCTCGTATTCATCTTACTAAAAACACAAGGAAAAACATAAGAAAAGAGTACTCATAAATTTTATTCTACAACACGACATAGGAGTAGAAAATAAGGGAAACTCTATTGTCCTATAGCCACTCGCCCATAGATGTGTCGCGACTCACACCGATGGTCAATTCTCTAATAGACATGACTTGATGAGACTTTTCGATTCCTAATACTTCTTTCATAACCTATGCTCTTATACCAGGCTTTTAACATTCCTAAACCACATCCTAGAAGTTAGGGTCAATCTCGGATTGCAATTGGTGAACTTGACCTTTCGGAGGTCTTGTACAAGCCCTTACGTATCATTCATCGCATATACATAGTTAAAAGTAGTGCTGAATTAAAATTTAAGCAAAACATTTCATAGTCTTTAAAAATCTTTTATATAAAATCATTGGAAATACTAAGTCTCAATCTCATCAACTTAAGAGACGAGAGTACTTGGGAGACTACCCAATCAATACGAATGTTGAAATATTTAGTCTATTACAATACTTAAAACAGAAACATAAAAGACATCTATATATGCCCTCGAGTCAATTGAGGACATGCTTCAACATAACTTGAATGATGCTACAATCCAAGTCTTGCTTCCCAAATGCTCCTTACCTACCAAAAACTATAGAGATATATAAAAGCATGGATTAGTACAACCACATGTACTAAGTATGGAATAATGCATGAAAATCATAAAAGTGGACCATTATTGAAATATGCATCTTTTAATTTAAATATCATGATATAATCGTAAGAACAACATTTAAAAACTTAGAAACACATAAGGTAACATTTAAAGGATTTATCATATTTTTGGAAGCAATTTAGAGTAGCTTCACTTCACTGTACAGTGAAGTTCTTCACTATTACAGTGAATTGCTTTTCCTTCTCTTTTAAAACTTCCTAGCATGTAGTCTTCTCACTAAAATCTATCTTAAGACTCACTTAAAAAACACAAAGAGAGACTGCCCATACAACCTCCCTAAGCATGACTAAATGACCCTCAAGACTACATATAAATAAGACACGCACTAACAAGACATCGTACACATCTACATATAGATAATATGATATTCTCTAACTAAAGGCTATCAAAAGACTTACTTAAGTAAATCAAGAAGATAATGCCCATAATTGACCTCTTTAAGTCTACCTAAATAATCTTTAAGACTACCTAAGTATAGATCATGTATACATATTTAACCATTTTCCCTAACTAGAGTAATTCTTAGGACTCATCTAGGTAAGATACGATGTGACCACTCCTATACCCCCTTCATAGCTTTACTAGACAAGCCTTAACTACTCTAGATAAGTACTTAATAATTTAACATACTTTCTTAATTGAAGTCATTACATTCATTAGTTCATTTAGGAGACATTGAACACATAAAGGACATTCAAGTAATGGTCTTGGACAACACATAGGAACTCCAACTAACACCTTCAAAGCCTATTGTGAAATTTTTAAATAGCCTCGCTTATCACCACCTAAACTTCATAGAACTTCTGTAATGCTAATAGGTATTCCATAAGATTAGAATAGGCAATAACCGGCATAGACTATGATACAAAGACATGAAATCTGAAGTTCTAACCTACTCCGATGAGGGTGTTCTACTTGGAAATGATAGACCCTAGACACATCCCATGTAGGCATATGGTTAACGAATATGAAGGGCATGCTTTGTAATCTAGTCTCATTCTTTAACTAGAAATTCTTCCCTTACCATACTATCTCGGTGCTAGCCTTCGTTCTCATAGAGTAATTTATATTTAATGTTCATCTAAAGAGGATCCTTACAAGGTTCATAACCCAATCACATTTACCCTACAAAGGAAAGGTCCACTAGGGCTCCCTCACAATGGCGATAAGAAGCTTATCGTGACTTTTCTAAGGATTAATATGATGTCGTTCCATCCAATTACACTTAATTATATCATTCCTTTACTTGAAGGATACCATTATGACTTTCGACTTCAGCATTAATGACCTTACCACTAGGTTCAAGGTTTCACATAAAGGGCCCTCTTAACATCATTTCAGGTATCATATCAATAATACATTCAAGACAATGAAAATTTAGAATCCTAAGTCAAGAAATAACATATTCACATTCATACATACATCAAGTAACGGACACAAGTCAACCGAGACAAGACACAACAAGCTTCACTATACGACATATTACATGTCATTATAGAAACACATCGAAATATCAATATACTATTTAAGTCATCATATACACTATCATATCATCATAACTATGACCATAGTATAGTTATATAGTGAAGTAGGAATAACATACATCAACCCTATTACTATACACACAAAGCCACAGTCATAGTCTAACTTGATCATCTACTTAACACCAATAGAATGACACCTATACTTTCACATTATTTATCATGTAGGTTGATATTGTCATACTTCACATAATCATAATAATACTTCAAGTAGTTTCCGACATGTCCATGATTATCATATTACTTAAAATAACGCCGACAAGGCCACATCAATGGCAAGTAAAATACATAACACCGCCATCATAAGTGGACCATATAAATTACAATATAATTGAATTCTAATAAACATAAAAGAATTAAATAGGTCAGTTCACAACCACTCCATCTTCAATACGTCAATCCAATGCCTAATCACCCAATTCAATATTACAAGGCCCTTGCCCATGGCCATAACCAACAATTCAATATGATTATAACAATATTCATGAAACTAGGTCAATTCACTACACATTCATAAATATAATACAACCTAGATATCAATTTACTACAATTATTATATCAATAAATATCCAATATGAATCTAGATTATAATTCATAAACATTAGATCAATATTAGGTAACCCATAACTTAGTCAAAAACTATGGTTCATCAAATTCATGGGTTCATAGGTTAATTAAGTTAAAATTATCTAATTAATAACAATTATTATATAATAAATATTTAAAACCATTAATACAAGAACCCATATATAGATCATCAAATTGGACAATTCAACTTTGAAAGCTTTAGAAAAAATCTGTGAATGTTGGGATCCTTAATAAAGAGAGTTTCAAGGATCAATAAGCATACTTCAATGAAGCTAATTTTTCAATTTATTGAATAATGTACACTTAATTTTCCAATCCCGGCCCGTCCTTGAGTTTTTACTCCAATGAAGTTCTAGGGAAATTTCTAAGGGATTTGGGTTTTTTATTTTGAAGAATGAAATCTTCGAAGTGATTTAGGCTTATAAAAACATTTAAAATACCAAAAAGACCCTTAAGAAACCTCCAATACACTTATTTTGACTTGGGGTGAATTTACAAGTTCACGCCTTACTTAAAAGTGAACTACAGAGGGACACATACCATCAACAGTTGGTAGTCGACGGATCGTTTCTCCACAAACGGACCATCCTGTCCTTCTGTCGATTGGTTAATAGACTCACCTACAGTCTCTCCTCTCCCTAGTCTAAGTCCCAATAGACTATACACCACAAACGGTGTGTCGATTGACCCATTGGGCAGCGATTGCCTTCTGTAGGTAGGCTGTCTTGGACACCAACTTCGGGTCCTCCCTTAAGGACTCTGGGATGGTCTTTGGGGATGTTTGCCCGGACGTTTCCAACTTTTTTGTATATAGTCATCATGATGGTCTATGGTCATAATATGGTCTATAATATGGTATTTAGTCATTGTCTAAAAGTTTAGGTGATTTGGAAGTGAAATGTCAAGGGGACAAACAAGACGCTCAACGACTAAGTCACCTATGAGCCTCATATGTGGTTCTATGTGTTTATGTGTGATTCATGAGGTTATGAGGTCCTTAAATGATTTATTATGGTGTATATAGGTAGTGTGTAAAGTTTCATGAAGTTTGTAGGTCAAACATTCAAGAACGTCCATGACGTTCAAAAGTTTTGCCTTGAAACGACAAAGTTGAGGACCTTCATACGTTGGTTGGTCTACGGTTTGAACTGTCGAAGTGTTGTTGGATTGTTTCTTGTCGAAAAAACTGAGTTTTGTGTATAAACTTATAATTTTACTATTTTTACCTGGTGGTATATCTGAAAGATTATCTTTGTACCTTGTTTACCTCTTGTTACTTTTTATTATCGTGTTGTTGTCATTTAAGACTATGACATCTCGAAAATAACTTAGGCGAATCTAGAGCCTATCATGATTTTAATGAGGGTCTAAGGTCTTAAATATTCTTATAATGTGGTATTAAGGTAGTGTCTAAAGATTTAGGTGCATTGGAAGTCAAACATCAAGGGTCGACCAAGACATTCAACGACTAGTCACCTATGTGCCTCATGTGTGGTTATGTTCCTATATGTTTGTTTCATGATTTAATGAGGTGATTATATGATTTATTATAGTTTTTTATAGGCATTGTGTCAAGTTTCATGAAGTTTGGAGGTCAAACGTCCAAGACTGTCCATGACGTTCGAAAGGATTGTTTTACAACGACCTTGTGTGTCATGACATGTTTCGTCGAGTTTTACTAGTTAGTTTTGGATAAAATTTAAATGGGAGGTCCTAAACTTGTAAATTAACATATTAGGGTTGTAAACGTCAGGGAAAAAGTCCCCAAGCACAATCCAACGATCCTTGAAGAAGGACCCATGTTTATGGCCAAAACTGCCCAAGGCAAACCCACCTATGGAGGCAATCGATGCCCAGTAGGCTGGTTGACACCCCGTAGGAGTAGGGAGTTGATGGTTACTTATTCTAAGGGTATTAAGATCCCATTTAAAAGGCTCATCCCCAACGAAGGCCAGGCAGGACAGTCCGCTTTAGGATAAACGGTCTGTTTGTGGCCAAGTCGTTGATGGATCTACAATTCACCTTCTTTACTGTATGTTGCAAGGGTGAATTGGTAAATTCAACCAACGTCCAAATAATAGTTTGGGAGGTTACTTAGGGGTATTTAGGTATTTTAAGTTAATATATAAGTCTTAAATACCTAGATGAATTCATGCTTCAAAATCAAAACCCCAAAATCTCTACGAAAATCTCTAGAACTCCATTGAAGGCAAAACTTAAGGAATAGTTTGGATTATAAATTTGAGTGGTTATTGTACATAAATTTAGTGTATTAATATCAATGATTTATGGGTCTTTTATACTTAAAACTCTATTCATCAAGGAGCCCAATATTCAAAGAAATTTCTAAAGTTTTCGAAGATGAATTTGTCAAATTTCATGATCTATCTATGTGATCTTGCATTAAAGGTTTTGAATCATTATATATTTATTATATAATGTTAATTAGATGATTTTAAATCAATTGACCTATGAACCCATGTAACCTATGAACGCTAGATTTTCAATACTTTATTGTTGACTTGATATTGAGTTAATGCTTATGAATTCTAGTACAATTTTCTATGGTCTATTGAATGATCCAAGTATTGTACTCAATCAATGTATAGGTTATCGTAGATTGATAGATATATCTTTAATTGACCTAGATTTATTAAGTATTATGGTTTTTGTAATGAATTAATGTCTATGGCCATGTGTAAGGGCTTTGTGGTATTCAATTGGATGATTTAGATATGGATTGAAGTAGTGGGAAATGGATTGATTATATGCTTCTCTATTTCTCCTTATTTTATGAAATATAGTTCTTGAATTATGTAGTGATTGTTATTGTCCAATTTTGGTGGCATTGCTATGTGAATGATGTGGCCTTGTCGGTGTTACTTTATGTATTATGATGATAATGGCCTTGTCGGAAAATTACATGATATACTATGATGCCTTGTGTAGTTATTTATATAAAGTAGGATCATATGTATCTACATGTGAGTAATGTGAAAGTATGTGTTTCTTCTATTGTTATTAGGTGATCATGTTGGACTATGGCTATGTCCTTATGTGTGTAGTATTAGATTTGATACGTGATTATTCCTACTTGACTATATGAGTCCATGATGGATATATTGATTATGTTATAGTAGTGTATAGGATGAAATATAGATGATAATGGTTATTCATTCTTATGTGTGTCTAGTCAATATGTGTGTAAGTGAAGTATTGGTGTATCTTGTGTGGTAGACTTATGCCCCTTACTTGATGCATGTGCTAATGTGAATATGAGATGTCTTTAAATAGGAGGTTAAATCCTATTAGTATTGTATGTATGAATGGCATGATACCTTTAATGATACTAAGAAGGTCCCTTATGTGAAACCTTAAACCTAGTGGGAAGTCCTTTAGCTATCTTCGTCGCCATTGTATGGGAGCCACAAGGGACCTGTTTGGTAGGGTGAATTTGATTGGGTTATCAACTAGATATGGAACCGCTCAATGTGATCCTTAATGTAAGTTACTCTATGAGAAATAAGGCTAGCACCGAGTGAATATGGTAAAGGAAGTGGATATAATAAAAGAATGAGGCTAGAGGGAAAATAAACCCCCATATTCCTTAATCATGTGCCTACATCGAATGTGTGCAAGTTCTACCATTGGCAAGTAGAACACCCTCCATCAAAGTAGGTTACAACTCTGGATTTCATGCTTTGCTACCATGGTCTATGTCAGTTATTGCCTATTCTTATCATATGGGATACCTAATAGCATTGGAGAAGTTATATGAAGTTTAGGTGGTGGTATGGAACAATATCTAGACATTGCACAATAGGCTTTGAAGATGTTATTAAGAGTCCCTAGGTATCCTCCAAGACCATTACTTGAATGTCCTTATGTGATGAATGTGTCTTAAATTAAATAATGAATGTAATGACTAAATTTAGTAAAGAAAGTTAACTGAATAAGTACTTATCTAGAGTAGTTAAGGGTTGTCAAGTTAAGGTGTGAAGGGGGCATAAGAATGGTCACTTCGTACCTTACCGATATAAGTCTTAAAAATGATTCTAGTTAGAGAAGTTGGTTGATTAAGTAGGAGTGATCAAAACTTACATAGTCTCAAGGATTACTTAGGTAATCTTGAAGAGGTCAAACATGGATATTCTCTTCTTAATTTACTTTAGTAGGTCTTTTGATAACCTTTGGAGGTGAATGTCTTGTTCTATGAATGCTATTGTGTTAAGTGAGAATGATCTTATCCTAGCTAGTCTAAAGGATCTCTTAAGTGTGTGTGCAAGGGATTGTATGGGCGGTCGCTTCACAAATCTCTCAAGTGAACCTACGAATCACTTTTTGTAGGAGGATCTCATATTTATGTGCTTGGTGTATTGTAAGTGTGTATCTCATTATGGTGGTCTTAACGATGATTTAGGTGTGCCTAGAGAGGGTGTATGAGAGGTATATCTTTCTCTTACTTAAGTGTGTCTTAGAATAGCTCTTAGTGGGGGAATCACATGCTAGAAAGTATCCATTGTGAAGTTGAGGAACTTCCTTGTAACAATGAAGGAGTTCACTATAACAATGAGAGGTTACTGTAAAGTTGTCCTTAAAATATGATAAATTCCTTATGTGACTTATTATGTATTTCTAAGGTGTTAATTGTTTTACTTATGCTTATATTATTATATTTAAATTAAATGATGCATATTTCCATTAAATGTCTATTTTAAAGATTTTAATGCATTCTGTCATACTTAGTACATGTGTTTGTACTAATTCCATGCTTTTATCTATCTCTAAAATGATTCATAGGTGAAGGTGCTTTTGGGAGCTAAGTTTGGATTATAGGATTTTTCAAGCAAGTTGAAGTATCTTCTCATTTGAATCGAGGGAATAGATGTCTTTTCTTTATCTTATTAAAGTATTGTAATAGACTTAGTAGAACTATATTTCTATTGTATGGTCCGTGTTTCAAGTACTCTTGTGTCGAGGATTTGATGAAATGAGACTTAGTATTTCCTACGAGTTTTATGTGAAAGAGATTTTAAAGATTGTTTTAATGTTTGTTAAAAGTTTTAATTTTGGCAATACTTTTCAAATATGTATATGCGATGAACGATATGAAAGGGCTTGTACAAAACCTCTGTTAGGTCAAGTACTCCGTGTCACGACCTAAGCACACCCTAAATTCTAGGGTGTAGGTGTGGGTCATGACAAATGTTGTATCAGAGCATAGATTATAAAAGTTGTCTTAGGAATCGAAAATTCTCATCAAGTCACGTCTTGTAGAGTCTTGACCATCGGTGTGAGTCGCAACAAATCTATGAGCCAGAGGCTATAAGACGATAGCGTTTCCTTTCTTTTCTACTCCTATGTCGTGCTGTAGAGTAAATGAGTATTCTTTTCTTATGCTTTTCCTTGTGTTATAGGAGATGAATACGAAAAGGCACCAACTAGAAGGGTTGAGGAGAATGAGGAGATTCCTACTTAAGTTGAGCAAGTTCCTAAAGGTTCTCAACGTGCTCAAGTCCCTTTTGTAGGTGGAGGTAATGATGTTCCGGTGGTTCCCCAAAAATGACTAATGGGGAGATTAGAGAGGATTTAATCATTTTATCCCGAGCTTTGACTACCCATGAGAATATGTGTATTTCGCCTAGAGTGAATGTTATGGAGAGCACTATGAAATCTAGATTGAGATATTTTGTGAAGATGATCCTATCACTCTTGGATCTAAGGTGGGAGAGGATCCCTAAGAGTTCCTCGATAGTGTTTACAAAGTGTTGAGTGCCATGGGGGATACTTCTAGGGAGAAGGCGGAATTAGCTTAGTATTAGTCGAGGGAGGTTGCTCAAGTGTGGTACACTCAATGGAAATATAATAGGCTGATTGAGTTGGGTCCTATTGAGTGGGAAGAATTTAAACAAGCTTCTTTAGGAAAGTACTTTCCCCGTGAGAGGAGGGAGGTGAAGGTAGAGTAGTTTATCAATCTCAAGCAAGGTAATATAATTGTTGAAGAATACTCTTTGAATTTCTCTATGTTGTCTAAATATGATCCATCCTTGTGTCTACCTAGGGATGAGATTAGTAGGTTTGTGACCGGGGTCGCCGATCTAGTGAGAGAAGAATATCGTACGGCTATTCTACATGATGATATGACCCTAGCAGACTTATGGTTTATGCTCAATCCATTGAGAATTCTAAACTTTGTAGGATTTATAGAAACTTGAAGAGGATTTCTTCAGGTTAACAAAGTCAACCTAGGTTAAAGAAGAAGGTTGCAACTGAAGATGAACCAACGGGCGGTAAGGTGAAATTTGAGAAAGAAGGTGGTTCTAAAAATGGAAAGCCTACATGTGCTACTTGTGGAAATATTCACTGTGGGTAATGTCTATTTATTACCGGGAGTTGCTTTAGATGTGGTAAAGATGGACAGAAAGTGAGGAATTGTCCTACTAGAGAAGGTAAGGAAGTTGCTTCTAATGTTCCAAAAGATGATTGTAAGATCACAAAAATTACTCTGGTGAAATAGATGCTAACATGTTTTTCATGAGTGTTAAGGTCCTAAAATTGTCTATAATATGGTATTGAAGCAATGACTAGAGTTTTAGGTGAATTGGATGTGAAATGTCAAGGGACGACTAAGACGTTCGACGACTAAGTCACCTGTGTTCCTCATATGTGGTTTTATGTGTTTACGTGAGATTCATGAGTTTATAATGTCTTTATATGAGTTATTATAGTGTATATAGGCAGTGTGTAAAGTTTCATGAAGTTTGGAGGTCAAATGTCAAAGAACGTCCATGACGTTCGAAAGGTTTGCTTCGAAACGACCTTGTGTGTCTAGGCATGTTTAGTCGGGTTTTACGTGTTTGTTTGGTATGAAATTCATGTGAGATTTCCTAAAATCATATAATAGAATGTTTGAGTTTGAAACGTCTGGGAAAACATCCCCAAGGACCATCCAAGGGTCCTTGAGGAAGGACCAATGTTGGTGGCCAAAACTGCCCAAGACAGCCCACCTACGGATGGCAATGGATGCCCAATGGGTACTTTGACGACCCTTAGGTGAGATATCATTGATGTAAACTTAGGTGTGAGGACGGAGGGTCCAAATAAAATCCTAATTCCCCAACCATGGACAACCAAGACATTCCGTTGGTCAAAGGACATACCATCGATGGTCTTCCGTCGGTGGTATTATTTTTCCTGCACAGTCACTGTTAGTTTACAAACTCACCCCACTTCCAAATAAGATAAAGGAAGGTTCCTAAAGGGTATTTTGGTTATTTTAAACATGTTTATAAGCGTAAAACACTTAGAAGATTTAATTCTTAAAAATTGAAATAAAAAATCCGATAGAAATTCTCTAGAACTCCATTGGAGCCAAAACTCAAGAAAGTGCATGGATTGTATATTGAGTGGAGATTCTTCATAAAATTGAAGTATTAACTTCATTTATGTATGTCTTTTGATCCTTAAAACTCTATTCATCAAGTAGTGCAACTTTCAAAGATGTTTTCTAAAGTTTTCAAAGATGAACTGTCCAATTTAATTATCTATCCATGGGTTCTTGTATTTAAGGTTTTTAAGCATTGAATATTGATTTAATTTGTAGTAATTTCTTCATTTTAACTCAATTAACCTATTGACCAATGTAATTGATGAACCCTAGTTTTTTACTACTTTATGGGTTACTTGATATTAACTTAATGCTTATGAATTATAGTGTAGTTTTCTTTGGGTTATTGATTGATGTAATAACTGTATTGAATTTCATATCTAGGTGTTATTAGATTTTTGAATGTATATTGAATTGTCCTAGTTTTGTTGAGTATTATAGTTTTTATATTTAATTAATGGTTATGACCATGAGTAAAGGCCTTATGGCATTGTATTGGATGGTTTATCATTGGATTAAAGTGTTGAGGAAGGAGTAGTGGTATGCTGCACTAATTATCTTTATTTTATGCCAATTATACTTTAATTGCGTTGTGATTGTTCTAGTCCACTTATGGTGGCAACGTTATGTGCTTTATTTAGAAATGATGTAGCCTTGTCGGCGTTCCTTTATGTAATATGATGATCATGGCTTTATTGGCACTACTTGAATTTGTATAATATCTATATACAGGATAGATAATGTGAAAGTATATGTGTTCTTCTATTGATGCTATTTAGGTGATCATGTTAGACTATGACTATGTCTTTATGTGTATAGTCTTAGGGTTAATGGATGGTTATTCCTACCTGACTATATGAGTCTATGATAGACATATTGATGATGATATGTTAGCTTATAGGATGAGTTAAAGATGATAATGGTTACCTCTATGGGCTTCTAGTATGTTGTGTCTTGTGTTGGTTGACTTGTGTCCCTTACTTGATATATGTATGAAGGTGAATATAAGAAGTCTTGACTTAGGATACTAAATCCTCTTATTATTGTATGTATGAATCACATGGGACCTTAAATGATGTTAAGAGAGTCCTTTATGTTAAACGTTGAACCTAGTAGTAAGGTTATAAATGTTGAAGTCGAAAGCCGTAATGGTATCCTTCAATTAAAGTAATTATAGACTTAAGGTTGGTTTGCCGGAATGATATCATCTCAATCATTAGGAAAGTCATTATGAGTTTCCTGTATCCATTGTAAGGTAGCCCTTGTCGACCTCTTTGGTAGGGTTAATGTGATTGGGTTATGAACTTGGTACAGAACCCCTTTATGTGAACCTTAATTGTAAATTAATAATTGAGAACAAAGGCTAGAACCGAGTGAGTATGGTAAGGGACATAGCTCAAGTTAAAGAATGAGACAAGAGTATAAAGCATGCCTTTTCATATTCCCTAACGATATGCCTACATGGGATGTGTCCATGATCTACTATGTCGATTATTTCCTATTCTCATCATATGGTATAACTATAGCATTATATGTTCTATGAAGATTAGGTGGTGGTATGGGATGCTATCTAGACATTGCACAATAGGATTTGAAGCTGTTAGTTAGAGTCCCTAGTTCTTGTCCAAGACTATTACTTGAATGTCTTTATGTGATGAATGAGTCTTAAATGAACTAATGAATGTAATGACTTAAGTTAATAAAGTAAGTTAAATAAATTAGTAATTACCTAGAGTAGTTAAGGGTTGTCTAGTTAAGGTGTGAAGGGGGCATAGGAATGATGACTTCGTATGTTACCTAGATAAGTCTTGAGAATGACTCTATTTAGGGAAGATATTTGTTATGTGGACATAACCTAAGCCTTAGGTAGACTTAAGGATTATTTAGGTAGTATTATAGAGGTCAATCATGGACGTTATCTTCTTGATTTACTTAAGTAAGTCTTTTGATAACCTTTTGAAGGATAATGTCATATTATTTATGTTTAATGTATTAAGTGAGAATGATTTTAACTTACGTAGTCTTCAGGATCTCTTAAGTGTGTGTGTAAGGGAGTGTATAGGGGTTCTCTTCACAACTCACTCAAGTAAGACTTAGGATCACCTTTGGTAGAAGAATCTCATGTTCATGTGTATGGTGTATTGTAGGTATGTATGTATCTCATTATGAGTAGACTTGATTTTCATTTAGGCATTCTTAGATAGGGTGTATGGGAGGCCTCTCTTTATTTGCTTAAGTGAGTCTTAGGATAGATTTTATTGGGATAATTACATGTTAGAAGGTGTCTTAGGTGAAGGTAAGAAACTTCCCTATAATAGTGAAGGAATTCACTATACAATGAGTTGAAGTCATTATAATGTTGCTTCAAAAATACTATAAATAGATTAAATGTTATCTTATGTGTTTCTAAGGCGTTGAATGTTATTTTTATGATTATGTTATGATCTTTAAGTCAAAAAGATGCATATTTATAATAAATGTCAATTTTCATGATTTTATGCATAATGTCGTACTTAGTACAATTGCTTGTATTAATTTCATACATTTTGTTATCTCTAGGTGTGTAGGTGAAAAGTGATAAGGATCGTGAAGGAGAGCTTGGTTTCTAGAGTCATTCAACAAAAGTTGAAATATGTTCTCAATTGACTCATATATATATTTCTTTTTTTTTTCTTTTGAAGTATTGTAATAAACTTAGTATTTGTATATGTTGATGTATAGGCCGTGTCCCAAAGTATTCTCGTGTCTAAGCTGTGATGAGATTGGGACTTAGTATTTCCTATGATTTCTAATGAAAGATGTTATTAAAGTTGTTCTAATATTTCGTGAAAAGTTTTAATTCCACATTATTTTTCATTATGTATATGCGATGAAAGACACGAAAAGAGCTTGTACAAGACCTCCGAGAGGCCTAGTATGAAGGTTGCAATCAGAGATTGACCCTAAATTCTACGGTGTGGTTTTTGGATCTGACAAGCTTGGTATCAAAGCATAGTTTATGAAAGTAGTCATAGGAATGAAAAAGTCTTATCTAGTCACGTCTAGTAGAGTCTTGACCATCGGTGTGAGTCGTGACATATCTATGGATGAGAGGCTATAGGATGATTGAATTCCCTTCTTTTCTACTCCTATGTCGTGCCGTAGATAAAAATTATGACTACTCTTTCATTATTTTTCCTTGTGTTTCTAGTTAGATAAATATGAGGGGGACACAGGCAAGGAGAGTTTAGGAGAATGATGTGCATGAGGAGATTCCTCCTAAAGTTGTGCAAGGTGAGCAAGTTCATCGATGTGCTCAAGATGATCAAGTCCCTATTATGGAAGGAGGTAATGATGTTCCGATGGTTCCCCCGAAGTCGAGTAATAGTCGTATTAGAGAGGCTTTGCTTGCTTTAGCCCAAGCCATGACTACTTAAGAAAATTTGAGTATGGTGCCTAGGATGAATGTTATGAATAGTACTATGACCTCTATGTTTAAGGGACTTTGTGAGGATGAATCCTCCTATATTTCTTTGCTCTATGGTGGGAGAGAAAGAGTTCATAGAAGGATTATACAAGGTGTTGAGTGCTATGGGAGATATATCTAGGGAGAAGGCAGAGCTAGCTTCGTATTAATTGAGGGAGGTTGCTCAAGTGTGGTACACTCAATGGAAGGATAATAGGCAGGTGGAGTCGGGTCTTATTGAGTGGGAAGAAATTAAGGAAGCTTTTCTTTGAAAGTAGTTTCCCCGTGAGAGGAGGGAAGTTAAGGTAGAGGAGTTTATCAATCTCAAGCAAGGCAATATGAGTGTTGAGGAAAAAACTTCAAAATCCTCAATGTTATCTTAATATGCCCCATCCCTTGCGTCTATTCTGAGGGATGATATGAGTAAATTCATAACGGGTGTTGCTGATCTAGTAAGGGAACAAATGTCATACCACCATGCTACATGATATGACCCTAGCTAGATTTATGATGTATGCCCAATCAATTGAAGACTCCAAGCATAAGAGGATGTCTAGAAACTTGAAAAGCAATGGTTATAGTGATCAAGGTCAAACTAGGTTAAAAAAGAGGGATCAAGGTTAAGAAAAACGTAGGAGTTCTAAGGTTAAATTGGAGAGAGGAGGTGGTTCTCAAAATGGGAAATCTACATGTGTCACTTGTTGAAAGAGGAACTATGGGGAATGCCTAAAGGGTAGCGGGAGTTGCTTTGGTTGTTGTAAATAAGGACACGAAGTGAGAAATTGTCCTACCATTGCTTCTAGAGGAAAAGAGGGTAAGCAAGTTGCTCCTAATGTTCCAAAAGTTGATGCTCAAAATAAGATGTGTTTCTATCAACTCAAGACTAGAGGAGCAAAGCCGGATGATGATGATGATGATAGTAAGTCCTTGTATCTCTTTAGTATTATGAGTACCTTCTAAGTGGGGGAGTATGGAGAGTTAAGGAGTTTTATTGATTGTTTTGTCTCTTCTATTCAATTCAAGGTTGAGAGTAGAAATTCATAGAGGTATGTTGCCTGTTGCATTGTGTTTAAGGGTCTTGTTGAAATTGGATTTCATTGATTCCTTTCATCGTTCATTTTACGAATTCATGATTATGTTGTAAGATGTGCTTATGTGGTTCTACATTGCATATTAGCACGTGTCTATCATTAATTGCCTAAAAGTTGTATTTTTTGAAAAATTGTTAAATTCTCTATAATGTATGCATGCTGATTGTGAAAATTTTACGATTTTGACTAACTCATACTTTGGTCTAAAATTATTTTAATGTGGTTAGAACTGACTATGTAAGTTTGATATCGAATATAAAATGAGTTTTGCTATTTGGAATGAAGCAAGTGAGTTTTTTAGAATGATGAGTTGCAAAATTTATTGTAGTTTCTTGTTGTATTGGGAGTTTCAAGACTATGTCAAATTGATGTTCTCTTGATGTTTATATTGTATTATATGTTATATGGTATGCTCATGATTTCAAAATTTAATCTCTATTCTTGGAAGTGTTCGGAGAGTGGGAAGTATCATTCGAGGATGTATGTTGTTCAAGTGGGGGAGAATGTCAGATCCCAAAAATGACTTCGATGAACTAGAGCCTAACATGTTTGTATTGAGTTTTGAAGTTTCTAAAATGTTCTATGATGTGGTATTGAGTCAGTATCTTGAGTTTAAGGTGAATTAGAAGTGAAACATCAAGAAACGACCAAGACGTTCGACGACTAAGTCGCCTTTGTGCCTAATATGTGGTTTTATTTGTTTATGTGTTATTCATGAGTTTATAAGGTCATTATACGATTTATTATAGCATATATTGGCATTGCATAATGTTTTGTGAAGTTTGGAGGTTAAACGTCCAAGAACGTCCATGATGTTCCGAAGGTTTGCCTTGAAATGACCTTATGTGTCTACGCATGTTTCGTCGGTTTTACGTGTTTGTTTTGGATGAAATTAATGTGAGAGGTCCTAATATTGTATACAATATTGTATGGGTTGGATAAAACAAGAAAACATCCCCAAGGACCATCCAATGGTGTTTGAGGAAGGACCCATATTCGTGGCCAAGACTGCCCAAGACGGCCAACCTACGTTTGGCAATCGACGCCCAGTGGGTTAGTCGATGCGCTGTAGGTAAGGAGTCCTCGATGGAAACTTGGGCATTAGGAATGAGGGCCCAAAGAAAAGCATTTATCCTCAACCACAGACCAATAGGACGTTCCATTGGTCAAGGGACGGGCCGTCGATGGTCTTTCGTTGATGGTACTGTTTTCCCTGCGCAATCACTGTAAGTTCAAGGCATGAATATGTAAATTCATACCACTTCCAAATAAAAGTAAAGGAGATTCATGAAGGGTCTTTTGGGTATTTTCGATATGTTTATGAGCCTAAAACACTTAGAAGATTTCAATCTTCCAAATCAAAACCCAAAAATCTCTTAGAAATTCTCTAGAACTCCATTGAAGCAAAAATTCAAAGAAGGGCTTGGATTGGAGAATAAAGTGTATATTCTTGATCAAATTGAATAATTTGATTCATATACATATGGTTTTTGATCTTAGAAACTCTATTCATCAAGGAGTCCAACATTCAAAGATGTTTTCTAAAGTTTTCAATGATGAACTGTCCAATTTCATAATCTATCCATGGTTTATTGCATTAAAGGTTTTTAATCATTGAATATTGATTGAAGTGTTATTAATTTGATGATTTTAACTCAATTAACCTATGAACCCATGTAATTGATGAACCCTAGTTTTGACTACTTTATGAGTTACTTGATATTGACTCAATGCTTATGAGTTCTACTGTAGTTTTCTATGTGATATTGACTGATGCAATAATTTAATTTAATTTATATCTAGATTTTATTAGATTTATGAATCTAAATCTAATTGATCTAGTTTCATTGAGTATCAAAACTTTTATATTGAACTGATGGTTATGGCCATGTGTAAGGGCCTTATGGTATTAAATTGGATGGTTTATCATTGGATTGAAGTTTTGAGGATGGAGTAGTGGTACGCTGCCCTAATTCCTTTTATTTTATGTTAATTAGACTTCAATTACATTATTGTTTATATTGTCAACTTATGGTGGCGGTGTTATGTGCTTTACTTGCAATTGATGTACCCTTGTTGGCATTACTTTATCTAATATGACGATCATGGTCTTGTCGGCACCACTTGAAGTATTTTGATGATTTGTGTAGTTGATTATGTGAATTTGGATAATCTATCTACATGATAAGTAATATAAATTATTTGTGTTCTTCTATTGATGCTATTTAGATGATCATGTTAAACTATGACTATATCTGTATATGTATAGTCTTAGGGTTGATGCATGGTTATTCCTACCTGACTATATGAGTCTATGATGGTCATGTTGATTATGATATGATAGTTTATACTATGACTTAAAGATTATAATGGTTATTTCTATGTGCTTGTAGAATGACATGTAATATGTGTTAAAGTGAAGTATGTTATGTCGTGTCTTGGTTGAATTGTGTCCCTTACTTGATGCATGTATGAATGTGAATATGATATTCCTTGACTTAGGATACTAAAGACTCTTATTATTGTATGCATGAATTACATGACACCTTAAATGATGTTAAGAGAGTCCTTTATGTGAAACATTGAACATAGTGGTAATGTTATAAATGTTGAAGTCGAAAGCCGTAATAGTATCCTTCAAATAAAGGAATGATAGACTTAAGGTTGATTCGCTGGAACGATATCATCTCAATCATTAGGAAACTCATTATGAGCTTCCTGTCTCCATTGTAAAGTAGACCTTGTGGACCTCTTTGGTAGGGGTAATGTGATTGGGTTATGAACTTGATACATAACCCCTTTATGTGAACCTTAAGTGTAAATTAATCTATGAGAACAAAGGCTAGCACCAAGTGAGTACGGTAAGGGATTTATCTCAAGTTAAAGGATGAGACAAGAGACAAACCATACCTTTCATATTCCTTTACAATGTGTCAACATGGGATATGTCCATGTTCTACCACTGGAAAGTAGAACAACCTCCATCGGAGTAGGTTACAAATATGGATTCTATGATTTGAAACCATGGTCTATGTCGATTATTGCCTATTCTCATCATATGTGATACCTACTAGTATTGGAGAAGTTCTACGAAGTTTAGGTGCTGCTATGGGACACTATCTAGACTTTGTAAAATAGGTATTGTAGATTTTAGTGGTAGTCCCTAGGTCTTCTCCAAGACCATTACTTGAATGTCCTTATGTGATTAATGTCTCTTATATGAACTAATGAATATAATGACTTAAATTAATAATGTAAGTTAAATAAATAAGTAAATGCCTAGAGTAGTTAAAGGTTTATCTAGTTAAGGTGTGAAGAGCCATAAGAATTGTCACTTAGTATATTACCTAAATAAGTCTTAAGAATGACAATAGTTAGGGAAGATTTTGGTTATGTGGACATTATATAAGCCTTAGGTAGTCTTAAGGATTATTTAGGTAGTCTTAAAGAGGTCAATCATGGACGTTACCTTCTCGATTTACTTAAGTAAGTCTTTTTATAGCATTTGGAAGGAGACTATCATATTATCTATGTGTTGATGTATTAAGTGAGAATGATTCTAACTGAGGTAGTCTATCGGATCTCTTAAGTTTGTGTGTAAGGGATTTTATGGGAGGTCGCTTCACACCTCACTCAAGTAAGACATAGAATCACCTTTGGTAGAAAAATCTCATGTTCATGTGTATGGTATCTTGTAAGCAAATATGTGTCTCATTATGAGTAGTCTTGAGGGTCATTTAGGCATGCTTAGATCGGGTGTATGGGTTGTCTCTCTTTGTGTTTCTTAAGTGAGTCTTAGGATAGATTTTAGTGGGATAGTTACATGTTAAAAGGTGTCTTAGGTAAAGGTAAGCAGCTTCACTGTAGTAGTGAAGGAATTCAATGTAAAGTACGTTGAAGTCATTGTAATGTTGCTTCAAAAATGCTATAAATTGATGAAATGTTATCTTATGTGTTTCTAAGGTGTTGAATGTTGTTATTATGATTCTGTTATGATATTTAAGTAAAAAATATGCATATTTCTAATAAATATACCTTTTCATGATTTTATGCATAATGTCATACTTAGTACAATTGTTTGTACTAATTCCATACATTTTGTTATCTCTTAAGGTGTAGGTGAAAGGTGAGAAGGATTGTAAAGGAGATATTGGATTCTAGAGTCATTCAAGCAAAGTTGAAGTATGTCCTCAATTGACTCGACGGCATATATAGATGTCTTTTATTTCCTCTGAAGTAATGTAATAGACTAAGTATTTCTATATGTTGAAGTATGGGTCGTGTCCCAAAGTTTATCGTGTCTAAGATTTGATTAGATTATGACTTAGTATTTCCTATGATTGCTAATTAAAGATGTTATTAAAGATGTTCTAGTGTTTTGTGAAAAGTTTTAAATCCGCACTACTTTTTATTATGTATATGCGATGAACGATATAGAAAGGGCTTGTACAAGACCTCCGAGAGATCAAGTACGCCGGTTGTAATTTGAGATTGGCCCTAACTTCTAGGGTGTGATTGCAAGATGTGACAAGGATGCTCCAAAGAATAGGCTCTTCTATGCACTCCAGACTAGAGGCGCAAAGCCGGACGAGGGTGATGATGATGATGGTAAGTTCTTGTATTACCCTCTTTAGTGATACGAGTAGCTTCTTAGAGGGGAGTATGGTTAGTAGATGGGATAGAAAATCATAGAAGCTTGTTGCATGGGCATGGTGTTTAGGAGTATTGTCGGAATTGAATTTAATTGATTCCTTACATGGTGTAATTTATGGAGTTATGATTATGTTGTAAAATGTGTTTATATGATTTTATCTTTCATATCAGCATGTTGCGATCATGAATTGCCAAAAAGTTGCATTTTTGAATAATGTTGAAAAATTCACTGTAAAGCTGCCAAGGAAATCTGCTTACTGTAAAGATTTTGCATAATTGACTAATTTTTCCTTTGTTAGAAAATGTTGTAATGTGGTTAGAACTGATGTATATGAGTATGATAATAAATACCAAATGAGTTTTTATAATTTAGAATGATGTATGTGAGTCTTCTGGCATAATGAGTTGTAGAATTTTTTCTAGCTTCTTGTTGTGTTGTGAGTTTCTTAATTATGTTAAATTGATGTCTCTTATATATGTTTGTTTTGTATAAAGTTTTATGTGGTATTGTTATGAGTTGTTAGCTGAATCTCTACTCTTGGAGGTGTTTGGAGAGTGACAAGTGTCATTTGAGGACGAATGTTGTCAAAGTGGGGGAGAATATGACACCTCGAAAATAATTTAGGTGAAGATAGATACTAACATGTCTTCCATGAGGTTATAAGGTACTAAATTTACTTATAATGTGGTATTGAGATAGTGTCTAAATATATTAGGTGCATTGGAAGTCAAACGTCAAGGGACGACCAAAACTTTCGACGACTAGTCACCAATGTGCTTCATGTGTGGTTATCTGTCTATATGTGTGCTTCATAAGTTAATGATGTACTTATATGAGTTATTATAGTGTTTATATTCAGTGTGTTAACTTTCATGAAGTTTGGGGGTCAAACGTCCGAGAACGTCCATGACGTTCGAAAGGTTTGCTTTGGAACGACCTTGTGTATCTTGACATGTTTCATCGCATTTTACGTGTTTGTTTTGGATTAAATTTATATGGGAGGTCATAAAATTGTATAAAAACATATTCGGATTGGAAACATCCGGGAAAAAGTCCTCAAGGACCATCCTAGGGTCCTTGAAGAAGGACCCCTCTCAACAGCCAAGAATGTCCAAAACAGTCCCAAATGGCGGAGGCAGTAGACGAATCATTGTCATGTCAACACCCTGTCAATGGGAGTCGTCGGTAAGTACATAGGAGTGGGAGAAGTCAAAGCCAAGGACCCCTCAGTACAAAACCATGGACAAACATGATGGTCCGTTGGTTGGGAAACGGGCCATAGATTGACAGGTGTGGTTTTGTCTGTCAACTGCGTAGCTTACTGTTAAGTTAAAGGGGTGAAATAATAATTTAATACCATGTACAATAAGACTTTGGGAATTTACTTAGGGGTAATTTTTGTATTTTGAACATGTTTATAAGACTTAAACACTTAGGATAATTCATTCTTCAAATTCAAAACCAAAAAATATCTTATAAATTCTCTAAAACTCAATTGAAGCCAAAACTCAAGGAAGAGATTGGATTGGCGATTTGAGAGGTGATTCTTCAATGATTTCGTGGATTGGATTAATTAAGTTAAGATTATTTATCCGCAAAACTCTATTCACCAAGGAGCCCAAATATTCAAAGAGTTTTCTAAAGTTTTTAAAGATGAACTTGTCCAATTTAATGATCTATCTATGGGTTCTTGCATTAAAGGTTTTAAAGAATTGTATATTGATTGAATTTTTGTTAATTAGATTATTTTAGGTCAATTAACCTATGAACTCATGTAATTGATGAACCATAGTTTTTTATTAGTTTATGGTATAAGTGGTATTGACTAATGCTTATGAATTCTAGTGTAGTTTTTTTATTGGATATTGAATGATGTAAGAGTTGTATTTGATTGATGTTTAATTGGTATTGGATTGATCAATATATATTGAATTTACTTAGATTAATTAAGTATTATGGTTTTATGTATTGATTTGATGTGCATGGTCATGGGTAAGGGTCATGTGATATTGAATTGGATGATTTAGAGAAGGATTGAAGTGCTGAGAATGGATTGGGGGTATGCTGACCTAATTATCTTTATTTTATCTTAATAAGACTTGAATTATGTTTTGATTGGTATTGTCCACTTGTGTTAGAGGTGCTATGTTCTTTACTTGCAATTGATGTGGCCTCGTCGACATTACTTTATGTATTATGATGATCATGTTCTTGTCGGAACGACTTGAAGTATATGATGATTTGTGTAGTGATTTATATGAAGTATGATCATGTTCTTCTACATGTGATTATGTGAAAGTATGTGTTCTTCTATTGTTGTGTTAGATGATCATGTTAGACTATGACTATGTGTTTATGTGTGTAGTCTTAGAGTTGATACCTGATACTTTCTACTTGACTATATGAGTCTATAATGGTTACATTGATGATTTTATAGTAGTGTATAGGATGACCTAAAGATGTTGTTGATTATGTCTATGTGAATCTACATAGATATGTTTTATGTGAAGTATGGTGTGTCTTGTTTTGATAGATTTGTGTCCCTTACTTTGTACATGCATGAACGTGAAAATGATACGTCTTGACTTAGGATGCTAAACCTCTTAGTCTTGAATGTTTGAATGATATGAGACCTTGAATGATGTTAAGATGGTCCTTTATGTGAAACATTGAACCTGTGGTAAGGTTATGATTATTGAAGTCAAAAGCTGTAATGGTATCCTTCTTGTAATGAATGCTGGACTTAATTTAGGTTGTCTGGAATGACATTATATCATCCTTAGGAAAGTCATGATGAGATATCTTTGTCTCCATTGTAAGGTAGCCCTAGAGGACCTCTTCGGTAGGCTGAATGTGATTGGGTTATGAACTTAATATGGAACCCCTTTGTATGATCCTTTAATGTAAATTACTCTATGAGAAAAAAGCTAGCACCAAGTGAATATGGTGAGGGAATTATCTCCTGTTAAAGGAAGAGGCTAGAAAAGAAAGTAAGCCCTTCATATTCCTTAAACCATGTGCCTACACTGGATGTGTCCAAGTTCTACCATTATCAAGTAGAACATCCTCATCGGAGTAGGTTACAACTCCGGATTCCATTTTTATCTACCTTTGACTATGTTTGTTATTGCTAATTCTCATCATATGTGATACCTACTAGTATTATAAAAGTTCTATGAAGTTTAGGTGGTGGCATGGGACACTATCTAGACATTGCACAATAGGTTTTAAAGATGTTAGTGAGAGACCCTAGGTCTTGTCCAAGACCATTACTTTAATGTCCTTATGTGATGAATGAGTCTTAAATGAACTAATGAATGTAATGACTTAAGTTAAGAAAGAATGTCAAATGAACTAATGAATGTAATGACTTAAGTTAAGAAAGAATGTCAAATGAATATGTACCTATCTAGAGTAGTTAAGGGTATTCTAGTTAAGGTTTGAAATGGGCAAAGGAATGGTCACTTTGTATCTTAATAGATATGTTTTAAGAATGAATCTAGTTAGGAAAGATGTTGATTATGTAGACACGATCTAAGACTTAGGTACTCCTAAGAATTATTTAGGTAATCTTGAAGAAGTCAATTATGGTTATTATCTTCTTGATTTACTTGGGTAAGTTTTTTGATAACCTTTGGAAGGGAGAATGTAATACTATATGCATATTGTTGTATTAAGTGGGAATAATTCTATATTAGGTAGTCTATAGGATATGTTAAGTGTGTGTGTAAGGTATTCTATGGGCGGTCGCTTCACAACTCATTCAAGTGAACCTTAGAATCACTTTTGGTATGAGGATCTCATATTCATGTGGTTGGTATATTGTAAGTGTGTGCATCTCATTATGGGTTGTCTTATGGATCATTTAGGTATGCTTAGATAGGGTATATGGGCGGTTTATATTTGTCTTACTTAAGTGAGTCTTAGGATAGATTTTAGTGAGAGGATTGCATGCTAGAAAGTATCCCTCGTGAAGTTGAGAACCACTACTGTAACTGTGAAGTTAGTTCACAATAACTTGGCATGACTTTACCATAATGTTGAAAAAAATGCAAATATTTGTCTAAGTGATTTCTTATGTGTTTATAAGTTGTTAGACGTCGTTCTTATGCTTATGATGTTTAAGTCAAAAAGATGCATATTTCCAATAAATGTCCATTTACAAGATTTTTATGCAATATGCTATACTTAGTACATATGTTTGTAATCATTCTATGCTTTTATCTATATTCATAGGTGAAGGTGCTTTTGGAGAGGTAAGCTTGGATTAAAAGATCATTCAAGCAAGGTGAAGTTTGTCCTCATTTGACTCGAGGGAATAGATGTGTTTTATTTCCTTTATCGAAGTATTTTAATAGACTTAGTAGTACTTTTATTTTGGTGGTGGTGAGAAATTTGGGGGTGGAATGCGTTTTGGTTTTGGTTTTGATTCTGTTTTTGCGGTGGTGGAGCCGGTTTGGTGATGGGCATTTTTAAGAGGGAGAGATATTTGGGAATTGTTGTTTTGAGGAGAGGGTGGAGTTTAGTAAGAGGCGGAAGCATATTATGGGTTTTGTGTAGTCAAATATATTACTAAGGGATTTTGAGAAGGAGGAGATGGCGGAATCTGAGCTGGATCCATGTTTGAAGAGGGAAAGTATAGAGGAGGCCTTCCATCAGTAGCAGAGTTGGCAGTAAAACCAAGTGGAGGTAGATCATGTCTCCTTTGCATTTCCACTCTCATCTCAGCAATCTGCTGCATTAACTACATAATGAATTCATTATTATCTGCTATGGTGGATTTACCCACCACAACATTGGTAGACTTATTTCGTCATTGTTGTCTCCCATTACTGATTTTTCCTTGTCTGAACTTTGGCCGGCAAAAGAATCTGCAGACCCCTTAGATCTAGTGATCTATGGATGATAAGTCGGTTTAATTGACACATGCCAGTTTGTAAGTACCTATGGAGGAAAACAACTCAAAGGCAAATTTGTTAGTTCAAGTTTTGAAAATATAATGCAAGATATCACAGAGATCATATATACTCACAAAAGTTGTTTTCTTTGAGGATATGCTAACCCACGAGTAGAGGGGAAATTTATATTTTGAACAAGCAACAGTTTGCTCATTTTAATTTTGTAATTATCTCAAAAAGGTAAAATCACGTTGAGCTAGGTATTATTATTACATCTTTTGATTGTTGTTGATCTGAGCCTCACATTTTCCTTGTAGCATGGAAGGAGGAGAGTGAAAATTTTAAAAGATGGGGCCGGGCCTTGAAAGGCTGCCTACGTATCTCACAAGGAGAATTCAATCCCTATGTATTTCGGGTAATGAAAATCCTTTTTTTATTTATTCATTCATTCATTACGATTACAAAGAAATTTAAAAATAACAGTCGTTTTTCTTCTTGCTGTATAATCATTCACAGGGAACATACTCGACTTGAATCTTTCCTATGCTAATAAGATATTTCATGTCATGGTGAAATGCAAGACACTTTCCAATGCTGTGGTCTGCGGCATTGTAATTAGGGCAACGTTTTCGAACATCGAACCAAAGGGAATATAAAACGTCCAAGTCCTTATAGAAAGGGGTGATGACTTCATTTCAAACCAATTTTTATTAGACTTCCAACATTATTTTATTTAAAGGCATGAATGACCAATGATAGAATATATTCCTCTAAGTGACTTGTTTGTCAAACCGCGATTCATCACATGCAATGATGACATCGTCACCCCAGCTGTTCGCAATACTGTTCATATCGAACAAATGACAGACTATATTCTTAAACTCTATTCACTCCTCTATTGTGTGACCTTTTTGGTTGAGGTGACACTCACAAGTCTTATGGAGATCTCCTAATCCCACTTGGGAAGATGCTCTTTCGATGGGCCTCAACATACATTGGCCTCATAGTGTTAAAAAATGAGGGTGCACAAGATGACTTCCATCGTTGTTTGAAGTTCTTGTGGATATGCTTCGAGAGTAATATTCGGGTCCCCTTTTGCCATACGTCCTTGAAGAGAAGGTTTGCGGGTGACCAATTCCTCATAACTTTTTTTAATGTTCTCCGAATCGGGATTCTCAGGAGGAAACAATAGTTCATATAGACTCTTTCCACGCCTTCTTCTGTATGCCGACCATCTCCTTTTTGGTTGGTTCACTCTAGATACCCTTTCATTTTTCCATACTTGTGATCTCACCTTTCCTTGAGATGGTAGAGCAGTGCTTTAAGATTTGGTGATAGGATTTTGCTTTTGTTTGGGAAACTCAAGACTCAGAAAATTTGGTCGGACTTTGTAGTAGTTACTTGTATATGTATGGAAATTTTTGATAGGTAGTGGCTTTTGCGATGTCCTTATTCAAAGCAACATATCTCATTAACAGTTAAAATCACATATATCTCGTCCTAAACATTCATGGGATCTTTTTGTGTCAAGGGTAGGCCTACCGTATTTGAACGATGCTCGTGTGATATTAAAACCAATTATTCACTTCCCATGTAAATTTTACATATGAATAGTTAATGTTTACTAGGGGAATAAACCGCGAAAAGTAAAGAACTAAATACAAATGTGAGGACGCATGCAAAGGCCATTTATATGTAAGGAAATGATAGAGATACCTATAGAAAAACCCACGAAGGGGCGAAGTCCACTATCCTGTCCCTGATAGACTTGCTTCTTTGCTGCTTTCCTGAGTCTTGTACTGCTGCAACATGCATCATAGTATCATCCGGTAACCCTCACTCAAACGTCATTTTTCTTCACAATCCTCGTACTGCATCCCCTCCATCTTCTCTTCGACCAATGAGTCAAATTAATCGAAACCACATCTTAGCCTTTTCTATTCTTGAGTTTTCTTCTAAAGAGCATATTTATTTTCAATAAACTTTGCATACATTTCTAGGGCTCCCCACTTTACCTCTTTTAACTCAATCACAACTTTGGTCTCTTTGTCTTCCACACTGCGACAACTGTTCAGGACCGGAGAGGACATCCTTTGTATGTTCCTTTTAGCCAAGATTTATAAGTTTCGTCATGCCCAGCGTCAAACCAATCTGGGGTAATAAATGTCTTTCTTCATTCGATTGGACCCTTTCCATCCCCTCGACATTTCTAAAGCGTCATCCACTGTGTCATCCCCAATATCATACACATAGGCGCCATAGTATGCCTCTGAAGGTGTTTCTTTCCTCCTCCCATATTATCGTAAAATTCTAAAGGGTGCCTAAGGTAGGATTCCCCGAATAACTGGTAGTGGAAGTAAGAGTTGTTTGTGACCCCCACAATGCCTCCCTTAATATGAAGAGCATGAGAATCCATTGGAGATCTTCTTCTCCTAGTTTAAAAAAAATCTGAGCCCGTCCTTCTCGATTACATTGATTCTCTAGAGCTTCTGCTGGTCGCGTTTGGGACAGACGTAATTGGCGTTAGATAGCTTTATTTTGGGGGCATCAACATTCTGGGAATTCTGGGTTCCTTTGAGAAGAGGTGGGGCTGGGTCAATTTGAGGTGAAATGGGGAACGGGTCGGTTCAAGGGTAAAAGGTTAGGCTAGGATTATTTGGGAATTGTTGGGTAAAGGAGTGGCTTGAAGCTAATTTGAGGAAAAAAAACATATGGGTTTTGTTGATAAGCTGGAGCGTTAAAAAAATTGAAGAAGGCCCAAGATTTTGGTCTTTTAAAATATTGAAATCAATTTAAGGTTTTGAATCTAATTGCAATTAACAAATAACCCAAATAACTTCACGTGTAACCAAATCGAATTTGATTAGCAAACTTATCTAGATCTTAGATGATATGAATCATCATTAATTAATTAGAAAATTTCTTAACTTTAACAAGACAAAATAGTTAATTTAATAATAAACTAATGACTCAAAGTGTAAACTAACAATTTAAACAAAATCAATTTAATAAAGTATTAAGTCAAACCAAAATCCCTTTAGATATGATTTTTGCATTTATAAAGTAAATGAATTTTATACAAAATTATATAAAACATATATATCATTTAAACCATAATGATATAAACTAATCAATTTAACTACAAACTAAGGATTCAAACTACAAGCTACTAAAAACGTATTTACTAAAGCGTTAAGTAAAACTTTTTTTTTGGTGAAGATTCCCGAATATTTAAATAAAAAAATCAACTAATTATATAAAAACATATAAATATTTATATCACTTAACAATTATGAAAATTGTTTAAAGCTACTTTAAAATTACTTGAAAAACATTTATTATTTTATAAGTCAACTATTTCAAACTTGTTTGAATTTTAAGAAACTCGTGAATTAATTCTACCGGGGAGGGTCAAAATTGGGTGTCAACAGTAAGACATGAAGGAAACACCCATACACCTCCTTCAATACACACCTAGGTGATTCCTAAGACTACCCATCTTAGGCTTACTCCTCTTGGGATAACAAGTCCCCACTCAATAACAAGACATTATAAGAACACCCAAAAGCTATACATAAGACAGTGCCAAAACATCCCTTTCGGAATGCGTACTTAGTAAAATGAATAGATGGAGTCTCATTCCACAACCTATCCTATGTAGTACACTCTTTTAAAAGACTTATCTCATTCAATTCAAATCAGACTCACCAAGACTCCCCTTTCGAAATGCCTACCTAGTGTAATGGATAGATAGCGTCCCATTCTACTACATACCCTAAGTAGTACAATCTTTTAGAAGACATAGTAATTTCTTTACTTTTTTGGGGGTTATCTTAACCAACATACACCATGAGATCTAAACATGGAGTCTTAATACTTCATTATTGGAGGTGTGTCCCCTTCACTTGCCTAGAGTGAGGGTTTTCTCTTAGGTTTTACTTGGCTTTCCCAATAGCTACATCTATGCGGGCACATAGTTAAGGGATAAGGAGATTGTGACTAAGTTACACATTCTATACTAATAAGGAGTACTCATCTTAAGAGGTACATTGGAATACAACTTCTCTACTCACAAAGTGTAACTATCCTTTCTTCATATCATCTTGGTACTAGGCATAACTCCTCACGAATTTTCAGCATTCTTTTCTATAGACTAAGGGATACCTAATTATTACCCCACTCAACTCATAATGGGTAGTTATCCCTAGAGGTTAAATTGTAGTACCACATCTCAACTTACGAAGGGTATCCAACCTCCATCTTATCTTAGAAAGCTCTTAGCAATAGTAAGGTTTGTACTAAACACTTCATCTTAACTAATGAAGAGTGTTCACCCTAAAACTCCCCTTCTCATTCAAAGGGTGAGTGTGTGTACATGACATAACACCTTTTAAATAAACACCACTTACTTTTGCATTGCATCTATATAAGCTTAGACCTTCATTCATCACATCACACTTTAACATACGTCACACAATCATATACTTAATTTAGGCATACTCTCTAGCCTACTTCACATAATAATCTTCATAAAAAGCATTTGCAAGAATAGCATCAATTCATATTAATTCACATATTATGTCTTTATGGCCTCATTCACAATAAACAAGTAACTTCACATTCATACAATTCAAGTAAACATCGCGACCAAAGACGGACCATACCACTAAGAGCATATCAGAATTAAAGCTAAACAAAATAACCAACTTACCCTTTAATGCAATAATCCATCACCTATAACATTTTACTCACCTCTTGATTATCCTATCCTCACACCTTTGGTATCATTTGTTTCATTATGTACATCATTTGAGGTTGGCCTCATTCATTCATTGGGAACTTTAAATTTAACCGACATAGATCATGTTAGCATCATGAAATCCATTGTCATGAAACCCCACACCGATAAGAGGTGGAATCACCAGCCAAAGTTACCCAAAACATGATAGCGTACATAGGAATTAAACCCCGCCAGATCCTTATATTTGTAGTATAGGTTCGAAGACTAGAAGATATAAGGAGATCCATACCCGGAATGCCGGAAAATATTATCTCATGAGAGTTACGTGAACCTCCGCCCTTCCCGAAAGAAGGAATCACCACTCATAAATAGTCTATCAGTCCTCAGTATAAAGTTCCATTACATTCAACTCAGACGTCATGGAAGATGGCTTATAGTATGAGGATGTCATAGCTCAATAGATCATTTCTCATCTCATCATTAGTAATAAGTGTGTTATTATCAATACATTCATCAGAGTGTTCTTAGAGATTGGTCTCTTCATTAAATTCACAGTCTCATAGGTGAGTACATTTTGGTAAAATTTACTTATGCTCATTTGAGATTGCTCTGATCTTTTACATTATCCTCATACCATGTTGTCACCACATTCATTAACATTAGAACATTTGTTCTTCATAATTAGTCACCCCTTTTTACGTGAATGTTCAATTCATCATATACCAATGCACTTGGCCATTTGTGTGTTTCACACTCTTAGTTAACCCTTCTAGGGTTTCATCATTTCATTACATAATATTTGTTTCATCATATGCGAATGCACTTGGCCATTTAGTGTTTTAACACTCTTACTTAACCCTTCTAGGGTTAAATAATTTCATTACATACATCTTAGGTTAACTTATTTATTTATTTATTTACTTTTTAACGTATGTTAGACTTATGGATCTATATATACAAGCCATGAGGCTTCATTCATAGTTCGTTTAAATGATTCATATCTTCCTATGTCTATGTAGTACAAGACTTATGCATCTTGTATGTATGACAAGATCTGAACTTCGATCTAAGTAGGAAACATTATTCTTGAACATTTAATTCACGTATGACTTATGTATCAATACGAAATTTGGGAAAGGGAACCCGGTTTTCAAATCCCTTGAACAACAGTTACATTTTTTTATTCATTTCGGTTTGATCCATATGGCTTGGGGACCCAAGTACGAGCCCCAATGCATTAATTTTATTTATTTTTCCTTAATTTCTCTCTTCATTTTTCGCTGAATGGATCTAAGAGGATGTGGGATAGAACCCCCACAACCTCATTTACTTTTTATTTTCGTTGCCTTTAAATTTCTCTCGTTTGGCCGAGGGGTTGTGGGTTCGAACACCGACAACCACCCTTTAATTTCTTTTAATTTTTCTCCTTAAATCTTCCTAGGAGGTTGTGGGTTCGATTCCCACGCCTCACATTTCTTTTCTTTAATTTTGTTTACTCTCCTTAACTTCCTAGAGGTCGTGTGTTCGATTCGCACGCCTCACATTTTTTTTCTTTTACTCTCCCTTAAATCTGATTGAGAGGTGGTTAGTTCAAATCCCACTCCTCTCTTTTCTTATTTTGTATTTTAAGTTACATTTTCCAACCAATACCATGGTTTGAATCCCCTTTACCACATTTCTTTTTACTTCTTTGTTTTCATGGTTTTTAACATGGTGAGGTCACGAGTTCAATCCTCCATGACCTCACTTGTTTTACTTCATTTTATTCAACATTTTGAACCCTCTTTGGTGACCGAAATTCATCACTAGAAGCTGGAAATTTTCTTTTAATTTTTTTTAGCATCCTCTCATCAAGTTGCACCTTAGTTCTTAGGGGAATTTCGTAGTGCATTTAGAACGTTTTAGGTGCGTCTTGATTTATTCGTTAAGGAAAGACATTATCCCTCAAATCATCAACATTTCAACTCATTTGAACATCACATTTACATCAACATGCGTACATGAAATATAAATAACAATCACGCCATTTCAAGTCCTAAACCATGAACAATAGCCACGGCTACACACCATACACACGTATTAACATTTCCGGAAACATCAACATAATTCACATAATTCCAAACATACATATAAAGAAATAATCATCACGAAAACATGTTTCATCCCTAGTTTTCTACCAGCAAACATAACCAACCTATGATTAAATGGGAGCTAGTGACAGGGACATGAAACGGGGAACAATCCTAGTTTTATAATGAATGTTCTAAACCTTAAGGAGTCTCTTGGGAAAGGGACAAAGAGATAAGAAAACCCACACCTTTTTGACGTTAAACTCTTACTTTCTTCCCAAAAATTTCAACCAAGAACACGTCTAAGCCTCCTCAATATCAACTCCACTTGAATGACAACCTCCCTTAGCCTAGTGTGCGATTAACATTTGTTTTCTTGTGATTTTGTATGAGTTCTTCAAGGGTGAAGAACTTGGTTTATTTTCCTTCTTTTTAAGATTATTTTGGAAGATAAAAAACGTGAGAAAAATAAGAGATATTAAGCTTGAGAGTGGAGAGATAAACGTGAGAGAGTGGGAGTTGTAGGAGGCTTATGAGTCTAGTTTTAGGACTTAGTCAATAAGGTTTTGTTTATTTAATAAAAATCTAATTTTTGTTTTATGTCAAATCCGCAAATGAAAAATAATTATTAATTAATCATATTAATTCAATATCTTAAATATAAAATCACTTTAATTCATTGCTTCAACCGAGGTTCGAAACCTGGTGGAGCCAGACTTCACTTCAAGAGCCCAATTTCGGCCCTCTCTCCCAAAAATACCCCTCCACCTTATTAATTAAATAATTAATTATATATTTAGGGTAATTACGGTACTACCCTTATCCTAGAAAAAGAGCATTTTACCCCTAGACCCTCAAAACCTACGATTTTTCCTTTTTATATCTGGTAAAGACTCCTTCAACTAAATCTTCGTATTCGCGAGCCCTACTTGGTTGGAACAAACCTTTCGAAGCTCAACTAACTCCCTAAGTTTAGTTGGCTTGGCTGTAAAAAGGGTTTAAAGGTTTGGTTCTACGCGCATCAATCCGTGTGAATCCTGGTCTAATAATTGGCATTTCTATACACATTAGACATTACTTAGTATATACATTTTTAGGGTTGTTACTTTATCCCCCTCTTAGGAACTTTCATCCCCGAATGACACAACTCTTTACTAGCAACAAGCCACTCATCCATTGAACATAGTCATACACAAGCAATTCAATACTTTTCATTGGTGAATATCTCATTCACCTATTAGCATGATGGTGCACATCCTTGAAACCTACTAGTGGTTTCACATTAATAGACTAAGGAACTCTTTCCTAAACTAGTCTCATCAAAGAATACAACATAAGTAAACATAAAAATCATACAAATCAATAGCCAATATTATGTCTCAAACATATTGACCTCATACTAGTGAATACACACCATACACAGTCAAATACTTGAAGGACTAATTGAGGCTACTCACCCAAGACTTCACCAGAGTTACCTTTCCCTGCACCCCCGAAGAATCGTTGCCTCCGTGGAGCCTCTTCACTTGGACCATTAGGCTGAACCCTTTCCTTCCCTTGTTCTCGACTTCTCCTATTAAGAAAATCCTTCACCATGTGACCCGGTTTGCCACAATTGTAACAAGAGTTAGTGCCCATCATACACTCTCCTCCATGGAGTTTGCCACACTTCCTACAATGTTGTCTTTCCTAAGGTGTATCAACTTCATTGTTTCTCTTAACTCTGGACTCGGAATTCCTATCATAGTGAACCTTGGATGAAATTGACTCCCCTTGGTGGTAGAGTCTCTTCTTAAACCTACGCTTATCCCTTATTTCATTACTACTCTTCTTGAAAAATTCTCCTGAGCATGCCTTGACCTATTCCCTGCCATAATGTGCTTCCTCTTTCTGCTTCCCTTCACTTGCTGGACATGGACCATAAGCCTGGAAAGGTCCATGTTGTCATGAATCATAGCTTCCCTACACTCCTCCTCGAGATCCTCAGCAATTCCTGTCAAGAATCTACTCATCTAATCTCTGTTGTTAAACACAAGAGAAGTGGAATACCTGGATATTATAACAAACTTCAGGGAATACTCCCTACCTGTCATCTAGTTCTGTTTAAGGTTGATAAAATACTCAACCTTGGCCTCTCTCATCTCCTTTGGAAAATCTCTCTCAAGGAAGGCTGTCTTAAACATCTCCCACGTGACAAGAACTCCACCCGAATCTCGGCTATCCTGCAATATCTTGCACCAAGTCTATGCAATGTCCTTGAGTTTATAGGAATCCAGCTCATCCTTCTCATTATCTGTGGACCCAATGGCCACCCAAATCTTGTCTAACTCATCCATGAATTCATAGGGATCCTCTAATGTCTTGGAATCTGTGAAAATAGGAGTATTCATCCTTGTAAAGTCTCGTAGCTTGTCAGCCATGCTACGTACCAATGGGTTTACCCTTTGATTATTCTACTGGTTGACCTGGGCAGTCATGGTATGATCTTACATTGTGATAGCCTGTTCCATCTGGACTAGAGATTCCCTCACCGCAACATCAGTCAACCCAGCAGGTTTACTAGCAGGGCTACTCCTTTAGCTGGAGCCTGGGGTGGAACTTGATTGGCCTTAGCAGCTGCTACTCCTCTCCTCTGATCAATAGATCTCCTAGTGCTCATTCTCTGAAAACAACATGGATTTGATGTTATACATGCTCATAACACCAAGAAGTCAAACATTTGGAAAGGCATGATAAGATCAGAAAAAGGGAAATTTTTCTACGCATCATGCAGTCTATAATCCATGATAGTGGTGCACTTCACTACCATGAATTATAAACTACTCATTGTGGTTAATGTAAGATTATCATCCTCGGAATTTAACCTAGTTCTTTGATACAAACTTTTTTACGACCGCAATCTAGACTACAGAAGAGACCGGCGTTGTTGACCTCTCAGAGGTCGCAGAAAAGCCTACATACGTCATTCTTACTTCATATAGGTTAATTTTAGCGGAAAAGTTAAAACTTTTTCCTAACATGCTTACTAAACATTCAATTACATGTATAATTGTTAACCATCAACCATCTAACATTAAGATCATCAAATGAAAGAAGCTGTTTACTATAACGATAAAGATGAACTTGCCAAAATGGCACCAATACATTGTCTGAACAAAAACGGGAAAGAAACGCTAGTGGAACATACTCAACTAGCTCAATCCTACAACTACGATAGTATGTAAATGGGCAAGCATCCTCGATAGCATGAGGGCCTACCAAGTCTTGATTAATGCTTTATGTCCAGATAGCTGCATCGTTGATCCTGTAGCTCTAGCGTCCACCTGTGCCTGCACCTAAAAGTTTAGAGTTCTATAGGGTTAGTAAGCACTTGTACTAAGTATGGGTATATGCAAGCACAAACCAAGGACATGCATGATTAAGAATAGCTCTTTCCTAGAAACATGATCATAGCAGGTCAAGTCATTTGACTTGCCAAATTGAGATTAGGAAAGTGAGTGAACTTTCAAAATTTGGATTAGTAAAGTTTATGAGCTTTCCAAATTTGTATTAGGAATGTTATGGCATGAGAGAAACATGCACCATCATACATTACATTTTGCACACAGCACACAACAGCGTACAGATAGCACATATCATAATTTATGTAACACATAATGTAGTTCATATCATTTATTCGTATGCCATGAGACTCTGTAATCATGGACTTGACATTAAGACTTCCCAGAATGAGGGCTCAACATATTGGACCTCAACTAGGGAGTCTACTTTAGCAAAAACAAAGTCTGCTTATTTTATTATACATACTTCATTTCAATTCATTCATAGGCCAGTGTAAACACCAGCTATTACTAGGATGTAGTTTAATACTTCCATCGGGTTTGTTGTGAAATTACCAAGAATGACCTAATGGCCTTACTTGAGTCTAACTCACCTCTTGATTATCCTATCCTCACACCTTTGGTATCATTTGTTTCATTATGTACATCATTTTAGGTTGGCCTTATTCATTCATTGGGAACTTTAACTTTAACATACATATATCATGTGATCATCATGAAATCCAGTGTCATGAAACTCCACACCGAAAAGAGATGGAATCACCGCCCGAAGTAACCCAAAACATGCTAGCGTAAATGGGAATTGAACCCCGCCAGATCCCTATATTGGATGTATAGGTTCAAAGACTAGGATATATAAGAAGAGGCATACCCTGAATGCCGGACAGTCTCATCTCATGAGAATTACGTGAACCTCTACCCTTCCAGAAAGAAGGCATCACTGCTAATAGCTAGTCTATGGTGCTCAGTATAAAGTTCCATTACATTCAACTCATACGTCATGGAAGATATGAGGACATCATATCTCAATAGATGATTTGTAATCTCATTAGTAGTTCTTAGATGTTAATGAGACCAGTGTCACACATTCTAACACCTTCATTCGTGAGTATTCTTTTAACAAATTAGCTTTTGTGTAAGTAAGACTTTTGTCACTTCCTTTAACACCCCATTCTGGTCACTTACTTAATTTAAACACCTTTAATTATGTTATAACTCACGTTGCTTACTTACTTTACTGTAGTAGCTTCATATCACTATTTATGAACGATGAGGACTTCATTCAACGAGTTTCATGTGTTCATAGTTCATTCTTGTGGAGCACGTTGGGAGTTTTACCAATGAATGTGATTCCCTTGGTTATGGATTCATTGATATTACTTTTGAATTAATTAATATATATTTGATATTCTCACTAGACAATAATTGGCATATGATTAGTATTGGCTCAAGATTTGGGATGGTAGACTAGCAAATTCATTCTGTTTGGCATAAGAAAATTTTTACGTATGTTCATATTTAAATTGACATATGTACGAACACTTATCCAATATTTTAATAATTTACATAATTTCGTAGACATTAACATACATTCATTTTGACATAATAGATTTAGACAAGTTTATTGGAACCAGATAGCCAATTTATTCAAGATATGATTTCATAGCTGTCTTTGAGACAAATCTTAGTTTATGGATTTTAGTGTCATCTTTTAAGAACATATTGTATAGCATTATATTAACATTTGATGGATTTAACATCTTCATAAAATCACAACAACATCAAGTCCACATTCAACCAAAGAAACATATTCACTTAACAAATCACAAACATAACTTAGAGTATTATCGATCCTTAATTATCATGATAAGATTAATTTTACGCAATAACAAGTTCATAAGTTCATTCGATAGTCATCATTCAAGAACGATACATGTTAATAACAGCAAGCACCACATACCAAAAACATTATCTCTAACCTATTCAACATTGAAATCGAAAAGGATACTAGGGAAGGGAAGTTCCACGAGAACGACGGGAAAAACCCTAGTTTTGAAAAATCTTTTTTATTGTTCGAAGGAAAATACTCTTGGAGAAAGAATTAAAGGATATAAACCCATACCTTAAACTCAATCTACGATTACCATCTTGAACGAAAACTTGGAGAAATCTTTAAATCGCCTAGGAGAATTAATGGAATTTTCTAGTTTTCTTTCCCTCGCTTGCTTACTATTTTGCGTGCCTTTTTTTTCTATGAGTTTGAACGTTATTTTTAGTTTTAAGAACTTATATTGAATTATACAACTTAGTTTTAGTAAGTTAATTTGATAAACTAACTAACCAATTAAAAAAATGCCCCGCCTAAGTTGAGTAAACATAGGAGAATATAACACTTAGTCAAATCTGGAAATTGGTGTTTAGTAGGGTTTGGGTCAAAATTTTGACTTTATATTAATTAATTTAATCCTTAATTTAATTAATTTACATACCTAGGGTAACTACTAAAGTACTCTCAAGTCATTTAAAACAAAATTAACACTTTTGGAGCATCCTAGGTTAAGTACTATGATGTTTCTTGTATTGTACTAGGTTAGTGTAAGAATTTTGTTAAAATAATTAATTAAATTTCTAATTTACTTAATTAGGTTACCTAACGGAATTACTAATGTACCCTTAAGTCTTTAGGACCATAACCATTCCTTTGAACCATCCTAGGTTAGGTACTAGGTTGTCTTTTTCTAATTTAAACAAAAATCTGGAAATCTCTTTGTGATTTCGGTTTTTCCCCTTTAAATTAATTAATTAATTTTATAAATTAATTAATTAAGTAGACTAGGATAATTACTAAAGTATCCCTAGGTTATTATTATTTTTTAGTAATGGCATTGGAATAACCAATACTCCTGGAACATTTATGGATTTGTTGAACAAAGTGTTCAAGAAGTATTTTAACTTGTTCTTTATTGTATTTATTGATGATATCCTCATCTACTCTATAAATGAGGAAAAATATGAGAGTAATTTGAGGGTTGTCCTATGAACTCTCAAGAATCGCCAATTATTTGCTAAATTCAGTTAGTGCAAATTTGGGTTGAAATAAATTGATTTCTTGGACATATAATATCTACTGAAAGGATCCAAGTGGATTCTAAGAAAATAGAAGCATTGAAACAATTGCAGAAACCTAACTTTCCTATATATATATATATATATATATATATATATATATATGAAGTTTCTCGGTCTAGCAGGTTATTACAAAAGTTTCGTGGAAACATTCTCATCCATAGTTTCTCCATTGATCAAATTGACTAAGAAAAAGGTCAAGTGCCAGTTGTAAGATGATTTTGTTGAGCAAAGCATTTCAGAATCAAAAACTAGCTTGACTATAACTTCTATCTTCACTCTACCAGAAGTTTAGACAGTTATATTATCTATTGTGATGCATCAAGGGTAGGCCTTGGGAGTGTGTTGATGCAACGAGGTAAGGAAATAGAATATCTTTCAAGAAATGATAAGGTTCATAAGAAGAACTATCCCACAAATGACCTCAAGCTTGCAACAATGGTGTTTGCACTAAATATTTGGAGACACTACTTGTATAGTGTTCACGTAGATGTTTCATAGACCATAAGATCCTTCAGTATGTCATCACCTTGAAAGATTTTAATATTCGCCAATGAATGGGGCTTACCTTCCTTAATAATTGAATATTAGTGTGCAATACCGCCTTGATAAGGACAATGTAGTAGTGGATTCTCTTAGCAGACATTTATGGGTAGTGTGGCACATATTCACGAAGATAGAAAAGATCTAGCGAAGGATGTTCACATACTTTTTCTCCTGGGATTTTCTCTTATCAACATATTAGATGGTGGTGTAATAGTTAAAAATAGGTACGAATCTTTTTGGGAAGTGGGGCGTGTTGAAAAGAAAGACACTTATCCGAAATTTCTTGAGCTAAATGGTGCAATCCATCAACAGAGGGTTGAGGTTTTCTTTCAAAGGAGAGATGGTGTGATTCATTATTAGGGTCGATTATGTAATCCTAAGGTGGGTGAGTTGAGACAACAGATCTTTGCATAACCACATAACTCCTCATATTCTATTCATCTAGGAGCGACTAAGATGTACCATGATTTGTGGCAAATCGATTGGTGGAATGGTATAAAAAATGATATAGCATATTTTGTGGCTAAGTGCCCCAATTTCCAAAAAGTCAAGGTGGAAAAATAGAAAACCAGAGATATGACACAAGATATTTACATTCCTAATTTGATGAAGGAATTAATCAACATGGAATTCGTTACACGTTTAGCTCGCAATCGTAGACAACATGACTTTATTTGGGTGATTGATGACCGAGTTAGTAAATCTTCCCAATTATTGGAAGCAAAGACTTCAAATTCGGCGGAGGACTACATCATGATTTTAATTGGTGTGGTTTTTAGGTTTAATGAGGTCTTTTCCCAAGTACCCTCTCAACCTATGCCCGAAATCCCAGAGACACATTTATACTATACTAAGGTCCTATTACCCCCCCTGAACTTATTTTATATGTAATTTTCTACCCCTTTTTAGCTTATGTGGCACTAGCTCGAAAAAAAGTCAACCATTGTTGGGCCCACAAGATAGTGCCACGTAAGCTAAAAAGGGGTAAAAAAATATTAATAAAATAAGTTCAGGGGGGTAATACGACCTTAATATAGTATAAGTGTGTCTCTGAGATTTCGGGCATAGGTTTAGGGGGTAATTGGGCATTATCCCTAGAATTTTAAGCCATATTTGGTGTCACTTTATAGTGAGCTCATTCACATTACAGTGAGCAAGTTTTTCTTTACAATGAACTTCTTCTTTTAACTCAATAACCTCCCACGTAACCCTCTAGTAATGCTTGGTGGAATGCATCATCTTAAGGACACAAGGAAAACCATAACTACAATTTATATAAGTGAACACATACCATCATAGAAGTGTAATACCTCAAAGACACATTTAAGCCAATACAATAAGCATATTACAGTAATCTACATCAACTTGCACATATTCTAACTTCACTTCACATCAATTCATTAGAAGCCATTACTCACAATACTACTCCAAGTCTACTAGTGCAATGTATATATGAAGCTCCCCAAACTCACACATACTTAGTAAAACTATTATAATACCACAAGCATTAACATCAAATTCATACATCAACATAGCAAGCGAGGACATCTTCATTCATGTCAACAACCTTTATCATGTAGTAATTATGACCAATCTAGTGCATATAAGGACAAGATCACATTACATAGACTCATACCATGCACTTCTTCATAACAAGTAAATAAATACTACCATGCCATGCATAAATACATAACCATAATCATATAGATTACATCATCTTCCTAGAACTCTCTAAGGTGCCACTTGTGCAATGTCTAGGTGGGTAAATTACATCCACCTATCCTAAGTATCCTCCCTTAGGTCATCCTAGTTAGGGTCTTAGTCATTTAGTTCCATTGTCAATTTTAATTTAGGTAAAGTTAGCCTTAACCGACACTAAGACCATGGGTGCTAAACATGGAATTTGGTGTTATATAGTCTTACAAAATTCGATGGTGTTATTACCTAGCCAAGGTAGAACTTTAACACATGCTAGCATACTAAGTTAATTCACTTGCTAGATCATATGTGGCAAGAAGAGTGTATGGAACTAAGAGATATACAAAACCATCTACAAGGGCATTGTCATTGGAGCCTCATGTCATGAGAAAACATGGGTGAAACTTCCTCAAAGGGAAGCCACCACCTCATGTGGAACCATAAGTAAATATTCCTCCAAGGGAAGTCAAACCTTATGGGGACCTAATGGTGAATCTTCTTCCAAGGGAAGTCAAAACTCTATGAGAAACCAATGGTGAATATTCCTCCATGGGAAGCCAACACCTCTCATTGTAAAGTTCACTCGGTGCTAAGTTAAGTTTCCTTTTTATTCAAAGCCTTTAGCTTTACCTAAATCATTTTTGGGGTCTTACATTCTCCCCCACTTGGACAACATTCCTCCTCAAATGACACTTGCCACTCTCAGAACACTTCCAAGAGTAATGATTCAATTAGAAACTCATAAACATTCCATATAGAACACAATCAAGATGAACACATTAATTTCACATCATTAAGAGAATAACAACACAATAAGAAACTAGAAAACATTCTATAACTCATCATGCTATAAAACTCATATGTTTCATTCCAAATAGAAAAATCTCATTTTATATTTAATATCATACTTATATAAATCAATTCTAACCACATTACAACAATTTTAGACAAACGAATCAATTAGTCAAATTTCTAAAAATTCACAGTGAACTGGCAGTGTGCATTACAATGATTTGAGCATTTTTTTTAAAAAATGCAATTTCTAGGCAATTTATGATATAGACATGCTAATATTCAAGGTAAAATCATATAAACATATTTTATAACATAATCATCTCTTCATCAAATACACAATGCAAGAAGTTAACGAAATTCAATTTCAACCAAACAATAATCAAACATGCATTTCATAAGGAGAAACATAGGAACTCAAATTCCATAAAAGGTTAAGGGCAACTCACTCCTAACAAGCGTTACCCTTCACCATACTCCCCCGCTTAGGAAAACACATTCTAAGGTCAACATAACATTTACAATAAGAAACTCTCTCAAGTCAACTTAAACCATACTAATACTTTTTTACCCAACTCTATCTCATGGATACTAAAGGCTATCAAAGGTCTCATTATGTATCGACTATATCCCCCTTACTTGGAGAACTCACCTTTACTCCTTCAAATCCTATCATCCCACTTCCAATGGTTGGGATCTTAACAACATCAAAGTATCTTAACAACTAATCCTTCACATTCTCACTCTATATCTTACATTTCTCTACAACTTAACTAACCCTTCAAAAGGTACCAAGCCATTCTAAGGTCAAAATTACCATCTATCACACCTCATCTAACAAGTCACATCTCATATTTTCTCTCCCTCAACAAAAACTTCATGAAGTCACCCTCTAGGAAAAAAATATAAGAGAAACAAGGGAAAGGCACAATATACAAAACTCTTAGGCACGATTAGATGAATGAAGAAGTGAAACTTTTCCTAGCACCCAATAGCCTCTTATTTATAATGTGGCACGCTTCACATTATAAACAAGACTCTACTAGATATGGTTCATACGACAAATAAGACACTCCCTAAACCTTATGCTCTGATACCAAGTTTGTCACATCCCACAAGTACACCCTAGAAGTTACAGTATCCTTGTGATGTCACACGGCAAATGAGACTTCAAGAAGTCCCATCTAACTTGTATCATTCATTGCATAATAAGCATAACTAAAATGAGTTAAAATTTAAAACTTTCTTCACACACGAAGAACTCTTTAATAAACAATACGCAAGCGGGAGACTTTCATTTAAAAAATTAGAACTATAAAACATCTCATTGAACCATTTGGACTTTAGAGTTTACAACACATGGGACTAATCCTATACAAGACATAAAATAAAGAATTAAGACACAAAGGAACATGTGCCTATTATCCTCGAATCGATGAGGACTCACCAATACTTCATCTTCAACCCTTAGAAACCTATCCATCGTTCATACCGCATCAAGATTCCTTTTCCCTAAACTTAAGTAAAAAAGTAAAAGAAGGGGTTAGGACATTAGATGTACTAAGTGTGGACGCCATGAAAAAAACCATGAAAAAGGGACGTTTAGTAATAAACATGCTTTTAATGAATTTCAATTACAACATCATACTATCATCATAAGAACAACATTTAAAAAACTTAGAAACACATAGAAAATCATTTAGGCAAAAAGTCACATTTTAAACAAATAATACAGGGAAGTCACTTCACTTCACTTTAAACCCCCTTTAGCATGTATTCTTCTCACTCAAAGTGGTCCTAAGATTCACTTATGTCACACCAAGAGAGACCGCCCATACACCCACTCTAGATGTTCCTAAACGACCCTTAAGATTACTTAAAATGACTCATATACACACTTAAGAAACATTAACATAAGAACATGTTATTCTCCTACCAAGGTGACTCTAAGGTTCACTTGAGTGAGTTGTGAAGTGACCGCCCATACAATCCCTTACGCACGCACTTAAGAGATCCTATACACTCCCTAAAATATAATCATTCTAATTTAACACATTAACATTTAGTTGATATGAAATTCTTCTTCCAAAGGCTACCAAAAGACTTACTTAAGTAAATCAAGAAGATAACGTCAATAGTGACCTCTTCAAGATTACCTAATTCTTAGATCATGTCTACATAATCAACAAACTTCCCTAACTAGAGTCATTCTTAAGACTTATCTAGGTATGATAAGAAGTGACCATTCCTATGCCCCCTTCACAACTTAACTTGACAATCCTTAATTACTCTAGATAACTACTACCTCATTTTAACATACTTCCTTAACTTGAGTCATTATATTCATTAGTCAATTAAGAGACATTCATCACATAAATGAAATTCAAGTTATGGTCTTATACAAGACCAAGGGACTCAAAATAACATCTGCAAAGCCTATTGTGCAATGTCTAGATAGCATCCCATACCACAACCTAAACTTCATAGATCTTCTCAAATGCTAGTAGGTATCCCACATGATTAGAATAGGCAATAACCGACATAGACCATGTTAGCAACTCATGGAATCTATATTTCTAACCTACTCCGATGAGGGTGTTCTACTTGCCAAGGGTAGAACTAGGTCATATCCCATGTAGGCACATGGTTAAGGAATATGAAGGGCGTGCTTTGCATTCTAGTCTCATACTTAACTAGAACTACATCCCTTTTCTATATTCAGTCTGTGCTAGCCTTAGTTCTCATACAGTAATTAACATCATAGGTTCATATAAGAGGGTTCCATAATTAGTTCATAACCAAATCACATTTACCCTACCAAAGAGGTCTTTTTGGGCTGCCTTTCAATGGAGAGAAGAAGCTCGTTATGACTTTCCTAAGGTTTGATATGATGTTGTTCCAGCCAATGAACCTTAAGTCCACCATCCTTTACTTTGAATGATACCATTACGGCTTTCGACTTCAATATACATAACCTTACCACTAGGTTCAAGGTTTCACATAAAAGACCCTCTTAGCATTATTCAAGGTCACATATAAATTATATATTCAAGACTAAGAAACTTAAGCATCCTATGTAAATAAATCACACATTCATAACCATAAATGTATCAAGTAAGGGACACAAATCAATCAAGACAAGACACCACATACTTCACCTTAACACATATTACTAGCCATTCTATAAGCACATAGGAATAACCATTATCATCTTTAAGTCATCCTACACACTACCATATAATCATCAATATAACTATTATAGACAAATATAGTCATGTAGGAACAACCATACAACAACCCTAAGACTACACATAGAAGCTCATAGTCATAGCTCACATGATTTCTTAACATACATGACAAGAACACATACTTTCATATTCCTTCATATATAGATAGATATACTCATATTTAACATAAAACAACCATACAAAAACATCATAGTATTTCAAGTAGTGCCAAAAAGGCCATGATCATCATATTTCATATAGTAACGCAGACAAGGCCACGTCAATTGCAATTAAAACACAGAACACCGCCACCATAAGTGGACCAGACCAATCCAAACATACTTGAAGTTTAACAAACATCAAAATAAAGGAAATATTGAAGCATGCCCCACTCCATCATACCACTTCGATTTCAAGGCTAAATTATCCAATTCGATATTACAAGGCCCTTACCCAAGGCCATAATCAACAACACAATACAATTATATTGATACTCAATGAAAATAGGTAAATCATTAAATAATTATCAATCTAATACAACCTATATATCAATTATAAATAATTATTGCATTATTATAAAGCCCATAGAAAATTACATTAGAAAATCATAAGCCTTAAGTCAATATAGATTCAATAAGCTTAGCATGCAATAAATCTAAGATTATCCATTACTCAATTAATCAAATTACAACAGCCTATGCACCATACATACATAATCTATACATGAATCAACAACTCATAACAATCTACACATGAATTCATAAATATCAAAGCATAATAAATTAACCCATATTTTAGTGATATTTAGAGATTTGACAAGATAAAGGGTTTATGGAGAATTTCAATTGAAAACATCAATAAACATCAATAACATCATATTTTAACGTTTGGAAACCATTTATGCAAGAACCCAAGACTTAGAGTAGAAATTGGACTTTTTCATCTTTTTGAAATCTTTGGAAATCATCTTTGAAATTGGCTGTAAGGTGATAGAAAGCCTTAGATAAAGAACTCCCATAACTTATTTGAATAATCCAAAGCTAATTGAGGAAGAAACTCCATTGAAGACCCATCTTCACTTTAAACTCACATGGAGGTTTTTGGATATTTTCTAAGTGTTTTGGGTGTGTGATTTTGAAGAATGAAATCTTCCATGTGATTACACATTATATACTTAGTTAAAATACAAAAAATACCCTTAATAAACCGCCAATGACTTAATTTAGAAGTGGGGTGCATTTACCAATTCACCCCTTAATTAGCAGCAGCAGCTGCGCAGGAATTGGTTGCACATGACGCCTGCCCTTGACGGGGAATTACAAGCATTACGGGGCGTCACAACCCTCCGTCGTTGGTACACTGGCTGCCCAAAGTTCCTCTTTTCACCCTTGGCCATGTCCCTCACGACGGACCCTTGGATGGGGCGTCACTGCCATCCTTCGTTCGCTACAGTGGCTGCACAAAGTTCCTCTTTTCACCCTTGTCTAAGTCCCTTGCAATGGGACCGTTTGATGGGGAGTCACAGCCACAACTTTCCATTGAATGCTCCGTTGCCAGGGTCTGCCTAGAAGAGCCTGCAAACTGACTTTGGGTCCTTCCTTAAAGACACTTTGGTGGTCCTTAGGATTAATTTTCTGAAAGTTTCCAACCCAAATATGACCGTCTATAAGTTTAACACCTTTCACATGAATTTCATCCAAAACTAACACGTAGAACTCCGCAAAACTCGCTTAGACGTACAAGGTCAACTCAAGACATATCATTCGAACGTCATGGACGTTCTTTGTCATTTGTCCTCCAAACATCACGAAACTTGAAACACTGACTTTAAACACCATATAAACTTCTTTGAGAACAATATAAGCTCATGAATCTCATATAAACACATAAAACCACATATGAGGCACTTAGGTGACTTAGTCATCGAACGTCTTGGTCGTCCCTTGACGTTTGACTTCCAACGCACTTAAGCTCTTAACTACTGCCTCAAAATAAAATTATAGACCAAATTAGGACCTTATATCACCATTTCAACAACATTTAGGCTCTACGTTTACCTAAATAATTTTCGGGGTCTTACACATATCATGACCCATTCATGTATTTCATATAAAGACACACCAACACTTCCCCCAAATGTTTAACTGTGCAATGGATAGGTGATGTCCCATTCCACCACATACCATATGTAGTAAGCCCTTAAGAAGACATAGTTCATTTACATACATTTGTGGGGGCTAGCTTTAACAAACATAAACTATGAGAGCTTGACATGGAATCCTGGTACTATTTTTACCGGATGAGGGATCCCTACTTGCCTAAGGATGGGTAATAATATTTGGCCTTTACATAGATTCTTCAATAGATACACCTACGTGGGCACATAGTTAAGGGATAAGGAGATAGCTACTAAGTAACTCATTCTCTACTAACGAGAAGAACCCATCTCAAGAGGTACATTGGATACAACATCTCTACTCACGAAGTATACCCACCCCTTCTTCAAATCCTCTTGGTGATAAGAATAACTCCCCCATAGAGTCTTAAACATCATTGACTATAGGTTAAGATATTACTATTGAACACCCATGTCAACTCACGAAGGGTATCAAACTTCCAACCTATCTTTGAAAGATCATTCGAAATAGTGGGGTTACTACTAAACACTTCATCACTATTCATGAACAGAATTCACCCCAAAATCCCCATTTTCATACTTAGAAATAGTAGGAATGGTCTAAAAACTTCATCTCTACTCATGAAGAAAATCTACCCTAACATCCCCTATTTTTCATTCATTGACTTCATTCATGCATTCAAGTGTCTGTGTGTGAGTACATGTGAGCACATCATTCACATAATGATAATTATTCACAACATTGACTTCTAGATATAGTCAAAACTCACATGTACTCCAATTATGTTATCATTTTTCTCATATCAAATACATGGTTTAGACATAAACCCTTCTAGATACTCATTTCAATCTTTTAACTCATACCTTACACATACACATCAAAATTATCACTTCATTTCAAATAGCACGCCTTCAACACAATTATCACAATACACATATAAATTCATATATTTGAAGTAAACACCACCACCAAAGGTGGACCATACTACTCAAGAATTACTTCAACATAACTTAAGCAAGATAACAACTTACCCTTCATCCAAGCCTTTACCACCTATTCACAATTTATCAAATAATCTATCAATAAATAGCCCATAGGGAAGTAGCTAAAACTCCATAAAACCACCAAGAAACAATAACTTAGGCATTATCTAATCATGCTCACTTAACCCATTTCATAATCTGAATGTTGATAAAAAGAATAAACATAATTCCATTGGGGTTTTGAAATTAAGATCATCATTTAAAACTAAGATCAACTCATCCCTCCATTGCTTAAACCACACTTGTGCCACATCATTTAGTTGATAAGCAGCTAGTTTGGATTTCTCTCTTGGAGTCACACCCATGGGATCCACCACCTTGAATACCTCATTTATAAAGCCTTGTGGATTTTCATCCACCTTAGTGCCATGGAAAGTAGGAGGATTCATCCTCATGAAATCCCGGATTCTAGAGGCGGGAGTACTTACATGTGGTAGAGGTTGAGGTCCAACTTCTAGACTAGCTTGGGCAACCACATGATTAGTGACGACTTGAGCTTGAGTTATGATGAGTTGGGTCATGACCCTAAGTGCAGCCCTTTTCTCCACATTACTAATATTCTCTTCAATGTAGTGATCTTGAGGATCTTGGGGCATTGTAGGAATTTGCGACACGTGAGGTCCTTGAGGTTCCAGAGGGGGAATTGCCTCATTCACATCCTCTTAGTCAACTATAGCTACTTGCTTATTCCGAAGAGGAATTCTTTCACTAGCCACTTCTCCCTCCTCCCTTCTAGCGGGTGTCCTCCTTGTATTCACATCCTATAAAAATAAGAGAAGAGGTTGACAAGAGGAACTTATAAAACTCAACTCTAGGTCACGACACTAGAGTAATGAAGAAAGTGAAACTTTTATCATCCTATAGACTCTTACTGTGGGTGTGTTGCAACTCACACTGATGACTAACACTCTACTAGACGCGTCTTATGAGACTTTTAGATCCTAAATTGTTTCCCATAACCTTATGATTTAATGCCAAGTTTTTTATGACCCAAAAGTATACCCTAGAAGTTAGGAAAACCCTTAGGTCGGAACAAGTCGTGCTTGACGTCTCAGAGGCCTTGCACATGCCTCTTAGATATCATTCATTGCATAATAATATGAAAAGTAGTGCAGAATTTAAAACTCTTCACAAGAAATAATAATAAGGAAACCATATTTTATAAATACTAAGGATAGTGTCATCGTCATATGCCAACAAAAATACATGACATAAATATCTTAGGTACATGACCCTTTACATTGAAATAAATACATAATAAGTCTTTACAAGTCTTAAGAGAAGAACTTGAAGAAACATAGACTATGCCATAGAATATATGAGGACAAACTTTGTATTGAGAGAGTCGATTTGCAAGCTTGCCTTCTAACCTTCAACTTGCCTCCAACCTATACTTTTAGAGTATAGAAAAGTATGGGGTTAGTAAAAGCATTGTACTATGTATGGAATATGCAAAATCATGCAAAAAGGAATAATTTAGTTGAAACATACAACTAATGATATTTTTTTATAAAATCCTTGATGAATTAAGTTACAAAACATCATATAGTATCATGATTTCACACACAAGCTAAAAATTTAATTTTTCTTAACGTAGGAGCATACTTACAGTAAACACAAAAATACCACATGAACTACTCATAATTGAAGTTATTCCAAGGTTCCCCTAAGTAAGACATAAGGAATTTGCCCAAACAATCTCCTCCATACCTACTTAAGAGATCCTTAAGACATCTAAGGATTAGCATACTTCATGTGATTCATATAAGTCACATTCAATATCAAAGACACAATTGAAACATACATATACTTAGGAATTTCACATAAGAACCATCCTCCAAGTGAACCCCCAATTTACACATGGTGTAATGTGAAATGAGTAACCAATATTACAACTTCCATGCAGTGCTCCTTAGGAATAATCTTAGAATAGGAACATAACATTCATCACATACTAATCTTTTATCATGTAAGTCATAACATCAACATGCTTCCTTAGAATTAAACATAAAAACACATTACTTTCATTTGCATATTATGACCCATTCAAATATTTTATATAAGGACATACCAACACTCCCTCCAAATGTTTACTTGTGCAATGGATAGGTAGTATCCCATTCCACCACCTACCCTAAGTAATACGCCCTTAAGAATACTTACTTCATTTGCATACATTTGTGGGATCTAGCTTTAAGTGACACAGACCATGATATCTTTACATGGAATCCCTGTTCTACCCTTAACAGATAAGGTATCCCTACTTACCTTAGGTAGGGTCATATTCTTTAGCCTTTACACGGATTCTCCAATAGCTACACCTACGCGGGTGCATGGTTAAAGGATAAGGAAATTACTACTAAGTATCTCATTGTCTAATAACAAAGAGCACCTATCTTAAGAGGTACATTAGATATAACATCTCTACTCACGATTTGTACCCACCGCTTCTTCAAATCCTCTAGGTATAAGCATAACTCCCCCACAGAGTCTTAAACATTAATTGACTTCATGTTAAGAAATAACTATTGAACACCGCATCTCAACTCACGAAGGGTATCCAACCTCCAACTTATCTTGTAATGCTCATTGGGAACAGTGGGTTTGCTACTAAACATTTTGACTCTACTCACGAGGAGTGTTCACCCAGAAATTTCCCTTTTTGATACATAGAAATTTTAGGGATGGTATAGAGACATCATCCCTAATCACGAAGAGTGTTTATCCTTAAATCCTTTTTTTTTCATTCATTGACTTTATTAATGCATTAAAGTGTGTGTGTGAGTATATGTGAGCACATCTTTGACGTAATGACCATTACTCACAACATTGACTTGTAGATATGCTAAAAATCACATGTATCCCAATTCAAAAATTATCATACTTCACATATCAAATACATAATTCATTTAGAAATGAACCCTTCAAGATACTTATTTCAACCTTTTAACGCATACATTGCATATACATATCAAAATTATCACTTAACTTCACTTATGATGCCTTCAATGACATTATCACAATACACATATAACTTCATATATTTCAAGTAAACCCTGCTACCAAAGGTAGACCATACAACTCAAGATTTATTTCTACATAACTTAACAAAGATAGAACAACTTACCTTTCATGCAAGCCCTTACCACCTTTTATGAATTTATCCAATAATGCATCACAAAATAGCCCTTAGGCAGTACCTAAAACCCAATAAAAATTACCAAGAAAAAATAATTTTAAATTTGTCGAATCATGCTCATTGAACCCATTCATAAACTAAAAGTTGATAAAAAGAATAGACATGATATCATTGGGTTTTTGACATTAAAATCATCATTTAAAAGTAAGAGCAACTTATTTATTCGTTAAAACAGTTTCTTGCAATGACCCATACTTATGGTCAAGGAATAAAGAAGTTTTAAGTTGAAATCCATTTTTGAAATCTCTTTGTGATGGATCCTTTAATGAAAGAAGGTTAATGTATGACTACCATAACTAAATGATAAAGAACCCACGAGATTTTTGATGAAGAAAACATAACGAACTTGGTCCTCTTTCTTAGAGTTTGAGTCTTCTTCAATGAAGGTTTGTGGAGAGAAGGTTTTTGATTTTTTCTTTAGGGTTTGAAATGGTGGGTGAAATGAAGTTAATATGACTTAAACCAGTGAACAATTTATCCCTAAAGTTCAAAAAAGACCCCTACACCATTTGAATCCTTTTCCAACTTGAAAATTAACATTAAAATGGGTGAGCTTTGGGGACTTGGATGCGCGTCGCGGAGCAAGCTCTAGATTTTTCCCCTCAACATTTTGAGGTAGTGGACCTCATGTCACAGGTGAGTGACATTCTGCCCCCTGCACGCTGCCTTGGGCAGCTTAAATGGCTCATGTTTGGGTCCTCCTCGGGGACCCTAAAGTTGGTCCATGTGGCATCATTCCCAGACGTTTCGACCCTTTAAATGTCAGTCTATGCATTGGAAACATTGACACTAAATTTCACCCTCAAACCATCCCCCAAAACTTCACTACAAAACAGTACGATACACTAGTTAAACCTCAACTATTTTTCGGACGTCTTGGTTGTTTGACTTCCAGACAATACCAAAATTTAGGGACTGACTTCTAGTGATAAAATAATCTATTTTAATACATTATTAACTCATGAAACACATGTGAATCTCTAGTTTGACCTATTTCATTTTGAGGGTGTAACAATAACCTTTGTTAGGGAAACTTCAAGGAAATGAGTTTAATGTGAGTTGATATGAAATGGGTTCACTGCAAGTTGAATTGAAATGAGTTCACTCTAATGTTTCTTTAGTTCACTGTACAGTGCATGTTTGTGCTAAAATTGTGGATGTTCTACAGTATGTTCTAACTGATGATTTATATGTTATTTTACTTCATTACTCGTGAAGGTTAAATCAGTAAGCATTAAAACTTTATTTCTACTAAAATATCCTCTTTTGCATGTTTTTTTATAATGCCATACTTAGTACAACGTTTGTACTAACCCCATACTTTTGTATACTCTATCAGTATAGGTTAGAAGCAAGTGGAAATCTAGAAGGCAAAGCTTTGAAATCAACTCTCTCAAGACTCGATATGTCCTCATATATTCGAGGACACAGTCTATTTGTTTAGTTTGTCATTAATGCTTTTTATGTATTTTTTTGCCAATGAAAAGGGGTTGTGATGCTAAGATATTGAAGTTGTGTCTTTAAGTTGGCTTGTGGCAACAAGAATTATTCTTAGTATTTATAAAAGATATTTCCTTATTATTATTAATGTCATGAAAGGATTTAATTCTGCACTACTTTTAATTTCTTATGTAATGAACAATAGTTAAGAGGCTAGTACAAGGACACGAAAAGTCAAGGACGCCTTCTTACAACTCAAGAGTTCTCCCTACTTCTTGGGGTATTTGCAGGTCATGATAAATTTTGTATCAGATCATAATGTTTTGGACATATAATTTAGGGTCAAAAGTCTCACAAGCCACGTCTAGTAGAGTCTTGTTCATTTGTGTTAGTCGCATCAAATCCATGAGTGAGACGCTATAAGGCGATAAAAGTTTCACTTTTTTCATTATTTTAATGTATGACATAGAGTTAAAGTTTATAAGAGTTGTTTCTTAACCCCTTATTTGTGTTTATAGAACATGAATACGAGGAGGGAAAACGCTAAAATGGAAGAGGGATGAGTAAATTATGAGAGGATCCCTCAAAGTGGTGAGAAAGTCCCTTTAATTGGCCAAGAGGAAGTTCATGAGGATGTTCCACCTCAAGACCCCAAAGACCTCAAGTGCCCAAAATTCCTCCAATTAAAAAAGGTCCTCAAGATCTCTATATCGATTGGGATATTATTAATGCAGACATATGGGTTGCGCTTAGGGTTTTGAACCAACTCATGACAACTCAAGCTCGAGTCGTAACTAATCATGTGGATTCACAAGCTAACCTAGGAGTTGGTACTCAACCAAATGAGGGTACTCCCACTTCTAGAATTTGGGATTACATGAGGATGAACTCGTCTACTTTCTATGGCACTAAGGTGGATGAAGATCCACAAGGTTTCATAGTTGAGGTGTTCAAGGTGGTGGATGATCTGTGTGTGAACCCTAGAGAGAGAATGGAGCTAGCCGCTTATAAACACAAAGACGTGTCTCAAGTGTGGTTTGAGCAATGGAAGGATGAGAGACACTTAGAGGAAGGTCCGATAGATTAGGAGCAATTTTGCTGAATTTATGAACCTTCGTCAAGAGAGTATGACTGTGAAGGAATAATCTCTTAAATTCACTCAACTCTCTAAGTATGCCCCAACTTATGTAGACGACCCTAAGGATAGGATGAATGAATTCGTGATGGCGGTGCCTAGCTTGGTGGAAAAGAAGTGTCGTACAACAATGCTCCTTGATGATATGGATATCTCTAATCTCATGATGTATGCTCTATAAATTGAGGAGTCAAAGCTTAGGGAGAGAAATAGGGATGTGAAAAGGCCTAGGGTGGATGATCCAAGTCATCCCTAACCTAAGAAAAGTTTATATCACCAACAGTCTTCCATGGGGGTTAAAGGATAGGGTTTTGAACTGAAATTCCAAAGGAGGTGGCCATATTTTTGAGAGGTTTAGGTGTGCTACTTGTGGGAAGCATCACTTGGGTAAGGGTATTGCCAGTACAGATGGTTTATTTGGGTGTATTAATAAGGGTCACAAGATGAGAGATATGCCTAACCTCAAGGAAAAGGGGAAAGAGATCAACCAAGCTCCTCAAGGTGGCCTAGACCGTAATGCTCCAAAGTGGAATTTTTTCTATGCACATGTATAACTACTCGCAAGTACACCCTTAAAGTTTTGCAACTCTTTGGTCGATCACGACGTACTCGACCTCTCGGAGTTCTTGTACAAGGCTTGGACGCCGTTCATTGTATTACATATATGAAAAGTAGCCAACTTAGACTCTTGAACATATTTGGGTCAATGACCATTGTACAATCGAATACAAATTAACAATGTTTACTACCATGTCTTTAATTAGAAAAACTTAACATATTGATGTCCTCGAATCAATTGAGGGAATACACAACTTTTGCTTGATTGAGTGCTAGTATCCAAGCTTCACCTACACCTTTAGAAGTAAAAAACATATGATATTAGCACATTGTATGTCTAAGTAGATGATATGCCATAAATCATGATAAATGGATATATGTGTGAAACGTGCTCTTTTGAGAAAACCTCATAAGACAAGTATAAGAGTCACTTACAAGTCAACATATATACATATAAGTCACATTCTACAATAAGAATCAATTTCACTTCAAACCATATAAACGTATACACCTCCCACGAAACGTTATCCTAAGACTTACTTAAGTAATAAAACAACAAACCACTCATACACCCTCCTTAAACATACCTTAATAACCCTTAAGACTACCTAAGAAAAGATTATTTCCTTTTGATTATCTATATAGAACCTAAGGTTACTCTAAGATTCACTTGAGTAAAACATGAAGAGACCGCCCATACACTCTCTTGATGTACAAAGCAAACATCAAAGCTACCCTAGATAGAGATATTTTTCTTTTATTACATTAACTTAAGTCATGATAATTCATTAAGTCAACTAAGATACATTACATAAATTAAACACTTCATATAATGGTCTTGGAAAGACCTTGGGAACCTATACCCTAGCACTATCAAAGTCTGTTCATGCCATGTCTAGATAGTGTCCCATTCAACTACCTAAATGTTGTAGAACTTATCAAATGCTCAAATATAACCCATATGATGAGAATATTCAATAACCGACATAGACCAAACTAGCTACGCATGGAATCCGGATGTATAACCAACTCCGATGGAAGTTGTTCTACTTGCCAACGGTCGAATAGGACACATCCATGTAGTCAAATGGTTAAGGATTATCAAGGTCTTCTATTCACTCTAGTCTCCTTCTAAAGTAGAGCTACATTGCACTCTATTCTCCATCTCAAGTAGAGCTACAACCCATATCATATCCACTCGCTGCTATCCTTTGTACTAATAGAGTAAGTGCAATGAAATGTGGCATATGAAAATTTACAATATCTTAGTCATTACCTACTCATAATGCACCTACCAAAGATGGGTCCACTATGGCTTCCACTCAATGGTCTATAACGATAAATCATTCTTATCCTTCTTTCTATATAGAAGGTTCCACATACTAGTAATGCTTAGAAAGACACCATCTTAGGTCTAACAATCCTAGACTTTCTTTCTACATTCTTGCATACACATACAAGACAAAGGTTCATACACCTACTAAGTCAAGATGTTCAAATTCATATGCTTAGCATGCATTACATAGTCTACCTAAACAGACACACACACTCTTTACATTATCACATATATCATTTCATTCAAGAAGGACATAGGAAAAACTAAATATAATTTCTAGTCACCCGAAACAAATCTATAGCATTATTGTAAATCATCATATGGTTCATATAGTAAACTAGGAATATTCACACTTCAACATCATGTATAATCATATAAGGCATCACTATTCCCTATAATGATAACATCCAATTAGAAGAACACATATTTTACTTCATGGATGGACATAACTCATATAGACCTTCACAATGATCACATATCAAATATGTATAACATGACAATATCATAATACATAAAGTAATATCGACAAGGCCATGTTCAATACAATTAAAAAAGTAATGCCGATGAGGACACATTATTTACAACAATAACACATTAGCACCGCCACTATAAGTGGACCATACAAAAAATCATAATTGAAACACCTATACTACACAATATAGTAAGGGTTAGGTCAACATACCACCAATCAAATCTTAACAATTCCTATCCAAAACCAATTCAACCAATCTAATACACCAACTCTCTTACCAATAGTCATAGTCACAAATTCAATCCAATAATCAAACTATACAATTGATTTATCAAGATGCCAAATGAATATCATAAAACTAAGGGAGCCTATAAACATTTCTAACATAATTCCCGCATATATCAAAAGACCATAACAATCTACATACTAATCCAATACTATTAAGTCATGATCAAACCACCATATTAGAAACAAAATAAGAGTACATGATTTGTATGGTTTCATAGAAATTTTAATAAAAAATCATACAATTATCATCAATTTTAATGTAAAACATCATTTTATGTAAAAAAAAAAACCATGGCTAGGAGTTGAAAATAGGAAGAATTCATGATTTGATCATCTTTGGATTTATTTGTAATTGGATCCTTGAATAGAAGAGGTTCTAAGGATTAAGAACCATACCTTAATATTGAATGAAAGCCCACGAAATAGATGGATAAAAACATAAGAAAATAGTCTTTTTCCTTGGAGCTTCAAAGCTTCATTAATGGAGGCTTGAGAGAAAGGAATGGAAATGCTTTCTTTTAAGTTAAGGGTTTTGCTTTGATAGGTGAGATTAGGGTCTTAAAAAGGCTCAATAACCATAAATAAGTCATCCCTAAATTACCCAAAATACCCCTTCATTTATTGAAGGATTTAACTAATTCAACTTTGACTTAAAAACGACGTAACAAAAACTAGGAGTTTGCTGCGCGTTGCAGAGGCATTTTCAAATCTTGGTTCTGGAAATTTCAATACAGAATTGTTTGTGACAGCCCCACGTTGCAGGGAAAGATCTGTTCCCATTCAATGGCCCATTGTACAACGCTCAGCCACTGCCACATAAAGATTGTCGTGGTAGATTGCATTAGTCATGCTTGGGTCCTCCTCAACGACCCTTAGGATGGTCTCCAGGGCCTTGTTCTCAGATGTTTTGACCCTTAATAAATTACTCTATGCGTAGGAACTACCAATACTCTGTTTAGCCCCCAAACCATCCCCACGAAACATCACTACAAAACACTACGACACACTAGTTAAACTTCGACTAGTTTTCGGACGTCATGGACTTTTTTTATGTTTGACATCCAAACCCTTCCAAACATAATACACTTACTATAAACACTATTATTAATAATTTTAGCTCTTTAAAAACCCATGAAACAAGTTTTAGGCTCTAGTTCAACCTAGCTCATTTTTAGGGACGTTACAACATGGATCTAGTGGACAAGACTAATCTGGAATGAAGGTCTCGGTAAGTCTTACTTATTTATGATTGTTACGTTTATGTTATAACATTAGTTTATATGGTCTTGTATCTCATATTGTCATGTATTCTTTATAAATTTCATGAAAATTGAATTATTGAATTTTTGTGCATGCTTCATTGTGAAGGTTGGTATTCACTGTAAAGAAACTTTAAATTTGACTAAATTGCATTTTCATGAATAATGGTTTCAATATGTATATAAATTATGCATATGATAATTCTTAATTTTGGATAAGGTAGTTCCTCCATAAATAATGAAATAAGAGTGGCTTTGAATAATGGAAATTGTTCCGAGTTCCTTGTGTTCCTCCATAAATGTGTAGTTTTGTTCCTTGTTAAATTCGTGCAGTAAATATTAATGTTTTGAAATTTATGTGTTTTATATGCTTATAGTTGTTTCCTTGATTTCCTTAGAAGTACTTAGTGTCATTCGAGGACAAATGTTGTTCCAATTGGGGGAGAATGTAATGTCCCTAAAGTGAAGTAGGTAAAAGTAGAGAAAAGCATGTGTCTGATAAGGGTTTTAAGTACCGAAATGGTTAATTATGTTGTTTATATTCTGTTTCTAAAGTTTTGTGATTTTTGGAGGTCGAACGTCCTAGAACATCCATTACTTTTGAAAGGTTTGCCTTGAAACGTTCTTGTGTTCCTTAGTGTGTTTTTGCATGTTTACATGTTTGTTTTGGTTGATAGTGATGTTGGAAGTTCCTACGACTTATATCACCATGTATAGGGGTTTAACTTCTAGGTACGACTCCCACCTAGGACCAACAAGGGGCCCAGAAAAGGACCCGAATATGTCGGCAAAAACTGCTATGTTCAATGTCCCATTGACGCCCTTCACCGACGGATCGTAGTACTGTTGACGAGACTTCATTAAGAGGCGTATCTACACCCTTAATGGTGGAAGTTTCAACACTAGAATTGAGTCTCTGATGCCATCGACGCCCCAGCAGGACGGACCGTCGATCAAACGACGCCCGGTAGCAAGGGGTCATCGATTGGCACCTGCATAGTAAATTCACCCCAAGTCTTTTGTGAACCATGGATGATTATTTTAGGTTCTTTAGAGTATTTTATATGTTTTTAAATTCCTAGACCTATAAAAGAAATCATTTTCAAATATGCAAAACCCCTTCCTTAAAAAATAGCTCTCCCAAACTCATTAGAGCTAGAACTTAAGGTTGAGCTAGGGTTGAAGGTTTTTGACGTTTTCTTCATCAAAATTTTATGTGTTTCTAGTGATTAAGGTATGTTTGTTCATTCTTGAACTTTCTTCCATTTGGAGTTCATTTCAAATTGATTTCAAAAAGGGGATACAAACTCTATCTTCTTATATTTTTTACTCTAAGCATGGGTCTTAGCATGAATACATTTTAAGGATTGATATAAGTTATTTTTAGTGTTTGTTGATGATTTTAATGTGAAAACCATAATGAAACCATACTTATGCATATTTCGAACTTTTAGCTTATGAAATGGTTTTATTAAGCATGATTACATAATGTTAGAACTATGGATTCCATTATGGTTATATTATGATTAGCTACTGCATTAAGGTCTATTTTATGATGAATTATTGGAGGAGTTGAGAATAGGTGGTTAAAGCTTGGATGAATTTTAAGTTGGCTATATTGCATCTTATGATTAAATGTTCTTGATTTGTATGGTCCACCTTTTGGTGGTGGTGATTATGTGGAATCTTTGGTTATATGTATGAATGTGTATATTTTGAGTATCGATTTGAAGGCTTGGTATGTGAAGTAAAATGATAATTAGGTTACTCTTGTCGATATTTTTCATGAAGCTTGAAATGTATGTTTTGTAAAGACTATGTTTAAGTGATGTATATGCATATGTTTAGCATGATAGTGTGTGATATAAGATGAATGAAGTTATGAGCATGTTTAGGAGTCAATGTTATGAAATTGGTGACTATGTAAAGGATGTGCTCACACATACTCACACACATATAGTTTGAATGAATAAATGAAGTTGATGAATGTGAATGGGGGATTTTAGGGTGGATACTCTTCGTTAGTAGAGATGAAGTTTCTAGACCATCCCGATTATTCATATAGTAAGAAGAAGGGAAATTTTTGGGATGGATACTCTTCGTGAGTTGAGATGAAGTGTTTAGAAGCAACCTCACCATTCCCAAGGGCATTCTAAGTTAGGTTGGGGGATGGATACTCTTCGTGAGTTGAGATGTGGTATCTAATAGTTATCCCTTAACCTTTAGTAATGAATGTTTAAAACTTCATGGGGGAGTTATGCTTAGCACCTTGAGGATTTGACTATGGGGTGGTTACACTTAGGGAGTTGAGATGTCGTACTCAATGTACCTCTGAAGATGAGAACTCCTTGTTAGTAGAGAATGAGGTACTTAGAAGAAATCTCCTTATCCCATAATATGCACCCGCATAGGAGTAACTGTTGGGGTAGTTGCGGGTCATGACACATTTACACATAGCATCTCAAAACACCATTTACTACATAGAAGAGCTCAACATCAGAACATGAGGATTTCCATTCTCAATATCAACATAAGCCTAGTATGGTCATCACGTTTCATATGCCAAATCTTCTTTGAAAACACATTAACATACTCAATACTTTTTAATTAAGGAAACAATACACTAAATACAAATAAGTGCAAATTAGGCCAAAGAGCATTTTCACATGAAAACTCATTTTAGCATGAACCTCTACCATAGGTATGCATATTTTAGCAAACAAGACAAATTCAAGTTTAGTTATTATTTTCATTATTCATAGGAATGACTAACCTTAATTAGGAAAAAAGGTGAGGATAACGGGACTTCATGTCGGCCTCGACCTAGCATGTTGCTCCCATCAACTAGGTGGTTTCTCAATAGAACTTTTACGTAGGTCACCTATTTTTTCCTCAACTTCTTGACTTGGCGATCTAGAACTTCTACCGGAACTGCTTCATTAGGAAAGTCTCTCATCCACACCTAATCCATCAATAGAGAAAATGGACACGGGATCACCAATACACTTCTTTAACATGGAATATCGGATAAACCAAAGCCAGTTCACTAGGCAATCTCAACTCATATGCATCTTTTCTTACCCATTGCAAAACCTTATAGGGACCCACAAACTAGCAAACTAATTTCCCCCTTTTGGTGAATCTCGTCACTCCTTTCATAGGTGAAATCTTCAAACACACCATATCACCTACTTCGAATTCAAGATCTCTTTTACTATTGTCGATATAAGAATTTTGCTAACTATAAGTTGTTTCAACCTATCTCTTAGAATATGAACCTTCACTAGGGAATCATAGATTATCTCATGACCAAGAAGTGAAAAATAAAGAAACTCAAACCACCCAACTTAGACCAAGATCTCGTACCATAGAGTACTTTAAATTGAGCCATGGAAATACTCGAATAGTAGCTATAATTGTAGGATCACTTAATCAATGGCAAGTGATTGTCCCAATTCTCTTTGAAATCTATCACACAATATCCTAACGTATCCTCTAGGGGTTTAATAGTACACTCCGCTTAATATCTGTTTTGGAATTAAAAACAATTCTAAACTTCACGTATTTACCCAACGCTTTTTGGAAAGATCTCCACAAACGAGATGTGAGGTTCTTAATTCTAAACAGAGTCATTTAGCCACTAGGTTTAAGGAAAACCAAGAATAAAGTCCATATCAGTCTCTTCCCACTTCCAAGTAGGATCACCCATTTCTTGAATTAAACCACTAGGCTTTAGATGCTCGATATTAACCTGGTGGAAATTAGGACACTTGTATACAAAATCCGCTATGTCTTTTTCAATCAATCCCACCAATATACCTCTCTTAAGTCACGATACATTTGGGTATCACCCGGATTAATAAACTATTTGGAACCATGAGATTCTTTGAAAACCATTCCCCTCAAATCATCAACATCCGGTACACACAATCTACATTGGTACCTAAGAGCACAATCCATCGTTGGGAGAATGACTCATTAAACTTTGTAAGTATCGATTTATTCAACTCCATCAATAGTGGATCAAGATTTTTCATAGACTTCACCTCAACCACTATAGATGACTCGGAGTTATTATGAACTATAGAACCACTATTTGGGGAATCTTCTAGCCGAACACCTAATCGAGCCAATCTATGAACATCTTTAACTTTGTCTTTCTTCCCTTCTACAACATGAGACACACTCCCATGAACATATGATTAAAGCATGTGCAATCACATTGGTCTTGCAGGAGTGGTAGAGAACACATATCGTAATCTTTCAAAATTTCCAATAATCTTATTTATAAGAGATTTAACTCGTTTTGAGTAAACATATATTAAAGATACTTATGGTCGGTATACACATCCACTTGAACACCATACAAGTAATGTCTCTATATTTTCAAAGCAGACACTACGACTGCAAATTCAAGATCACGAGTTGGATAATTCTTCTCATGCACCTTGAGTTGTTTATAGGCATAGGCTATTACCTTCCCACGTTGCATAAGCACACAACCAAAACCCACTTGGGATGCATCACAATATACCACAACACCTCGGTACCTCTCATAAAGTCAAAAGTAGAGTGGAGGTAATCCTATCTTTCAAAATTTGGAAGATTTTTTCACATGCCTCCCACCACTTAAATTTAACACTCTTTTGGGTCAAGTTAGTTAAACGACAAGAAATGGATCAAAAACAATCCACAAAGCTCCTATAGTACCTGGCTAAACCCAAGAAACTTTTAATGTTGGTTGGAGTCAAAGGTCTCGTCCATTTCTTAACCACCAGGGTTTTCTTTGGATCTACCTCTGTACCCCTCACTTGAGAAAATATTACTAAGAAACGCAACCAATCTTAATAAAAACTCACACTTTCTATACATTGCAAATTGTTGGTGTTTCTAACGGACTTGTAATACTACTTTCAAATGGTCCATATGTTGAACCTTATTCTTCGAATATACAAAGATATCTTCAATGAATAAACTCACAAAGGAGTCTAGGTTATTTCAGAACACCTTATTCATAAGGTACATAACATTCTCTAGGGCATTCGTGAGACAAACGAACATTACTAGGAATTCATAGTGACCATAACAAGTTCGAAATGCAATTTTAGGTACATCCTCAAGTCTCACCTATGTTAGTGATACCTCAACTTGAAATAAATTTTAGAAAAGGAGGTTGCCCCTTCGAATTGATCAAATAATTCATCAATCCAAGGGAGAGGATACTTGTTCTTAATGATGACCTTATTGAGTTGGTGATAGTCAATGCAAATCATAAGGGACCAATCCTTCTTCTTGATAAACATCACCAAAGTTCCCCACGGTGACAAAATAGGTTGGATGAAACCCTTGTCTAATAAGTCTTTAAGTTGAAGATTTATATCTTTCAACTCCGTCCGAGCCATCTGGTAAGCAAGGATATAAATGAGATCCATATATGGTAACGAGTCAAGACAAAAGTCTATTTCCCGCTCGGGAGGAATTCATAGCAAGTCATCCAGAGATACTTCAGGAAAGTCTTGCACTACAAGGACCGACTCTATAGGGGGAACGTCACACTCAAGATCTTTAACTCTTATAATATGAAACAAACACCCCTTAGAGATGATTTTACAAGCTTTTAGACAAGAAATGGTACGACCTCTAGTAGTTGAGTTTACCCCTTCTACTCTAAGAAGGGTTAATTTGGAAAATAGAAGTTAACCACTCTTGTTTGACAATCAATGAAAGCAAAACAAGCATGTAACCATTCCATTATTAAAATGACATAAAAATATACAATATCAATCTCTACCAAATCCACCAATGTAACTCTATTGGGAAAAGATATAGGACAACTCTTAAACACTCTTTTAGCCAAAAGGGTATCACCCACTAGGTTGTAACCAAAAAGTGTCCGATCAAAATATCATGTAGAACATCTAATTATTTAGTTACGAGAGGAATTAAAAATGATCAGGCAACATCAGGATCAATGAAAGCATAAACATCAATAGAAAAGATTGTAACATACCGATGACCACATAAAGAGAATCTTCTTGCTCACCCCTGAAGCTTAAAATAGTTCTTCTTTGCATCTTCAGAACTATTACTGCTTGCTAGAGCTTGACCACTCCCCTTCTCTTGCCTCCTCACATTAGGGAATCCCTAAGCTTATGGCCCTATTTTCCACAACAAAAGCAATTTCCACCAAGTATTTACCCCTATGCTTCTTACCAAACTTTGCACAAGTAGGTTTGTCACTTGGTGAATTTCCACTCCTTCCCATTTAAGGCCTAGGTTTAGACACCCTATCCTTGTTTGTCTTAGGAAAGTTGGAATGAACTTTGTTGGAAACCCTCTTCTTGAACCTAGGCTTTTCTTGAATCTCAAGCCTACCCTTAAAAGTACCTCCTTCATAATCCTTAGATCTCTTAAACTTGCTATTCTTCCTCTTGAGTCTAGTATCCCCAACTTTTACTATATGAACCATCAATTGAGAGATATCCATAATGTTATGAATCATCCCCGAACGACACTCTTCAAATAGGTCATATGACACTTCCGTCATAAAGCAACTCATCTCATCCATAGAATTGTTTAACAAAGAAGGAACGTACATGGACAACTTAGTGAAATTCAAAGAATACTCTTGGACACTCCACTTCCACCTCCCGTTTCTCCCTAGGAAAGAGCTGATCAATGAAATCCCTAATAAACACCTCTCTATTGATAGGACCCGCTCTCAAGGCCTCATTATCTCTCTTTGATGTGTACCATATTTGACCTACGCCCTTGAGTTTTTAAGAGGTTAGCTCGGCCTACTAATTTGAAGTCATCCCCGTAGCATATAGGATCTTATAGACCTCAACAATCAAGTCATGGAGATCTCATTCACTTTCAAGCCAAAGCACACAGGAGGTTTCATTCTAGTAAAGTCCCTCAAGCGGGAAGTTGTGGTACTAGCATTTTGTTGAACATGGGGTCCAACCCCTAATTGGCTTGGGTCGTCATGGTTTTGTCTTGAGTGGCTACCGCTTGAGTTTGGGTAGTAATGGCTTTGGCAAAAGTCACAAATGCCGACCTTATCTATCATCCATCATAGGTGTAGGAATGACCAGAGATTGGTCTAATTGAATACAATCGGTTGCTTTCTAGAGGGACTTGGTTCTCTTGGGAAGGAACTCCCGCATTATCCAAATCTTTATCCACTCTCCTTGTAAGACCCCAATAATGAATTAGTTTAAATAGAGACTAACATGTTATTATTAATGGTATAAGATCCTAAATAGGTCTAATATATTGTATAGAGGTAATAGTTAAAGTATTAGATGTATTGGAAGTCAAACATCAATGGACGATTAAGACGTTCGACGACTAAGTCACCTATGTGCTCCTTATGTGGTTCTATGTGTTTATATGTGATTTATAAGGTTATAAGGTACTTAAATGATTTGTTATAGCATGTACATGTGGTGTGTCACGTTTGGTGGAATTTGGAGGTCAAACGTCCAAGAACGTCCATGATGTTCGAAAGATTTGCCTAGAAATGACTTTGTATGTCTAGGCATGTTTCGTCGTGTTTTACATTTTTGTTTTGGGTGAAATTCATGTGAGAAGTGATAAAATTATACACGATAATTTTTGGGTTAGAAACGTCTGAGCAATCATCCGAAAGGACCAACAAAGGGTTGTTGAGAAAGGACCCAGGTTGGTGGCCAAAACTGCCCCCTTAGAATAAGGAGAAAATATAAAATTTCCAAGTCTCCAAACCCATTGATGAAGGCCAGGAAGGCCCGTATGTGGATCTACGGCCTATCGATTGTCGACCGTTGATGGTCACTATGGCCTGCGTGTAGTCTCACTGTTAAGTAAGGGTTGATATTGTAATTTCACACCACTTCAAAATAAGGGTATTGGAGGTTTATTAAGAGTATTTTGGGTATTTTAGACATGTATATAAGTGTTTTGCACATAGAATATTTCATTCTTCCAAATCAAAAATCCAGAATTCCTTAAGAACTCCCGAAACCTCCATTGAAGTCCAAAATCAAGAAAGATCTTGGTGTGACGTTTTGAGTGGAAATTCTTCATCAAATTAAAGAATTAGCTTAATCAAGGTAAGGTTTTTGATCCTTGAAAATTTTTTCATCAACGAGACTAACTCTCAAGATTTTTTTTTAAAGTTTTCAAAGTTGAATTGTCAAATTTCATGATTCTACCATGGCTTTTTGCATTAATGATTTATGAACATTGATTAGTGATTTAATTTATGTTTTATTGATTATTTTAACCTTAATTACCTATGAATCCATGAATTGGATGAACCTTAGTTTTGACAAAGTTGTGGGTTACTTGATATTGATCTAATGTTGATGAATTCTTATTTAGTTTTATGTGGGCTATTCATTGAAGTAATATATTTAGTAAATTTATATCTAGGTTGTTTATATTGATGAATTGATATTGAATTTACCTAGTTCATTGATTATTGTAGTTGTATGTTGAATTGTTGGTTATGGACTTGGGTAGGTGTCTTGTGCTATTAAATTGAGTGATTTGATTTTGGATTCAAGTGTTGAGGATGATGTGGGGGTATTCTTCCCTATTTCCTTTATTTTCATGTTATTGGTATGGTCCACTTACGTTGGCCGTGTTATGCGCTTTACATGCAATTTATGTGGCCTGGTCAGCGTTATTTTTATGCAATATGATGATTTTTCCTTGTTGGCAATTACTTGAAGTAATATTACTATTTGTGTAGTTTGATTATGTGAAGCATAACAATATCTACCATTTTATATTTGCTTTAGCTTCAAATTTCTTCATTTTTCCACCAATTTAATCCTACAAATAAAATACACGGTTTAGCACAATCCATAAAATTTATACTTAAAATGGACAAACATAAATGTTAAATGCAAGGCAAAAAATAGTTAAAAATATGTATTTTGACATAACATTAATAGGCTTAGGCCCCCTTTCCATGAATGTCACGATCGGAGAGCACACCATAGAAGAAAAGGCATCCTTATGTAATAACACAGCATACACGACCTCAAAGATCTTACAAAAGCCCTCAGATATCATTCATCTCATATACATGAAAATTAGTGCCGAATTATAACTTTTCACAACAATAGAACAATAGTTCAAATCTTTTTTATAGAATATCTAAGAAAAGCTAAGTCTCGTTATTGACATCTTAGTCACATGAATATAATGGTTTACATCCCATTCATCAACAAAATGAAAATATCAATGTCTAATGCAATGTTTTTTGAAAAGAAAAGCTAAAAATAGCTATATCCCAAAATCATGTGAGGACATACAAAGATTTGCTTGAAAGTATTCTAGTTCCAAGCTTCACTTCAATAGACTCCTCACTTGCAACCTACACCTTTAGAGATAAAAGAACATATGGAATTAGTATATTGAATGTACTAAGAATGATTACATGCAATAAAACCATGCTAAAAAATACATTTGCTTTATAACATACTTTGCATGCTCTTTTGATGAAAACCTCGTAAAACAATTATAAGAACCTTAGTCACAACAATGCTCTCATATAACACATAAAGTAATCTACAACATACCACTATACTCACTTAGAAACCAAATAAGGATATAGACCTCCTACCAAAGGTTATCCTATGACTTACTTAAGTAAGATAAGAAGATACCACCCATACATTCTCTTCAAGCACGCCTAAGCAATATTTAAGACTACCTAGAGTACGATTATTCCCTTCTCATCACTTAGTATCTTTACCCAATGTTACTCTAAGCCTCACTTGAGTAAGACATGAAGAGACCGCCTATACATCTTCTCCAAGCCTACCTATGAAATCCTCAAAAATACCCCAGATAGTGATCCTTTTATTCAACATACATTAACTTAACTCCACAATGTTTGTTAAGACAATTTAGAGACATTCCACTATTAATGAGTTCACATAATGGTCTTGGAAAAAACCTAGGGAACCCTCATCCTAGAATCTTCAAAGCCTACTCGTTCGGTGTATAGATAACATCCCATTCTACTACTATAGAACTTCGCCAACTCAAGAATACATTCCATATGATGAGAATAGGCATTAACCGACATTGAACATACTAGCTAAGCATGGAATCTGGAGTCTACCCTAATACATGGGAGGGTGTTCTACTTGCCACGGGTAGAACTAGGACATATCCCATGTAGGAATATGGTTAAGGAATATCTAGAATTTCTTTGGAATCTAGTATCATTTTAAGAATAGTCACTACCACAAGCATATTCACTCGGTGCTTAGACTTAGTTCTCATTGAGTAAGTTCATTTACAAGAGCTGTAATACTCCGGAAGTCCACAATATAATCTAGATCCTCATATGAAGAACTAAGACTTAAAAAATTTATTATGTTCTTAAAATAATGTATTTAAAACTATGAGGAAGAGTTTGAGTCAAAATGTTAATGAACGTGCATGACGTCCGGTGAATTGTAAATTGAGCACTAATAAACCTTTGCATGTTTCATTGGTTTTTAAGAGTCGGACATTAATGAAAATTAGTATAAAGGTATTAAAATAGTCATAGAGTGTGTTTAGGGTCGAACGTATGGGTACGACCCCCCAAAGAACAACCTAAGGGTCCTTGTAGAGGACCCTCCTCAATGATCCTAAAAACTGTCAAATTGACAGTAGGCAAATAACGAGCCAATCGATGAGCTGTTGATTGATCAACACTCAGTCGATGAAATTCTTTGGCCAACACGTATAATTCCCCAAAAATTCCTTCAAAACCAAGTATTTGTCGCAAACGACAATAGTACGGTCCTGTCGATGTACTTACGGATTGTAGGTAGAGGTTTCGTAGGTCCTGATCTCTATTGACTGTCTAAACTAACCCAATACCCCATAATTCCCAAACTAAAATGTCTCTACTATCTCTCTACTTTCTCTCTATATTCCTAAAGGAAAGCATTGATGAGAAGGATCAAGGGAATTACTCCTGTAAGTATTCAAATTTCTCTCAATCAATATTCAAAGATTTTTTAGTTATGTGAACTCTTCACTCTTGGAATATCTTTCACCAAGAGGCTCCTTCAAATTGATTGCAAAAGTTTTCAAAAACATGGGTTTCCTTCTTATCGCGATATTGATCATTCAAATTTAATTGTTATTGGTTTCCATTTATTAGTTATGATATAATATAATTTTGTATGGTTTAATTGTTCTAGTTTTTTTATCATTAACTTAGTTTATGATTAATTGGACCCTTTACCCTAACCCTAGTTATGAATTGGTCTTGTAGATGATTAGGGTTGTTAGAATTTGGTATGTTATTGTTAAATTCACTATATTATTATGATGATGAGTGGTATCATTCTATAATTGAGATGAATTGAGTGTGAGATTCTTGATCAAGTTCATGGATTCTAATTGGTAAAACATTGTGATCTTGAACTCTTTACCTCAATATTGATTTATTTTTATTGGTGATGATGTGATGCAATTGAAGTATAATATGTGATTAAATTAGGAAGATATGATATGATTACTATGATAGTGGCATGATATGATTTTGTTGAATGTGAGATCATGTTTACGCTATGATAATGCAAGTTTGAAGATGGTTTTTCTTGTGTGCCTTAGATGATAAGATATAATATGTTGATATCCCTAATGATGGTTTGTGATGAACGAAAGTTCTCATCCTATGAATAATGAGCTAATTATTATGATATACAAGGGGTTAGTCTCGTATGACCTAAATTAAGCTATGATTGTCAAATAATGACTTAAAGTCATTTCAAAAAGGCACTTTAGCTTAGCATCGAGTAAGCTTTACAATGATAGGTGTTAACTCCCCCATAGAAGGTAGATTCAGCAAGGGTTCTCATTAGATAGTGACTAAAATGCAATTGTGAATAAAGAGATTCCAATACATGTCTCCTAGTTATTGAACTATTTTGCCCCCCATAGGAATACTAGCTAGTGGATCCACCTAGAATGCTAGTATAACACTCTGCAAATCCAAAACCTAATCTAGAGCCTCAAATGAGTGTCTATTGTTTGTAACACTCTTTTAAGTTCAATAATAAGTATTGAAGTCATTAGGAAGTTGTAGAATCAAAACGTTAAGGAACGTCCATGACGCCCGGAGACTGGTGCAAAAGTTGATAGTATGCCTTAGCCTATTTCACAGGGTTTTAGGAGTTGGATTTTAATATAATTTGGTGAAAATGTGTCTAACACATAATAGAATAGGTTTATGATCGAAACTTCCGGTACGATTCCCCAAGGACCAACCTAGGGGTCCTTTGAGAGGACCCTTGCATTTTGACACAGAGCTACCAAGTGAGGCAGTGCAGATAGTGTCTACCTACGACTTATAGGCAACGAGGCATAGGTCAACGGTGGGGCGTCAATATTTTTGTTGATGGACACTTAGTGAATTTATGGAAGTGGACAAAAACATAACTCTATGACCAAAACACAGTTGTGCAGGATAGTGGGGGAAAGGGGGCGTAGACTGGCCTACGACACGTAGGTCGGGGTTTCGTAGGTCAACCTGCAATTGTTCTTTTTTTAAAGACTTCATTTAATCAAATTAGTTATTAAGGATTTAATTAGTTATTAGGTTTTGGTTAATTAGCTTAGTTAATTAACTATATAAGTTGCACTAAGCCTAAATATAATAAACACCCCATAATTTCCCAAACCCAAATTGCTCTTCCTTCTCGGTACTTTATCGCTCGTAAAGGAACTCCATATAAGAACAAGGTCTAATGGTTCTATGTCAGAAACAAGGTTTCATTTCATTATCAATCTTCAAAGATTTACAAGGTATGGGAACTTTTCAACTTTAGCATTCCTTTCCCCAAAGTATTCTTCCAAAATTGATTTCAAAATGAAGATTTTCATATGTGTTTGTTTCTAATTCGAGATTGGCCTTTTCAATTGTGTTGTTATTCATTTCTATGGGATATCGTGATTATATTATGATTTATTGTTGTTCAATTGTGATTTTTCTTGATGTTTAACCTAGTATTGTTGAAGAGTTGATGAATTGACCTCAATTCCCTAACCCTAGGTTATGAATTAGTATAGAATTGTATTGTATTGATGTAGTTGACCTAGCTATTGTGTTAATTACTAGTAAATAATTTTATTACAACTGTTATTAGATGAAATTTGTTTATTGATGGTAAGACCATGATGATGACTTGTGTAGGAGATTACGTAAGTCTTTTATATCCTAAACCTTTACTTCAATTATTATGGCATGTACTTGGTGATGAAGTTCAATTGAAGTATGTCTTGTAATTGAATTAAGTAGGTGTGGTATGCCGATGGAATTGAAATGTCTTGATTATGTGATTTTGAATTTATGCTTAACATGTAATGATATACGGTTGGTGTTGAAGTACTTATGTGCCTTACTATGATATGATGATGTTAATGTGCTGATATCACATATGAGGGTTGTATTGAACATTTTTCTCATTCAATTTCTATTCAGCTACTGCGTATGCCTATACAATGAGCTATTCTACATTTCAAAAGGGTCTCTAGCTTAACACCGAGCAAACTAGTACTGAGGTGTGTCCTTTCAAAGTATGGAAGGTTAGTTCACTATTAAAATCATGAGATAGAGATTATAATGCCAAAGGCATAAATAGGGTCTCAATAATGTCTCCTAGTTGTTAAACTATGATTCTCACATACGAATATTAGCTAGTGGACCCTCCTAGATGCAATGTTCATGCTTTGGTACTACCTTGGAAGGTCGTCCTCCTTCTTTCGGTGTAGGGTTTCATGACATCGAATTCTATATTTGTTCATATGGTCTATATTTGTTGAGACAAGTGTTCACGAAAGTAAAATAAAGTAATAAAGTGACCTCTTACTAGGATGACTTAAGGGGTTTGACTTAGTCTGGATAGGGGTATGGGACTCTACCTATACATTGCTCTAGTTGGACTTGAGGGAATTGATAGAAGGATATTCCTATGTTCATATGCTCTTATAAAGTGACTGATAAGCATATGTTGCCTTCATGTGTTGATGATATTATATGATGTTTGTTTCACGTATGAACATACAATTGGTGTATATTGATAACTATAATGATGACTACTCTTGATACTATGTTATGTGATGTTAGGAATTTCTTATGATCCTTTATTTGGTTTGCTTGGTTGAGTAAGGTTATGGGGATTTAATTTGTAATTGCACTTGTATACTTGATGGTGGGTTATGAGTAAGGGTCTTGTATATGTTGTAATACTATGAACTCTTATACATGATTTATTGCTATAACATGATTTTAGAGTTGCTTTGTCTATGATCCTAATTTGCTATTGAACATGTTGACTTGGTTATAATTGATAATGTTGGTCTTCTGTGGAATATGATATTGTCTTAGTGAATATATGGTCATTGTCTTATATGTGTTCTTGATTGTGAATAAGGCTTTTTAATGTAACTTTGCATGGTTTCGAACAAATGTCCCTTTTAGCATGATTCTATATTAGGTAAGCATATGTTACCTCACATATTACAAGTGATATACGTTCACTATTTCTCCCTTTTCCCCAAACAATTTAGTTTCCGGTCTTTGAAGAGTTCGTGACAAATTTTCAAGAAAGTCTTAGATCATTTCTCCAGGTGTGGGTATGTCCTCACGATCCGAGGATGAATCCTTTTCTCATTATGCCTATGCAACTTTCTATAGTCAAATGACATTTGATTAACTCTTATTTTTCAAGACATAATTATAAGTACTAAGTGGAAATTATACATTTGTGTAAGGTCTATGCCTTAATTGTTCTATTCTTACTTAGATAGTTTTATTTGAGACATATCTACTAGACTTTATCCTAAATATTGTTTATGTGAAATAAAAGTATAAGTTTATGTACGCCTCCTATGCGAGGAGTCTAAGTAAACTCCTTATGTATATGTTATGTGTATTCGAGAGGTCTATGTAAATCTCATGAAGTACATAGACATGAAAAGATTTTATTTTATTCATTTTTTTAACCTATGAAATGTAAAGAAGAATGCTAAGAGGATAGTCTTAGTCCTATAAAAGGATGCCACCGCCAGTTACTTCTAGGGGGTTCTCCCCGGATCTGACAAACATGGTACCAGAGCAGGAGGTTGAATATCTTTAGGATCGATGCTCATTAAACAACGTATATGTTTACTATTATTCATAATTGTGAAGCGTGCCACACTTATGAATGAGAGACAATGTGATGCTTAGGAAACTCTCATCTTCTTATACTCATATGTTGTAAGACCCAAAAAAGACGTAGGGTGTATGTATCCTAAAATGTCTATATTAATGTAAAAAGGTCCTAAAATTACTTATAGTATAGTTTAGAGTAAGTGTGTAAAGTTTGAAGTGATTTGGAAGTCGAACGCCTAGGGACAACCAAAACGTTCGATGACTAGTGACCTATGTGCCTCATTTGTCACTGTGAGTTTATAGACTGTATGTCATGAGATTATTAAGTATTAGAATGAGCTATAATGACATTTAATTATTTTATATGGAGTTTTGAGACGTTTTGTGGTCAAACGACCAAGAACGTCCAAGGCGTTCTAAAGAAGGCCCTTAAGACGCCCAACATGTGACTTGATGGAGCCTAGCCTGTTTGGACAAGTTTCAGGTGTTTGATTAGGGTGAAACTTATGTGGAATTTCTATAGCTTTTTATGTTTCATTATTACATTGGAAACGTCTGGGTACAACTTCAAAAGGTCCTCGCAGAAGGCTCCACAAGAAGGACCCAAGGCTTTTCTAGACATTGCCAAGGCAATGTTAATCGACAGACCAAATGACGGCCCGTTGGTCAAACAAAGTCCCATAGGTGAGGTCTCATCGATTGGTACTTACCTTGTGTAGATATCAAGCCAAATAATTGTCCAAGGACCAATGGACGGAAGCCAATTCACGGCCCGTCGACTGACCAACGGGTAGTAGGTAATTCCTTCGATGGTTTCCTACAACCTATTGCCTGCGTCTGTTTTATTTAAAGGGTGATGTGAAATTCACCCCACGACCTAACCTGACTCTAATTGGTTTATTTACCTACTTTGGGGTGTATATAATGGATTAAAAACGTGATCAACCCCACACCGAATACTATTCACCAAATTAGACTTTTCCCTCCAAAAATATTCTCTCTAGAACCTCCACTGGTGGTGCAGCTCAATAATATCTTGGAGCTTGAATTTGAATGGATGATTTATCATGTTATAGAGGTTTTAAACTATACAAAGGTATGATGATCCTTCATCTCTTGTTACCCTTCCATCTAGATAGTTATCTCAATATTTTCAAAAGAGTTTGCATGATCAAGGTTCTCCATCTTCAATATAGCCATGGATTCTTTCTCAAATTGATTTCAAAAGCGTAATATGATTTTATTGATTATTATCTACTTATTTGGACTTGATTTTAAATCCCATTGCATGATGAACCCATTCTCTTTCACAAACTCAATTTTAGCGTATGTATGGCTTTATGATCATGATTTTATGCATATTGATTTTTGATTCAATTATGTTAATATGATTATGTATACTGTGTACTATCTATATTTACGGTGAATCGTAGATGAATTATCCATGTTAATCCATGTATGAAGATTTGAACAAAACTAGTGTATGTTCTTTGTGTTCACTGTAAAGTTGGTGTTTTCATGATTTAAAGGTGAATTGGATTGTGTAGGGCTCGTTTTATCTACTGTCTTAATTGGATATTATGGATGAATTGTAAATATGTTATTTCATGTTGATCAATGTTAGTTAGGCTATGATTCTTTTACTTTCCATGGATATATTAAACAACATGTTCACTATAATCTAAAGGTTATAGCAATGGTAGTTAGATTTCGTGTAGATTATGTTGTCCTTATCTAATGCCTTATACTAATGATATTAGTGGATTGTGGGTATGAAATCTTGATGATCAAAGAAAAGGAATCTTGGCATGAATTGATCTAGGTTCTTCTAGCCTACAATTTGAATGTTCTAAAGAACATTATTTGATCTAAATTCTACGATAGATGAAGCATGATACAGATTTGATATATATCTATTTGACTACTGCCCTAAATTTATATTGTTGGTACATGATGATTTATGAAGTAATCTTGGGAGATTAGTTAATGACTAAATTTATATTGTTGGTACATGATGATTTATGAAGTAATCTAGGGAGATTAGTTAATGACCTAGGACTCTCTACTTCCTAGTACATGTGAGATGCCTTGTATTATGTTATACTATGATCTTGCAGCGACTTGTACATTGTTTCTTTTATTATTAAAGTGCATTTGTCTACTACCCTATATATTAATTGTTGATGAAAAAGGTTTATTGATCAGTTATGATTAAAGGGTGAGAAATTTGTGAGAATGTTTATCTCTTGTAGTTTCCTTATAGTATTGTATTTGACGAAGCCTTGTATGACATTGTGTGGTATGGTTCATTTATGGTGGAGGTGTTTACATTATTGTCATTATATATGTGTTGAACATGGACTTGAAGGCAAATTTATTAATGCATTAACATGTGTTTATGATGATACTATGAGAAGATTATGTCTATTTTCCTATTCAAGTTGTGATCTAGGGTGTATGGCTATTATATGAGCATGTGTATATCCATGTTAGGGTAAATTATAGGTTCTTTCATTGATGAGTAAAATGGTTAATAACCCTTTACATATGTACCGCTATGTGAAACCATGAATAACACAAGTTAGGAGTCTTAAGTGTAATATGAAGTTGGCATGTCTCATATCCTATTGTGTGTTGTGTGGTTCATGATTGATGGAGTAATATGGTCTAAGAGGGTGTCTGCCTAAATATTTTGTTTATATCCATTATGTGATCATGTTGACCGATGGACACAAATACTCACTTTACATGCGTGTTACAAGTAGTATAGGTTGTGGTGCCTAAATGAAAGGTAGTTCTCATATTCACTAGTGTCTAATACTATGCATGGTAAGATAATGTTTATGAAAGTATTATATGTGTTTCTTTTGCTATGATGACTTGATAGGTGTATTAGTATGGGCAAGGGTATGGGACTTTGCCTATGCATTGCACATGTGTACCTTAATAGGATAGTTCTTGTTTTTGGTTCTATATGTATGAATATGCATGAATATGTATGTATGAACATGTGTGTCTTAATGTGTTATCTAAAAGGTTAGCACACATGTATGTATACACACACACACATGTATGAAGACCTAGTCAAGAAAGGGGCCTCGAATGGTGTGTTCATGTGTACCCTAAACTAGATGATTCTATAAATATGCTATGTTCATGTGAAGGGATTCTTTACATGATTTAGGTTGATGAACTTCCATCTATGACCTATGAGTTAAGCATATGAGGAGATGACTCTCCTAAACCTATATATTATAAAGTTATAATGTTATAAAGGTTTTCATTAAAAGGAACTTAGCTTAGTACCGAATGAACTTGAATATGAGTGTGTGTCCCTTCCTATGGTAGGAAGGTAGGTCACCATTAACCTAATGGGGTGGATAGCCTCATGACCCAAAAGGGTGTTAAAGTGATATTTCGATAACTAAATAACTACAATGCCTAATCTTGGCATAAATAGGGTTTTCACTTGTACCCCAAAATAACTATGTTTCCACCATAGGATACTAGCTAGTGGATCCACCTAGAAAGCTATGTTATGTTTGGTTCTACTTTTGTCGGTAGACCACCCTTTTTCGGTGTGGGGTTGTATGACAGCGGATTCCATGTTTAGCATCACATGGTCTAAGTCAGCTAAGAAAATAGTTTCCCTAAAGTAAATGGAAAATGGAAGTAAATGAGTTGGACCATAAATAAAATGACTTAAGGGAGGTTACTTAAGATAGGTGGAAGTAACGAACCCATCTAGACTTTGCACAAGTAACTTCTTAGAGAATTCTAGGAAGGTGTTCTAATGCATGTCACTATACATGTGTTCCTTATGAATGACATTGTAGTAATTGTCTACTTGTTATGAATATGTTCATGATATGAGATAAAAGAATGGTGAACTTGTTGACTATATGATGAAGGACTTGAGTTAACTATGTCTATGTTGTACTATACTTCTATGATTATATGTGTTGGATTTTTTAAGTACTATGTATGGTTTTCCTTGTGGTCCTAAGGTAATGCATTGCACCAAGTATCACTAAAGGGTTACTTGGGAGGCTAATGAAAAAAAAGAAGGAGTTCACTGTTAAGAAGAATGAGCTCACTGTAAAGTGACATCAAATGGGACAAATTCTATATGTGTTTATCTATAATGTTTGGCCTTTTATTGTGTTTATGTGAAGTATATGAATGACATAAATGCTATTGTTTAAAGGTTTTCTAAAGATTTACTCAAAAAGGCATGAAGTATAATTTCAAGAAATGTCCCTTTTAAAAACAAAGTTGCCATACTTAGTGCATTCATGTACTGATCCCATTCTTCTCTACTTTTTACACAAAGTGTAGGTTATGGATGCTTAAAGGATGTCTATGATTGAGTATCTTGATATGCGAATCCCCAGCTCAAGGAAAGGGGTCCTTAAGTTCCAAGGAATTCCTACTCATGTCTTAACGTAAAATGTTTAAAGATTGTAAGGTTATGTTTAATGTTTTAAGGGTCGTGTCCCTAATATATTCTAATGTTGTTGAGTCTAATATGGAAAAAAGACTTAGATTCTACATATGTATTATAACTTATATTTTATATGTATATGAGGTAAAGCTTCTAGCATATGAGATTCTTTAAAAAGTTGTAAATTTTCCGCTAAATTTACTATATCAATGTGTTGAATGATAACTATAGTATTGTATAAGACCTCGGAGAGGTCAAGACACCATATTACTTCTGGGGGTTCTCCCTGGATGTGACAAATGTGGTATTACAGAATAAGGTTTTTAAAAGTTTTTTAGGGTCCATGAAGTCTCATATTGCCACATCTAGTAAAGTCTTGTATCGTTGGTGGTGATTTGCATCATATCAAATGGTACGAGAGACTATGGGACGATAAAGTTTCCCTTCTTCATTATTCTCACATTATGCCATAGAACTTAACTCTATTAGATATCTCTATTATTTTGTCTTGTCTTGTAGTCTTTTTAGATGTGATTGCTTGGATGAGATTATTCTCGATGCTTGAGGAAGAAAAGGTTAGTTTAAATGCTTATCTTTGTTTTATTGTTTAATGAGTATGTGTACGGTGAATTTTTGCATGTTTTGATGATGTGATGCCATTCATGGCTATATTTGAAAACTTATGTGAAATAGCATGTTATGTTTAATAATGTATTTCATGATATAGTTAAAGCATGCTAGCATTTATTATGGTTTAAATGAGTTTCTTTTGGGGAAAATATTTTACTATATGTTTTTTCATGATGGTATCCTTATGATATGATTGGAACTTGAAATTCACAGTGACTACCTATTGAAGCATGCTACCCTAAGAATATGCACTTAAAGGTGCTGAATGTTTTCCTTTGTATCTATGTGGTCCTTAGTAAGTTGCCTACTATCTATTGGAGTCCTTTTTATAGACTTGGTCCTAGGTGTGATGATAGAATACTTGTATTGGTAATGTTTTGTATCTCATATTGTCATGCTTTTCCTATAAATTGCATAAATGTAGAATTTTTGGTTTTTTGAAGCAGTCACTATAATGATTGGCAGTTTACTTTGAAATTTTTGGAAAATAAACTAAATTGTTTTTTGATTAGATGTTGTTTAAATGTGTATAGAATTGATATATATGAACATCATAATGAATGTAAAAAGGAGAATTTCTATTTGAAATGAAGAATGAGAGTCTTATGGCATGATGAGTTGTATAATTGTTTGTAACTTCTTATTGTGTTGTGAGTCGCTTGATGATTGTGGAATTGATGTTTCCCTAGAATTGAAATTAGTTCTTTTATCTTTGTATGGTGACGATGTTGGTTTGTTTGACCTAGAAGTTACCTTGTATTAAAATTGAAAGAAAAGAAAGAGTCCTTATGGGTAAGTCTCCTATATTGTTTCCCCTAATGATGTATTATCTTGGTGTCTATTTTATTGTATGAAAACATTATATGGTTGAATGATATTGACCTAACTAGATAAGTGGGGATAAATATCCTAGTAGATGATATTTAGAAAACCATGGTGAACCTATGTTTACTTACTGTAAATTCCTTCTAAAGTTGTAATCAATTTTAAGTGATGAAAATGAAGGTTGTTTATTAAAGATCCTCTAAGGGTGGGACTAAGTTGCTTTTAATTGGGTTTACCCTAAGTGGGGGATTGTGATGTAATAGTAGGTTATAGATATTTTCTATCTTGTCTTTCTATTCTTATTTGAACTTGAATCTAATAAATTTTTAGTAAGCCTGTTCACGGATAGAGTCTTGCATAAAGTATGAATTGCATGAGATTTTTATGTTTAGTATGTATTGATTGAAATTACCTTGAAGATATTATGAATGTTCCAAAGTGCATGAAAGAATTTTTTTTGATAAAATCCATGTTTTCTCTTGTTAGATTACATCTTGATATGCTAGTTGTGCATTTGACTTAATGAGATGAGATAAGAAGCATAGTAATAGTCACTTTTGAGGTGAAATTTTTAGCCTTATAATGAAAAGTTGAGACTCTTTAAAATGAAATATGTTGAGTCTCTTTAAAACTATGTGACTTATTATTTGGAAATCATGATTGTAGGTTCATTCTTGAAAAGTGAAAGCATGTTTAGCCTAGTGCTTATGTGTGTGCCTATGATATGTGTGAATCTTCTCAAAATATGCTTACTATGAAGTTGAGTACTATGTTAGAAATTGAAAATTTTGTGAAATTTCTTCCTATTTGTTGTGATGTATTTGGTGTAATTTGTCATTTAGACTTCACAAGGAAGGAAACATGATCATACCTTGGTTTAAAAGTTGAGATTTTCTCATTTTAAGAGGAAATTAACCTTTTGCCTTGCTTAGGTGTGAACTCATGATACATGTAAGTGTGTTGAGGGGAAGGATATTCCTCCATGGACACCACTAAACATTGTATGGTTGAGTATGACCTGCATGGCACTAGGTCTAACTAATGAAGATCTTTGTTGATGCAATTAACTCATGTCTATGTGCATGGAAGTGTTAGTGCCTACTTGTTTTGGGTATTGTGCAATCTTCCTATGTGTGGTTTTTCAAGATGATCACTTAATGAATTAAGGTTTAATGACATGTTATGATTAGGAGAAGTTGAACATGATAATATCCTTTGTGTTTGATGCATTACAGAGTGATTGAGTAATTGTTTTACTTTCCTGTGTGGATTGAGTGCTAAAATGATTTGATGATGGTATAAATTTTTTTAACTTCTCTATCATTCATTGAAATCCTAGATGTGATTAAAGAGCCCAAAGTGTCATTCGAGGACGAATGCTCCCAAGTGAGGATATTGTAAGACCCCAAAATGAGATAGGGTGTCTAGATCCTAACATATTTTCCTAATGTTCTAAGGTAAACAATTACTTATAATAATTTTTAGAGGCAGTATGTAAAGTTTGAAGTGATTGGAAATCGAACAGCACTAGTCACCCATGTGCCTCATGTGTCCATGCGTGTTTTTAGACTGTATGTCATGATCTTATTAAGAATTAAAATTATTTTTATTTATTTTTAATGATGTTATATGGAGTTTCGATAAGTTTGGAGGTCAAACGACCAAGAACGTCCAAGGCGTTCGAAAGATAGCCCTTAAAATGCTCAATGTGTTTCTTGATGGGGCCTAGCCTGTTTGGATGAGTTACCGAAGTTTGATTAAGGTGAAACTTATGTGGAAGGTATAAAACTTGTTAAGGTTTGTATTTACGTTGGGAACGTCTGGGGTATGACTTCTAAAGTGCCTTGTAAAAGGCCCTTTAAGAAGGACCCAAGGCTTGTCGAGACACTGCCTTGGCAGTATAAATCGACGAACCAAACGACGTCCCGTTGGTCAACAACCGGACCTTAGGTTAGGTATTGTAGATTGGTACTTATCTTGGGTGTATCTCAAGACAAAAAATTTGCCAAGGTCCAATCAACGGAAGCCAATGCACGGCACGTCAACAAACCAACGACCAGTAGATGGTTCTGTCGAAGTTGGCCTGCAACCTGTTGCAAACGTCTGTTTCAATTAAAGGATGAATGGGAAATTCACCCCACGTCATAACCTGACTCTAAAAGGTTTGTTTAGATACTTTTGGGTGTATGTAAGGGATTGAAAATGTGATCAACTCAATTCCCAATGCGATTCACCAAATTAGACTTTTCATTCCAAAAATATTCTCTCAAGAACCTCCATTATATGTGAAGCTCAAAAACAGCTTGGATCTTGGATTTCCATGGATAATCATCATGTTTTAGAGGTTTTCAACTAGAAAATGGTATGGTGATCCTTTATTTCTAGTTACCCTTCCATCTACAGAGTTAATCTCAATGTTTTCAAAAGAGTTTGCATGATGAAAGTTCTTCTTCTTCAATTTAGCCATGGGTTCTTTCTTAAATTTATTATAAAAGCATCATATTAATGTATTGATGATTATGTACTGATTTAGACTTGATTTTCAGTCCTATTTCATGATGAACCCATGTTCTTTCACAAACTCGATTTTAGCCTATGTATGGCTTTATGATCTTGATCTTATGCATATTGATTTGTGATTCAATTATGTTAATATGCTTATGTCTACTGTCTAGTGTGTATGTTGATGGTTAATCGTTGATGAATAATACATGTGAAACCATGTATGAAGATTTGAACAAAACTAGCGTATGTTCTATGTGTTCACTGTAACAATGGTTTTTTGATGATCGAATGGGGAATTCATATGTGTAGGGATGGTTGTATCTACGTTATTAATTGGATATTATGGACGAAGTGTAAATAAGTTATTTCATGTTCATCAATGTTGGTTATACTATTATTCTTCTACTTTCCATTGATGTCTTAGACAACATGTTCACTATAATCTAAAGGTTATAACAATGGTAGTAGGATTTCGTGTAGATTATATTTTCCTTATATACTGCCTTACATTAATAATATTAATGAACTTGCGGGCATGAATTTTTATGATCAAAGAAAACGAATGTTGGCATGATTTCATCTACGTTCTTCTAGCCTACAATTAAAATGTTGTAAAGAACATTATGTGATCTAAATTCTAGGGTAGATGAAGCATGATTTAGATTTGATTTATATATATTTGACTATTTCCCTAAATGTATATTATGGGTACATGATGATTGATGAGCTAAGCTAGGGAGGTTAGTTAATGACCTAGGACTCTCTACTTCCTAGTACATGTGAGATGCCTTATATTATGTTATATTATGATCTTGTAGCGACTTGTACATGGTTTATTTTATGAATAAAGTACATTAATATACTGCAGTATATATGAATTGTTGATGAACGAGGTATATTTATCAATGATGATCAAAGGGTGAGAAGTTGGTAAGAATTCGTATCTCATTTACAATTCTTATAGTATTTTATTTGATGAAGCCTTGTATTTCATTGTGTTGCATGGTTGACTTATGGTGGCGGTATTTACTTTATTTTCATTATATATGTGTTGACCATGTCCTTAAATTCAAATTTATTAATATATGAACATGTGCTTATGAAGATACTATGAGAAGCTTATGCCTACTTTCTAATCTGGTTGTGATCTAGGGTGTATGTCTACTGTATGAGATTGTGTATATCCATGTTAGGGTAAAGTATAGATTATGCGATTGATGAGTAAAATGGTTAATAACCCCTTACCTATGTACCCCTATGTGAATCAATGAATAGAACAAGTTAGGAGTCTTAAGTGTAATATGAAGTTAACTTGTCTCGTATGCTAGTTTATGTTGTGTGGTTTATGCTTGATAGAGTACTATGGTCTAAGAGTGTGGCTGCCTCAATCTGTTGTTCATAGCTATTATGTGATCATGTTGTCCAATTTACACACACACTCACTTTACATGCGTGTTACTGGAATTATAGGTCTTGGTGTCGAAATGAAAGGTAGTTCTCATATTCAGTAGTGTCTACTACTATGCATGGTAAGGTGATGTTTATTAAAGTATGATATTCATTTTCTAGGATGACTGGATAGGTGTACTAGTATGGGAAAGGGTATGGGACTTTGCCTATGCATTGGACATGTGTACCTTTATAGGATAGTTCTAGTTTTGGTTTCTCTATGTACGAATATGTATGTATGAACATGTCTTTCTTAATGTGTGATGTAAATGGTTTACTCACATATATGTTTACACACACACATGTATGAAGATCTATTCAAGAGAGGGGCCTTGAATGGTTTGTTCATGTGTACCCTAAACTAGATGATGCTTTACAAATGCTAAGTTCATGTAAAGGGATTCTTGACATGATTTAGGTTGATGAACTTCCATCTATGACCTATGAGTTAAGTATATGAGGGGATGACTCTCCTAAACCTATGTTTTTTAAAGTAAAAATATAATAAAGGTTTTCAATAAAGGGAACTTATCTTAGCACCAAGTGAACTTGAATATGAGTGTGTGTCCTTTCCTATGGTAGGAAGGTAGGTCACCATAAACTTTATACATTGGATAGCCTCATTACCCAAAAGGGTATTATAGTGATGTTTCCATAAGTGAAAAACTAAAAATCCTATTCTTGTCATAAAGAGGGTTATCACATGTACCCCCAAGTTACATAACTATGTTGCCACCATATGATACTAGCTAGTGGATCCACCTAGAAAGATATGTCATGTTTGTTTCGACTTTTGCTAGTAGACAACCCTTTTTCGTTGTGGGGTTTTATGACATCGAATTCCATGTTTAGCATCACATGGTCCATTTCAGTAAAGGCTATAGTTTCACTAATGTAAAATTGACAATGAAAGTAAATGACTAGGACCCTAAATAGAATGACTTAAGAAAGGTTACTTAATAGCTCCTTAAGAAGTTCAAGGAAGGTGTTTTAATGCATATCACTATGTATGTGTTTCTTATGCATTACATTGTAGTATTTGTCTACTTGTTATGAAGATGTGCACGATATGAGTTTTTATGCATGATGTTGATATTGTTGACTATATGATTAAGGTCTTGACTTAACTATTTCTATATTGTACTATACTTGTATGATGATAAGTTGGATTGTGTAAGTAGTATGTATGGTTTTCACTGTGGTCCTAAGGTGGTGCATTTGACCAAGTATCACTAAAAGGTTACTTGTTAGGCTAATTAAATAAAAGAAGGAGTTAATTGTTAAGAAGAATGAGCTCACTTTAAAGTAACCTCAAATGGGACTTAAATTCTATATGTGAGTTTCGATGTTGTTTGGCCTTTGATTTTGTTTATATGAAGTATATGAATGATCTAAATGCCATTGTTTAAAGGTTTTATAAATATTTACTCTAAAAAGCATGAAGTATGATTTCATGAAAATGTCTCTTTTAAATGGATGGTTGTCATACTTAGTGCATTCTTCTACTAATCTCATTCTTCTCTACTTTTTAGAAAAAGTGTAGGTTATTAATGCTTAAAGCATGTCTATGATTGAGGAGCTTGATATGTGATTCACAAGTTCAATGAAAGGGGTCCTTATGTTCAAAAAATTCCCTACTTATTTTTTAATGTAAAATGTTGAAAGATTGTACAGTTTTGTCTTACGTTTTAAGGGTCGTGTCCGTGATGTGTTCTACTATTATTGAGTCTAAGATGGAAAAGAGTCTTAGAGTCAATATATGTATTGTGACTTGTATTTTATATGTATAGAAGTAAAGTTTCTGGCATATAAGGTGATATGAAAAGTTTTTTAGATTTCCCGCTAAATTTACTATGTCGATGCGATGAATGATAATTATGGGCTTATATAAGACCTATGAGAGGTCATGTACGCCATGTTACATCTATGGGTGCTCCTCGGATGTGACATATGTCAAGCCTCTAGAGTCTTATTTTATGATCTTTAACCTAAACTTTTTATCGTGGTTATAGGTATGACTACTTGAATCAAAGAAGCATGAAGGGTAGAGTAGAGGCTTTTTAATGCGGGGGATGATGGACAATCAAGTTCATCCACAAGACAAACAAGTGCCTCCACTTTTGCAAGGTTCTATGGGTGGTCACGTTTCGGTTGTTCCTCCACCTATGACGAATGGGGAAATAAGGTCGGCTTTTCTCAACTTGGACCCATCCATGACCTCTTAAGGTAATGCCTTCACTTCTCAAGTACAAGCTATGACGGTCGAAGTGAACATAGAGGTTTGACACCGTATGCCTCCACATGCTAGCACTATGGCTTCTCGTTTGAGAGACTTAACTCAGATGAATCCACCTACGTTCTTCGAGTCAAATAAGGATGAAGACCCTCAATGCTTCCATTATGAGGTCTATAAGATCATATTTGCTATGGGTGTGACTCCGCAAGAGAAGGACAAGTTGGCATCCTATAACCTCAAAGATGTGGCGCAAGCTTGGCACATATATAAGAGGGATAATACGGTACTAAAAGGTGGTTCAGTTACTCGGGATATCTTTAAGAGGTATTTCCTTGATAGGTTCTTTCCTAGAGAGATGAGGGAATATAAGATGGAAGAATTCATCAACCTTCGTCAGGGAGGTACGAGTATGTCACATCCGGGTTTACCCCCTAGACGTAACCGGCGTCGTCGTACTCTTAGAGGACTAATACTAGCCTATTAGTTTAAATCATTACAATCACACTCCACATTTAGCGTAAATTTAAAAAAATTTCATTACTTCTAATTTGAGGTTAAGATAGAGCTCTACACACATATACATATATATCGAGTATACATAGACCCTTCATATAAGATTATTACTTATGCTTCTACTTTTATTACACATAATTATATAAAATATAACATAGTCATAATAGTTGTCTCACCTCATAGCCATCTAATATGAGTGTAATAACTCGGGCATAACCTATACCTCAAAGTAAGAATTCCTCAAATGGGTTATATAATGTTTCATACTAAATGCCAAAGAAACAACATAATAGTCTTAAACTCTAAACAACTCCATAAGCTTGATAGTGGCATCGCCTATGGAATGTGAGGACCTACCCTACTTTGATTAATAAAAGATCAAAGCCTTTTTCAAGTCGTCTTCGAAGTACTTCAACGATCGGAACATAAAATGCTGGGAAAAGGAAGAAATAGGGTTACTACACCACTTGTACTAAGTATGAGACTATGTGCACACATACTTTGAAATCATTATAAGATTAGGGACGTTTCATAAAGATATGCAATTTACTTAAAAACACTTATGCAGATTCAACATGACCATGCCAATGCAAAGGACATGTTCATTAAGTCATAAGAATGTACATCAAAAAACCAACATCAACAAGTCTAGTCAAGCATATATTTGAATACCTATTCATGTAACCCTATCATCAATGTATATTAGCAACATGCATGTATAAGAGTAGATTTCAACATAACCAAAGCAAGAAAAATATCCATGAACCCCTATAATGTTAAAAGGTGCAATGACCAAGCAAAACTACATAAACATACTCAATCAAGTAACCCGACAAGCAAGATGACTAACATCCTACTTCACATATGATAACATTTAAGAGTACCTAAAATCATAATTTTATAATATATACCATCACATATTCAGAATTGAAACTAAAAAACATACATTATCAATAATGTTCAAGTTCATCCTATACATGTCTATAGCATTATAAGCATTTTCTTACATAAGAGAATTATCATAAGACTCCCCTCAAGGATAACTAATGCAATTCTTAGGTAGAGTCTCATACCTCTCCCTAGAATAAGATAGACCCCTTAGGTTTTCATAGTTCGAGTTCAATCCTTTAGTTTATTTTACCTTTTGGGAACATCCTGCCACAACCGGAATAGACCACATGACCTAATGTAGAAATCCAGTTTCATAAAATCAAACACCAAAGTAAGGTGGACTACATGCCAAGGTACTACCAAAACATGAAATAATGCAACTACGTGGATCCACTAGCTAGTATTCCAATAGGGGAAACATAGTTCAAGGACTAGAAGATAAAGTTGGTACCCTCTTTATGATAAAAGCATTGTAGTCTCGAATATCAAGAGTAAATTAGTTATCCTACTTCCCTATGTAGGAAGGGACACTCCTCACTCTAGTTCACTCGGTGCTAAGCTAGAGTCCCTTATCGAAATGTGTTTAAGCCTTTATTATAATTCATAGCTTAGTTTAGGTCATAAGGTTCACCCCTTGAATAATCATATCAATAGCTCAATAAGAATTGCATGAGTATAAATCCTTTCATTGCAATTCATATAGTAGATCATAGCTTAAGACAAGATACTTAGGTCAATTCACAACATACTTCCTAATCTAGATAGTCTTCTAAAGAACAAGCATGAATTACTACAAATAACCCTGATTCATTCCAGATTAGTATAACAACATCATATAATAGTAATTCATTCAATAACCAAGTCAATTAAACCAATCCAACCTAGTTCATACCAAGATCAAAACCTAGGGTTAAGGGTTAAGTGTCATCTTATAGAAACTAGACAAAACCATAAATATGTATCATAATTAGGTTAGAATACATGTTAATATATTCACATTATCCAAAATAAAACATAAGAAAATAAATTCATAACGTAAATTTTGAGATTAAGAATGACTCACATGAAAACTCAACTTTTGAAAATACATTGAAGGAACACTTTGAGGAAAGAGGTGTCAAAGCTGAATAAGATCCCATATATTAATGTTTTATAAATAATTGAATATGAAATAATCCATTTACAGCCCCCCAAACCTTACCTAACTTGGTCTTCAATGCAGTCCTCCAATAGAGAGAGAAAGAAGAGAGAAGGAAGATAGTTTTGTCTTTTGAGTTGTGGTTAGTCTAATGGGGTTGGGGTCTTTATATAGGGGGGTAAACTAAGTTAATTAGACTTCCATTAATCATTAACTAACCAACAAACCCATTAATTAACTATTAAAGACATAGTTGATAATGTGCAGCAAAACATGTCACTCACCCACGAGACCTCGTCGATACCTCATGCCTCAATCGACTTACAAACCCCCCTTCCATGCTGCACAGCTGTCTATGAGTTCAAAGAATGTGAAATATATCCCCTTCAATGAATTTTCTATATCTTTCTCGACAGATGGCATCGACGCCCGTCGATGAACACACGCTCAGTCGTCTGCCTCTCGTGGGTGCAGACTCCCCGAGGAGTGTTTGACTCCACTTAAAAGGGTCCTCCTCAAGGGACCTTAGTTGGTTGTTTGGGAGTCTTTACTGAATTTTTAACCATGAATATACTTAAACACATGTTAGACACCCTTTCACCAATTTTCATTATTTTCAAACTCATAAAAGCTAGTTAAACAAGCTAAGGCACAATGTATGTCCTCGAACTACTTTCCAAACGTCATGGATGTTCTTGGATGTTTTGGTTCCTAGACTACCTAAATGACTTACATTCATTTAAATGAAAATTAAAATATTGTCTAAACCTTATGACACTTTTGTTAGGCTCTAGAACACGTCTTGGATTTTCAAAGCGTTACAAAGAGTACTTTACTACTTCTTGAAGTTTACTAAGTTGTCCAAGTAAGTTCCATCCTTATTTTCTAACCCAAAGGATTAGATGAGTAATTTTTTATGGGAGTTTCCAATTAATTGGTGGAAGAATGTTATTTGACTAGGCTTCATGATAATATGAAATATTCTCACCTCATGGTACATGCTCAAAAAAGGAAGAAACTAGGATAAGGAGAAAGAATAGAGAGGCAAAAAATGTCAAGTCTTATGATGGTGGTACTTGATAGGGGAGGTTTGAAATTCAAGACAAACCTAGATTTAATAAGAGGTTCTCCAATCAATTTTGTCCAAAATTTCCCAAGGCCTGTGATAATAGGGTGTCTAACGCTAAGTCTCAAAAGGGAAGAGGAACTAGTTCACCAAGAAAGAAGCCAACTTATTGAAAGTGTGGTAAGAAAAATTATGGGGAGTGCTTGATGGGATGCACAATTGCTTTGGATTTTGCAAGAGTGACCACAAGATTAGGGATTGCGCTAATATAAAGGGTCAAGACAAGACTAGTAGGGATATACAAACAAGTGGTTTTGATGTTGATGCTTTAAGAAAGAATCGGTTTTATGCACTTCTCTATAAGGATTAGCAAGAGAGTTCTCCCTTTATGGTCATCGGTATGTTACAAGTTTTCTCTATTGACATATACTCTTTACTTGATTTTGGTGCCAAATAATATTTTGTTACTCCCTTGATATCTAGGAATTTTGATATTTTGCCCAATGTCCTAAATTAATCTTTTATGGTAACTACCCCTGTATGTTAATAGCTGTTTGCAAAGTACCGTATATTGAAATCGTCCAATAAATTTTTCAAATAGAGTTAATCATGTTGAATTAGAACTTTATATGGTTAATTTTGATGTCATTTTGGAGATGCATTGGTTGTATGATTGTTTTGTTTACATTGATTATAGAACAAGAATTGTCAAGTTCAATTTTCCCAATGAACCCGCCTTATAGTGGAAGGGTAGAAATTTTATTCCTAGAGGTCGTAACATTTCTTGTATAAAGACTTCTAAGATGATCTCCAAAGGATACTTATATCATATTGTCTGAGTCAAAGATTTTTACTCCAAAAATCCTCCTATTGAGTTAGTCCCCATAGTGAGGGATTTTCCAGAGCTCTTGCATAATGATCTTCCCAGAATTTTCTCTTGAATGGGAAATATATTTTCGTCTTAACTTGCTACCCGATACCAACTCACTTAAATTCCTTTTTATTGGATGTCTTCGATGAAAGAGTTGAAGGCTCAAGTCAATAACATACTAGACAAAGGCTTCACTAGACCTAGTATTTCTCCATTGGGTACTCCTGTATTATTTGTGAAGGAAGGATGAGTCCCTTAGAATGTGCATTAATTATCACCAACTCAATAAAGTCTGCATTAAGAACAAGTATCCTCTCTCTCAGATTGACGACTTGCTTCATTAACTCCAAGGGGCAAGCTACTTTTCTAAGTTTGACTTATTATCTAGGTATAACCAACTTAGGTGGAGAGGTGAGGATATACCTAAAACGACATTTCAAACTAGATATGGTCACTATGAGTTCCTAGTAAGGTCCTTTGGTCTCACCAATGCCCTAGGGGAGTTTATGTACCTCATGAATAGGGTGTTTAAAAGTCATCTAGATTCATTTGTCACTGTCTACATCGACGACATCATAGTATATTCGAATAATGAGGTGAACACATGGATCATTTAAGGATGGTGTTACAAGTGCTTAAGGAAAACCAACTATTTGCCAAGTATAGCAAATGTGAGTTTTCGTTGAGGTTGGTGGCGTTTCTTTGTATCATCTCTAGTGAGGGAGTTAAGGTTGTTCCAAGGATAACCGAGGTGGTTAGAAATTGTCCTAGATCATTGATTCCAACCGACATGATGAGGTTCTTTGTTCTAACAGGATATTATAGAAGGTTGTGGATGGTTTTGCATCCATTCCTTCTTTATTGATTGCACTGACCCAAAATAGTGAAATTTGAGTGGTCATGGGCATGTGAAAGAAGCTTGCAAATTTTGAAAGATATTCTTACCTTTTATTCGGTTTTGACTTTACCGGAGGGTAACAAGGGCTTCTTTGTATTTTGTGATGCATCCCGAGTGGTCTTAGGATGTGTCCTTATGCAACATGGGAACGTAGTAGCCTATGTATTTAGACAACTTAAGGTGTATGATAAGAATTATCCAACTCATGTTCTTTAGTTTGCGGTCGTGGATTTTTCCTTCAAAAATTTGAGGCATTACTTCTATGGTGTCCATGTTGATGTGTATACCGACCACAAAAGTCTCCAATATGTGTTTACTCAATAGGAGTTAAATCTCTGACAATGAATGTCATTGCAACTGTTTGAAGATTACGACATGAGTGATCTCTACTACCCTGGAAAAGACAATATGGTTGCAGATGCTCTAAGTCGTATGACCATGAGTAGTGTGTCTCATGTGTAAGAAGACAAGAAAGATTTAGTGAAAGGCGTTCATAAGTTTGCTCGTTGGGTGTTAGATTGGTGGATTCTCCAAATTGTGGTTTATGGTCCATCATAACTAAGAATCGTCATTGGTGGTTGAGGTAAAGTCCAAGCAACACCTTGATCAATCATTGATGGAGTTAAAGGAATCGGTTCTTGGTAAGATTAATGAGTCATTCTCTTTAGGGGGTGGTGGTATTTTGAGATATCAAGAAAGGTTGTGTGTTCCCAATGTTGATAACATGAGAAACCAGATTCTTGAAAAAGCTCATTGTTTCTGTTATTATATTCATCCGGGCTCTACTAAGATGTATCATGACTTAAGAGAAGTATATTTATGGTATGGCTTGAAATGGGATATAGAGGAATTTGTTGCAAAATGTCCAAATTACCAATAAAAACCCAAGCACCAAAAGCGAGTGGTTAACTTCAAGAAATACAAGTTCCCACTTGGAAGTGGGAAGATATTAATATGGACGTCGTGGTCGGTTTGCCTCTAACACAAAGGAAAAATGACTCTATATGGGTGGTTGTGGATAGGTTCACCTAATCTGCTCATCTTATTCCCATCAAGTCCACTTACTCGGTGGAAGATTATGCAAGGATCTTGTATTCCAGTATCCATCATATCGGAAAGGGGTATAGAATACACGTCTAGGATTTGGAGGTCATTCCAATAAGGTTTGGGTACAAAGGTGCAATTAAGCACTGGTTTTCATCCCAAAATGGATGGTCAAGCGGAGCATACTATTCAAACCTTGAGAATATGTTTATACCTTATGTAATTGATTTCAAGGGAAATTTATATAAACACTTGCCCTTGGTTCAGTCCTCTTATAACAATAGTTACCATTCAACTATATCCATGACTCCTTTTGAGGCCTTGTATAGTAGGTGATGTAAATATCTTATTGGATGGTTTGAAGTGGGTGAATCTTCAGTCCTTGGTCCCGAATTGATCTATAAAACTTAAGAAAACTTCATATGTTAAGGAACAGATTGGAAACAGCCTATTGTCGGCAAAAGTCTTACGTAGTCAATAGCTTAAGGGAAAAAAATTGAAAAGGGTGACAAAGGGTATTTAAAAATCTCACCTATGAAATGAGTGATGATATATGTAAAGAAATGGAATTTGAGTCCTATATATGTGGGTCCCCATGAAATTTCGCGAAGGGTTGTCAAGGTTGCATGCGACATGAGATTACCTAGTGATCTAGCGTCGATTCACCCGGTGTTCCATGTCTCAATGCTTCAGAAAAACATCTGTGATCCTGAGTTCGTTCTTCCTATTGAGGGTCTAGGTGTGGATGATAACCTCTCCTATGAGGAGGTACCACTTGAAATCCTTTATAGAAAAGTGAAGAGGTTGAGGAAAAAGGAGGTGGCTTCCGTAAAGGTTCTATGGAAGAACCACCTATTTGAGGGAGAAACATGGGAGGCCAAGGCTGACATGAAGTTCCATTATCCTCATCTGCTTTTTGACTAAGGTTAGTTTTTTCTGTTAATGAAGAAAATAATGAATAAATTGATTTTGACTTGTTTTTTTAAAGATGTGCATATTCATGCTAATGGTTTTAGCTAGAATGAAATATAATCTAAAAATGCTCTTTTTATCAATTTCTTACTTAGGTGTGTATTTGAGTTGTTATTGACTATATGAAATGAGATTGATCAAGTTAATATGTTCTGAAAGAATTTTTGCATAAGTGACTCTATATGGTTGTTGAGCTCATGTTGTGGTTTTGAGTTCTTATGTGTTGCATTTGATGTTTTGAGTTACATTATGTAAATGTCATATTTTTATGTTTGTTTGAGTTGTAACTCATATTGATTTTGTATTTTGTTTGTTGGTATACTAGTGTTGATTCAATCCTCTCCCTTAAAAATATTTTAGTCTTATTCGGGGTTGAATGTTCCTGAGGGGGGATAATATGATACTCTGAAAATTCAAAACCTAATATAGAGCCTTACATGAGTGTCAAAGGTTTGTAACACTTTTTTAAGGTCAACAATAATGTATAAAATTCAATTAGGAAGTTTTAGAGTAAAAACGTCAAGGAATGTCCATGACGTTTGGATACTAGTGCAAAGGTTCTAGTGTTCCTTAGCCTATTTCACAGGGTTCTAGGAGTTAGAATTTGATCAAATTTTGAGAAAAGGTGTATAACGCATATTAGAGTAGGTTTATGTTCAAAAGTTTTGGGTATAACTCCCCAAGTACACCCTAGGGTCCTTGGGGAGGACCCTTGCATTTTGACCCAAAGCTTTTAAATAAGGTAGTGTAGACAGTGTACCTACGATTTGCAGTCTACATGGCGTAGCTAAATATACGTGTGAAATTAGAAAATTTCATGAAGTTTACAAAAAAACAACTCCCTAACAAAAAAAAACGGTTATGCAGGACGGCTAGGGGAAGGGGGCATCGACTGACCAACAACCTGTAGGTCGGGTTCTCGTAGGTGAGCCTGTAATTTTTTAATTTTGTTTCAAAGACTTCATTTAATTAATTTATATAGAAGGGGTTTAATTACTTATTAGGGGTAAATAGGTTAGTTAATTAACTATATAACCTACACTAAGCCTAAAGTCAAATAAACACCCAATAATTTCCCAAACCCATATTGCTCTTCTTTCTCTCTACTTTTACTCTCCCAAGGAAACTACATAGATACAAGGAAGAAAAAAGATTGATTTTCACCATAAATATTAAAAGATTTACCAGTTATGGGAACTCTTCACCTTTGGGATTCCTATCCCCAAAGGGTTCTTCCAAAATTTATTACAAAAAGTTTATTTTCCTATGGGTTTCTATCTAATTCTAGATTGGTCTTTTCAATTGGGGTTTTATTGATTTGTATTGGTTATCATGATTATATTATGATGTATTATTGTTCAATTATTGTTGTTCTTGATGTTCAACCTAGTATTGTGGAAGAGGTGAATGGATTGACCCCAATTCCCCAACATTCGGATATGAATTACTATAGAATTTAATTGTATTGATGTAGTTGACCTAGATATTGTGTTAATTACTATTGAATGATGTTATTATACCTATTTTTGATGAAATTGGTTAATTAATAGTAAGACCATGCTGATGGATTGTGAAGGAGACTGTGTAAGTCTTTGATATCCTAAACCTTTACTTCATTTATGATGTCTTGTATTTGGTTATGAAGTTCAATTGAGGTATGTCTTGTAATTCGATTAAATAGGCGTGGTATAATGATGAAATTGAAATGTCTTGATTATTTTGTTGTGAGATTTCGTTTAAGATGTAATGACTTAAGGTTTGTTATGAAATACCTGTGTGCCTTACTATGATATGATGATGTTAATGTGCTAATTTCACATATTAGGGTTGTATTTAAAGGTGGTCTCATGCAATTTTTTTTGACCTTATGACTATTACTATACAAGGAACTATTCTACTATAACCTAAATTAACTTCTGATTGTTGAAGATAGACATTTCAAGAGAGACTCTAGCTTAGCATCGACTGAACTAGTAGTGAGGAGTGTCCCTTCCCAAGTAGGAAAGGTATGTTCACTATTGTACTCATGACATAGAGATTTTAATGCCAAAGCCATAAAGAGGGTCTCAATCATGTGTCCTAGTTCTTGAACTATGTTTCACATAAGAATACTAGCTAGTGGATCCACCAAGATACTATGTTCATTCTTTGGTTATTACTTGGCAAGTAGCCCACCTTCTTTTGATATAGGGTTTCATGAAATCGGATTTCCTATTAGTTCATGTGGTCTATGTCGGTTAAGGCAAGTATTCCTAAAAGTAAAATGAAGTAACCAAGTGAACTCTAACTAAGATGACTTAAGGGTTTGACATTGTCTAGGTAGGAGTATGAGACTTGCCTATACATTGCACTAGTTAGCCTCGAGGGAAGTCTTAGAAGGATGTTCTTATCTTCTTATTCTCTTTTAAAGTGAACGATATGTATATGTTGACTTTACATGCTGATGATACTATATGATGTTGGGTTCTTGTATGAAAATGCTATTGGTATATAGTGATAACTATGATGATGACTACTCTTTATATGTTATGTGATGTTAGGCATTGCTTATGATCTTTTATTTTGTTTGCTTGGTTGAGTAAGGTTTTAGGGATTTACATGGCCATTGCACTTGTAGACATGATGGCGGGTTATGACTTAGGGTCTTGTACATTTTGTTATGTTATGAACTCTTAGTAAAGCTTTGTTGTTATAACATGATGTTGGATTTGCTTTGTCTATGGTTCTAATATGCTATTGAACATGTTGACTTTGTTATACTTGATTATTTTGGTCTTGTGTTGAATATGCTATTGTCATAGTGAATATATGGTTATTGTCTTATATGTGTTCTTGATTGTCAATAAGGATTTTCAAAGTAACTTGGTATGGTTTTTAACAAATATCCCTTTTATCATGATTTCTATATTGGGTTTGCATATGTTACCATACTAAGAACAATTGATGTAATAACTCATATTTCTCCCTTGTTCCCAAACATTTTAGGTTCCGACCGTTGAAGGGTTCATGACTAATTTGAAAAGAAGGCTTGGCTCATTTCTCCTATCACACCCATATTGTGGAATCCGAACGCAACCGGCATCGCTAATATCTAAGTGTTCGAAGACAAACCTCGTCTTATCTTTCATCACAATCATATAGTTAAATTTGTGGAAAATTTAAAACTTTTAAAACATAGTGAAGTATACATAGACTTCATATGATTAATCTATAGAATAATATTCTAATGAGATCAAACATAACAACCATCTATAATCGATTAAACAATTCAAATGAAAAAATCAATATATTGTAAGAGTTTTCCAAATGGCCTTATTACAAAGCTTTGAATAAAACATCTAAAATGAAACACAAGGGACAACATCCACTAGATATGTCTAAAGTGCTTAGCTAGAATGATAAATGAAGCATCCTTGAACTCACGAGGACCTACCAAAGTTCAATGAGTCTTTAATCTTCTCTCTTACCTTCACTATAAAATAGTAATAGTATAGGGCTAGTTCACAATTGTACTAATTATGGGTATATGCACATATACACGTAAGGACTATGCATGATCAAGGAAATCTCTTCCTATAACGACATGCCATTTCTGGAAAGTGACGTCACTAAACATTCTTAATTCGTTATTTGTGAATAATGGTATGAATATGACATATTTTAATCCATTAAAGCACACAACTCATTTTCTATATGAACATAAGACCTTGAAATAATTAACATAATTTTAGAAAACCTGGAACAAAAAATTATAATATTGCTCCTCTCAAACCCAAGAGCTCCTCCCCCAGGACTTAGTTTATTTTTCAGTGCTTTTCTTCTTGTTGTTGTGTAGTTCAATGATGTCCTTAATCCTACGTCTTACTTACAAGTGCAATGATTCATTTTAGTCTTATACCTACAATGAATCGAGCAAGTAATCCAAAATACTAGGAAGTTGATTTGGCTACCCTTACTACAAGTTATTCTTTCCATTCTTGTTAGATTGGGCATGAAATCTTTATTGGCTAGGCCACTTATATTATCATTTTCATGTTATGAAGATTATGGGGCATTTATTTACCATTATGTTTTACTCCCCTTTACTGACATAATATAAGAAGTCATTATAAGACAATTTTTTTATTTGGCTACGCCTATTATTTGATAATTTGCATAATGTGAAAATATTGGAGCATATATCGTTATTTGGCACAAGCGAATAACTTGATAAAAAATCATTCTTATCAACAAATAATTATGTGACATACTTAATCTCTTGTTTTCTTAGCTCACATTTAACTTATATTTCTTCTTCTTTCTTTCTTATTTTCTTAAAGAAATCTTTAGCATTAAGATCATGTGAGCTAACATGAAATTAAATTTCTACCCTACACCGAAAAGGGGTGTTCATCGATCAAAGTTAACCTAGATCATGTGATCTAAACATGAAATCCAGTGTCTGCCCTACACCAAAAAGGGTGATTCACTAGCTAAATTGAAACCAAGTCTACTGTCTTTTCCCCACCTAAATGAGGTGGTTCATGGCTAAATTTAACGAATACCATATGAGAATTTAACCTACATAGATCATGTGAGATAAACATGAAATCCAGTGTTTGCCCACACTGAAAAGGGGTGATTCCACCGGCCAAAGTGAAACCGCATCATACCTAGGTTTCATAGATGGAATCCACTGGCTAGTTCCTATGCTAGCAATATAGTTCGAAGACTAGGAGATTTTGTAAGACTCTTATCCACCTCAATGGAGCCTCATCTCATGAGTCTTACATGTGGTGGCAAAAGCTCAGCTACTCTACTGGGGCTTTGCTCAACTTATTTTTCTTTATAACTTGTAGAGTTGACTCAAATATTGTGGAAACTTGCTTCTAGTTATGAGTTTCACTTAACTCTTTGTATAACCGGTCATACCTTTCTTTAATTTATGAAATGTGAATTTAACATTAAATTATCATCTTGGCGTTAGTGAGATTTCTCTAACGGTTATTAACACCCTCTTATGTGAATATATTTAGAATAATTGTCTAGGAGTGAGTGAGACTTGTCTCACTTCTTTTAACACCTCATTCTAGTAATTTTCATAAATTTAAACTATTAATTATGTAATTACTCACCATATCTTGTTCAATGACATTTGGTAGATTTATACCACTATTTATGAACATTATAAACTTTGATCAATATACTTAAATTAATAGTTAATTTGGAAAGGGTATGTTAGGACTTGTCCCAAGGATTGGCATACCCTTGGTTATGAATTCATTGATTTACATTGGTCATGCTTAATTTTTTATAACTTATTCATTAGACAATTTTGTATCATATTTTGGAAATACATTGTAATCCAATTTTATTGGCATAGACAAAACTTTCACATATTATGGTAATGTAGGATATTGTTAGTCAATTTATTCGCATAAGCAAAACTTTCACTAGACAATGGTCATGATAATATCATTAGCAAAGTCAATCAACTTCATGAATATACAATAGTGATTTCATCATTTTAAGGAACCAACTTTTTGCATTTAATTAGCTTATAAACAACTCAGTGTTTAATTTGGCTAAGCTAATAAGTTAATTTGGCATTGAAGGTTCATGCAATAGCATTGATTCTCATTCTTATTTTTCTTGGAAACATTATATTCCAAACATATCTACTACAAAACTCAAATAGAAATTTGAAATCTTCATTTTATGAACAGTATATTGAATTTCATAAACAACTTATACAATTTCATCTTCTTAAACACAATTGAGAATTTATTATATAATCTAACCTATAGGTCTCATTAGACATTATTAAATCATACAAAACTACACATAATGATCATATTTCACCACATATGAACAACATGTTCGAGATTACATCTACATACTATTAGGATCGAAAACAAGGATAACTAAGGAGATGGACGTTCAACAATGTTATTGGGAACAAACATAGTTTCAATATTCTTGAATTCATAAAATGTTTGAAAAGCCTCTTGGGGAAAGGAAAACAAGATATAAAACCCAAACCTTATGTAGAATTGAATCTACGAAGATCACCTTGCAAGTAATCCTTGAACAATACCTTGAAATCACCTACAAATTGTTCTGTTATTCTCCCGATTGCATACTATTTTGAGTCATGAGTTTCTAGTGTTTAATCAAGATTCTAAGTCTTAGGAACTGAATATTTATTAATTTAACATATACCAATCAACTTAATAAATAAATCAATTAGATAATATACTAAAACGCCCCTCCTAAATTAACTAGAATAAGAAGAACACTTGACTTAACCAAAATCTACAAATTGCTTAGTGGTTTCTGTTTTGACCAATTAAATTTATTAATTAAGTTTCTAATTTAATTAATTAGGTAGCCTAGGGTAATTAATAAAGTACACAAAATATTTTAGGACCAAAACCAACCCGTTGAACCATCCTAGGTTAGGTACTAGGATGTTTCTTAGTTAGTTACTTGTCTAGAGTAAGGATTTCGGTTTGACCATTCAAATGAATTAATTAAGTTGTTAATTTAATAAATTAATTAACCTAGGGTAATAACTAATGTACCCTATGTCACTAGTACCATAACAAACCCTTTTGGACTATCCTAGGCTAGGTACTACGTTGTTCTTGAGTTAATTACAAGGTTAGTGTCACCTGGTTAAGTCTTAGGTTGTCGGGTGCACTAGTAAGTTTATTTCATTTATTCCTAGGTGATTTATATATATAGGTAAGTTATTTAGATTCAAGAGTTTGTTAGGAATATCATACCCACATGGCTTGACCCCCACATGTGCGCCTACCCCTAGGCGCCCTAACCACCATAACCGAATTTTTGCACACGCGCTTGCACTTGGGTTGCTGATCTTTTCTTGTTGTCCCAAGGATCCTCACTATATCGTTGGGCAGTGCTTACGCTACAAGATTATTTCAAATGATCATGTGCTATGGTACCTAGGCTTTACACATGGATGCCTGTTACATAATGTGTTAAGTTGAGAATCAATATTTTAGCTTAGAGTCTTCATGCAGGTCAATTCTTATGCAATTTTAAATACTTGTGTATACATACAGAATTGACTAACACCGTTAAGACAATATTCTCCAATATGCCCAATATTACTCAATGTTGGGCTTTGAGATGCCTATGTACCCCCAATACCTATTCTTAAAACTTAATAGTCTCTTCACTAGACGAGTACATTTTCTGGAATGTTACATTATCCCCCCTTAAGAACATTCATCCCCAAAAGATACTACACATCACTTTGAAACAAAGAGGGTATTTTCAAAAGACACCTCTCATACTTGAAACTTTCTCTTTGTGAATATCTGACTCATAAATTACTCCTGATGATGCACATCATTGAAAGGTTATCTGAAGCTTCATTTCTGAGATTGAGGAACTTCCTTCAAAATATTACGTTAACTCAATGCAGATAACAACTCATGCAACAAAAAATCATGTCAATGATACACAAAACAGCAATATGAATTCAAGCATGAACTTATATTAACTCATATAGTGCAAGTATAAAACACACAGTTATGGGCTTAAAACACAAAAATCGAGTAATGCACTAAAATTTAGAGTTTCATAAACAAAATCAGACTTAGGAAGAGTATATATAAGCTTAAGAACTGAACAAGTTAGGGTAACGAGATCTGAATCGACTTGGTAGGACCTCCAGGTTTAAGGTGTTAGGCCTTAACCTATTGGAAATTTTGACACTCCTCCACAAACATCGAAATACATCACTTTATACCTTCCCACCAATAGATCTCCTTTAGATCTACATCTTGAAACTCATTCACTAAGGACCCAGAGTCTATAGTAGGATCTTAATGTTCTATGTCATCGACTCTGACTAAGTGGTATTAATACCTCTTTGATAACATCTTATTGGCTTTTAGATGGTAAACTATTTGGCCTGTTGGATTTGAACTACGCCTTCCCATTGCAGCTCTAAATCATTAGGAAACTAAAACCTTACTACCATGTTTCGACATTCTATCGTAGAATAGCACTTATGGATTCAATCCATACCCAAAATTATATCAGAGTGAAGAATGGTTAATTCTATTAGGTCACCATAAGTGACATTATCAAGAACAATTATTGGGTATTTTATATATATTCATTCAACTATATTGTTGTCCCTTCTGAGAGTACTAATAAGAAAAGGTTAATGAAAGATCTCCGGAAGCAAGTTAAATTTACTAGGTACTAAAGGAGTAAAAAATGACAAAGGTGGATCCAGGATGTAACAATGCATACAAAGGATAAAAAGAGACAAGCAAGTTCCCAGTGGCAACATTAGTTGACCTCTCCTGCTCCTCTCTACTTTTCAAAGCATAGAGCCTGTTCCTTTTGGGAGGCTCGGCTGCAAAAGTAGGAAAAGGACGAGGCTGAGTGGCAGACAGAAATAATTGATCACTTGTTAGAATAATACTTGAGGCACTATGTGACAGCAAGTTAACCGAATTGGGTAACATTGTTAGACACTGCGCAGTTCTGATATAATCTGCACAAGTCGTCTGCAATACAAATGAGCCCTTCTGACACCATTATAGGCAAACAACCTATGAAGCCAGTAGATGTTGCCAAATCTAATAATCAGGGAAAGTGTCCAGCATAATACAGAGTTGCAAGGGACAAACTTAAAATATTATCTGAAGCACAGGATAGCTGCACGAGGCTAAGCAATGCATGAAGAAGTATGATGATCAACATCGTCGCTCAGTTGAGTTCAATGTGGCTGGCAAAGTGTTACTGAAACTTACTCCACAAGTCTAGAAACAGATTGTAAGTAAGAATAGACATCGCGGTTTGATTCCTAAATATGATGGTCCATTCTATGTGGTGAAACAAGTGGGCACAAGTAAGAAGAATACTAAGACACATTTCTTGGTACACAGGAAAGGTAATAGTACAACAGATGTAGTTTTGGAGAAGGAGAAAGACTTATGGCAGTTTGATGCTCAAATCAACGACAATCTTAAAACAGTCTTGATGAGGACATTGAGTTAAAGTGGTGCGGGTGGTCTTTTAGACCCGTAAACTACTTGATCTAACTAGGTAAAGAGATGTCAAGGAATTGGGCATTGGTCTTGACATGAATGGGGCAAAACAGTGCAACACAGGTTCAAGGTGCTTGGGTGTTGGCAAAACAACTTGAACATGCAAGGCTTACATGCGTGATACTGTCATCAGCAAGGTAGCGTTGTCTTGACAAGGGAAAGCTGTGAAGACTTGACGATGGCAAAAATAAAGGCATTTCACGTGAATTGCTGAAATAAAACTAAGTATTGGTGGCAAGTACAATATTTTAAATATTGGAAGCTGGCAGAAATATTCAAAGTGTTGGAATGTAGCCTAAAATATTCTAAGTGTTAGAATATTAATATTTCGTATGGATAAGGATGTTATTTGAATTAGATTCTATCTGTTAGAAGTATAGCTTTCGGAAACTTAGTTTGAATCCTGTGATGACAAGGGTCGGACCGGTGTCATTTCTAACTGCCGCATGTAACTTCCATGTGCAGAAATTTTATAAGGGTGGAAATTTCATTTAAGGCTATAGATTCTGTTTCTGGCCTTAGACGAATTCGTGAAGCCTTTCTTTTGTATTAATTATAAGATTAATAAAGGTTTAGACGAGTTCCTGTACATTCTTTCTATTGTTTAACTTTGCTGTTAAAGTATTTCTATACTTGGTCAAATTTGTGGGAGTAAGATAGGCTTAGAGTTGCAGGCGTTTGCAAGACTGCCTAGGGTGGTGTTCGGTAAAAATAAATCGACCCTCACAAACCTTCTCATCTTATCCTTGCTATTGGGTACCAGGGAAGAAGCATATTTGAAAAGTTTAACAAACTTCAAGGAGTATTCCTTGATTGACATACCTCCCTGATGTAGGTTGCTGAACTCCTTAACCTTAACCTCTCTCTCTTCTCTATAGGAAAGAACCTCTCCAGGAATACAGTCTTGAGAATGTCCCAAGTGATGGGGACTTCTCCTGGTTCTTGTCCATCTACCCACGTCTTATACCATACTTGAGCTACATCCTTCAACAAGTATGCAGCCAACTCAGCCTCATCCTCTATTAACACCCATAGCACGGATAATATTGTGGACTTCATCAACAAACTCCTGGGGATCCTCATAGGTTTTGAACCTGAAGTAGACTGGAGGATTCATCCTAGTGAAATTTCTCAGTCTACTAACTGTGATAGCCTGTGCCTCAGTTGTGATTGATTAGGCCATCTTAATCAGTTTTGCTCTTACTTATCCATCTCTCAAAGCAGATGGGTTGATAGGCACTTGCACTCCAGCAGCAGAGGCTTGAGGAGGAGCTTGGTTTCCCCCAATAGTTGATTCTTCAACTCTCCTGCCTGCGTTTCTTCTAGTGGGAATTAAATTCTAGAATGACACAAAATGTCAATGATATACATAGCACGATAGAGAGTAGAATAACGGAAAATTCCTAACATAGCAAAGTCTACAAGTCATGATTGTGGTGGACTTCACAACTTATGTTAGAAACAACATAATGTGGTCGTTTTGAGCTTTAGTTCCTAGAAAATTTAACCTCATGTTCTGATACAAAGTTTGCCACATCAGATTCTTGAATCCGAACGCAACCGGCCTTGTTTACCTCTTAGAGGTGGCAGACAAGCCTTTTCTTAGCTTTCATCACAATTATATAGTTAAATTTAATTTAAATTTTTTAAAACATAGTGAATTATATAGAGCCTTCATATGATTAAAATATAAAAAATCAAATAAAACAACCATTTATTATCGATTAAAAAATTCAAATGAAAGAATCAATATATCGTAATAGGTTGCCAAACGACCTTAATACAATGTTTTGAATAAAACGTTTGAAATGAAACGCTAGGGACAACATCCACCAGCTATGTCCAAAGTGATAAGATAGAATGATAGATGTAGCAACCTCGAAATCAAGAGAACCTACCAAAGTCTAGAGATCCCTAGTCGAAATTGCTTCAATGAGTCTTCAATCTTCTCTTTGACCTGCGCCTATAAAATAGTAAAAGTATAGGGTTAGTATACATATTTACTATGGGTATATGTATATATACATGTAAGGACTATTAATGATCAAGGAAAGCTCTTCCAATAACGACATGCCATTTCTCGAAAGTAAAGTCACTAAATTTTTTTTATTTGTTATTGGTGAATTATGGTAAAAATATAGCACATTTTAATGCATTCAAAACATACAACTCATTTTGTATATGAACATAGGACCTTGAAATCATGAACATAATTTTAGAACACCTCGAATGAACATTTATAAATTTTCTCCTCTAAAACCCGAGAGCTGTTCCCCTAGGACTTGGTTTATTTTTAAATCTTTTTCTTCTTCTTGTTGTGTAGTTCAATGATCACCTTAATCCTATGTCTTACTTAAAAGTGCAATTATTCATTATAGTCCCATACCTACAATAAATCGAGCAAGTAATCCAAAATACTAGGGAGATGATTTTGCTACCTTACTACAAGTTATTCTTTTCGTTGTTTTAAGATTGGGCATGAAATCATTATAAGAAAGTATTTATTTGCTAGGCCACTTATTTCATCATTTTCATATTATGAATATTATGGGGCATTGATTAGCCATTATGTTTTACTCCCCTTGATTGACACAATATAAAAAGTCATTATAAGCCACTTTTTTCATTTGGCTATGCCCATTATTTGATCATTTCCATAATGTGAAGATATTGGAGCATATATCATGATTATTCCTATAACTTGTTAAAAATTCATTCTTGTCAACCAAAGATGATTTAACATAGTTAAGATCTTGCTTTTTTAGCTCATTTTGAACATACATTTCTTCTTCTTTCTTTCTTTCTTTCTAAAAGAAATCTTTAGCATTAAAATCATGCGAGCTAACTTGAAATCTAGTGTTTTCCCCACAACGAAAAGGGGTGGTTCAGCGATCAAAATGAACCTAGATCGTAAGACCTAAGCATGAAATCAAGTGTCTACCCCACAGCGAAAAGGGGTGGTTCACCAGGTAAAGTGAAAACAAGTCAAATGTCTTCCCAAACAAAAAAAAAGCTTCACGGCTAAACTGAACAAAATACTTTCTTGATCATTTAACCGACATAGATCATGTGAGCTAAACATGAAATCCAGTGTCCATTCTACACCATAAAGAGGTGGTTCCACCGTCCAAAGTGAAACTGAATCATACCTAGCTCTCTTAGGTGGAATCAACTAGCTAGTTCCTATGCTGGCAACAAAGGTCGAAGACTAGGACATTTTCATAGACTCTTATCCTCCTTGGTGGAGCCTCTTCTCATGAAGATTACATGTGCTAGGACAAGCCCATTGCTAGTCTATCTGTGCTTTCCGCAACTTCTTTTTCTTTATAACTTTTAGAGTTGACTCAAACATTATGGAAGCTTGCTTCTAGTTATGAGCTTTATTTAACTCTTTGGATAGCCCGTCATCCCTTTCAATACTTGATGAAATGTGAATTTAACCTAACATTATCATCTTGGTGTTAATGAGAGTTGTCTCACTATTATTAATACCCCCTTATGTGAATATCATTAACATATTTTTCTAGGTGTGAGTTAGATCTGTCTCACTTCTTTTAACATATCATTCTGGTCATTTTCATAATTGTTGAACTTTTAATTATGTCATTACTAAACTTATCTTGGTCAATGACATTTGGTAGGTATATAACACTCTTTATGAATGCTATAAACATTGTTTAACGTACTTGTTACACTCGGATTCCAGAATCTTAATGCAATTGGCGTCGTTAACCCATTAGAGGTCGCAACAAGCCTCTTCTTATTTTCATCAAAATCATTTATTTAAATTTGTGGAAAATCTAATACTTTTAGAACATAATGAAGTATACATAGACTTCATATGATTAATATATAGAAGAATATTCTAATTATCTCAAAGACCAAATAACCATCTATAATTTATGAAACAATTCAAATGGAAAGATCAACATATAACATAATAGTTTGCCAAAATCGACTTAATACAAAGCTTTGAATAAAACATCTGGAAAGAAATGCTAAGGACAACATCCATATCTGTCTAAATTGCTATGCTAGAAAGATAAAGGTAGCATCCTCGAACTCAAGAGGACCTACTAAAGTCTGGAGATTGCTAATCCAAACAACTTCGATGAGTCTTCAACCTTCTCTCTGACCTGCACCTATAAAGATAATAATAGTATAGGGTTAGTACAGACTATTACTAAGCATGGGTGTATGCACACATACGCATAAGGATTATGCATGATCAAGGAAAGTTAATCCTATAACAACATGCAATTTCTGGAAAGTGACATCACTAGACTTTCCTAATTCTTTATTTGTGAATTGTGGTATGAATATGACGTATTTTAATGCATTCGAAGCACACAACTCATTTTCTATGTGAACAAAATACATTAGAATCATGAACATAATTTTAGAACAACTCAAACGAAAATTTTGAAATTTAATACCCCAAACGCGAGAGTTCCTCTTTTTTGTACTTGGTTTATTTTTAAGTCTTTTTCTTCTTGTTGTTGTGTATCTCAATGATCTCCCTTAAGCCTATGTTTTACTTACATGTGCAATGATTCATTGTAGTCCCATACCTACAATGAATCAAGTAAGTAATCCGAAGGACTAAAGAAATGATCTAACTACAAATTTGTCATGAAATCTTATTAAGCCAATATTTATTGTTCATGCCTATTATGTGATTCATTACATAATATAAGAAATCGTTTTAAGCAACCTTATTTGGATATTATCATTCACATACTATAATAAGTCATTATAAACAAATCTTATTTGGCTTTTATCAATTTCATAATAAAAGTAGTCATTCTTGGCTATGCCCATTATTTGCTGAAAACATCATTCTTATCAAACACAAAAGATTGATATTCTTAAGCTCTTACTTTATTAGCTCACTTTGAACATACATCCCCTCTTCTTTATTTCTTGCTTTCTTAAGGACATCTTTAGAATTAAGATCATGCGAGCTAACATGAAATCCAGTGTCTGCCCCACACCGAAAAGGGGTGATTCACAAATCATAGTGTATCTAGATCATATGAGCTAATATGAAATCCAATTTGTACCACACACCAAAAAGTGGTGGTTCACCGGCAAAAGTGAAACCAAGTTAGTGTTCTCCCCACACCTAAAAGAGGTGGTTCACGACTTAAGTGAATCGAATACTTTCTTTGAGCTTTTATCTGACTTATATCATCTGAGATATGCATGAAATCCAGTGTCTGCCCCACACCGAAAAGGGGTGCTCTCACCAGCCAAAGTGAAACCGCATCATACCTAGCTCGCTTAGGTGGAACCCACTGGCTATTTCCTAGGCTTGCTAAATATTTTGAAGAGTAGGAGATATACAAAGACTACATATACAACATGGTGGTAGCCTCAACTCACCAGGCTTACTTGTGCTGGCACAATCTCATTGCTATTCTATCAATGCTTTACTCAACTTCCTTTTCTTTACATCTTTTACATTTTACAAAAACATTGTGGAAGCTTGCTTCTAGATATGAGGTTTACTTAACTCTTTTTATAACTGGTCATCCCTCACTTTACTTGATGAAATGTTAATTTAACCTTATATTATAACCCTTGTTTTAATGAGATGTGTCTCACGATTATTAACACCCTTTTGTGTGACTATCTTTAGCATAACTGTGTAGGTGTGAGTAAGATTTGTCTCACTTCTTTTATCACCTCATTTTGGTTACTTTCATTATCCTTAAGCTTCTGATTATGTAATTACTCACCTTATCTTGTTCAATGACATTTGGTAGCTTTATACCACTCTTTATGAAACATCATACAACCTGTTCAATGTACTTATTTATATTAATGGTGCATTTGAATAGAGTATGTTGGGACTTGTCGCAACGATTGGCATACCCTTGGTTATGAATTCATTGAGTTATATTGGTTATGCTTAAGTTTGTATAACTTGGTCATTAGCCAATTTTGTATTATATTTTGGACATACATTGTATGCCAATTTATTGGCGTAGACTAATTTTTTACATTTTATGGTAATGTAGAATATTGTTAGCTAATTTAGTGGCACAAGGAAAACTTTGATTAGACAATGGTCATGAAAATATATGATAAGCCATTTTTTTTGAAATGACATAGTAAGCCAATTCTATTAAACTTTTGTACAATATATTGCTAGCCAATTTGGTTGCATAAATCAAACTATGATATTATCATTAGCCAAGTCAAATAACTTCATGAATATACTATAGTGATTTCATCGTTCTAACCAAGTCGACATTTAACAGTAAACTAAACTTAATGAACGATCCATAAAAACTTCATCTTCTCGAACACAATTAGGCATTACAACATTTATTAACTCATGCAACTAGTACCCTAACATACAAATCAAATCTATAGGCCTCATTAGACATTAACAGATCAATAACCATACTTATAATGATTAATTAGCACCACATACAAACAACATGATCGAGATTACATCTACATAATATTATAATTGAAAACAAGGATAACTATAGAGATGGACGTTCAACAATGTCATTCGGAACAACCCTAATTTTCGTATTCTTGAATTTATAAAACGTTTGAAAATCCTCTTGGGAAAGGGAACCAAGAGAAAAAACCCAACCTTATGTAGAATTGAATTTACAAAGATCACCTTTCATGAAAATGTTGATGAATACCTTGAAATCACCTAAGGAGAACCGAGAGAATTTTCTATTTTTTCTTGCGTTTTGCTCACTATTTTTTTTCATGTTTGTCTTCTGGTATAGGCCTAAGTTTCAAGGTCTAGTACTGAATATTTAGTAATGTAACTTATACTAATTAACTTAATTAATAAATAAATTAGATAATTTACTAAACGCCCCTCCTAAATTGACTAGATTTAGAAGAACACTTGACTTAACAAAAATATAGAAATTGATTAGTGGTTTCGGTTTTTACCAATAAAATTAATTAATTAATTAAGATGCTAGTTTAAATAATTAGGTACCCTAGGGTAATAAGTAAAGTACCCCTAGGTTTTTAGGACCATAATCAACCCTTTGGACCATCCTAGGTTAGGTACTAGGATATTTCTTAGTTAGTTACTTGTCTAGTGTAAGGATTTCGGTTTGACCATTTGAATTAATTAATTAAGTTTTTAATTTAATTAATTAAGTGACATAGGGTTATTAATAAAGTACCCCTATGTTGTTAGGACCATAACCAACCCTTTGGACCATCCTAGGTTAGGTACTAGGATGTTTCTAAGTTAATTACTTGTTTAGTGTAAGGATTTCGGTTTGCCCATTTAAATTAATTTATTAAGTTGTTAATTTATTAATTAAGTGACCTATGGTAATTACTAATGTACCCCTAATTGTTTAGGGCCATAACTATCCCTTTTGGACAATCCTAGGTTAGGTACTAGGGTGTTTCTTAGATAGTTCCCTATCTTAAAGTCAGTCGAGTTTTTCTTATGTTGTCGGGTACCTAGGTTTGTTATTTTTGGTTTGTACTAGTTTATTTAGTTATATATATCATTTATTTATAGATTAAGACCAGTTAGGGAGCTTGGCCCCACATGGGCTGACCCGGACGCGCACCTTGTCCCCAACCGCCCTAACCGAATAGGTTAGCTTGTCCCTTGGTCGGTTGCACATGTGTTGAGTGAATTTTACTAATTAACTATCATGGAAGGTTCATTTGGAAATTTTACTTATTGTCACAAGGATCCCTAGAATGTCCTTCGGCACTGCTTAATCTAAATGATTATTTTAAGTGATTCTGTGCTATAGTACTAGGCTTTACACATGGATGCCTAGTACATATTGTATGAAGGTTGGCATATTAATTTTAGCGTAGGTATTTTATTGCAGGAACAATTCTCAAAAAACCTTGGATTATATTTTAAATACTTGTGTATATATAAAAATTGGCTAACACCCTTAAGCCAATATTCTATAATATGCCCAAAAATTCTCAATATTGGGCATTGGGATGCTTATATACACAAATACGCATGCTTAAAAACTTACCAGGATCTTCACTAGAGATGTACATTTTATGGAATATTACATTATCCCCCCCCCCCCCCTTAAAAACATTCATCCCCGAATGACACTACACATCATATGAATCAAAGAGGGTATTTTCGATTAAAAAATACATTAACATACTTGTACCTTTACTATTTGTGAATATCTATTTCACAAATTACTCTGGATTATGCACATTACTGTAAGCTTATCTGAAGTTTCATATATGAGATTGAGGAACTTCCTTCTTAATTATACCTTACCTTAATGCACGTCACACTCATGAAACACATAAAACACACAAACATTGTACAAAAAAAGGAACATGAATGCAAGCATGAACTCATATTAACTCATATAGTGCAAGTATAAAACACATAGTTATGGACTTAGAACACAAAAACCGCCTAATGCACTAAGATTTAGAGTTTTACTAATGAAATCAGACTAAGGAAGTGTATATCTACCCTCAAGAACCAAATAAGTAAAGGTAACGGGCTCTCATATTGGTCTCGCCGTCCCATGTTTATCTCTCAACAAGGTGGTTCCTCCATAGCACCTTTACAGTGGCAACCTCCTTGTTCCTCAACCGTTTCACTTGGCAATCTAAAACTTCAACGGAAAAATCTTCGTAAGAAAGGTTCTCATCGGCTCCTGACCCCTTAGATAACGTATTGTTGGCTTTAACATTGGAAACTATTTGGCTTGTTGGATTTGAACCATGCCCTTCCCATGTCAACTCTAACTCATTTGGCTACTAGAACCTTACTACCCTTTTTCGACAGTCTATGGTAATATAACACTTCCGAAGCCAATCCATACCCAAAATTATATCAAAGTCAAGCATGATTAATTGTATTAGGTCATCATAGGTAACCCTATCAAGAACAATTATTGGGCAATCTCTATATACCTTTTCAGCTCTAATTTTGTCTCCTATGGGAGTACTTACTAGAAAAGGTTCATGCAAGATCACAGGAAGCAAGTAAATTTTGCTAGCTACTAAACTAGTAACAAAAGACAAGGTGGATCCTGGATCTAACAATGCATATACACGAAAAGAAAAGACATGCAAGGTACCAGTGACCACATCAGCTGACTTCTCCTGCTCCTCTCTACCTTTGAAAGCATAGAACCTTAATCTGGAACGTTAGACCAACTTGTCCATCTCAACATCCTCGTGAAATCTCTCAGTCTACTAGCCATGGTGCTAGCATGTGTGTTCTCTCTGGGAGCACCCTCTCTAGTGGACTGGGTTTTGATAGCCTATGCCTAAGCACTAATGGTTTGGCTCATCTGAACCAGTGTTGCTCTCACTTCTCCATCCGTCAACGCAGTTGGGTTGAAAGGCACTTGTACTCCAGAAGTTGTGGCTTGAGGATGAGCTTGGTTTACTCCAGCAGCTTCTTCTCTAACTCTCCTGCCTACATTTCTTGTTGTGTTCATTTTCTACAGTACACAAAAGAAGGAGTTCAATGCTTGAATGAGATAAAATGTCAAAGATCTACACAGAACGATAAAGAGTAGAATAAGGGAAGATTCCTAACATCACTTAGTCTCTAAGTCATGATTGTGGAGCGCTTCACAACAGTAAGTTAGAAACTACGTAATGTGGTTTTTTAAGCTTTTATTTCTAGGTAATTTAACCTCATGCTTTAATAACAAGTTTTTTTTAAAGAGGATAAAAAACTAATGCTAGCGAGATTTGAACTCACAAACGCTTAAATGCTTGACTCTTTCAAGTCACTTTATTGCACGATGCTATAATACCATTGGCACACCTGGATTTTAGAATCCGAATGCAACTGACATCGTTAACCTCTCAGAGGTCGCAAACAAGCCTCTTCTTATCTTTCATTACAATCATAAAGTTAAATTTGTGGAAAATTTAAATCTTTTAGAACATAATGATGTATACATAGACTTCATATGATTACTATATAGAATAATATTCTAATGAGCTCAAAGACTAAAAAACCATCTACAATTTATGAAATAATTCAAATGGAAAGATAAATATATAACATAATAATTTGCCAAAATGCACTTAATACAAAGATTTGAATAAAACATTGGAATGAAATGCTAGGGACAACATCCACTAGCTATGTCTATAGTGCTAGGCTAGAAAGATAAATTTAGCATCCTCGAACTCTAGAGGACAAACCAAAATCTTGAGATCGCTAATCCAAACAGGATCGATGAGTCTTCAACCTTCTCTCTAACCTGCATCTATAAAGATAATAATAGTACAGGGTTAGTAAATACTTGCACTAATTATGGGTGTATGCACACTTACACATAAGGACTATGCATGATCAAGGAAAACTCTTCCTATAACAAGATCCCATTTAAGGAAAGTGACATCAGTTCACTTTCCTAATTCGTTATTTGTCAATTGTGGTATGAATATGAGATATTTTAATGCATTGAAAGCACACAACTAATTTTCTATATGAACACGAGACCTTACAACCATGAACATTATTTTAGAACAAGTCGAGCAAAAATTTTGAAATTTGGTATCCCAAACCTGAGAGCTCCTGTTTTTGTACTTTAGTTTAGTTTTTCAGTATTTTTCTTGTTATAGTTGTGTAGTTAAATGATCTCCCTTAATCCTATGTTTTAATTACAAGTGCAATGATTTATTGTAGTCCCATAACTACAACAAATCAAGTAAGTAATCCGAATGATGAAGGAAATGATCTAAGTACAAATTGGGCATGAAATCTTAGTAAGCCACTCTTTATTGGTTATGCCTATTATGTGATTCTTTACATAATATAAGAAATCATTATAATCCAATCTTATTTGGCTATGATCATGTGCATACAATAATAAGTCATTATAAACCAATCTTATTGGCTTTGATCAAATTCATAATAAAAGAAGTCAGTATTGGTTATGCTAATTTTTTCTAGAACATGATTCTTATAAAACATTAATGAATGATAATCTTAAGATCTTACTTTCTTAACTCACTTCGAACATATATCTCTTCGTCTTTCTTTCTTGCTTTCTTACGGACATTTTTAGAATTAAAATCATGCGAGCAAACATGAAATCAGTTTCTGCACCACCCATGAAAGGGTTGAATCACCATTCAAAGTAAATCTAAATCATGTGAAATAACATGAAATCCAGTGTCTGCCCCACACCGATAATGGGTGGTTCATCGGCTAAAGTGAAACTAAGTTCAGTGTTCTCCCCACACCTAAAAGAGGTAGTTCACAACTAAAGTGAACCGAATACTTTCTTGGATCATTTAACTGACATAGTTAATTTGAGAGTGTCTTCCCCACACCAAAAATGGGGTGGTCTCACCGACCAAAGTGAAACCGCATCATACCTAGCTTGCTTAGGTGGAATACATTAGTTAGTTCCTATGCTGGCAACTTAGTTTAATAGCTAGGAGATATACAGATACTACTTATCCACCTTGGTGGTATCCTTATCTCATGGGGCTTACATGTGCTGAAACAAGCTCATTGCTAGTCTATCAGTGCTTTGTTCAACTTCTTTTTTTTTACATCTTTTAGAGTTTACTCAAACATATAAAAGCTTGCTTCAAGTTATGAGGTTTACATAACTCTTTTGATAACCGGTCATCCCTATCTTTACTTGATAAAATGTGAATTTAACCTTACGTTATCATCTTGGTGTTAATGAGACTTGTCTAACGATCATTAACACCATTTTATGTGGGTATGTTTACCACAATATTTTAGGTGTGGCTGAGATATTCTCACTTATTTTATCACGTCATTCTGATCACTTTAATTATCCTTAAGCTTTATATTATGTTATTACTCACCTTATCTTGTTCAATGACATTTCGTAGCATTATACCACTCTTTGTGAATGTTATAAACTTGTTCAATGTACTTACTTATATTCATGGTGCATTTGAATAGAGTATGTTTGGACTTGTCCCAATGTTTGGCATACCCTTGGTTATGAATTCATTGAGTTACATAGGTCATGCTTATTGTGGTATAACTTGGTCATTAACCAATTTTGTATTATATTTTTGAAATACATTGACTAAAATTTCACATATTATGGTAATTTAGGATATTGTTAGCCAATTTATTGTCATAGGCCAAACTTTCAGTAGACAATGGTCATGAGAATATTATTAGCTAAGTCAATAAACTTCATGAATATACTATAGTGATTTTATCATGTAAAGAACCCAACTTTTTGCATTTGTTTAGCTTATAGAACAGCACAGTGTTTAATTTAGCTAAGCTAATAAGTTAATTTGGCATTGAAGGTTCATGAACTAGCTTTTATTATCATTCTTATTTTTCTTGGAAAAATTACATACCAAACACTTACAACCATATATACTGTAAAACACAAATAGAAATTTGAAATTTCCATCTTTATCAACAATAAATTGAATTTCATAAACACCTCATAACAATTTCATTTTCTCGTACACAATTGGGAATTTATTATATGGATCTAACTTATAGTTCTCAATTAACATTACTTAATAATAGAAACCTACACATAATGATCAGATTGCAAAACATATAAACAACATGTTCGAGATTACATCTACACACTATTAGGATCGAAAACAAGGATAACAAAGGAGATGGACGTTCAAGAATGTCATTGGAACAAGCCTAGTTTTGATATTATTCAATTCATAAAACATTTAAAAAGCCACTTGGGGAAAGGAAACCAAGAGATAAAAAACATACCTTATATAGAATTGAATCTACGAAGATAACCTTGTGCAAAAAAATTTAACAATACCTTGAAATTGCCTAAAAAATTTCCTGTTTTTCTCCCGATTGCGTATTGTTTTGAGTCGTGAGTCTCTACTTTTTAATCGTGAGTCTAAATGTTAGGAACTTAGTATTTAGTAATTTTACTTATACTTATTAAATTAATTAATAAGTCAACTAGCTAATTTAATAAAACAACCCTCCCAGAATGACTAGAATTAGAAGAACACTTGATTTAACGGAAATCTGGAAATTGCTTAGTGGTTTTGGTTTTGACAAATTAAATTAATTGATTAAGTGGATAATTTAATTAATTTGTTAACCTAGGGTAATTACTAAAGTACCCCTAAGTTTTTAAGCCTATGACCAACCCTTTGGACCATCCTTGGCTAGGTACTAGGATGTTTCTCAGTTAGTTACATGTCATGTATAAGGATTTTGGTTTGACCATTTAAATTTATTAATTAAGTTGTTAATTTAAAAAATTAAGTGACCTAGGGTAATTATTAAAGTATCCCTAGGTCACTTGGACTATAACCAACGCCTTTGGACTATCCGGGGTTAGATAATTGGATGTTTCTTGAGTTAGTTACTAGGTTAGTGTGACTCGGTTAGGTCTTAGGTTTTCGGGTGAACTAGTTAGTTTATTTAGGTTAGTCCTTGTTTAGTTAGCTAGTTAGGTACGTTTGTTAGAGTCTAAAGTTTGTTAGGAAGTGCAGACCCACATTGCTTGACCCCCACATGTGCGCCTTCCCCTAACCACCCTTACCAAATTCTTGCACATGTGCTTGCACATGGGTTGCTTCTCATTTCTTGTTGTCTCGAGGATCCTCACTATATCCTTGGGAACTTCTTACTATACATGGATGATATACCGTGGTTTCACGGTATTATTAATAATTCTTCCATAAGTTTAGTGTGTCCAAAAGCCTTTTTGTGCTAATATTTATATAAGTTTCTCTTTGTTTTGCAGGAAATCTGTCCAAAGCTAAATGCAGAGATTTTGAGCAAAGAAATGCAAAAGAGACCACCTACGGAGCTGATGACGGTCCGTCGTGCTTGTGACGGTCCGTAGGTGGCAGCATAGAGAAGCTGCTGAAGGAAGATGGGGAAGTCTGACCAAGTGTGGGGTTACGTAGCTTGTGACGGTCCGTCGGGGCTGTGACGGTTCGTCATGAAGTTGAAGTGTTTTGAAACGAAGACCCTCGACGGACCGTTGTGCCTATGACAGTCCGTCATACTTGCCATCGAGGGGAATGAAGTGAGCAACAGAAGAAATTGCTAAGTATGGGACGATGGAGTCCATGACGGTCCGTCGCGAGGTCCGTCGACCCAGCCGCGTTTTGGCAGATTTCCAGCAATTAGAATCCTTGTTTAATTAGGTTTTTATTTTTTATAAATAGTTCGAAAAACCTCATTTTTGATGTTAGACTCTATGAGATTAGACATCAGATTTTTAGACTTTGTGTGTTAGTGTTGGATTTTGAGATTCTTGCAAGTGATTTTTTGGATATTAATCAAGCAAACTTTGTATTTTATTCTTTCTCATTGAAGTAAGTACATGAATTCGTATTTAATATATTTGAATATTGTGTTTATGGCTATGAGTAACTAAACTCTATAACTAGGGTTGTGGGAACCATAGGCAAATAATGAGATAAACCCTAACTAAAATAACAATTCTAGATTAGTGTCTTGCATGTGTTAATAATTCTTTCGTTTAGAAGTCTTTTTAACGAATGGCCAACGTTAGAACTCGCCTTACTGGTACTTGCCGGACCAAGGAGGTAGATAATAGGAAAAGAATTATTAACATAGATTTAGTGTATACTATCTAATAGGCTAGTATTGATTGGTACGAGGTAATAACTTGGTCAAATATCGAATACGATGCTTAATATGAGGTAAGGATAAGGGTTAGGATAGCAACACACGTAGCCGGACCAAGGTGCGGAGTGAGATTTTCTAGATGCCGGACCAAGGATTTAGAAATACATAACTTATCACTTTGCATGCAAGATACTAGGAAGGAATTGTTATAGTTAGAGATATCAAGTTATGAACCTGTGGGGAACACGTAAACCCTAGTTACTTTGATTAATTGATTAAAACCCAACAATAAAAGCTGTCAAGTGTCTCTTTCAAGTTCGTTATTTATTTTCACTTATTTAAAGATAGAAACCCCACTTTTATGCTTTTACTTTCCAAGGAAGTCATTGACCAAATAATAGTAATAATAGGTTGAAGTTAAGTCTAGACTATTTTCCTCGTGGGAACGATCCCAACCTCACTAGTTGGGTTATTTACTTGACACGACCGCTTTACTTCTTATTCGAGAAGTAAGTTTGAGCGTATCAAATTTTGGCGTCGCTGCCGGGGATTTTAGCTTTTAGATTAACTTGAACTTATTACTATAGTTTAGTTGATATTTTATTTATTTTACTTTGTTTTATTGTTTTTGATCTCTTTTCAGAACTATCCTCCTTGTATGCCAAATACACGGAGAGGAAGAGAACCATTGTTTCCCTACGATCGTGAGTTACAGCGTACACTGCGCGATATGAATTGAAACTTAGGAATAAAATGTTGAGGATCCGAACCAGAACATCCCCGCTCCGGTTGATGTTCATGGTCAGATGTTACACGATGCTCCGGGTGAACATCAACAGAGGGGACAAAATCCTATTCCACGTCCCCAAGCATACTACAGAGGGTATGATAACATAGCAGACTCGGATGGGCCACTTGTCTTGCCCCCTCTACCCACAGGCCACACTTTTGTGGTAACTGGTAGCCTGATGCAAATGCTCACTGCCAGAGGTTTGTTTTCAGGGGTACCTTCTGAGGATCCACATGCCCATATAAATAAGGTAAGGGCAGTGTGTAAAAGTTGTGTGGGGAGGCCTGATTTGGATCTACATGTAATAGGTCTCAGAGTGTTTCCTCTCTCACTGACAGGAGAGGCTGCTATATGGTTCACTGAGCTCCCATACAACTCAATCTTTACTTGGAACCAACTAAGAGATGTCTTCTTAGCACGCTACTATCCAGTCTCCATGAAACTAAACCACAAAGACAGAGTGAACAACTTTGTGGCACTACCAGCAGAGTCAGTTAGTAGTTCTTGGGATAGATTCACCTCATTCTTGAGAAGTGTTCCAAATCACCGTATAGATGATGAGTCACTGAAGGAATACTTCTATCGGGGACAGGATGATAACAACAAAGCGGTTTTGGACACTATAGCAGGTGGATCTTATGGAGAATGCCCTTATGCTGAGATTGCTGAAAAATTAGAGAAAATCTCCCGAAATAACAAAGCTTGGAGTACTAGGAAGTCTGATACAGAGAGAAACACCTTCGCAGTGCAGTCCACTCACAACCCAGCCACAGATGAGATTCGGGAAGAAATGGATCAGATGAGAGCTGAGCTTGGGTTGGTACTAAAACATGTCACAGGAGGTGCAGAAAAGATAAATGCAGTCAACTACTTGGCTAAACCACCACCTCCAAATGATGAGTGTTATTATGCAGAGGATTCCTATGCAGTAAATGAACAGATGGGGGGTTTCCGACCAAGTGCCGAAGGCTCTAATCAGGAGAATTGGCACCAAGGTTATGGGAACCAAGGTCGGAACTATGGTAACTACAATCGTGAGGGTCATTATGTCTGAGATGGAAACTACAATCGCGACAACAACTTCAACAGGGGTAACTATGGTAATAGAAATGATAGGAATGGACCCTATGTTCCACCTCAAAATCGTGAAGTTACTCCTAGGGATGATGGAGGTAGTATGTCGCGAGTTGAGGAGATGTTGCATAAAATGATGAGGAGGTTCGATGATAGTGATGAGCACAATAAAGAGTTGAGGAATGATTTAGCGGGTATTGGGCAAAAAGTTGATACACATGCAATATCGATTAAGCAACTTGAGTTACAATTGGCCAAATTATCTGCAACTGTGAACACACGGCAACCGGGCACTCTTCCTAGCAACACTGTCCAAAATCCAAAAAATGATGGACATTGTATGGCAATTACTACTCACGGTGGCAAGCAAACCATTGACCCACCTATGCCATAAAATGAGAATAAGGAGATAAAAGATACTGATAAAGTGGTAAATGATGATGCTGAGTTAGAGGATAACATTGCAAAAGATGCTGAACTGCCTAAAAAGGTAACTCCTATGCCTAGGCCACCACCCCCATTTCCTCAAAGATTATTGAAAAAGACAGAGGATGGCAAATATCGGCGTTTTATAACAATGTTGAAGCAACTTTGTATCAATGTCCCTTTGGTAGAAGCTTTAGAACAAATGCCCGGTTATGCCAAGTTTATGAAAGATTTGGTCACAAAGAAAAGATCGGTTACTTTTGAGGATGATGATAGAATGCAGCATTGTAGTGCTATTGCTACAAGATCTCTGGTCCAAAAGAAACAAGATCCAGGTGCGTTCACTATTCCTTGTACAATCGGGCTATTACATATTGCGAAAGCATTATATGATCTGGGGGCAAGCATAAATCTTATACCCCTCTCGATTTACAATTAGTTGGGTTTGGGTGACCCAAAGCCCACTGCAATGCGACTACTGATGGCTGATCGAACTGTAAAACGGCCCATAGGGATACTTCATGATGTGCTAGTAAAAGTGGAGTCATTCATCTTTCGGCTGATTTTGTTATTCTTGATTGTGAGGTTGATTTTGAAGTGCCTATTATCCTTGGGAGGCTATTCCTAGCTACGGGAAGAGCCGTAGTAGACATGGAAAAGGGGCAGATGAAATTTCTGTTGAACAATGAGGAAGTGACCTTTAATATTTGTAGGTCCATGAGGTAGAGTGGTGAGCTCCAATCGGCATCTGCTATATCCTACAACATGGGTGAGACATCTGAGACACAAATAGAAGAACGTCTAGGTGTCGAAGCATTAGCGGCAGTGATAATGAACTTTGATAGCGATTGCATTGAAGAGTATGAGTCATTAGTCGCGGCTCTTGACCGAGGTGATGTTCGGTTTAAACCGAAGAAATTTGAGCTTGATATGAAAAATCGTGAGTCCCCACCCGTAAAACCATCGATAGAGGAGGCTCCAAAAGTTGAATTAAAAGCTCTCCCACCTCATCTTAGGTATGAATTCTTAGGAAATGGTGACAATTTGCCGGTAATCATTGCATCAAACCTGGATGAACAACAGGTTCAGAGTTTGGTGAAGGTATTAAAAAGGTTCAAAAGAGCTATTGGGTGGACCATTGCAGACATTATTGGGATCCCTCCTGGTATTTGCTCTCATAAAATCCAACTCATATCTGATGATAAATCAAGTATTGAGCACCAGAGACGGTTGAATCCTCCTATGCAAGAGGTTGTGAAGAAGGAAATCATCAATTGGTTGGATGCCGGAGTAGTCTATCCAATTGCCGATAGTAGTTGGGTATGCCCGGTTCAGTGTGTACCTAAGAAAGGGGGAATGACTGTGGTCCCTAACGAAAAGAATGAACTTGTTTCAATGAGACCGGTTACTGGATGGAGGGTGTGTATGGATTACTGTAAACTGAACTCATGGACTGAAAAAGACTATTTTCCTATGCCCTTCATGGATCAGATGTTGGATAGACTTGCCAGAAAAGGGTGGTATTGTTTTCTTGATGGGTATTCGGGGTATAATCAGATTTCTATTGCACCAGAAGATCAAGAGAAAACCACTTTCACTTTTCCATATGGGACCTTTGCGTTCAGAAGAATGTCGTTTGGGTTGTGCAATGCACCCGCAACCTTTCAAAGATGTATGATGTCAATATTTTCTGACATGGTGGAGGATACTATAGAAGTTTTTATGGATGATTTTTCTGTGGTTGGTGATTCATTCGAGCAGTGTTTGACCAATTTATCTGAGGTTCTTAAGAGATGTGAAGACTGCAATTTAGTACTAAACTGGGAAAAGTGTCATTTCATAGTGAAAGAGGGTATTGTGTTGGGTCATCGCATTTCAGAAAAGGGCATAGAGGTTGATCGAGCTAAAGTCGAGGTAATATAGAGAATTCCCCACCGATCTCTGTGAAAGGTGTGAGAAGCTTTCTTGGGCATGCAGGTTTTTACGGGAGATTCATCAAAGACTTTTCAAAGATTGCACACCCATTGTGCAAATTGCTGGAGAAAGAATGTAAATTTTGTTTTGATGAATCCTGTCTTAAAGCATTCGGTGAGCTAAAAGAAAAGTTAATATCTGCGCCTATCATTATTTCTCCGGATTGGAATAGTCCATTTGAGGTAATGTGCGATGCTAGTGGGGTGGCTCTTGGTGTAGTATTGGGACAGAGAAGAAACAAAATCCTTCACCCCATTTACTATGCTAGTAAAGCCCTAAATGAAGCTCAGAAGAACTACACAGTGACTTAGCAAGAACTCCTTGCAGTAGTCTTTGCTTTTTAGAAATTTCGCTCCTATTTGCTAGGTACTAGAGTTATAGTGCATACTAACCATTCAGCATTGAGAAATTTTATGGCGAAGAAGGATGCGAAACCTAGGCTGATTCGTTGGGTATTACTGCTGCAAGAATTTGACTTTGAAGTGCTGGATAGAAAAGGAACTGAAAATCAAGTTGTTGATCACTTGTCTCGTCTAGAGGATGAAGTTGTGAGAGAGTTAGGGGAGAAGACTGACATTGATGATACTTTCCCCAATGAACATGTATTGGCTGCTTCACAAGACTTGATTCCATGGTTCGCAGATTTTGCGAACTATCTGGCTAGTGATATTGTTCCATCAAACTTGTCCTTTCATAAAAGGAAAAAATTCATGTACGATGTGAAGAAGTTCGTTTGGGATGAACAATACTTGTATAGGAGTTGTGCCGACAGGCTTATTCGGCGTTGTGTGCCAGAATGTTAAATGTTGAGTGTGTTGGAGGCATGCCATTCTTCACCCTTTGGCGGACATCACAGTGGTATCCGAACCGCTCATAACATATTACAATGTGGTTACTATTGGCCAACACGTCATCAAGATGCTCATGGGTTTGCTAAAGCATGTGACAAATGTCAACGAGATGGTGGTATTTCAAGAAAGCAAAAGCTCCCTCTAAACCCCATTCTTGTGATTGAGTTATTTGATGTTTGGGGTATTGACTTTATGGGTCCTTTCGTGAGTTCTCATGGAATGAAGTACATTCTAGTAGCAGTAGATTATGTATCTAAATGGGTCGAAGTCATAGCCCTCGCAAACAATGAAGGAAAGAGTGTCACTCCATTCTTGCAAAAGAACATATTCTCTCGTTTTGGCACCCCAAGGGCCCTTATAAGTGATGGGGACTCCCACTTCTGCAACAGATTGTTCAAGGGGTTATTGGAGAAATACGGGGTTCGCCATAATGTGGCCACTCCTTACCACCCTCAAACTAGTGGGCAAGTTGAAGTGTCAAATCGGGAAATAAAACAGATATTGTCAAAAACAATGAACGCTAGTAGAACGGATTGGTCAAGGAGGCTTAATGATGCTCTTTGGGCCTACCGGACAGCATATAAGACTCCCATAGGTATGTCTCCATACCAACTTGTATATGGGAAATCTTGTCATCTTCCGGTCGAGTTTAAGCATAAAGCCATGTGGGCTACGAAGAAGTTAAAAATGGATTGGAGCGAAGCTGCAGAGCAACGGTTAAATGGGTTGAATGAACTCGATGAACTTCGCCTAATAGCCTATGAGAGCTCAGCACTATACAAAGAAAAGATGAAGAAGTACCATGACAACAAAATTGAAAAGCGAGAATTTATGGTCGGGGATTTGGTGCTTTTATTCAATTCCAGGTTGCGCTTGTTTCCGGGCAAGCTCAAGTCCAAATGGACTGGTCCTTACTTGGTTACCCAACTATTCCCTCATGGAGCAGTTGAGTTCGAAACTAAGGAGGGTGTGCAGTTCAAGGTGAATGGACAGCGCATAAAAATCTATTTTGGGGCATGCTGAATCGGCAAATGAAGTGATAGAGGCATACCATCTTGATGAAGTCTGAGTAATCGAGTGTCCCCAGTCGTGCCGCGACATTAAATCAGGCGCATGTTGGGAGGCAACCCAATACTTATCATCTTTTTAGTAATGGTAGCATTTTTCTATTAATGGGTTTTAAATTTGCAGGCACATCACCAGGAAATTCTGCAGAAAATTACTCTGCAACAGTCACTGACGGACACATCGACGGACCGTTGCGCCTGCGACGAACTGTCGTATTCATCCGTCGTACTAGGTATGTTTTTCTGTTGTTTTGAAACTAGGTCACACACGACGGAACCAACGACGGTCCATCACAACTAAGACGGACCGTCGTCGTTGAACCGTCGCGTGATTAATGAGGTATACCCGACCCGACCCGGCTGGACCCTTTTCCAAATCAGACCGTTTAAACTCCCCACCCCTCCATATTTCACCCCATTACTTTCTTATTTCTCCCATTACTCTCTCTTTTCAACTTCCCCATTCCCTCCAATCGATCATTGCCCTCTCACAATTCTCCAAAGCCCTAAAGTGTTATCTACTAGTGGAAACTGCTGCTGTGAGTGTCTACCTTGCCACCGATTACTTTTGCATCTGTTTTTCTCCATTTCTACGTTATGTGTCTCTAATTTATACTCATTTATCTTGAATTTTTGTTACTAGTTAGTATTAAGCTTAGTTCCTCATAGAATTTTAGTAAAGCGGTCGTGTCAAGTAAATAACCAACCTAGTGAGGTTGGGATCGTTCCCACGAGGAAAATAGTTTAGACTTAACTTCAATCTATTATTACTATTGTTTGGTCAATGGCTTCCTTGGAAACTAAAATCATAAAAGGGGGGTTTCTATCTCTAAATAAGTGAAAATAAATAACGAACTTGAAAGAGACACTTGACAACTTTTAATGTTGGGTTTTAATCAATTAATCAAAGTAACAACGGTTTACGTGTTCCCCACAGGTTCATAACTTGATAACTCTAACTATAACGATTCTTTCCTAGTATCTTGCATGCAAAGTGATAAGTAATGTGTTTCTAAATCCTTTGTCCGGCATCTAGAAAATCTCACTCCGCACCTTGGTCCGGCTACGTGTGTTGCTATCCTAACCCTTATCCTTACCTCAAATTAAGCATCGTATTCGATATTTGACTAAATTATTACCTCGTACCAATCAATACTAGCCTATTAGATAGTATACACTAAATCGATGTTAATAATTCTTTTCCTATTATCTACCTCCTTGGTCCGGCAAGTAGCATTAAGGCGAGTTCTAACATTGGCCATCCGTTAAAAACACTTCTAAACGAAAGAATTATTAATACATGCAAGACACTAATCTACAATTATTATTTTAGTTAGGGTTTATCTCATTATTTGCCTATGGTTCCCACAACCCTAGTTATAGAGTTTAGTTACTCATAGCCATAAACACAATATTCAAATATATTTAATACGAATTCATGTACTTACTTCAATGAGAAAGAATAAAATCCAAAGTTTGCTTGTTTCATATCCAAAAAATCACTTACAAGAATCCCAAAATCCAACACTAACACACAAAGTCTAAAAAGCTGATGTCTAATCTTATAGAGTCTAACCTCAAAAACGAGGTTTTCGAACTATTTATAAAAATTAAAAACCTAATGAAACAAGGATTCTTATTGCTGAAAATCTGCCAAAACGCGGCTGGGACGATGGACCTAGCGACGGAACGTCGTAGTCATGACGGACTGTCATGGACTCCGTCGTCCTATACTTAGCAATTTCTTCTGCTGCTCTCTTCATTCCCCTCGATGGCAAGTATGACAGACCGTCATAGGCACAACAGTCCACCGAGGGTCTTCGTTTCAAAACACTTTAACTCTTGGAATCTGGGTACTGGGATCACTTCTCTGAACTTCATGACGAACCTGCAGGACGGACCATCACAGCCACGATGGACCGTCACAAGCTACGTAACCCCACACTTGGTCAGACTTCCCCATCTTCCTTCCGCAGCTTCTCTACGCTGCCACCTACGGACCTTCACAAGCACGATGGACCATCATCAGCTCCGTAGGTGGTCTCTTCTGCATTTCTTCGCTTAAAATCTCCGCATTTAGCTTTGGATAGATTTCCTGCAAAACAAAGAGAAACTTATATAAAAATTAGCACAAAAAGGATTTTGGACACACTAAACTTAAGGAAAAAGTATTAATAATACCGTGAAACCATGGTATATCAACACCCTCAACTTAAATTTGTTGTTTGTCCTCAAGCAACGCACTATGACTCACTACACAATCTTTGTACAATAGTATCCATATTTTATCCTTTGCAATCATTTGGCTATCAATACCGATTAATCTCATCAAATCCATGCATTCTATCACTATTAGGCTTGAATTTTGTGGGATCAGAACATGACACAGACTCACCACGCACTAACACCTACCCTCTTCATTTTCTCACCGCGGTGCTAACAATTCTGGTATTGCAACTAGTGTCCTCACTTTAAAACAAAATCCTCCTTTTTCACACAATGATTTCAGTTTGAGTATAAGGATTACTTTTCAACACTCACTCTCAGAACAAAGTCACACTCATTCATACCTTTTGCCATAAGTTTTCCCTTATTTTCACTGCCTTAAGTTCGCTATACAACCCTTAGGATCACGATAGGACTTTCTTAGCTTGTAACATAGGCTCGGGGTCAGGTAAGGTATATTTTGGTATACTTTAGTGACTTTTTACCCTCCTTTACATATCGGCTAAACCTTCCACAGTCTCTCATTTTATCTCGCCCAGTTTGTCATATTCTTTCACCTTGCTATTTTCTCTTCTTTCTTCATTCGTGTAAGTGACTCTCTTCTTTTCTTGCTTGTATTTCTTGTGTATTTTTCTTTTTCTTTAATTTTCTTTTCATCTAATTCTTAAGTCACTTTACTTTTGTTCTTTCTCTCTCTTTGTTCTTTCAACCCGACTTTCCAGAGCATTCCTCATAGTAGCCACCCTCAACTCATGGCTTTGCCATGAGTCAAGGTACACAATACCCAAAGTTGGGTCAGGGCCATGACGAAGCTTTTTTATGCATTAGCCACACTCAACTTATGCTTTTGGCATAAGCTGAGGTGCACATGTCCAAGGAGGGACCAGGGCCAACATATTGTTCCCAGAAAAGATCGGTTCGGGTGAAAAATAAAGGTCTAATTTTAAGCTCAGATTATTTGGATCAAAGAAGGATAACTTTCATTTGGTTTCTTTTATTTAGGCTAGAAATGGGCTATCTTGAATAAGGGCCTATGATCCTTTCCTAATTGTCTGTTATAGCTTACTTTTAGCACGACTAACCAGGCAAGTTCTAGCTCAGTACCAATAGTGGACTATTCAGATTTCCTCACATTCACTTGACTTCTCATCACTATAACAGATTATTAGACACCTAGTTAGAATTGAAGACTTAGGGTAATGCCATGGTGTAACTCTATTTCATGCTTAGAGCCACACAATTATAAGTTACTATGCCTAGTCATGCAACATTTTCCAGTTTTATCAGGATATCATTTTAGCCATCAAGCTTCAGAGTTAAACTATGTACAAAAGATATAAACATGCCGATTCAACAGAAAAAGTAATTAGTCTTTTGGGGAAAAAGAACACAGGCAAGAAAACCCCAAAAGAGGATAGTGAGTTGGGCTACTCAGACTTTATCATAACACTCACTTTCCAGTTACCCCACCCCCAACAAAAAAGCATGCAATTGTCCCCAATGCATAAAAAAATCTAGATATTAGAATGGTAGGTGAAGCAAACCTGTGGCGCAAAGCGCCGTCGATCAGCAAGCTGGTGGGTCCGGTTCCCCGGAACCCACGTCCTCTGCAATCTGGACATCCTCAGTGGTGTCCTCAGCAATATTCGCACCATCAGTAGTAACTCCTGCTATCTCTGCAGTGCGGGAGCTAGATGCCCCAGCCGCTAACTGTGATGCTCTGATCTGGTGTGCCTCCTCCTCAGCAAGTGAGGCTCTCCTCGCAGCCTCCATCTCTCGGTGCTCCTTCTTCCTTGCTCACGCCTCATCCTTTGCTCGACCCCTACGCCTCTTTTCACTCTCTCGAGGGGGAGGTGGTGGAATTTCTGAAGTAGCAAACAGAGCCTCCAATACAGTGTCCTCAGCAGGATCGACAGACTCCGGCACCCTCGCCTCTAGGATCGTGTTGATGTCTGCACAAAGACTGTCGACTGCAGCCTGAAGAGTCGACAAATCCACCAAAGGGGCTGGTCGGGCTAACACTCTCAACTCAAAGGCGTCCAGGCGCTGGTTAACCTCAGCAATCTTCCGCTCTGTAAACTGCTGCATTTTCCTTTCTAGACGCTCTTCAGACTCAGTGATCGACTTCTGCATCCACGGCTAGATATGATGCGGAAGAGTGGCCATTTGTGCCTCTAGTTTTTGGACCCTAGCAAGTGGGACCAGTGCCAGTAGAGGGGTTATGCGAGAGGAGCTCGGGGTTGTTCTACTACCCGGGATAGACTTGACCAGGGTAGTGTTAGTGGACGCCTGTGTAGCTGTGCAGGCCTGGGCTACCGTATCCGCGAGATCATCAGCAAGTGGGGGCAGCTCTGGATGGGGCCCTCTGCGTGAAGCCAACTTATTGGCCTTGTCTCTGATGAGGTAGACGTCTACAGTGCCCTGCGAGGTCTTAAGCTGATCTACGTGCCATATGGGTACACCTGCGGACCTGCAAAGGTCAAAGATCATACACGGGAAGGGGTAGGTAGTACTGACCTTGAATTCCCTCTCGTGCATGACTGCCTGTAGAAGCCATGCGAAGTCCACCTCGAATCCGGCTATCATCGCCGCCATCAACACTGCTCGATCCCAGGTCACGATGTTATCAGCAGCTGTGGGGGAAAGGCGGTGACGGACGAGCAGCCACAAGAACATTGCTATGAACGTGAGGTTGGCCTTCTTGATGGCCCCCTTCGACTCAGTGACCCAATCGGCACCCTCTCCATCTACTGACAGGTGCAGGGCCATCCACCTCTTGGTGGTCTCTCAGTGCTGGCTCGCGCAAGAACTGTCCATCATTTACTATCTGCCAGTGGTAGTCAAACTCGGCAGTGATGGGGGTCCGAGTAGCATCTGCACTCTTGCCGTATAGAAACCGGTGGATGGCTGGCAGGGAAATGTCAACCTGCACGCCCCAGACTCGAACCTGCTCCAGTGGGGCATGTTTAGCGGGAGCAGCCCGCCTATCAATCTATGATCGGAGAGTCGCTACGTAGAATGCGTAGAACTCTCGGACCATTTCCTCTTTGTATCGTCCCAACGGACGTGATGTCCACTCAAAGCGATGCCTGGTGAAGAGGTTGTGGATCTCCGACATCGTTGGGAGACTCCCTGTAAGTACCCGCCGCTCCAAGGTGAGTGTTCGAGTCATTACTACTTTATCAGTCAGGAACTTGGCGTCGGAGTAAACTTGAAACTGGCCGTCGACACACCACCGATTTGGCTGGTCAGAGACTGTGGTGGGGACCTGAGCTGGTGCGCCGGATGTAGAGTCTGAACTGTTAGCCTCATCAGACGAGGCCGACGCTGCAGCAGTGGCGGGTGCGGGAACCTCAGCAGAGCCAGAAGCTTCCTCGGACCATGATACTCCTAAGGAGCCAGACGCTCCTTCCCTATTTGTGGCTGACCCAGAGGGTGTACCGGTCAGTGTGCGCTCCTCATCAAACTGGGAGGCAGTGACTACGCCGGACGCCACCGTCTTGGGTGTGGCTCTGGGAGCACGTGCAGCACGGAAAGGTGTGGAAGTGCCTGGGGGCACATACTCAGGGTCCCGCTCATCATCAGAGCCGATGATTAAGCGTGCAGATGGGGCAACAGACTTTGATCACCCGCGTGCGTAGGTTCGGTCTTGCTTGGGTGCCATAGTAGATAGTACCTGTAAAGGATCACAATTAGTACGAGTAGTGGCAAACAAGACAAGTGAAACCATACGAAATAAAACAGTGAAAATAATATGTAATTGATGTAGAATCAGTGACACACGACGGGCCAGGTGACGGCTCGTCATGACTATGACGGACCGTCGTGAGGTCTGTCGTTTTGTACATGGACTCTGTATAAATAGAGAACCCTGAAGGAGAGTCTCTGCCTAGCATGACGGTGTGTGCAGGACGGACCGTCACAGTTACGACGGTCCGTTGTAGATGTCCGTCGTAGGACACTTGGGAAAAAATATGGAGACCCTTAGGAGAGGGGTCTCTGACCGTTATGACGGTCATGCAGGATGGACCGTCGTGGGTACGACGGTCCGTCACATGTGTCCGTTGAAGGACACTTGGAAAAAAATGAGAGACCCTTAGAAACAGGGTCTCTGATAACAAGAACGGTTGTGCAGGACGGACCGTTGTGAAGACAAATCATTTTAAATGATCATGTGCTATGGTACCTAATCTTGACACTTGGATGCCTCGTACATAATGTGTTAAGTTGAGAATCAATATTTTAACTTAGGGTCTTCATTGCAGGTACAATTCTTACACAATCTTGGATTATATTTTAAATACTTGTGTATACATAGAGAATTGGCTAACACCCTTAAGCCAATATTCTCCAATATGCCCAATATTACTCAATATTTTGGGCATTGTGATGCCTATGTACCCCCAATACCTATTCATAAAACATAATAGACTCTTCACTAGACGAGTACATTTCCTAGAATGTTACATCTCCAAATATGGGTATGTCCTCAAGATCTGAGGATGATGTCTTTTCTCAGTCTATCTATGTGACTTGCTATAGTGTAATGAATTCATTTCACTCTTATTGTTAAAGACATTATTATAGACCCTAAGTGACAATTATACATTTGTGTAAGGGGTATTCCCTAATTGTTCTATTCTAAATTAGATGTTTTTATATGAGACATCTCTACTAGACTATATCTTATATATTGTATATGTGAAATAAAAGTAGATGCCAATGTAAGATTCTTATGCGATAAGTCTAAGTAAACTCCCTAAGTATATTTTATGTGTATGTGATAGGTCTATGAAAACCTCATGAAGTAGATATTGATGAAAAGTTTTAATTTTTTGCAGTTTTAACCTATGAAATGTAATGATGAATTCTAAGAGGCTAATCCTCTCTGAGAATGACGAAGACGGATACTTTAGAAGGTGCTCCTCAGATGTGACAGTTATGTTCCTATTTAGGTCATACCTTTGAAAGTAGACCACGTTCTTTTGGTTTAGCGTCTCATGACATCGAATTCCATGTTTATCTAACATGGTCTATTGTAAGTTAAGAAATTTTTTCCCAAAAGTAAAATGAAAGTAATAAAGTGAATTATAACTAGGGTGACTTAAGGGTTTATTCTTAGTTTAGGTAGGGGTATGGACTCTACCTATACTTTTCACTAGTTGTCCTTGAGGGAAGTCTTAGGAGGTTGTTCTTATGCTCATATAAAGTGAATGATATGCCTATGTTGACTTTACATGTTGATGAATCTATATGATGTTAGTTTCACTTGTGAAATTTATTGGTGTATATTGCAATATATTATGATGACTACTCATGATGATATGGTATATGAAGTTAGATATTACTTATGATCTCTCTCCATGCTTACTTGATTGTGTGGCGTTATTTTACTTTACATTTGCAAGACGCCCAAAATGAGTTAGGATGTCTAGAGCATCACTTGTGCCTATAATTTTTAACATGTTAATAAAGTGTTTTAACATATACTTGTGTTATTTCAAGTCATTTGAAAGTTAAACGTCAAGAGACGACCAAGACGTTTGACGACTAGTCACCTAAGAGGCCTTATGTGTTTTTATGTACTTATGCGTGTGTCATGAGCTTAAGAGGTTCCTATATGAGTAATAATGATGTCTATAAGCAGTATATGGAGTTTCATGAAGTTTGGAGGTCATTTTCAAAAAACGTATAGGACGTTCGAAAGATACCTCTTGAGACATGCATGGGTGAGTCTTAAGACTGCCTAGCATGTGTGAAGGTATTGCGTGTACTTGTTTTGGGTGAAACTTATGTGGAAGGTCCTTTAATTGTTAATATTCATATTTGTGTTGGAAACATCCGTATACGACTTCACTAGTGCCCCACTAATTGGCCCACAAGAAGGACCCAAAGGTTGTTGAGACACTGCCTTGAGATTATCAATCGACTGATAAAAACGACGCCTTGTTGGTGGACTAACACCACATCGATGGGGAGGATTCGATAAACACTATGCCTGGGGGAAGGCTCATCCAAATAACAGCCCAAGATCCAATCGACGAAAGACACAAACGGTCCATCGATGGACCAAGTGGGCATCAATAGTGGTCGTTGGTGCGGGCTCTAACAAATTGCCTAGCGATTGCCTCACATAAGGGGTGAACGGGAAATTCACCCCACGTCCTAAGATGACCATACTTGATTTATTTCGTTATTTTTGGGTGTATATATGTTATTAAGAAGGTTATCAACCCATTCCCAATCCCTTTTACAGAAATTAGACTTTCCCTCCAAAACAAATTCTCTCTTGAAACCTCCATTGAAGGTGAAGTTCAAGAAAAGCTTGAAGCTTGGATTCCCATAGATTCTTCATCAAGTTTTAGAGGTTTTCTTACACAATAATATATGGTTATCCCTGATCTTTAGTTACATTAAATCTAGAGAGTTATTCTCAAAATCTTCAAAAGAGATTTCATGATCAAACTTCTTCTTCTTAAATCTAGCCATGGGTTCTTTATTAAAAAAATGTTTTCAAAGGCTTAATCAAGATGAATTGATGATAATGTATTGATTTTAATGTTAATTACAGTACAATTGCATTGTGAACCCCTATCCCTTCCAAAACTCAATTTATCCTTTACATAGGCATTATGATTTTTGCTTGTATGGTTGAATTGTGATTCTATTACGTTGAATTGCTCATGCCTACTATTATTTAAGTATATGGATGATGAATTGTTTATGAATGATCCATGTGGATCAATTAATGAAGTTTTGAACAAAGCTAGCTTAGATCACTATCTGTTCACTGTAACATTGCATTTTTAATGCATGAAAGTCTAATTCGATTATGTTAAATTGATTAATAACTACTGCCTATCATATATATATATATATATATATATATATATATATATATATATATATATATATATATATATAATATGGATTATATCTAATGGATCCAATGTGGATCAAGGCTTAAGGATTTGGTAGTGTTGATTAATGTTCTACTATCTTCTATAAATTGCTAATGTAGTTCTATGTATCTTGATTCCATGGTAATTGATTCATTATTTTGTATTGGTTAATTGTACTTTAGATACAACCTATAATATATTATATTGATGAATTATGTGTTTTTATCCATTGTGTATTGATGTTTGAAGACTTGAGCTTTATTTCCTCTCTATTGTAATTATATGATGCTTATTGTAATGTCGATTTCTTGTCAATCGTAGTAGGATTTCGTTTAAGTTATGGTCTCTTTAACTACAGACCTTCATGTGTATTGTGATTAATTCTGAGTTTGAATAATTTATGATCAAAGTTAGGAAGAAATGGGTAAGAGACAACTTCCCTTCACATTCTATAAATTGATGATCTAATGGATTTAATATGATCTCAATCTTGTTATGATCAATTTATGATTTCGATTATGTTAGTATACATGTATCTACTGCCATATACTTAAATTGTTGATGAAATAGTAGTAATGGTCAATGATTACCAAATACTAAAGACTAAAGGATTGGTAAGAATCTCTCTACTCTTCTACTTCTCTACTTCTCAATAGTATTGTTGATGAAGCCTTGTATGGAATTGTGTGGTATGGTCCACTTATGGTGGCAGTGGTTACTTTATGTCCAATATATACATGTGATGTGATTATGGTCTTGAAGGCAATTATAATATGAATATGTGTTGGTAATGAATAACCGAATGTGAAGCCTATGCTTAGTTTTCTATTCTAGTTGTGATCTAGGTTGTATGGCTATTGTATAAGCATGTGTCATGTATAGGTGCTTCCATTGATGAAGTGTTAAGTATTGATGACCCCTACCATTTACCCCTATGTAAATGTGTGAATAGCTAATGTTAGGAGTCTTAAAGTGTAATATGAAGTTTTTTTGCCTCCTATGCTAAATGGTGTGGTGTGGTTTGTGAATTGTGGTCTTAAGAGGGTGTTTGCCTCAATGTCTTTCAAATAGCCATTATGTGATCATGTTGACCAATGTACACTTATCCTCACGCATTATGCAATCTTAGAATGAAGAAAAGGGTCATGGTGTATAATAAAATGTGTATCTCACATTGACTAGATGTCTACTACTATGCATATAAGGTAAATGCATGTGAAGTAATTTATGTATTCCTTAACTAGGATGACTTGATAGGCGTACTAGTAGGTTCAAGGGTATGGGACCTTGTCTATGCATTGCACAAGTGTACCTTAATAGGATAGTTCCTAGGTTTGGTTTCCATTTACATGAAAATTAATGTATGGATATGTTATGAATATGACTTATGTGCTATGATGTTAAGTATATGACATGATGAAATATGAATGTGCATAGTGGATAGATGTATTTATGTGAAAGGGTTTGTCATGTAGTTACACATATGCCCTTATGCATAAATCAAATAAAGTATGAACATGTGTGGTCTAAAGGTGTTATGTGAAAGGTTTTCTCACAATTATGTACACACACATGTATGATGATCTAGTCAATATAGGGGCTCTTGAAAGGTGTTCTCAAGAGTATCTTAAACTAGATAGGTGCATGAATATGTTATGTCCATGTGAAACATTTTCTCACATGATAAAGGTTGATGAAATGAGTTCTCATCTATAATATATGAGCTAGGTATATGGGGAGTGAATCTCCTAAAGCCTATGTTTTATAAAGTAATGTAATAAAGACTTTTAATGAAGGGAACTTAGCTTAGCAACGAGTGAACTTGAAGTGAGGGGTGTCCCTTCCCATTGGAGGAAGGTAGGTCACCATAAGCCTCATGATATGGATATCCATATAGCTCATGGGCATAGAATTGATGCTTCCATGACAGCCTCATAGTTTCATAAACTATGCTAACCACATTGGATCTAGCAAGTGAATTCACTAGTATGCTAGCATGTGTTAATGTTGTACCTTGGCTAGGTAATAACACCTTCCATTGGTGTGAGTCTCTACAACACCAAATTCAATGTTTAGCACCCATGGTCTTATTGTTGGTTAAGGGTATAGTTTCCCCAAAGAAAAATTGACAATGGAAGTAAACTAAGGACCCTAATTAGGATAACCTAAGTGTAGTTGCTTAGTGTAGGTGGGGCAATCTTAGTTTACCTATGCATTGCACAACTGACTCTTGAGGGAAGTCCTAAGAAGGTGTTCTAATGCATGTGTCTATGTTTATGCTTCTCATATGACTATGCGACAAAGGTCCTACATTTAAGTGTATGTGGTTGACTATAGCATTTTATTTGGTACATGAAGGATATGTTAAGTATTATGGTCTCATGATAGGTCTACTAAGTACGTGTGAAATTATGGGGATTCACATGTACATTGAACTAGTAGATTTAAAATTTGCATTGTGAGTAAGGTTTGATAATATACTAAGTAAAGTGAAGTTATTATATGTTCAAGTTGATGTAGCTTATTGTAAAGTGATTAAGGTCTTGGATTAAATGTGTCTATCATGTACTATTACTTCTATGATGATATGTGATGACTTGTATAAAATGTATGTATGGTTTCCTTGTGGCCTTAAGGTGATGCATTGTATCAAGTATAACTACAGGGTTGCTTGGGAGGTTAATGAGTTAAAAGAAGGAGTTCGCTGTAAAAAATAAAATGCTCACTGAAAAGTAGAACTAGCTCACTATAAAGTTACCTTAAATATGACTTAAATTCTATGTGTGATCTTATATGATATTTGGACTTTGAATAAGTCTATATGAAGTATGTTAATGATATAAATTTTATTGTATATATAAGACCCCAAAATTGACTTAGGTTAACTAGAACCTAACATATTGGTGATGTTGTTATAAAGCCCTAAATAGGTCTATTATATAGTATTGATTCAGTGTCTAAGAGGTTAGGTGCACTAGAAGTCAAACATCTAGGGACGACTAAGACGTTCGACGATTAAGTCACCTATGTGCCTCATATGTGGTTTTATGTGTGAATCATGAGGTTTTAAGGTCTTTAATTGAGTTATTATAGCATATATAGGTAGTGTGTGAAGTTTCGTGGAGTTTGGAGGTCAAACATCCAAGAACGTCCATGAGGTTCAAAAGTATTGCCTTAAAATGACCTTGTGTGTCTAAGCATGTTTCGTCGAGTTTTTTGTGTTTGTTTTGGATGAAATTCATCTGAGAGGTGCAAAAATCATATACAATCATGTATTTTCTTGGAAACATCCGGGCAAACATTCCTAAGGATCAACTAATGGTCCTTAAGGAAGAACCTAAGAGTGTTGTCAAGACTGTCTAAGGAAGCCCCAAACGACGGAGCCATCAACGGTTCGTAGGACTATCGACGCCCTGTCGATGGGTGTCGTTGGTAAGGACTTATCCTGTAGAGGACAGGTACAAAGGGAAAGCCTTATTCCAAGACCACGGACCAACAGGATGGTCAATAGGTCAAGGGACGACCCGTAGGTTGGTGTCCGTTGAAAGAGTTTGTGACTGCGCGCAATTCACTGCCAAGTAAGGGGTGAACTTGTATATTTCACCCCACTTATAAATAAAAGATTTGGCAATTCTTAAGGGGTCTTTTGGGAATTTTAAATGTGTTTATTAGCTTAAAACACATTGAATACTTCATTCTTCTATATTAAAAATCCAAATCCCTTATAATTCTCTCTAGGACTCAGTTGAAGTCCAAACTCAAGGATGGGCTTAAGGTGTTGAATTGAGTGGATATTCTTCATCAAAGTGAATAAGTAGCTTCATAAAGGTATGGATATTCATCCTTAAAAGTCTTTTCATCAAGGAGTGATACGCCCAAATTTACTTCTAATAAAGAAGTATAAGCAATCGTATCAAGTACAGAACCCAACTGTGAGGTTGGGGTCGATCCCATGAGGAAAATGATTTAGACTTAACTTTAACCTATTATTACTTCTATTTAGTCTATTACTTTCCAAGAAACAAGTAACAAGAAGGGGGGTTTAAGCAATAAATGTAATTAGCTATTTCTAAGTAAATAAGTAACAGGTTCATAGATTTTATTTTATCAAGTAATGAGAGTAACTACGACTTAAGTGTTTCCCATAGGTTCATAACACGGTAATTCTAGTTATAACAATCCCTTCATAGTATCTTGCATGCAAAGTGTAAGTTATGTAGTCCTAATTCTTTGGTCCAGAAATTAGGAAATTTCACTCCGCACCTTGGTCCGGCTACGTGTGAATGCTTTAGTGAAACTTACCTTTACCTCATATTAAACATCATTGATGTTTGTCTTAGTTGTTACTTCACACCAACCGACACTAGCCTATTAGATAGTGTATACTAAATCTATGTTGATAATTCTCTTCGTATTATCTATCTCCTTGGTCCGACAAGTAGAAAGAAGACAAGTTCTAATGCGTGCACTAATGAAAAAGACTTCTAAACAAAAGAATTATCAATACATGAAATACACGATTCGAGAATTGTTATTCTATCTAGTTTTTACCTTGTTATTTGCCAATAGTTCCCAAAACCCTTGTTGTGGAGTTTAGTTACGCATGTTAATAATCACACAATTAATATTAATTAGATAAGAAATCATGCACTTACATCGATGAAATTGAACAATATCCAGATGCTTACTTAAATTTATCAAAAACTAGCAACAAAAGATTCTGGAAAACAAAGTAATTTTCACAATCCCAAAATTCAACACTTAGAACAATAAAACTAGAAAATATCCAAGAGTCTAACCCAAAAAATGAGATTTTTAAAAGTATTCATAATAATAAAGTCCTAACAAAAAAGGGAAATCTATTTAAGGAAAATCTGCCCAAAAATCCGTCGTTCCATACTTAACACCTTTTACTACTGCTTTCTTCACTAACATTTTGTTACCATCCACAGACATGGATGACGATCCGTTGCGTGCATGACGGTCCGTCGATGTCTTTCATTGTTCCATACTTTGAATCTTTTTGAAATGGGTATTAGGGCTAATTTCTATAAACATTCACGAATGTGCAGGACGGTCGGTCGTGGCTACAATGGTCCGTCGAGAGCCTCCATAGCCTCAAACTTGGTAAGACTTCCCCAACTTCTTTTAGAAGACTTTTTATTCATGCGACGGTGGCAACCTACGAAGTGTCAATGACTCCGTAGGTCATCACTTCTGCAATTTTTAGTACAATTCTCCCACGTTCTCCTTCTTGACATATTTCCCGCAAACAAAGAGAAAACTACATTTAAACCAATATAAAAAGTCCTTATACACACACTAAACTTAAGGAGAAAGCATCAAAGGTACCGTGAAACCACGGTACATCAACACCCTCAACTTCAATTCGTTGTTTGTCCTCAAGCAATGCGCTATGACTTACCAAAAAATATTTGTTCAAAAGTATCCTTATCTTAGCTTTTTGCAGTCATCTGGATATCAATACAAATTATTTTCAAATTAATTTATGCATGCTATCACTATTAGTCTTGTTCATGTGGATCATACCATGACACAAACTCACCACACACTGATATCTATCCTCTTTAATCTCTCACAAAGGTACCAATTTTCCCGTATTGGAACTTGTGTCTGAACTTCAAAACAACATATAATTTTTCACACAATGATTTCAGTTTGAGTATAAGGATTATTTTTTCAATACTCCCTTTGAGAAAAACTTCTCACCTTATTTATACTTGTTGCCATAGGCTTGCCCTTATTGTCACTACTTTATGTTTACCACTATTCACTCTTAGGATCACGACAGGACTTTTTTAGCTTGTAACATAGACTCGGGATCATGTAGGTTATATTTAGACATATTTTATTGATTTGTTGCCCTCCTTGACATAACGGCAATAAAAGACATAGACCATACTAGCTAGGCATGGAATCTGCAATCATAAACCTACACTGAGGGATGATGTTCTACTTGCCAACGTAGAACTAGGACGCATCTCATGTAAGCACATGGTTAAGGAATATCAAGGTATTTTATGCACTATAGTATCCTTTTCAAGTAGAGATGCATTGCACTGTAGTCACCTACCAAAGATGGGTCTACTTTGGCTGCCACCCAATGGTCTATAAGCATAGCTCATTCTTAACATCCCTTCTATATAGAAGGTTCCATATATTAGCCATGCCTAGAAGGGAACCATCCTAGGTCTAGCGATCCTAGACTTTCATTCAACATTAATCCATACACATACAAGACAAAGGTGCATAAGCTTGCAAAGTCAAGATGCTCATATTCATAATGTACATGTATCAAATAAGGGACACAAGTCTACCAAGACAAGACACACACATCTTCACGTAAAGCATATCATTCTATAAGCACGTAGGCAAAACCAACATCATCGATAGGTTGACCTATTTTCTACCACAATATCATCATTATAACCATCATAAGACTCACATAATCAAGTAGGAAGAATTCTGCATCAACTCTAAGAATACACATACAAGAACATAGTCATAGGCTAAGATGATCACCTAACATCATAAATAGAAGAAGACATACTATCACCTTAATCACATATAGATACATATGATCATACTTCACATAATTCAAGTATAAATCATCATAATATATCAAGTAGTTGCCAACATTGACATGATAATTATACTACATAAAGTGACACCGACGAGGCCACATAATCTTCAAGTAAAAACACATAGCACCACCACCATAAGTGGACCATACCAATTAAAACATAATTCAAGACCTAAATTACATAATATAAAGAGAATTAGGGCAGGTCCAATCCTTTCTCAGAAAGGCTATCGAAAATGTGTGTTAAAACTAGGAAAATTCATGCCCTACAAATGATGGGATACTAAGTAAATGTTTATTAAACTTAGGCTTTTAAGAACACTACAAATTAGCAAGGTAGGGTATCAAAGTTTGGCTGGAAAACTCTATTCCCTTAAGGTCATTATGAGACCCCGTCGATGAACTGTCGGTCCCTTGATGGACCATCCTTGCGGTCCCTCATCCCTACCTTCCCTAGTTTACTCTAAGTGTCCCCGACGGACCACTTTGATGGACTGTTGTTCCTTCGACAGTTCGTCCAGCACAACCGTTGGAACTCTCAAAACCTTCTTTTCTAACGTTTTTAAAATTTATTCTAAGTGTCTCTCAAATGACCCTTATGATAGACTGTCGTCACTTCGACGGTCTGTCCTACACAACCGTCGACACGGTCAAACCCTTTGTTTCTGATGATTTGAAATTAATTCTAAGTGTTCCTAGACGAACACCGTTTGGCCTACGACGGACCATCGATCGGTCTGTCCTGCACTCTGTACTTCTGTACTGTCATGTCTTTTCTATGCTTTGTTGCTTCCTCTTGTAGTAACTACTTCTCTCTGCTAGTACAGATTGCACCTAAACAGGACCGTACTCATGAGGGTGTTGCAAGTCAGTCGCCCAGTCGAACCGACTTATCATAGGCTTAGATGATAAGTGTGACGTAGTGTACGTGCCACTAAGCACCCGGACTCCTACCCCAACTGCAAGCTTCATTAGATCCATGCCCATGAGGGTGGCGCCCAACATAGTCAGTGCCTTCCAATATGAAGAGAAGCGCATATTGACCTGCATACCTTCTGGGTCTGCTACCCAGTATGAAGGAGCAACTGGCTCCGAGAATGCTTCAAAGTAAGAGGAAGTGTCCTGCTTTGAGGAGGTCTCCGGGACTTAGGAGGCCTCTGCTCCTGCCACCGCATCCTAGTGTGCCTCGTTTGATGAGGCTGATGGTACTTACTCTATTCCTGGACCCTAGACTAGTGTCCCCGTTCCGTTTGCTGATCAGCCCAACCGATGGTGTGTTGAGGGGCAATATCAGGTATACACCGATGCCAAGAAGCCAAATGACAAGTGGGTCATGACCCGAACCCTAACATTAGAGTGGCGGGTCCTTACAGGGAGTCTCCCCACCATGCTGGCTATTCATGAATTATTCACCAGGCATCGGCTGGAGTGGACGGCTCGGGATATAGGCCGCTACAGTGACGAGATGGTCTCAGAGTTCTTTTCCTCCTATGTGGCGACTCTCCGATCTCAGCAAGACAGTCGGGCAGCCCCAGCCAAACATGCTTCTTTGGATTACAACCAAGTCCGCAGCAAGCGGGTTGACATTTCCTTGCCAGCCATCCGCAGGTATCTCTATGGCGAGGATGTTGATGCAACTGAGACACCTCTCACCACCAAGTTTTATTATTGGTGGAAGTGTATTAAAGATGGCTGGTTTCAGCATGAGCTAGAGTTGAGAAAGACCACAAGCGGTGGATTGCACTGTACCTTTCTGTCGATGGTGAGGCTACCGATTGGGTGTTGGAGCCCAAGGAAAGTATCAAAATGACTAACCTCACCTTCAAAGAAATGTTTTTGTGGATATTGGTCCGACAATGCCTTTCCCCCACTGCTGCTGATAATATTGTCACCTGAGATTGTGCAGTGCTGATGGAAGCGATGATTGCGGGGTTCGAGGTTGACTTTCCATGGCTACTACAGGCGGTAATGCATGAGAGGGACTTCAAGGCCACTACTACTTACACTATCCCGTGCATGGTTTTTGATCTATGCAGGTTAGCAGGAGTGTCTGTGTGGCATATTGATATGGTCAAGACCCCGTCTGGAACAATAGATGTTGGCCTTATTTGGGATGAGGCCCATGTGTTGGCTCCAAAAAGAGGAACCCGTATATGGGTGCAGCCTCTTGGTGAGAATCAGGCAGTCACGACAGAGCAGGACCAATGGGATAATCCGGCTTTATCTAAGCATACCGACACCAGTCTGGTCGAGTCTATCCCGAGTGGAAGCACTGCTCCGAGATCCTCCCAGTCTATCCCATCTTCTACGCTGGTAACGCTAGCTAGGGTCTAGAAACATGAGGCCCAAATGGCCACACTTCTGCACCAAATCCATCGTTGGATGCAGAGGTCTATTGTTGAGGCAGAGCAGCGCTTAGAGAGGAAAATGGTCCAGCATATTGAGCGGAAGGTCATGGAGGTCCATCAGCGCTTGGATGCTTTTGAGCTGCGGGTTCTTGCCCGACCAGCCCCTACAGTGGATGTGATGTTTCTCGAGGATATTGTGGAGAGTCTTAGAGAAGATTTAGATACTATATTATAGGCTTAGGTGACGGAGTCGGAGGCCCCTTCTTTAGAGCCCGTTGAGTACACAGTGTTGGTTGCCTTGTTCTCCACTACAACAATGCAACCAGCTCAATCACGAGAGCGTTCCAAGAGGCATTGGACTAGATATGAGAAGTAGTCCCGGTCTCAGAAGAAGGAGCGCCTTGTGTTTGAAGCTGCGAAGAGAGCCTCGCTTATTGATGAGGAGTCCCACCAGTTAAGGGCTATAGAGTTGGCTGCTGGGGATTCTAGATCCAGAGTTGATGAGGCTGAGAGGAGCACTATTGTTGGCGTTGTTGTTGCTGAGGACATTACTGAGAGTGTTCTGACTACCTATGAAGCGGGCTCCGGGCAATAGGACCCGCTAGCTTGTTGATCATCTGCGCTTTACGCCTCAGGTTTTCTTCACCTACCACCTTATTTTATATTCTTTTATGCATTGAGGACAATTGCATATGTTTTTGTTGGGGATGGGGTAAATAGAATGTCAGTGCTAGGGTGAATTCTGAGTAGCCCAACTCACGATCCTCTATTGGGTTCTTGCCTTTGTTCTTTTTTCCCAAGAGATTGGTTATTTTTATTGTTGAACTGACATGTTGGTATCAATGGAATATGAATCATGATGGCTAAATAAAATGATATCCCGATTTAAATATAATGTTGCATTACAAGGCATTGTAATTTATGATTGTGTGGCTCTAAGCATGAAATAGAGATACACCGCTACATGACCCTAAATCTAAGACTCAAATTAGGTGTCTGATAATCTTGAAGAGTAATGAGATGTCATATGAGTGTGAGGAAATTTTTAATAGTCCAGTATTTGTAATGAGCTAGAACTTGGCTTGTTAGTCCTGATAAAAGTAAGTCGCAATACAAAATTACGAAAGGATCATAGGCACTTGTTCAATATAACCAATCTTTAGCCTAAATAACAGAAAAGAAAACCGAATGAAATTAATCCCTTCTTGATGCAAATGATTTCTGCTTCAAATAGATCTTTCTTTTTCACCCCAACTAATAGTTTCTGGGAACAATGTGTTGGCCCTGGTCCCTCCTTGGACATGTGCACTTTAGTTTATGCCAAAAACATAAGTTGAGGGTGGATAATGCAGAAAACAACCTTGTCATGTCCCTGAACAAACTTTGGGTATTGTGTACCTTGACTCATGGCAAAGACATGAGTAGAGGTTGGCTATTATGAGGAATACTTCGAAAAGTGGGGTCAAAAGACTAAAGGCAGAAAAAGAACGAAAGAAAAGTGACTCAAGAAAAGTTGAAAGAAAAGAAAAAAGATTGAAAATTTAAAAAAAATACAAGAAAAGAGAAGAGTCACTAATACAAAAGAAAATAGAAGGGAGAATAGAAAGGTTAATGAAAATTAAGAAGAAAGGTGGAATAAAATGATAAAAAGGTAGAACCTTTTCTCATCATATGGGATACATGCTGGTGTTGGATATGTACTATGAAGTTTAGGTGGTGGAATGGGACCCTATCTAGACATTGCACGATTAGGCTTTGAAGATGTTAGTGTATAAGATCCCTAGGTCTTCTTAAAGACCATTATGTCAATGTCCATAAGTGATGATTTTTTTCTAATTGGCTTAATGAACATAATGACTTTAGTAAAGGAATGTTAATGAAAAATTGCTTATCTAGAGTAGCTTTGAGGATTGCTTAGGTAGGCTTGAAGAGGGTGTATGGGCGGTCTCTTCATGTCTTACTTAGGTTAGACTTAGCCTTTCATTATTTCTTCCTATATTAGAGATACTTTTAAGTATTATTATTTCGTGTGAAAATTTTTAATTCCGCATAAATTTTCATATATGTACGCAATAAATGGTACGAAAGGGCTTCAACAAGACCTCCTAGAGGTCGAGTATGTCGTGTTTAGATTCAAGAATGTGCTAACTTCTAGGTATGCTCTCGAGTCGTTACAGGCTTAGTGTCAAAGCATAATGTTATGATGCAGTACATAGGAATCAAAAAGTCTCAAAAATCTACATCTAGTAGAGTCTTGACCATCGGTGTGAGTCGCAACACATCTATGGGCGAGAGGCTATAGGACGATAGAGTTGCCCTACTTCTCTACTTTTGTGTCATGACATAGAGTTAAAATTTATAAGTGTCCTTTTTTAATTTTTTCTCTTATGTTTATAGGATATGAATACAAGAAGGACACGGGCTAGGACAGTATATGAGAAGGTGGTGATTGGGGGAGTTTCTTCCCAAGTTGAGCAAGTGGAACGAGCTCATCAAGACGCTCAAGTTCCTCCCCGATGTTATCAAGTCCCTATTGTGGGTTGAGGTACTGAGGTTCCGGTGGTTCCCCCGGTTATGTCTAATGGGAAGATTAGAGATGCTCTCTTTACCTTATCCCGAGCTATTACAACTCAAGTGTATAAGACATTGGGTATAGGGTGAATGGTATGTAGAGTATTATTACCTCTAGATTGAGGGACTTTCTTAGAATGAATCCTCCTTTAATCTTTGGTTCTAAGGTGGGAGAGGATCCCCAATCTTTCTTGGATGAGGTGTATAAGATAGTGCCTGCTATGGGAGTGACTTCTAGGGAGAAAGTGGAGTTAGCTTTGTATCAATTGAAAGATATTTCTAAAGTATGGTTTACTAGATGGAAGGATAGTAGACCGGTTTGAATCGAGTCCCTTATAGTGGGAAGAGTTGGAAACATTCATAGAAAAGGTACTTTCCCCGTGAGAAGAGGGAGTCTAAGATTGAGGAATTTATAAACCTTAGCTAAGGTAGCATGAGTGTTGAGGAGTATTCCTTAAAGTTTATCCTATTGTCTAAGTATGATCCATCCTTTGTGTCTAACCGTAGGGATGAGATGCGTAGGTTCTTGACCAGTGTTTCAAATATTGTGAAAGAAGAATGTTGTACAACCATGTTCCATGGTGACATGACTCTATCTAAGCTTATGGTGTATGCTCAATACATTGAAGAGCCTAAACTTGGGAGGAGAAGTATAGATGCTAAGAGGGGAAGAACTAATGAGTAAGTTCAACCTAAGTTTAATAAGAGGGCTCAAATCAAGATGATTCTAGTGCTCCTAAGGCTAATTATGAGAGAGGTGGTGGTTCCCAAGTGATTAAGCCTACTTGTGCTACTTCTTGGAAGAAACACTATGGGAAGTGTCTACCCAGTACTAGTGGGTGCTTTGCTTGTGAGAAGGAGGATCACAAGGTGAGAGATTTTCCTACTATTGCATCTAGAAGAAGAAAGACCAATCAAGTTCCTCCTAATGTTCCGTATGGTGGTGCACCAAAGGGAAAGGCTCGTTTCTATGATATTCAAGCAAAAGGACTAGACAAAATAATGATGATGATGCTGGTCATTATAGATTTGTCTCTTTAGTTATATGAGTTCTTTTTGAGAGGACAAGTATGTCGAGTAGTTTGAGTGTAGATTGTTATCTCATCACTTCTATTCTATGCAAGCTTGAGAGATAAAATATCATAGTAGCATGTTGCATGTTGCATTGTGTTTAGGAGTCTAGTTGAAATTGAACTTCATTGATTCCTTGCATAGTGCATTTCATGAAGCTATGATTATGTTAAATTGAGTTTATATGGTTTATCTCTCATATTGTCATGCTTTCGCCATAAATTTCTTATGAAATGCATTTTTTATCAATTTGAGCATGATTCACTGTAATGAAATTGGGCTTCTTCTAGAATTCTATTTCTCAAATCCTCAACATCCAGTACACAAGATCTCACTTGGTACCTAAGAGCACCATCCACCTCTTGGGAGAATGACTCATTGAGCTTACCAAGTAACGATTCCTTCAACTCCATAATAGTGGATCAAGATGCTGCTTAGATTTTACCTCCACCTGAAATGATGAGTCAGAGTTATGATGGACCATTAAACCACCATTTGGTGAATATTCTAACTGCACACCTAATCGAGCCAACCTATGAACATCTTTCACAATTTCATTCTTCTCTTTTTCCACATGAGACACACTACCCATAGTCATGTGACTCACAGCATACGCCACCACATTAGCTTTGCAAGGGTGGTAAAGGACACTCAAGTCGTAATCTTACAACTATTCTAACCATCTTCTCTATCGGAGATTTAACTCCTTTTGTATAAACACGTATTGAAGACTTTTATGGTCAGTAAACATATCAACATTCACACCATACAAATAATGTCTCCATATTTTCAAGGTAAAAACTATAACACCTACTCAAGGTCATGAGTTGGATAATTCTTCTCATGAACTTTGAGTTGCCTAGAAGCATAAGCTATAACCTTACTTTGTTGAATGAGAACACATTCCAAGCCAACTCGGGAAACATCACAATACACTACAAAGCCTTCATTGTCCTCTAGTAAGGTCAACACCGGAGCAGAAGTAAGGTTATCTTTTTAACTCTCGAAAAACTTTATCACAAGCTTCCTACCATTCAAACTTAACCTTCTTTTGAATAAAAGTTGTCAAAGGAGAAGCAATTGACGAAAATCCATCAACAAACCTTCTATAATACCCGGCTAGACCCAAGAAACTCCTTATTTCTTTGGGAGTCAAATTTCTAGGCCAATTTCCGACCGCATCTGTCTTCTTCGGATCAACCTCTACACCATCATCGGAGATAATATGGCCAAGAAAAGCAACTGACCTCAACCAAAATTCACACTTACCAAATTTTGCATAGAGTTGGTGTTCTTTGAGCACTTGCAAGGACAACCTCAAGTAACTTTGCTGCTCATTTTCATTCTTGGAGTAAATCAAAATATCATCAATGAACACAATCACAAATGAGTCGAGGTAATCTCAAAAAACTCTATTCATTAGGTCCATAAATGTCGTCAGGGTATTTGTTAACCGAAAAGACATAACTAGAAATACATAGTGACAATATTTAGTTCGAAATGCTGTTTTGGGAACATCTTCACCTCTCACCCTAAGTTGGTGATATCCCAACCTTAAGTCAATCTTGGAAAAGTAGCTAGCACCTTGGAGTTGATCAAATAGATCATCAATCCTAGGGAGAGGATCCTTGTTCTTTATGGTGACCTTATCAAGTTGTCGAAAATCAATGCACATTCAAAGAGACACATCCTTCTTCTTCACAAACAAGACCAGAGCACCCCATGGAGAAATATTAGGTTGAATGAAACCCTTGTCTAGTAAATCATTGAGTTGGAGTTTCAACTCTTTCAATTCAGTCGGAGCCAACCTATATAGAGAAATTGATATTTGATTCGTATCTGGTAATAAATCAATGAAAAATTCAATTTCCCGTTAGGGAGGAACTCCTCGAAGTTCAATAAGAAAAACCTAATGGAATTCCCTCACTACTAGGACTGACTCAATAAAAGGAGTTTCACATTCTAGGTCTTTAACCCTCACAACATGGTATAAATAACCCTTGGCTATCATCCTACATGCCTTCAAGCAAGAAATGATTTCACCCCTTGGCATAGAATTTCCCCCCTTCCATTCTAAAATGGGTTCATTTGGGAACAGAGACTTTACTACCCTTGTTCTACAATATATGGAAGCAAGACATACATAAAGCCAATCCATACCCTAGATGATATCAAAATCAAACATGTCAAGTTCTACCAAATCAACAAGAGTGACTTTATTGGGCAACATTACAGGACATTTACTATAGACTCTTTCTGCAACCACATAGTCACCCATTCAGGTAAAAATCAAAAAGGGTCCAATCAAAACATCAGGAAGTACATCAAACTCCCTAGCTACAAGAGGTGTAATGAAAGAAAGAGTAGCATCTGGATCAAGCAATGCATAAACAATAACAGAAAAAACTTGTAACATACCCGTCACAAGGTCGGGAGAGTTCTCTTGTTCACCCCTAGCCTTGAGTGATAAAAATGGTTCCTTTTTGGAGCTTCAGAACTAGGAGCGGTTGTATGAGTTTAGCATGTCCCCTTACATTGGCTTCTCACGTCAGGACAGTCTTTCACCATATGGACACCCTTTCCACAACCATACCAACTATTAGTCCCAACAAGACATTCACCCATATGTTTCTTAACACTCTCACCACACGTTGGTCTCTCTTTTGGTGGACCAACATTTCTCCCTTTTTCAGGTTTAGCATTAGAACCTCTATCATTGCAATTCTTGGAGAAATTTGAACGAATCTAATTTGAAAACGTCTTCTTGAACTTAGGCTTGTCTTGCACATCAAGCCTACTCTTAGGAGAACTACTTTCAAAAGACCTTGCCTTCTTAGCTTACCTATTCTTTTTCCTTAGACGACTATCTTCAAACTATTGACAATGAATAATCAACCTAGAAAGATCCATATTGTCATGAAGCATGACTTCCCAACATTCTTCTTCAAGCTCTTCAGACATGCTCCTTACAAAAACAGCTCATTTCATCCCTATCTTTCGAAACCAAAGAGGAGGCATATTTGGACAACTTAATGAATTTCAAGGAGTATTCCTTGACACTCATACCTCCTTGATGAAGGTTGACAAACTCCTCTACCTTAGCTTCCCTTTGCTCCCTTGGGAAGAATCTGTCAAGAAATGCCTTTTTTAAGATCTCCTAAGTCACAAGACCACCTCCTAAAAACCTACTATCCTTCCACTGATTGTGCCATGTTGTAGCCACGTCCTTGAGTTGATAGGCAACAAGCTCATCCTTCTCAATACTACTCACCCCCATAGAAAACAAAATCTTGTAAACCTCATCAAGGAAGACTTGGGGTTCTTCATCAACTGTAGATCTGAAAAACATAGAAGGATTCATCCTCATAAAATCCATCAAAAATCTAGACATAGTGCTAGCATGTTGGTTCTCTCGTGGAACAACCTCCTTGTTAGCTTGTGTCGTAATGGACTAAGCTTGGGTGGTGATGGCTTGGTCCATTTGAAGTAGGGTTGCCCTGACCTCACCATCCGTCATTGCTACAGGATTGACCGAAACTTGTTCATTTGCAGCAGCTTCTTTTTAGGGAGCATTTCGATTGCCTTGGGGAGTAGCTCCCGCATTCGCAATCTCATTCCCTACTCTCCTCGCACCTGTCCTTCTTCTGTTCATAGCCTAAAGCCACAAGAAAGCGATTAGATTCTAAGAGACACATAGTGTCAAAGCACCAAAGGCAGGACATAGAATTATCAAGAAAAGGGAAGTTTCCTAGTCATCATATAGCCTCTTATCCATAATAACGACGCGCTTCACAACCATTAACAAGATACTGTGCAACGTTGTTTAGTGAGACATTGCTCCTAAGGATATTTAATGCCATGCTCTGATACCAAATTTGTTAGACCTGTAGAGTACACCCCAAATGTAACCAGCGTCGTCGTCCTCTAAGAGGACTCAAGGAAGCCTCTTAGTGTTCTTCATAACATGTCATCAGTTAAAATTTGCGAAAAATTATAAACTTTTAATGCTATGTGAAGCATACTTAGATTTCATACTTAACATTCATAATAGCAGACGATATTATAAAAATTTGTCTTACATGTATAAAACCATCTAAAGAGTGTGAATGTAGACTTAGCCAATAAATAATAAATATGCTATATAGGCCTTAATACAAAAGAATTCAAAGTACATAATGGAAATACGAGTATTCTTAAAATCTACTAAAGTTTTCATAAGCTAGAATATGAAAAGATAGCATCTTTGAACATGAGGATCTACCAACACTATGAGAAAGAGTTCCACGCTTCTTCTATCGACTTTCTCAATATTCAATTGTCGGACCCTATATTTGTAGTTAATAGAAAGTAATTGGGTTAGTACGCCACATGTAGTAAGTATGGGTATATGCACATAACATTTAAGAATATGCATGAAAAAGGATATTTCTAAGAAAGCATGCTAAGTCATACGAAATTCTTCAATGCACATACCATAGAACATATACAAGTTAAAGATTTCATCAACATAAAACATGATCATAATCAAAGACATATTATCATAGAGTCGTGTTAACATTTTATATTCCATAGATAATATAAACATAATATACAAAAAAAATACAAATGATCCCATCCACAACCTACAAGTGCAATGGTCGTGTGAAGCCCCATAACCCCACATAACCAAGTAGATAAAATAGGAGACCATAAGTAAAGCTTTGCTTCATATAACTTGTAACATCGTAGTCATCATCTCATATAGCAATATACCATGTTCATCAACATAGACAACATATTATAAGGGAAACATCATATATCATAAGCATAATACCTTTCATGTTATCATATTATATAAGAACAATCTCCTCGAATTTCCTTTGGAGTCAACTTGTGCAATGTCTAGGTAGAGTCACATACCCCAACCTATACTAAATAGACTCCTCAAGTCACCCTAATCAATGTCCATTTACTTGTCTTTCATTTCAATTAAGGGAAAATTTGCCTTAACCGACATAGACCACGTGAGCTAAACATAAAATCTGGTGTCATAAAACCCCACACAAAAAAAAAGGTGTTCTACCGGTTAAAGTAGAACCAAAAATGACATTGCTTTTTAGGTGAATCCACTAGCTAGTATCCTATGGTGGCAACATAGTTCAAGAAGTAGGATATGTATTAGAGACCCATAGTTCCACATTACATGGAAGCCTCTATTTCAGGATAGTCATTGTGACCCTACCTTCCAACTAGAGAAGAGATACCTCTCATATCTAGTCCATTGGTGCTTAGCTTGAGTCCCTTTCTTCAATAACAATTAAGTTGTACTTTATCATTAACTTATCATAGGTCATAGGAGATTAACTCCTTGTATAAACACGATCATGAGCACTTTAGGATTAGATGACAATTCCCTTTCATCATAACCCTTCATATGTGAGAATTAACATAACATAATCACCTTTTGTAAATCATACAAGTGGATATCATAAACATGCATTTTTGTATTCTTATCATGATCTCACATTTAATATGCTCATAGCCCAACATATATTCATAGAAACATCTTGCATACTTTTCATTAGCATGTTATCATTAGTCAAAAGCTAACAGAAACATCATAGAGAAATCACAACTTTAGAAGACTTACCTCTTGCTTCCAAGTACCTTATTCAAGAACTTACGTTCAACATTTCAATAATCATAACAATAACATAGTGAACTACTCAATGGCATAGTCAATATAGACTCTTCAATTCATATACAATATCAATTCATAATGTAGGATAATGAAAGGGTCATTAAAGAGTTCTTTCAAGTCTTAGTTCCAAACCTAACGTTTACACGTTATCAAGTAGTAAAAACAACCCATTCGAAACCATAAATTAGAGAAAGATCATGCATCACACGAAATTCAAATATAATTTATCTAATACTCAACAATGCTTGTGAAATTAACCATAGAAAACCATTATTTTTCATCGGAAGTCAGAAATCTAGAGTTGGAAGAAACCCCGTTTTGTAGGGTAAAAAACCCTAGAATTTGAATTTCTTGAAAACTATATTTGAAAGGACCTCTTCGGGAAAGGAATCCTATGAGTTAAAAATTCATACCTTATAGACGAATAATCCATGAAATTTGATTTGAAACCTCGAAGACTTCGTCTTCTTCCTTAAGCTCTTCTTATTCTTCAATGGAGTTTGGAAAAGAGAGAGTTTCTTGAGAGAGAGAGAGGTAATTACGTTTGAATCTGATTTGGAAGTATAAAAAGTGGTCTAAAATTGACCTAGTTCCCATATATAGTCGTCTATAAAATACCCGAAATACCCTTCACTTAAATGGGTCTTTTTAAGAAATTAAATTACCAAAAATACGACTTTCACGAATATGGGAAGTTGTTGTGCGTCGCGGGCAGAATTCCCATATTTTTTCTAAATTTTTTGATTGAGGCAGTGAGGTGCGTGTCAACTTTGCATCTCTAGGCTTCTCCTCAATTCTTGAGGCAGTAAACTGCATGTAGGTTGTGCGTCGCACACCTCATGCCCCAATCTTGTTCGCCCAGGCTGCTTTTGCAGCCTGCCTACCCATGTTGGGGTCCTCCCAAAGGACCCTTCGGGTGGTCCTTGGGGTGTCGTTACCAAACGTTTGGACCTTTTTTACTACATACTACCTATCCAGTCTAAATCATGGCATTTCCAGAGTGTTACAAATACCATATTCAACACAAGACAAACATCATCAAGTAAAGTTAAGTCAACATATGTAATAGCATATTAGAACCCATAATAAAAGCAACTTCAACATCATGCTACAATACCAAAGTGTATACAAGAGCTAATATAATTACCACATAGGCAAGAACCTTACTAATAACCCCTTACCAAGATCACAAGTGCAATAACCAAGTAAAGTCCCATAGCCTTATTCAACCAAGACAACTAACCAAAGGATCACAAGTAATGTCTAAATTCAAATAACATAGCATCATAAGTACTCATCATCATATTTAGGAATATAGACCAAGAACATGTTCATATGGGAAACCAACATCATATAGGATCATCAACATTTAAATTCAACATATGAATATCATTTACTTTATATGAACATAAGAACATAAGAACATCCTCCTAAGACTTTCTTAAAGGCCAACTAGTTCAATGTATAAGAAGAGTCTCAAACATTATTTAATAGATCGATCTCTAGTATAGGTCATGGAATTTCCGGAGTATTACGAATACCATATTCAACACAAGACTAACATCATCAAGTAAAGTCAAGTCAACAAATGTAATAGCATATTAGAACCCATAATCATAGAAACTTCAATATCATGTTACAGTAACAAAGTATATACAGGAGTTCATAACGTTACCACATAGGCAAGACCCTTACTCATAACCCATTACCAAGCTCACAAGTCCAATGACCAAGTAAAGTCCCATAATCTTACTCAACCAAGCAAACCAACCAAAGGATCACAATTAATGTCTAAATTTAAATAACATAGTATCATAAGTAGTCATCATCCTATTTAGCAATATAGACCAACAACATGATTATAATTAAAACCAACATCATATAGGATCATCAAAATGTAAAATCAACATATGCATATCATTTACTTTATATTACATAAAAAGATAAGAAGATCCTCCTAAGTCTTCCCTCAAGGCCAACTAGTTCAATGTATAGGAAGAATCTCATACCCCTAACTAGACTAAGTAAAACCCCTTAAGTCATCAAAGTTGGAGTTCACTTTATTACGTCATTTTACATTAGAAAAAACATGCCTTAGCCGACATAGACCACATGAGCTAATATGGACTCTGTTGTCATGAAACCTTACAACAAAAGAAAGCTGACTACCTGCCAAGGTACTTTCAAAACATGAACATAGCATCTAGGTGGATTCACTAGCTACTATTCCTACGGGGGCAACATAGTTCAAGAACTAGGAGACATGCTTGAGACCCTCTTTATGCCACTGGCATTGTAATCTCTATCTCATAAATACATAGTGAACCTACCTTCCCTACTTGGTATGGGACACTCCTAGATACTAATTCACTCGGTGCTAAGCAAGAGTCTCTTTTTGAAATGTCTTTAAGCCTTTATTATCAATCATAACTTAGCATACGTAATAGAGGAGTACCCCTTATATATCATCATCATTGACTCATCAGGAATTGCATGACAATTTCCTTTCATGGCAACCCTTCATTTGTGAGATTAACACATTTTCATCATCATGTCATAGTAAAACACATAGATAATTCATAACCAACCTTTTATCAATACATCTTAATCATAATCTCATAATACATATATTCAAGACATTTTAATTACATTAATCATACCATCACCTATATAATATAATCACAATCAATACCTTCATTGAACATCATAATTATGTATAAGTCATCACAATTGAAGTAAGGATTCAAGATCATAGGTCTTACAAATTCACCTTCCCAAGATTTCTTCCATGATCTTACCATCAACAAACCATATTAATCTCATAATAGACTTAATAACATCACATAATAGTAATTAACACAAAAACTAAGTCAATTGCGTTAATAATAATCAATTCAACACCAATTTATAACCTAGGGTTCAGGAAATAGGGTTGATTCATGATATCTATCATTGAATTATGTCTAACATCAAGAACTACCCTTCCTTAGCCTTTAATTAAACCCCTAACAAACTAACTTCAGTAAATGAACCCTCTAAAAACGACCAGCCAAACACAGGCTTGAGCTATGAGACCTTGACCTATGGTTTGTAGGCCAGTCGACAGGCCCTGAACACACCGTCCTGCAAGTCCGTCGATGGTGTAAGAGACAATTCACTATGGCCATTTTTTGAAAATGTAAAAGTATTGCCGTCGGAGGAATCGGTGCCATGTAAGCCAGGAGGCCGTGATTTGCAAGCGTAGGTGTTGGTGTCTTTTGACAACTTTTTGGTCATTTGGAAGGGTCCTCCTTAAGGTCCCTTAGAGTAATATTTGGGGATTCGAACCCAGATACTTCAACAACAAACACGTTGTAATACATGTTTGACATCTTTCTACCAAATTTCATCATATTTCGATTCATAAAACCTCGTGAAACATGCCAAGGCACACTAGCACCCATTTTACTATTCATCAGACGTCATGGACGTACCTTGATGTTTTAACTCTAAAACTTCCTAAATGACTTATAAACATTATTTTTGGTCTTATAACAGTGTTACTATCCTTAGACCAACATGTAAGGCTCTACATTAGATCTTCTACTTTCGGAGTGTTATAGTTTCATGCCTTTCCAACCAACATATGACCCTAAGTCTATTATGCACACATAGAGGATACCATTACGGGTTTCAACTTCAAGAATATCATAACCTTCTTTACATATTTCAAGGTCATACATTAATCACTCATACACATACAAGACAAGGGTACTTTAGCCTAGCAAGTTAACGAATCATATATTCACATATCATTCATCCATCAAGAAGAGGGACTTAAGTCTACCAAATCAAGAGACACCATTCATCATATAACTTATACAATTTTTTTAAGTACCGTGTAGGGACACTAATCCTACCACACAAGATAACACATCAACACATAAATAGACTCATCATAGTCTACCATAGTCACACATAGTCATTTAAGGACAACATGATTTAACCTCACACGTTCATACACAAAATTATCATATAAGACACCACTTAGACCTCTTATTATCCTATACCATTACTCAAGGAAGAATCTTAACCTTAGCATTCATACAAGATCACATAAACATTATAACAGTACAACAATTTATACCTGCACATTACACAAGATCACACATATATCACATCATACTTCACTTTACATGACCATCTAAGCCATAACATATTCAACATGATCATCTTACATCACATAATTAACTTCATTTCATACATTCATATACCCTAATATGATACTACTTCAATTTAAATAAATAATGCCGACGAGGCCATGTTCATCATATAATCAACACATAACACCATAAGTGGACCATACAAATCAATAGCAATTCTATACAATTCTACACAATATAGAGTGATCAGGTCAACTTACCACCTTTCCTCCATCATCATCAAATAGCCTTAGCCATTTCAATTATTTTATTTCACCAAGGCTCTTACCCATAGCAATCAAGACAATTCCAAACAAAAAATCCAATAATATACAACATAATATAATCAATTCAAGTAGGCCTATTGTAAAAACCTTAAAATGACTATGTTATGTAATGCTTAATTTATCTAGAATGCCTACGATTAGACCAGGTTCAGATGGATTGATGCGCGTAGAACAAGACCTCTGAACCCCTGCAACAGAAAAGCCAACTAACTTGGTGAGTTAGTTGATCTAGGAAAGGTTGGGTCAAGCCATGTATGACTCCCAAATATGAAGATTTAACAGGATGAGTCTTTACCGAAATTAAAAAGGGGAATTTTAAGTTTCGAGGGTTAGGGGTAAAATGGTCTTTTTCCAGCTAAGAGTAGTATGTAATTACCCTAAATATGTAATTAATTATTTAATTAATAAGGTGTAGGGGCATTTTGGGTAGAAAGGGATTAAATTGCCCATTGAGCAAAATCTTGCTCCACCTGGGTTCGTATCTAGGTGGGAGCAATGATTTAACTTGATTATTTATATTGGTTAATTAATTTAATTAATTAATATTTAAATTCTTATGTAGGAAAAAGGAAAATAAGATTTTTATTATTATTAATTAATTAATGGAGCGGTTTGGGTAGGGTCGACCCAGAGGGACCCGTTTTTGCGATGGGGACGTCACGGGTTCGAACCTCGACGGAAGCAACATTTAAGTGGTTTATATTGAGGTTTTTAATCTGATTTTTTGTAAGGTCATCATGGTCATTTAACATCTAATTCAAAAAAATCAGATTATACTAACCTTATTTTGACTAAGTCTCAACTAGAATTCTAATCCTAAGGAACCTCTCTCTTTCTTTCACGTTCTCTTTGCCTAACCAAAACACAAGAATAGAAAAGCTACAAAAGTTCTTCACATTTGAAGAACTTACACGAAAAATATAAACAAACAAGCTAACCAAAAACGTAAAGCAAAGTTTCGTCGGGTTTGTGTTGGAGTTTCGGGATTTGGACGTGAGTTTGGAGAAGGTTTATGGGCAGTAAGTCGTGCGTTGAACAACATTGAAATCAGGTATGGATTTCTCTCCTGGACTCCTTTCTCCAAGAGTATTTCCTTTCAACGAATTCAACGAATTTTGAAACTAGGGTTGTTCCCGTTCTTGTCGAATTCCTTCTCCCTAGTATCCATTTGATCTCAATGTGAAATAGGTTAGAGATCATTGTTGTTGGTATGTTTGCTTCTTGTTTAAGTATGAAGTGTGATTTTTGTGATAATGTGTTCATGATTATGTGTTTGGAATTGTAAGCATGTTAAGTTATGTCAACCGAAAATATGTGAAAAATGAAATGTTTTTATGGTTGAATTTTATTTGCGAATGTTTGTGTAAATCATGAGGTGTAAAAATGGTTTAATGTTGCTGGATGTAATGGTAATTCTTGGCTGAATATAATCATAAAAAGATTACACTTAAAGATTCACCAAATGATCCATAAATACCTTAAGAATTAACGTATGAATGATGACAAAAAGAAGCTGAATATCGTGAACAAACCAGCATTTGGTAGGTTGGGTTCGGCCAAACAAAGTGGTACAAAATGCAATGAAAAATGAATGTAAAATAAGTGAAATCACTATGTATTGAACCCAAGACATCATTACGTAAAAGCTACAAAATAAATCAACAAAAGAATAAGACAAAAATGGATTGGAAGAAACTAAATTTCACGCCTGCTGAAAATTGTAGTCTCGGCCAACTTTTAGAAAATGAGCTTCATTTAAAAAAAAATTCAAAGTGTGAGGTTATTGGGGATTGAACCCATGACCTCACTAAATGAAAATTTCATAAAAGTTTCGTGACCAAAATGCAAGGAAAAATAGATGTGGTGAGTGGGGATTGAACCCACAACCTCTTGAATGGATGAAAGAGATAGGAGAAAAATAAAGGAGAAAATAAATGTGGAGAGTGGGGATTAAACCCACAACCTCTTATATAGGTGAGAAAGTTAAGAGATAAATTAAAAGAAAAATAATGAGCTTGTGGGGGATTGAACCCATAACCTCCTTAACTTAAACGAAAAAGGAGAGGAGAAAAAGAAAGGAAATACTATGGGGTTGATATGGATCGAACTAAGGTCCCCCAAATCTAAAAAAGGAAATTATAAAGTTTAAAATAAGATTACGTGTTGTCCAAGGGATTCGAAATCGGGTTCCCTTGCCCAATTTCGTATTGACATATAAGTCATACGTAAGTAAATATTTGATGAATGCTACCTCTAAAGATCGAAATCAATATCTTGGAATTTCTACAAGATGCATAAGTTTTGTACCACATAATCTTGGATAAACATGAATCACTTAGACAAACTATGAATGAAGCCTCGTGGCTTGTATGTGTGGACTCATAAGTCTAGCATACGTTTAAAAGTAAGTGAGCCTAAGACGTATGTTATAAAATGATGTAACCCTAGAAGCGTTAAGTAGAGTGAAACACACTAAATAGACAAGTGCATTGACATATGATAAAATGAACATTCACGTGAAGGGGTGAGTAATTATGAAAAGCAAATGTGTTAAAGTTAATGAATAAGGTGACAATATGATCAGAGGCTAATGTGAAAGATGAGAGAAATCTCAAATGAGCCTAAGTAAATGTTACCAAAAAAATACTCACCTATGAGAGTGCAAAGATAATGAAGAGAGTAGTCTCTATGAACAATCTATTGAAAATATTGAAGTTAATGCTTACATAATACTAGTGATGAGATGAGAAATTATCTAATGAGCTATGTTGTCCTCATGCTAGAAGCCAACTTCCATAATGTATGAGTTGAATGTAATGAAACTTTATGTTGAGCACCGATAGGCTAGCTATGAGCGGTGATGCCTTCCTTCAAGAAGGGCAAAGGTTCACGTAACTCTCATGACATTAGACTATACGGCATATCGAGTATGGGTCTCCTTATATCTCCTAGTCTTTGAACCATGCCTTCCTTCAAGAAGGGCAAAGGTTCACGTAACTCTCATGAGATGAGACTGTACGGCATGTCGAGTATTGGTCTCCTTATATCTCCTAGTCTTTGAACCTATACTACCAATATAGGTATCTAGCAAGGTTAGATTACCTATTTACGCTAGCATGTTTTGGTTCACTTTGGATGGTGATTCCACCTCTTTTCGATGTGGAGGTTACACACTGGATTTCATGATGCTCACATGATCCATGTTGGTTTAGTTTAAAGTTCCAAAGAAAGAATGAGGTCAGCCTCAACGAATGCACATAATGAAATGAACGATACGAAAGTTGTTAAGATAGGATATTTAAAATGAGCGAGACTCAAGTAATGACATTAGGTCATTCTTGGTCATTGCAAAACAAACCCGATGAGAGTCTTAAACTACATCCTAGGTATGACTAGTGATTGCACTAGTATATGAATGAATGAAAATGAAGTACGTATGAATGAATGAAGCAGACTCTGTGTTTTCTAAAGAAGACTCCCTAGTTTAGGTTCCATATGTTGAGCCCTTATTTTGGGAAAACCTAATGTCAAGTCCATGATTCCAAGGTCTCATGGCATATAAAAGAATGATGTGAACTACGTGATATGATATGTGCAATACGTTATGTGCTGCTTGCAAAATGATAAGTATGATGATGCATGTTACTCTCAAGACATGACTTTCCTAATCCAAATTTGGCAAGTCCACTAACTTTCCTAATCCAAATTTGGCAAGTCCACTGACTTTCCTAATCCATATTTGGCAAGTCCACTGACTTGACTTTCCATAAATCATGTTGTTAGGAAAGAGTTATTCTTACTCATTCATGTCCTTGGTGTGTGCTTGCATGTACCATACTTAGTACAAGTGTGTACTAATCTCATACAATATCTACTTTTAGGTTCAGGCACATGTGGACGTTAGAGCTTATAGTACGATGTTGCAACTATTTAAACGTGGAGCATTCATCTGGATTTGGTAGGCTCTCATGCTTTCGAGAACGCTTGCCCATTATATTCTAGCTTAGATATAGGTTTGAGTTAGTGGAGTATGTTCCACTAGAGTATCTTCCTCATCTTATTTCAGACATTGTATTGGTGTCATTTTGGCAAGTATACACTTAATGCAGTATGGAACTATTTATTTCATTTGATGATCTTAATATTAGATGGTTGATTGTGAACGTTTATGAGTTTAAGTAGAATGTCTTAAATGAATGTTAAGTAACAAAAAGTTCAAATTTTCCGCTAAAATTCACCTAGATGATGTAACGATGACGTATGTAGGCTTGTATGCGACCTCTAAGAGGTCAACGACGCCGATTTCCTCTGGGGTCTAGACTCCTGTTGTGACTCCTATAAACCATTCAACCATGATCTATACATAAATCAATAGCCTAAATCAATCTACACATGAATTCACTACAATCAAGCCATTATCAATTCACCAATAGTATAGCCAAATATAGAGATATAACAAGGTCAAGGGTTCATGGACATTTTCATTGGAAAACATAAATTATACATCAATAATATCATATCTCAATGTTTGAAAATATGTCATGTAAGAGTCCATGATTTAAAGTAAAAATTAGACTTTTTCATCTTTTTGAAATCTTTCAACTCACATTGAAATTTACTCTAAGGTGTTATCTAGAAAAACTTAGATGAAGAACTCTCATATCTTATTAGAAGGATACAAAGATAAATGAAGAAAAAACTCCATTGAAAATCCATCATCAAGCTCCATCTTTACCTAGAGCTCTCATGGTGATTTTTGGAGAGAATTTTGGAGGGAAAGGGTTTTGACTTAGGTGTTAGGGTCTAAATAATAGTAAAATCTTTTTAATACACATAAAATACCCAAATACACCTAAACAAACCGTCCTCCTAATTTATTATACTTGGGGTGAATTTCTCGAAACACCCCAAGCCAATCCGTACAGCAGGGAGTATTGCAAACCCAAACCACGCCCACCAATCGGCGTCCATCGCTTAGACCACGTTCTGTCGATGGGGTCTCGTGGTTTTATTCAAAGTCTCATGGACTTGCAAACTTGCAGGCTCCAGCGATGCCCCAATTCTATGAGCCGTCGTTCAAAGGACTGGTCGTCGTTTGGCACTTCAAGCAATCTGCTATGCAACTTCAAACTCTCTTCCTTCTCTCTTCTCTCTTCTCTCTTCTCTCTCTCTCAAGTTGAAGAACTCCATAGAAGTCAAGGTCAAGGTAGGTTCTAGGGCTTCAATCACCAAAGTTTCTCCATCAATCTTCATCAAATAACAAGGTATGAGATTTCTTTAACCTTTGGGACTTCTTTCCCCAAAGGGTTCCATCAAATTGAATCCAAAAGTATAAAATTCAAGTGGGTCTTTCTCAATCTCCAAATTTATCTTGTGAATTGCTTTGTTTATGATTTGGTTTGGGTATTATGAATATATTAACACATATTATAACTCAATTATGTTATCTTTGATGGATTGGTCTTGTTTGTAGAAGATGACCTATTCACATTAACCCTGGGTTGTGATCTTGATATGAATTGTGTAATGTTTGTTCAATTGAATTGGTTATTGGTTGAATTAATACTAGATGATGTTATTATATAAATTATGAATTTATTAGGGTGAATTTATGTCTTATCATGCTAGTTGTTAATTAATTGATATAGATTATGACTTTGACCTAATTCTCTTATCTTAAGCTATGAACTATTGATGGATTGTGATATAGTTATTTAATTGACCTTGTTATTATATTGGTTATTGATGTGTGATGATATTACACCTTATTGGGTTGAGTTAAGGGTTGATGGTATGACCTTGATGATGGATTATGAAGGAGACTTTGTAAGTCTTGTGATCCCTATTCTTTACTTAAATTGTTGTTACTTGAGATTGAGTGATGATGTTGCACTAAAGTATATATTGTATTAGGATTGATAGGGTTGGTAAACCTTATGAACATTAAAGAAGACCATACCAATCCATAAGACATATTTATTAAGTATAAAGTATGTACATCACAAGACCAACAATGCTTAGTCTAGTCAATTCAACATGCATATCATATAACTGCACACATAATCAAAGCAACCCTATCATCAAGTTATAATATCCACAAGCATGAATAAGAGTTCATCATAACATAACAAAAGAAAGACAATTACCCATAAACCCCTATTGAGCCAACAAGTGCAATGACCAAGTACAACCCTATAATCTTAGTCAATCAAGTAACCCAACAAGAATCATGACCAACATCCAACTCCTCATAGCGTATCATTAAGAGTACATATCATCATACTTTAACAATGAATACAAACACATATTCATAAGTGAAAATAATCATCATATAGTATCAACAATGTCCAAGATCATTATATACATATTATGTACCATTATAAACATATACACATAGAAGAACATCCTCTTAAGACTTTCAAGGCTAACTAGTGCAATCTTTAGGTAGAGTCCCATACCCCTACCAAAATTAAGCTAAACCCCTTAGGTTATCCTAGTGAGAGTTAGTTCATTTTACCTTTTGAGAACATCTTTCCTTAATCGACATAGACCACATGAGCTAATGTGGAATCTGGTGTCATGGAAGCCTACACCGAAGGAAGGCGGACTACATGCCAAGGTAGTACCAAAACATGAACATAGCAACTACGTGGATCCAGTAATTAGTATTCCTACCCTCTTTTTGCTACATGCATTATGGTCTCCAATCTCAAGAGTACATTAGTGATTCTACCTTCCCTATGTGGGAAGGGACACTCCTCACTCTAGTTCATTCGGTGCTAAGATAGAGTCTCTTTTGAAATGTTTGTAATGTCATTATTAGTCATCATAGCTTCATGTAGGTCATAGGGTCTATCCCTTGTATAATCAGCATCATAATCAATATATCTCAATAAGAATTAGATGAGTATAATCCTTTCATTACAATTCATATAAGCGAGGTTAGCACATATACATATTCACATCATGATAAGGAACATTGGGAAGTTTTCACCATCCTTATATCATTTCATATGTGTGCATGGTCTCATACTTAGTACAAGTGATTTACTAACTCCATTTTCTCTCTTTTTCCCCAACAATTTAGGTTTCGATTGTTGAAGGGTCTTGAGATGACATTAAAGGAAGACCTGGAATTGTCAATCATCAAAGTTGGGTAGGTCCTCACATACCGAGAGTCTTAATTATTTCAATTGTAAATGTAAAATTTAATATATTCAATACTAATCTCCTTATTTCTTTTGTCGTAACTGAATCATCTAACTTTTTTGTTATCCACCATTTTACTTGTGTGTTATCTGTTCTTACAATAAATTTATTGTAAACAATATATGGTTCAAATGCTAATAAACATTTATATAATGCGAATAATTCTTTTCTATTTATTTCCCATTTTATTTGTGCTTCTGTGTAAGATCCTGAATAATATCTACAATGGTGTTCTATTTTTTCTTTCTCATATTTGTATTTTAAAACTCCTCCGTAACTATGATCACTTGAGTCTGTTTCAACAATGTAAGTGAATGTTCTATTTTCATCAGGAAAATATAATTTTGGTAATTTTTTACATAGATTCTTAATAATTTTTATATGTTCTTTATCTTTATTATCGAAATGATATTCTACATCTTTTTTAAGTTTTTTATGTAGTGGTTTTAAATGTTCTGCTAATTTCGGTATGTATTCTCTTACCTGATTTACTAATCCTAGAAAGGATTGTAATTTCTTTTTTGTATCTATATTTTCATCAATAGTAATTATTTTTTGTACTATATGGGTTTGCATTTTTATTCCATTTTTGTCTATTTGTGTTCCTAGAAATTCTATTTGTGATTTCATGATTTCTGCTTTGCTTTTACTCAAACTTATACCTATATTTTTTACTATATGTATGAATTTTTCCAATAATCTTATATGTTCATCTTGTGTTCTAGAATATAATAATATGTCATCTATATATACAATACAGTTTTCTAGTTGGTTAAAATAGTTATCCATAAAATGTTGGAATCTACCTGGTGCATTTTTATATCCAAAGGGTAAAACGTTCCATTCATAGAATCCTTGTGGTACTGTGAATGCTGTTAATTGTTTAGATTCTTCTTCTAGTTTTAGGTGGTAAAATCCTGATTTACAGTCAAATTTGCTAAAATAATTATATCCTTGTATTTGTCTTATTTTAAGTATTTTATTAGGTATTGGGTAGTTATATGTTTTAGTTTTAGCATTTAAATTTCTGTAATCTATGACCATTCTACTTTTACCTCTTTTTTGTTCACTATGTTTTATAACTATAAATGCTGGACTTGTATGTTTACTATTACTCTTTTGTATGTAATTATTTTCTAATAATTCATCTATATGTATCTTAAATTCTTTTAAATCATCAAAGTTATATTTTAATGGTTTCTGCGTTATTATGCTGTTTTCATCTATTAATTCAATTTTTACCTTTGTCTTATGTTTTTCCCATCCTTGTAATGGATCTTCACTATATAATTGTTCTAGTTGTTCATTAATTAATTTGACTTTGTCTATAGCAAATATAATAATTTCTAATTGCGTTATTTGTTTATTATTTATATTTTCCATTTCTTGGTTTATTTTTTCACTTCCTTTTATCCATTCTATAGGTTTTCGTTGTTTATTATTTACTCTTTTTGCTCCTATCTTATTTCCGCATGGTGTAGTAAACCACCAATGTGTTTTGGTTATTATGTGTGGATAAAATCTATCTAGAAATGGCATTCCTAATAACATATCTTTTGTAGTAAATTCAAAATTGTACATTTCTTCTATTGTTAGTATTTTATCCCATATTTGTATTTTTATATTTTTTGCTTTGTACTTAATCATACTTCCTTCATTGTTAAATCCTGTTACTACCATAGGTGTTTTTAACTTTTCCCATTTATCTTCTGGTAAGCAATTATATTTACATATATTCGCTTCTGCTCCTGTATCTATCATAGGGGTATAATATCTGTTGTGATATCCTTCTATTATAATTTTTGCTAGTATAAATATTTTCATTAATCATTTTGTCCTTTTTATAATTATTTTCTTATTTTGGCAAGTTATTGTTAATTGTTCATTTTCTATATTGTATGGTTTGACTTTTTCTAACCATTTTATTCCTAATGTAATATTATGGTTTCCTTGGTATATTTTGAATTGTATTACTAAGGGTATTCCTCCTATAATTATTTCTTTTTCTGTTGTTTCTTCATTTGTGTTTACTATCTCACTGGGTAGTCCAGGGCATGTATATCCTGTTTTTATAATCTCTTCTTCTAATACTAATTCTCTTGTTATATAATTCTCTTCTTGTCCTGTATTTATTAATATTTTATATTTTCTTTGGTCTATTATTCCCGTTATGTAATAATGATATGGTGTTATTTCTTCTTTAGCTAATAAGCTTTGGGGAATTTCATATTTTCTTTTAGATGTACTCATCCTTGATGAGGTAGCTCTTGTCAACGTATTTGGTACGCTTGAAGTGCTTAATCTTTCTTTTACTATCTCTAAATCTTCTTCTATATCAATTTCTTTGTAGCTATAGTCATTATTATCTATTACAGTAATTATTTTTTCAAAAGGATTTTCTATTTTTATTTTGTTAATTTTGTTTCTTGCTGTTATTTTATGCTTTGTTGTTAATATATATAGGTTTTTACATCTTGCTGTAAATAATTTACTTCCTGGTGCTAGTTCTATTCCAGATATTTTCCAATATAAAACTAATGATCTATCTATATTTTTATCTGTTAATGATACTGTATAGTTAGCACTTATTGTAAACTTAAATTTTTGATATATCAAGTTTCCTTTTACTGCACTAATTACGCTTTTTTCTATAGGGTGTACAATTCTATCATCTGCTAAGTATATTTCTATGGGTGTATCTATTCCTTCTCTAAAGCAGGCTTTTATTAATATTTCTGTTCCTCCTAAATGTAGATATTTTATTGGTGTTTTAGCTTTTATATCTTGTATTTCTTTATTTATCATTCTTTTATTTATTATAGGTATATATATATGCTTTTCCTTTTGTATATTTACAATCTATTATATGTTCCTTTTGACTAACTACATAATATTCTTCTTTTTGTCTTTTAAACCAATTTCTTAAAATAGGTATTTCTAGTACTTTTTCAACACTTAAATCTAATTCTTTTCCTTTTATTTGTTCAAATATCGAATTATCAAATATAATTTTCTGTTCTGATGATTCTTCATCTTGATGTTCTTCCTTAGATATTATTTTTATTTCGTTTTCAGACATTTATATTTCTTCATCTGTTTCGTTATTATCTATGTTAATATTTTCTTCTTTATTCTCAGTTTCTACATCTGATACTTCATATATACTATCATTTTCATTTAATTCATAATCTATATATTCTATTTGCATATATTTTTCATTATCTATAATTAATTCTGCAATTTGTTTTCTTTTTAGATTTTTGGGTAATTTACAATCTTTAGCTATGTGTCCTATCTTTCCACAATTATAACAAGTACATTGGGATATTTTTCTTTTTGGTCTATATGGTCTTTTTATTTTATGGTTTTTTACATAATATCTTCGTCTTGGTTGTTTATATTTATATATAGTTTTGTTTTTTCTATAATTTTTATATCTTTTAGACTTTTATTTTTTAATTGTGCAACCAAATTGTGGTGCCATTTTATTTTTACAACATGATAAATTTTTATTTAATACTTTTTCCATTTTTAGTTTTTCTTTTTGGTTTTCACATAGTTGTATGAACCATTGATTTAAGAATTTTATTCTAGATCCTAAAGTATCTACCATTGGTTTTGGTTCATCCGCTTTACCGTGTTTCTATGCTTAAGAAGTGTATCGATGATCCTGAGTCTATTCTTCCTATGAAGGGTCTTGTATGAAGGGTAACCTCTCCTATGAGGAGGTTCTGGTTCAAATCCTTAATACGAAAGTAGATAAGTTGAGGAACAAATAGGTGACTTCCGTAAAGGTGTTATGAAAGTATCATCTAGTTGAGGGTGCAACATGGGAGGCCGAGGCCAACATGAAGTCTATTATCCGCATTTATTTTTTAACTTAGGTTAGTTATTCCTCTTAATAATTAAAATAATAACTAAAAGTGAAATTTCTTTGATTTAGTGATTTTTTGTGAAAATGAGCATTTTTGGTGTCGTTACAGTGAAATTGTGCATATTGACTTGAAAATTTGCAATTCTTCTTGTTTTGAGTTATGTTATGCATTTTGATATGAAGATTCTTTATGAAATGATATTGAGCATGTTTTTCAGTTGAGTTTTTGCATAATTTACTCATATAAGGAATGTTGAACTCATGTTGTTGTGTGAGAAGGAAATTCTTCATAATGTGATGTTTGAGCCTTATAAGTGGAAACAGAAGTTTTGAGTTTTCTAATGTAAATGTTATGATTGAAGTTGTAACTCATGTTTTATGTATTATTGATTGGTTGGTCTTCTAGTATTAAGTCTATTCCTTCCTTTTTAATGATTTTATTGTCATTCGTGGACGAATATTCCTAAGGGGGGGGGGGAATAATGTAACACTTCAAAAATATAAGACATGTTCTAGAGCCTAAAATAAGTGTCAAAAGGTTTAGACAATTTTTTAAGGTCTATTTTAAGGTATATAAGTCATTTAAGAAGTTTAGTAAACAAAATGTCAAAAAACGTCCATGATGTCCGAAAACTAGTTTAAGGAGGTGCTAGTGTGCCTTAGCCTATTTTACTAATTTTTAGGAGTCATAAATTGATAAAAAAATTGGTGGAAGGGTGTCTAACACGTATAGATTTAGTTTATAGTCGAAACGTCCGGGCATTACTCCCCAAGGACCAACAAAGGGCCCTTAAGGAGGACCCTTGCAAAAGTGACTAAAAGTTATCAATGGACAGTGTCACCAATCGATGGCACATATGGCTCATGGATAAATTGAAGGGGAGTTGATTTCCACCATTGATGGACACTTAGAATTTAGACAAATAAAGGTTTTTGACAATTCTCCGAACTCAACGATGGACCAATAGAATGGTTGGTTCTTGGTCCATCGATTCACACACGGGGTGTGGACGGGGAGTCGTCTGTGGAGGCTATCTTTTGCTGCTCGATTTTAATTGATTCATTTAATTAGTTGGATTAGTTTGGAGATAAATTAGGGGTTAGGGTAGGTCTAATTAAGTTAATTAACAACCGATATAAAGCCCCTAAGCTAATTAGACTAGCCTAAGCCCTCATAATTTCCCAAACCCAAACTCTCTTCCTTCTCTCTTCTTTCTCTCTCAAGTTGAAGAACTCCATTGAAGACAAGGTTAAGGTGGGTTCTTGGTCTTCAATCACTAAAGTTTATTTCTTTCACCTTTGGGACATCTTTTCACAAAGGGTTTCTTCAAATTGATTTCAAAAGCATGAAATTCAAGTGGATCTTTTCCGATCTCGAAATTGATCTTTTCATTTGCTATGTTCATGATTTAGTTTGGGTTTATGAACATATTAACATGTATTATATCTCAATTATGTTATATTTTGATGGATTCGTCTAGTTTGTAGAAGATGACCTATTCCCCTTAACCCTAGGTTGTGATATTGACAATAATTGTGTAATATTGGTTCAATTGAATTAGTTATTGGTTGAATTACTACTAAGTGATGTTATTTTATCAATTATGAATATATTAGGGTGAATTATGGTCTTATAATTCTAGTTCTTGGGTAATTGATATAGATTATGACTTTGACCTAATTCTCTTATCTTAAGCTATGAAGTAGTGATGAATTGTGATATAGTCATTCAATTTGCCTTGTTACTGTGATTGTTATTGATGTGTGCTGATATTACAAATTATTGGGCTGATTTAAGGGTTTATGGTAAGATCATGAGGATTTATTATGAAGGAGACTTGGTAAGTCTTGAGATCCCTATTCTTTACTTCAATTGTGGTTACTTGATATTGAGTGATGATGTTGCTTTGAAGTATATCTTGTATTTGGATTGATAGGGTTGGTATAATGTTAAATTAAAATGTCTTGACTATGGTTTGTGAAGTGTTGGCTTAGCTGTAAATGATATAAGGATGATGATAACTTACCAATGTGCCTTATTATGATGTGAATGTATAAATGTATATGAATTGTAATGAAAACATTGAACTCATGCAATTCTTATTGAGCTACGATTATGACGATGATGATGATTATAAAAAGGGATAGATTGAATCAATCTATGATGATTAGTAATGACATAAAAGACATTTCAAAAGGGACTCTAGATTAGCACAGAGTGAACTAGAGTGAGGAGTGTCCCTTCCCACATAGGGAAGGTAGGATTACTAATATACTCTTGAGATTGGATAGCATAATGCATGTAGCATAAAGAGGGTCCAACTATATCTTCTAGTTCTTGAACTATGTTGCCCCCATAGGAATACTAGCTAGTGGATCCACGTAGCTGCTATATTCATGTTTTGGTACTACCTCGACAAGTAGTCCGCCTTCTTTCGGTGTAAGATTCCATGATAACGGATTCCACTTTAGCTCATGTGCTCTATGACGGTTAAGGAAAGATGTTATTAAAAGGTAAAATGAACTAAAGAAATGAACACTAACTAAGACAACCTAAGGGGTTTAGCTTAGTCTAGGTAAGGGTATGAGACTCTACCTAAACATTGCACTAGTTAGCCTTGAGGGAAGTCTTAGGAAGATATTCTTATATATGTATATGTTTATAATGGTACATGAAATGTATATAATGATCTTGCACATTGTTGTAATTATATGATGATTAGTTTCACTTATGAATATGTGTTGGTGTTCATTGTTAAAGTATGATGACATGTACTCTTAATGATATCATGAGAAGTTGGATGTTGGTCATGATTCTTGTTGGGTTACTTGATTGAGTAAGGTTATGGGGATTTGCTTGGTCGTTGCACTTGTTGACTCAATAGGGGTTCATGGGTAATTTTCTTGCTTTGGTTATGTTATGATGAACTCTTATTCATGCTTGTGGATATGATAACTTGATGATAGGGTTGCTTTGATTATGTGTCCAATTATATGGTATGCATGTTGAATTGACTAGACTTAGTATTGTTGGTCTTGTGATTTACATGCTTTAGACTTAATCAATATGTCTTATGGATTTGTATGGTCTTCTTGAATGTGCATAATGTTTTCTATAAGTAAAAATAACATGTTTTAATGAAATGTCCCTTTTTGGCATAGTTTCATGAGATTTTGCATATGGTATCATACTTAATACAAGTGGTGTACTACCCCATTTTCTCTCTTTTCCACCAACATTTATGGTTCCGATCGTTGAAGGTCCTTGAGACGACTTTGAAGGAAGACTTGGAATTCTCAATCATCCAAGTAGTGTAGGTCCTCACTTTCTGAGGGCAATGGCAATATCAAGATTATGAAGTTGTTTCAGTTTTAAGACTCTTATGTTCTTTCCTTTTCATTTGAGTACTGAACATTGTATAGTCTATATATGGCTTTGGTAAGTTGATGTATGGGCTAGGCCCAAATTGGTATACTCTTGTTAGATTGTTATGAGATGAGACATCCATTTGGGTCTATGTTATATCTTATATATTTATTTGCAATAAAAGTAGAAGACTATGTAATCTAATATACGAAGGGTCTATGTATACTCGATATATTTATTATGTGTATGAAGAGGTATATGTAAACCTCAACGTAGAAGTAATAAAAAGGTTTAAATTTTTTCTCATTTTGACCTATGAATTTAATGATGTAAGGTAAGAGGCTAGTCTTACTCTTGAAAGAGGATGACGACGCCGGTTATGCCTAGGGGGTGCTTCATGGATGTGACAATCACTTAGTTGTTTCATGGATTTGAAAATTTTAAATGTCACCTCATCATCTCTCACTCAAAACTTTAACTTGAAACTTTCAACATCCACCAATTCTCTTTTGATTTCTAAGAATGGTCTTCACAATATAGTGGGTATTTCTTTAATGACCCGACAACACCCCCAAGTATTTACATGGTGTACTCGCCCTTTCGGAGGTCTTGTAAAAGCCTCATATCCATTCATCCATATGTATGAAAAGTAGTGTGGAATTAAAACATTTTATAAGAACATTCAAACTCTTTATTGGAACATAAGAAACTAAGTCTCATCATAAACCATCTTAGACAGAAGTCAATATCATAGGTCACGATCATTTCATCAATTTGGAAGGAAACAATAGTATATTACAAAATCTTTTAGAAAATAAAATTAAAACATATACCATGTCCTCAAATAAATGAGGACATATCAATCTTGAGAGAATGCTATTCCAAGCTTCAAGTTCTAAGAAAGTCCTCACTTGCCACCTACACTTTTAGACAAAGAAACATATGGAATTAGCACACAAAATGCACTAAGTATGTTGAACATGCAATAAAACCATGCATAAAGGATATTTACTTAAAGATATATTTTCATGTAAATTAAGCAGTGAACAAGGACATAGTGAGGGTCCTTGGGACAATAAGTAATCATTCTCAAATGAACAATAAATAATAGTTAGTTATGAAATTACAACCAACCCATGTGCAAGCACATGTTCAAGACATGTAAAGAAGTGGCCAAGGAGGGACTACCCTAACCGAATTCGGTTAGGGTAGTTAGGGGGCGGGGAAATGTGCACAAGGGACCCCTCCATGTGGGTCCTAACTTTCTAAATAATTATAGACTCTAACCTAATTCCCTAAATAGTTAACTAACCTAGGATAAAAAAAATTAATTAGTGCACCCGACAACCTAGGTCCTAACCTAGTACTAGTTAAAGAGACAACCTAGTACCTAACCTAGGATTGTCCAAAATGTTAGTTATGGTCCTAACAACTTAAAGGTAATTTAGTAATTCCTATAGTTTACTTAATTAATTAATTTATAAAATTAATTAATTAATTTTAAAGGGCTAAAACCATAATTAAAAAGGAAAATTTGAGATTCCAGTTAAGACAAGAAAGGGACAACCTAGTACCTAACATCGGATTGTTCAAAGAGTTAGTTAAGGAACTAAAAAACTAGGGATACTTTAGTAATTACCCTAGGATATTTAATTATTTAATTTATAAACTTAATTAATTAATTTGAAGGGGAGAAACCAGAATCACAAAGCAATTTCTAGATTTCGGTTAAAACAAGAAAAATACAACCTAGTACCTAACCTAGGATGGTTCAAAGGATTGGTTACGGTCCTAACAACGTAAGGGTACTTTATTCATTACCTTAGGTAACCTAATTAAGTATATTATCAATTTAATTAATTAGTTTAAATGATCAAAATGAAATTCTTACACTAACCTAGTACAACTCAAGAAACATCCTAGTACTTAACCTAGGATGGTCCAAAATTGTTAATTTTGGTTCCAATGACTTGAAGATACCTTAGTACTTACCTAGGTACCTAAATTAATTAAATTAAGGATTTAATTGACTAATATAAAGTCAAAATGTTTACCAAAACCATAGTCAACACCAATTTCCAGATTTGACTAAGTGTTTTGTTCTCCTATGTTTAGTCAACTTAGGAGGGGCATTTTGGTGATTGGTTATTTTATTAAATTAACTTTATAAGCCTAAGTTTTATATTTAAATATAAATTATTAAACCTAAAAATCATGAAAAAAAGGATGCAAAACAGTAAGAAAGCGAGGGAAAGAAAAATAGAAAATTCCATTGATTCTCCTAGGTGATTTCAAGGTTTCTCCAAGTTTTTGTTCAAGATGGTCTTCGTAGATTAAGTTATATTTAAGGTATGGGTTTCTCTCCCGTAATTATTTCTCCAAGATTATTTTCCTTCGAACGATTCACAGGATCTTGGAAAATAGGGTTGTTCCTGTCGTTCTCGTCGAACTTCTCTTCCCTAGTATCCTTTTCAATTTCAATGTTGAGTAGGTTAGAGATCATGTTGTTGGTATGTGATTCTGGCTGTTATTAAAATTTATTGTTATTTAATTATGAGTATCTAGTGAACTTATGAACTTGTAATGGCATAAAGTTAATGTTATCATGATAATTAAGGATCGATAATATGCTAAGTTAAGTCTGTGATGTGTTAAGTGAATATGTATCTTTGGCTGAATGTTGACTTGCTGTATTTGTGATGATATGAATATGTTAAAGCCATGAAATTTAAATATAATACCGTCCAATATGTTCTTAAAACGTTACACTAAAATACATATGCTAAGAATTGGCCCAAAGACATCTATGAAATCATATCTAGAATAAATTGGCTACTTAGTTCCAATAAAGTTTGCTTACTCTATTTGGTCAAAATAAATATATTCTAATGGAAATAAACTTATTTCAATGATTAAAATATTGGATAAGGGTTCATACAAATGAAAAATTAAATATGAACATACGTAAAATTGGCTTATTCCAATACAAATGAATTTGTTAGTCGAACATCCCAAATCTTGAGCCAATACTAATCATATGCTAAATCTTGAGTAGAGTATTAAATGATAATATAAGAACTTCCAAATTAATATAAATGAATCCATAACCAAGGGCATGACACTCATTGGGACAACTCCCAACAGGCTCTAAAAGAATTACATATGAACTCATGAAACTCAATGAATGAAGTGCTCATCGTCCATAAACGATTATATGAATCTACTACACTAAAGTAAGTAAGTGACGTGAGTTATAACATAATTAAAAAGGTATAATGTAAGTAAGTGACCAGAATGGGGTGTTACAAGAAGTTAGACAAGTCTCACTTACACCTAAGCTGCTATGTTAAAAGAATACTCATGTATGAAGGTGTTAAAAGGTGTGAGCCAGTTTCATTAACACCAAACTATGATATGCAAGGAAAATTCACATTTTATCAATGTAAAGTAGAGATGACCAGTCATCAATAAATTAAGTAAATCTCAATCTACAAGAAAGACTTCATAATGCTTGAGTCAACACTAGAAGATAAAGAAGAAATGAACATTCACGTAAAGAGGTGAGTAATTATGAAAAGCAAATGTGGTAATGTTAATGAATGTGGTGACAAAATGAGAAGAGGCTAATGTGAAAGATGAGATCAATCTCAAATGAGCCTAAGTAAATGATAACAAAACGTACTCACCTATGAGAGTGTAAAGCTAAATAAGAGACCAGTCTCTATGAACACTCTAACGAAAGTATTGAGATTAATGTATACTTAATACTAATTATGAGATGAGAAATCATCTATTGCGATATGATGTCCTTATACTAGAAGACAACTTCCATGACGTATGAGTTGAATGTAATGGAACTTTATACTTAGCATTGATAGGCTAGCTATTAGCGGTGATGCCTTCTTTCAGGAAGGGTGTAGGTTCACGTTACTCTCATGAGATGAGACTGTCTGGCATGCCAGGTATGGGTCTCCTTATATATCCTAGTCTTCAAACCTATACTGCCAATATAGGGATCCAACTGGGTTCAATTCCCATGTACGCTAGCATGTTTTCAGTCACTTTGGCCGGTGATTCCACCTCTTTTTGATGTGGGGGAGACACTGGATTTCATGATGCTCACATGATCTATGTCGGTTAAGGTTAAAGTTCCTACTGAAAGAATGAGGCCAGCCATAAATTATGAAAGATAATGAAATGAATGATACAAAGGTGTTTGTGCAAGACAATTAGGAGGTGAAATCAGATTCAAGTAATGACATTAGGTCGTTCTTGGTAATTACACTTCATGATCCCTATGAGAGTCTTAAACTTCATCCTAGGTATAGTTAGTGTTTACATCAGCTTACGAATGAATGAAATGAATAATGTGAAGTACGAATGAATAAATGAAGCAGTTTCTATGTTTGCTAAAGAAGGCCCTAGGGTTGAGGTCCCATATGTTGGGCCCTCACTGAGATGTCTTAATGTTAAATCAATAATTCCAAAGTCTTGTGTATATGAAATGTATAATATATTAAACATGAAAGTAATGAAATCGTATGATCAATAGAGAATTGCTTATGAAAGGTAATGAATATATAGTGTAAAGAATGACTCACTATAAGGTAGGAATTATTACTTACTCCTTGGGTTACTTACTTGATTCATTGTGGGTATGGAACTACAATGAATCATTGCACTTGTAAGTAAAACATAAGATTAAAAGAATTGTTGAACTTCACAACAAGAAGAAGAAAAAGACTGAAAAATAAACTAAGGCTTGTGCCAATATTGGAGTATGAATAGAACCCTCAAGGTATATAAACAGGGTTAATAACCAATTAATGAGCACAACCAATAAAGATTGTCTTATAAATACATTCATACGCAAATTAAGAATGAAATATTTATCGTGTAAGTAAGGTATCCAATAATGGAGCATGAATTATGAATCAACTAAAGAATGGGCATAGCCAATATATTTTGGTGTGTATATATATATATATATATATATATATATATATATATATATATATATATATATATATATATATAAAATCATACCCAAAGGAAATAAGAATGAAAAATCTAAAGTAGAGTAGCCAAATCATTTCCTTCGTCTTGTGAATTGCTTACTCGATTCATTGAAGGTATGGGACTACAATGAATCGTTGCACTTATAAGTGAAACATATGATTAAAGGATATCATTGAACTACACTATATGAATAAGAAACAGACTGAAAAATAATCTATGTGTCAAAAATATGGCTCTCGGGTTTAAACTATTAAATTTCAAAATCTTCGCTCGAGCTGTTCTAAAATTACGAGGACGATACTAATATTTTGTAATCATATAGAAAATGATTTGTGTTTTTTGAATGAATAAAAATACATCATATTCATACCACAATTCACATCTAACGATTATGGAAAGTCTAGTCACTAGGCTTTCCAGAAATAGCATATTGTTTAGAAAGAGATTTCATTGAGCATGCATAGCTTTTGTGTATGTGTGAATACACCCATAATTAGTACAAGTGGTGTAATAACCCCCTACTATTTACTATTTTTATAGGTGCAGGTCAGAGGATAGGTTGACGACACTTTCAGCGGTTTGGACTTCAGTGTTTCTCCAAAACATTTGTTAGGTCCTCATGAATTCGAGGATGCTACAGATTTAGTGTAGCCTTAGTTTTAGACATATCTAGTGGATCTTTTCCCTATAGTTTCTTTCGTACTTTCATTTTGAAGTTTTTGTAATAAGGTCGTGTTTTGCAAACATATTTTTGATATATTCTTATTCTAATTCGAATTGATTCTTTATGTTAGATGGTTGTTCTCTTATGTTGAGATTTGTATATGATGTATCTAGTTAATAATTATATGAAGTCAATGTATACTTCATACGTTTAAAAAGTTTAAATTTTCCCCAAATTTAACTAGATGAATGTGATGAATGCAAGATGAGGCTTCTCTGCGCCCTCAGAGAGGTCAACGACACCGGTTGCAATCCGAATACAAGAATGCGGGTCGTGACCTACTAAGTTAATAATTTGTTCGCTATGTAGTAAATGATGTAGGAAACCTTCACTAGCTAATTGTTCAAGTCTAAAAGACACCATTATTAATGCATGTTGCTAGATTAATGTCTCAAAAATATTTTTTGCATTTCTTAAAGATAAATTTCTTGAAACAAGTGGGGGATCGTAAGAGTTTGTGATTCAATTAACTTTTAATCAAATTGATCTGTTGAAAAAGTTTTGAAATACAAAATATATGAATGTGAATTGTAACATTTTTTTTCTAAATTCTACGTCATAAACATTTTGCAAGACACTTTGAAAATTCTATGTTATGAACTTTTCAAAGATAAGTTATTTTTTCAATTCATGAACTTATAATAAATACTATTGAATTGAAAGACTTTTCTTGCAAAACTTTTATCCTATAAATTGAGTTTTCTTTGGTTGAAAAGATAAGCATTCAAAAAAACTACTTTACGTTGAAAAAACACCTGTGAGACATTAATCAAAAGGTTAATCAACAATTCAACAATTAAAGAACAACACTCATGAATGCTACTTGTTTTTTTGGCTTTGTTGAATTCCAAAGATAGAGATGTTATTTATTCTTCTAATTGCTCATGTAAGAGACTCCAACAATCTTCAAGAAATATATTAACGTTCCTCTAAGCCAAGCAAGTTTTTTTTTTGGAATCTTTGTATTTTTTTCATTCTTATTTATTTAGTCTAACAGATGTTCTTTGTTGTCTGAGGTCTGGACCTTTTGATGTTCTGCCTTTCATGGCTCGAGAGGTTGTCCACAGCCCATGAAGGGATACGTAGTCCACACTGCTGAGGTGTGAACCATGGTCAGGTTGATAGACTGTGGTTTCTTTCACAGTCCGTGGACCCTACCACTACACTATTTTAGGCCTATGTCCACACCACTAAAGTGTAGCCTAAACTAGCAAAAATTTTGGCTTTGATAAAAGACTACACTTTTGGACTTTAAACAACATTTTTAGGGGTGACCTAAAGAAGGGTAACCTTTGACATTAGGCAATACTTTTCAAATGTTTCCATATTTGGCAACACTTATAAAGTGTAGCCAAATAGGTTTAAGGGTAAACTTTGTTGTGATACAGCAGATACATTTATTTTCGTATTATACTACATTTAAAAGCGTTGCCTATGTAGTGTTATTGGTTAGACTTCAAAAGTATTGCCTTTTATATTTAATCTAGAGCAACACTTTATATAGTGTTGCTTTTTATATGTCATCTAAACAAACACTTATAAAGTGTTGCCTTATATATGTAATCTAAAACAACTCTTATAAAGTGTAACTTTATATCTCATCTATAGCAACACTTTAAAAGTGTTGCCTTTTATATGTCATCTAGAGCAACAGTTATAAAGTTACGTGTAACGACCTGTTTAGTCATTTTGAACAGCAGATCTTATTTCTGAAAAAAAAACAGGCTGAGGCGACGGACCCCACGACGGACTGTCGTAGGCACGACGGACCGTCGCAGGGTCTCGTTTCAAAACACTTAGGAAATCTGAAAAATGGGCACTGAAATCGACTCTCTGAACTTCGTAACGGAATGGCAGGACGGACCGTCACAGGTGTGACGGACAGGCACAGACTTTTCAGAGAAATTGTCTCTGAACTCTGTGACGGGGCAGCAGGACGGACCGTCGCAGGCGCGACGGGCCGTCACAGGCTGCGTAACCCCAGGCTGGGTCGGATTTCTGTAATTATTTTAAGGGGCGTTTTTGACTATTCCTGCTTTAATTATAAAGTTAGTGGGTTAATGTTAATAAGTCTAATTACTTGGGGGTTAAAAGAGGTAACCTTAAGTTAATTAGTGGGTTATTATTGCCATCTTTCATTCTTAATTATATACTAATTAGGGTAAAAGGAAGAGGGTTTGAATAAGAAAATAGAAAGAACAAAGAGAAAGAGAGAGAAAGTCGAATGAGAAAGAGGAGAAACGAAGAGAAACAAAGCTTGGGAAATTGCTTGCTTGATCACTAATCTTCGGTGGAGGTAGGTTATGGTTTTATGCTTTCATAGAAAACTCTTAATAGAGAATGATATGTATTGGGTAGTATTGTAAACCCTTCTATGTGCTTAATTGTATGCATGCATGAATGTGATTATATGATTGTGATGAAATAAGCATGATGAAGCTATTGAATCCCAAATCTTGAAAAGAAAACCCAATCTCTTGTTAATGATGATGCCTTGGTATGAAAGAAGGCTTGATGAACTAAAGTAATGAGATTGATGATGCCTTGGTATAAGAGAAGGCTTGATGAATTGATAGAATGAGATTAGGGGATCGGGTGTCACGAACCGACACGTAGATTTAGGGGATCGGGTGTCATGAATCGACACGTAGATTTAGGGGATCGGGTGTCACGAACCGACACGTAGATTTAGGGGATCGGATGTCACGAACCGACACGTAGATTTAGGGGATCGGGTGTCACGAACCGACACGTAGATTTAGGGGATCGGGTGTCACGAACCGACACGTAGAATTAGGGGATCGGAGTGTCACGTTCCGACAGATAGAAGTAAGGGAGCGGAGTGTCACGTACCGACACAAGAGGAATAAAGATAATGAATCTTGAAAGATGTTAATATACTCAATCTAATGAATCTAATTCCCAAATGAGTATGGTATTGAGGCTTGAGTCCTCATGTGTGAACTTGACGGTAATTGTTAATGATATAGTACTTGTTGTTGCTACATGTTGAGTATCATAGTTGATTTTATGATATTACTTGGTATATACTGTTTTATATTTTGAGTTGGCCGATGATATCTACTCAGTACCCGTGTTTTGTACTGACCCCTACTTTTATGTTTTCTTCTTGTTATTTGTGGAGTGCAGCAAACGTGCCGTCGTCTTCAACTCAACCGTAATTCTAGCCAGTCTTCAATTACACCAAATTTCAGGGTGAGCTAATGCTTCTAGCTTGGACTGGGTCTTCCTCTTCACGTCTTGATTCCTTGAAGTTCCGGCATGGACTAGCTTTTACTTGTTTTAGCTTCTTAGAATACTCTTAGTTTAGTAATTTGATCATAGATGTTCTTGTGGTGATGACTTCCAGATTTTAGGGATAATAATAGTTGTTGAGTTTTTAGAAGTTATTGAATTAGTTTTTATTAATGAGTTAAGTCTTCTGCATTACTTTCTGTTGATATTATATTGAAATGTTAAGGTTTAGATTGGTTGGTTCGCTCACATAGGAGTGTAAGTGTGGGTTCCAGTCGCGATCCGATTTGGGTCGTGACAAACTTTGTATCAGAGCATTAGGTTCATTGGTCTCATCACACAAGAACGAGTCTAGTAGAGTCTTAAGGAACGGTAGGGGGACGCCTTTACTTTTCTTTGAGAAGCTATAAGACTTTAGGAAAATTCCATTCTTTCATTCTTTCTTTCGTGCTATTACTTGGATCCAATTGGTATCTAGGTGATACAAATTGGTATCTGACCATCTTCACTCTATTTCGCAGATGGTTAGAACTAGAGCAACGACTGCGCCAACATCAACATCTGCAAGACAAGAAGCGTCTGAGCCAGCCACTGGGGCTGTAGCTCGAGGAAGAGTAACGGCAAGAGGCCGTGGTAGAGGTCGTGGGAGGACGTCCTCTAGAGGAAGAGGACGAGCGCCTAGCCCATCTGATACTAGGGCAGTGACTCCTCCACCGACTGAAGAGGTAGTAAGAGAGGGTGAGGAAGGGGAGAATGAACAAGTGCAAAATGAGGAATTGCCTCCCCAACCTACCCCAGACATGATCAATCAGGTTATTGCTTATCTTTGTGGGTTTTCTGATCAAGGTCAAACACCTCCAGTGTTTTCTGCACCAGCACCTCAGGGTCCGGAGGTACAACATGCGGTTACTGCGGCTCCTCGTATGGATGCCTCATTGGACATAGGCACATTTCCACGTCTGACTACTGGGCCTATAATGACAAATGATCAGCATGAACTTTTCAGTATGTTCTTGAAATTGAAACCTCCAGTCTTCAAGGGTGCTGAATCTGAGGATGCTTACGATTTTCTGGTTGACTGTCATGAGTTACTACACAAGATGGGTATAGTAGAACAGTTTGGTGTTGAGTTCGTGAGTTATCAGTTTCAAGGGAACGCCAAAATGTGGTGGCGGTCACATGTTGAGTGTCAACCAACAGAGGCACCACCTATGACTTGGGCATCATTCTCTAGCTTGATTATGGAGAAGTATATTCCCCGGACTTTGAGGGATAGGAAAAGAGATGAATTCTTGAGCCTAGAGCAAGGGAGGATGTCGGTTACTGCATATGAGGCTAAGTTTCGTGCACTTTCCAGATATGCCACTCAGCTTTGTTTCAGTCCACAAGAGCGGATTCGCCGTTTTGTGAAGGGGTTGAGGTCAGAATTGCGGATTTCAGCCTTACAGGTAGCGTCTACGGCAAAATCCTTCCAAGAAGTGGTAGATTTCGTTGTAGAGGTGGAAGGAGTGAAGCTAGATGAATTCACCATGGCATCGACATCAAAGAGGTTTCGAAAGGGAGGTGAGTTTAATGGTTCTTACTCTAGAGGACAAGGTTCCGGAGGTTACTCAGTTCGACCCATTCAGTCTTCACTACAGACTGTAGTTGGGGGTCCACCTCAGACCGGTCAACACTTCTCTGAGAGACCTATGCTTGACTCTAGAGAGTGTTATGGATGTGGGGAGACTGGACATATTAGGAGGAATTGTCCCAAACAGAGTTATAGACCCCCAATAGCTAGAGGTAGAGGTGGTCATGGTAGAGGCCGTTATTCTGGAGGACGTGGTGGTCGAGGTAATGGTGGTCACCAAAACGGCTGGGGTGATGGGAAAACTGGAGCCACTACATCACAACATGGCATGGGCAACGGACAAACAAACGAAAGGGCCCATTGTTATGCTTTCCATGGGAGATCGGAGGCGGAGACATCTGATCCTGTCATTACAGGTAATCTTCTGGTTTGTGATTGCATGGCTTCTGTATTGTTTGATCCTGGATCCACATTTTCTTATGTATCTTCCTCATTTGCTAATGGTCTAAATTTACATTGTGAATTACTTGATATGCCTATTCGTGTTTCTACTCCAGTGGGTGAGTCTGTGGTAGTTGAAAAGGTATATAGGTCTTGTTTGGTGAACTTTGTGGGGAACAACACTTATGTAGATTTGGTTATCTTAGAAATGGTTGATTTTGATGTAATTATGGGTATGACTTGGCTTTCTCCATAATTTGCGATCTTGGATTGTAATGCTAAAACGGTGACGTTAGCCAAGCCTGGGACAGATCTGTTAGTGTGGGAGGGTGACTACACTTCCAATCCGGTCCGTATCGTCTCCTTTCTTTGTGCTAAGAGAATGGCTAGTAAGGGTTGTTTAGCTTTCTTGGCACACCTCTGGGATGATACTACCCAAGTACCTTCTATTGAGTCGGTTTCGGTAGTCCGTGAGTTTTTGGATGTGTTCCCAACAGATCTTCCTGGTATGCCACAAGATAGGGATATTGACTTCTGCATTGATCTTGAACCGGGCACTCGACCCATTTCTATACCCCCTTATAGAATGGCTCCCGCGGAGTTAAGAGAGTTAAAGGCACAACTTCAAGAGTTGCTAAGCAAAGGCTTTATTAGACCAAGTGCATCTCCTTGGGGTGCTCCTATTTTGTTTGTGAAGAAGAAGGATGGGAGTTTTCGGATGTGCATAGACTACCGGCAGTTGAACAAGGTAACTATTAAGAACAAGTATCCTCTTCCTCGCATTGATGACTTGTTCGATCAGTTACAAGGTGCTTGTGTCTTCTCTAAGATTGACTTGAGATCCGGTTATCATCAATTGAAAATACGAGCAACGGATGTGCCAAAGACTGTTTTTCGAACGAGGTATGGGCATTACGAATTTGTAGTGATGTCTTTTGGTCTTACGAATGCCCCTGCTGCGTTCATGAGCTTGATGAACGGGATTTTTAAGCCATATTTGGACCTCTTCGTGATCGTATTTATTGATGATATACTGATATACTCTAAAAGTAAGAAGGAACATGAGGAGCATTTGAAGATTGTATTGGAAATGTTGAGGGAGAAAAAGCTTTATGCCAAGTTCTCTAAGTGTGAGGTTTGGCTAGACGCAGTGTCCTTCTTGGGGCATGTAGTTTCTAAGGATGGAGTAATGGTGGATCCTTCTAAGATTGAGACAGTGAAGAATTGGGTGAGACCCACTAATGTGTCAGAAATAAGGAGCTTTGTTGGTTTAGCTTGCTATTACCGTCGATTTGTCAAGGGATTCTCTTCCATTGCTTCCCAATTGACGAACTTGACTAAGCAGAATGTCCCATTTGTATGGTCGGACGAGTGTGAAGAAAGATTTCAGAAGCTCAAGACTTTGTTGACTACCGCACCCATTCTCACCTTGCCCGTGGAAAGTAAGAACTTCATTGTTTATTGTGATGCATCCTATTCTGGGTTGGGTGCGGTGCTAATGCAAGAAAAGAATGTAATTGCTTATGCTTCGAGGCAATTAAAGGTGCATGAACGTAATTATCCGACTCATGATTTGGAATTGGCTGCGGTAGTATTTGCATTAAAGCAATGGAGGCACTATCTGTATGGGGTTAAGTGTGAAGTATACACGGATCATCGTAGCCTACTATATGTTTTTACTCAGAAGGATTTGAACTTGACACAGAGGAGATGGATGGAACTACTGAAGGACTACGCAAGTTATGATATATTCAAATTCTAAAGAAATTAGAGAACAAGATATGGAAGAAATACGCCAATGGATACTTAGTCTACTCAAGCCAGAGCAAAAACCAACAACAAGAGCATTAAGGAAAGGGTTTATTTCAGAAGAATTATTGACAAGATATTGCAAAATTATTGGACAAAAATACCCCGACCATATATGTTCAAAATGCCAAGGAGAAGATAATGTCATACCAGATGTTCAAATCTTATTAAAAAAAAGTATTTTGTATAATTTTGTGTCGGCTGAATATCAGCCATATGTAAAAAGTAATTTTTATTTTGTCGTGTTGTGTCGGCTGTAAAAAGCCAATTGTAAAAGTCTGTAAAGTAAATAGTGCGTATGTCGGCCATAAATAAAGAAGAGGCCATTATGTAAAGTAGTAATAGTAAGTATTTTGTTTTCTTGTGTCGGCCGAATATAAAAAGGCCAGGTGTAAAGTAGAGTGTCGGCCATTTTTGGCCAAAAGTCTGTAAATTTTGTTAAATAATGAACAATCAATTGAAGAATTCGTATTAGTGGTTACAGATTTATCTAGTTTAATGTTACAAACTTCTATGTTAACTTCAATTTATTTACAGGGCTATTCTTTTTTGCACTCATTTGTTGCCTTTCTCCTTCAATCATTTGAATATATATACTCTTTAAATTGTAGGAAATGACTGTTAAGCCTACAAAAGCACATTTTGATGTTACACACACTGAACCTGTGGCATCATTTACTGATAATGTAGAAAACACAAAGTGGTAAGCAATCCCGAAACTGTAGAAGGATGACAAGACATCTCATTGTACTTTCTGTACATTTGAGGTAATGTACTGCTTTCTAGTGTATTTTGTAATGTAGAAAATTAGAGCACAAAACTTTTATCCTTAAATATTATTTATCTTTTCTAATCTTTGGAATTGGTTGTTTTATTTGTATGTTCATGGTCACCTGGCTTTCGACATAGTAAGTTTGTTTTGATTGTACTTTAGAAAATAGTGAAGCGATTTAGTGGAGAGCCATGAAAATTCTAATTGTCACTTTTATGTGTGTTCAAAACTACAACATTTTTCTTCTATTGCTATTGCTATAATACGGTCACAATACTTTTGTCTACTCCTTTTGCCTTATAACTTACGTTCTCAAATAGAAAAAGTGTTTATTTCTACAAGCCTAATATGTTATGAATCTCTTTATTTATGTCTACTTTCTGTCTTATGATGTTGTTTGATTCTTAATAGCAGTCGTAAAGAAATATAATACATTCTAATTCTAAATGCACAAATCTAGTTGATGGTCTTTTCTGAATCTTTTTAATTTTTCCTAATAATACTAAGCATAGGCGAAAAATAATTTAGTTGTCTGACGAGCTATTTAATTATCATGTATAACACGATTATACAGTGACTACATTTGATAAATTAGAAGAAAGATGTGAATCCAGTCCATCTGAGTGTTTTTGAATTTTTTTTCTTTACTATTTGATGTATAACCGAACGATGCAATATGGAATTATTATGGAACTCTAACTATAATCTTCAGTCTTAAATTCGGTTTCAATATGCCTCAGAATCTCCAAAGTGAATTAAAAAAAATCTGCAGTCCCCAATCTAAAATCGCTGCAATCTGGAATTAATCTGGAATTTCTTGCCTCTTCTATAACTGTTGCGTTTTGATTTTGTCCTACATTTTAAATGTGTAGCAAAATGGATGTGATTAAATTTGAAGAGTAGCAACAAGTCAATTTGATCTCATTGAAGTGGATGATGAAGAGTTTTTGAACTATTGTAAAAGTTTGAATACATTATGTTTGATTTTCAGAAGTATATTCATTGCTAGAATAAATTGAACTATTTTGTAAAAGTAATTTTTGGACTGTTTTGTAAACATAATAAGAATATTGCTTTACAGGTATGTGCATGTACACAAGGCATACTATCTTTTGAATTTTATTGTAAATTTATATATTTGAATAATTTATTAGCCAATTTAATGTTTAAGATTATTTATAGCAAAAAACTATTGATGTTCTTTAATTAGAAATTGTTGCATAAAAATATTTTATAGCAAAAATAGTATTACCACACTTAAATTGTAGTCACAAGGCTGTGAATTGTGGTATGCACATGGGCAAGGACTACAATTCAAAGTGTGTCATACATCATATAGGAAAGGCAACACATTAAAATCATTGTCATACATTAGATAGAAAAGACAACACTTTAATATTGTGGGCAATAAGAAAGTAAAGGTAATGCTTTAAAGTGTAGTTGTATGCAATAAAAATTTTGTTATACGAAGTATATCAAAGCGTTGCCATTTTGCCTTTTAGGCTACGCTTTTAATCGTACCTGATAAGGTTCTAGTGTTGCCTAAACTATAAAGTTATGTTTCTTTTGGCTTCCCCTTGAAATGTTTTGCTTAAAGTTCAAAAGTATAGCATTTTATTAAAGGCCACACTTTTTGCTAGTTTAGGCTTCATTTTACAAGGGTGGTCATATGCATAAAATGGTGTAGTGTTATGTGAATTCCAAATTGTTATGGTTGTCTCTTCTGAATGATAGAGTAAAATTACACCTCCTTAAATAAGTATAAGATATCGTGATCAAGTATAAAACCCAACTAGTAGGTTGGGGTCTATCCCACGAGGAAAATGGTTTAGACTTAACTTTAATTCACGATTATATACATTTAGTCAATGTATCTCCTAAATATAAAAGTAAAAGGGGGGTTTTGTGAAACAAAATTTCCTGAGACAGTGTAATTATAAATTGGACAAAAGTAAACGTTGGTCCAATAAAGATTAGAGAGTAACTAGGGTATATCTGTTCCCCATAGGTTCGTCATGCAGTATTCCTAACACTAGCAATTCTTTCCTAGTGTATTATATGAAAAGTGAAAAGTTAGGTATCTCTAAATCCTTAGTTCGGTATTTAGAGAATTTCATCCCGCATCTTGGTCCGTCTACGTGTGTATAATCTACTAACCCTTACCATTACCTCATATTAGATGTCATAATCGATGTATGGCTTAGTTATTACATTGCACCAATCGACACTAGCCTATTAGATAGTATCACACTAAATATATGTTGATAACCCTTTTCCTATTACTACCTCCTTGGTCCAACAAGTAGCAACAAGGCGAGTTCTAACACGTGCACTCGTTAAAAGACTTCTAAGCGAAAGAATTATTAATGCATGCAACAACACTATTCGAAATCTTTTTAATTACTATGATTACTTTGTTAACTTCCCATGGTTTCCACAACCCTAGTTGCGGATTTAGGTACCCATGTTAACTAGATCACAATTCATAATATTAGATGAAGAAATCATTAACTTTCTTTAACAAGAAGAATAAACCCTGAAATCTAACTTGAATTGCAAGAAAAATTCTTCAAACAAAAAATCTTGAAATTAATTAATTCTTAAGGTTGCAACAACCAATCTTCAAAACTAAACAAAAAATAGTAGTTAACCCCCTAAATAAGGTTTTAATTCCCTATATATATATATATATATATATATATATATATATATATATATATATATATATATATAAAACATAGTCCTAAAGATAAATGAATTAAAATAAGAAAGTTTTGTTCAGGGACGCGACATCAAACTATGAACCAACAGAAGGACCGTCGATCAATCGACAGTTTGTAGACTACATCCCACTGTCAGGACTTAGAATATTTTTCTGTGCTTGGATGGCATCCTCTCTAAATCAAACAACGGACCAACAGTACGGTCTGTCGATCCATCTACGGTACCTCAATTCTTCTTTGTAACTCCATACTTAGAATCATTGAAAATCAGGTACTCGAATATATTGTGAACCAAAATAGGGTTCATCAGGACGGTCCGTTGATCAGTCTCTCGTACTTCCACACTTAGTTAGATTTCCCAGATTTTTCCTCCAATGTCCTAAGCTTCTCATCTATGATCACACCTACGGTCCATCGATTGAACGATGGACCGTCTATTGCATTTGTAGTCTTGTTTTGCACTTTTTTAAGTTGTATTATTATCTTGCCGCCTAAACATATTTCCTGCAAATTAAAACCCAAAACTTATTAAAATACTACAAAAAGGATTTAGACACACACAACTCTTAAGTGAAATGCAGTAGAAATATCGTGAAATTACGACACATCAACACCCTCAACTTAAATTCATTGTTTGTCCTCAAGCGACGCAATATGACCCAAAATGACACTTGTACATAAGTATAAATTTTTATGCTCTAACAATCACATGACTATCAATCCCGACACTTTTTTGAACGGGTGCAGTATTATGCTCTCAAGCTCGATACGCCAACTCATGAGGATCACATCTTGAAACAAATTTAGCATGCAACAGACAATTCTACTATATGGCCTCTCACCAAGGTACCAACTTTCTCATAATGCAACTAGTGCCCTCAATTTAAATGAAATCCCAATTTTCACACAATAATTATGCTTTTTGGGTACAAATATCTGTGTATCAACACTTGCACTCAAGAACAAGTCCAGAAACAATTAGTACTTTAGACCATTGGTTTTCCCTTATTTTCGCAGCTTAGCTTCACTACATTAGACTCTAGAATCATAGTAGATTTTCTTGGCTTGTAATGTAGGCGCAGGGTCAGGTGCGGTACATTTTTGTACATGTTTAGTGACTTTCTTCCCTCCTTGACATTACTTCTAATCTTCGTACTTTTATCCTCTATTTATGTTTTCTTCTCTTCTTTGCCTTGTTTCCTTGTTTGAATGTGACTTTCACTTTTTTTTCCTCTTTTTTCTCAGAATTTTTTTTCTCTTTTATTATATTTTTTTTCAACTGTTCTTTCATTTTTTTCCACAAGTCACATCTTTTGTTCAGTTAAACCTTTATTTTCAACATCAAACTCTTTTCATACCCATTTTTGGGTCCTCCCTCATAATAGCCACTCTTAGCTCATGGCGTTTCTATGGGTTAAGATACAAAATATCGAAACTCGAGTAAGGGCCAAGACAAGGTCAGTTTCTGCATTAGCCCCTCTCAACTTACGCTTTTGCCCTAACTTGAGGTGCACATGTTCAAGGAGGTACTGAGGCCAAAGCATTAGACCCTGGTAAGGTAAGTTAATGAATAAAAAATTTTTCTTATTGTACAGGCTCAACATATCTGAATAAAAAAGGGACACTTATTTCATTTGGTCAACTTCTTTTTAGGCTAGATATTGGCTATTACTAACAAGGGTCTATGATCACTTCCTAGTTTATAGTGTTCATTCCCTTCACAAGACTAATCGGGCATGTTCTAGCTAGGAACCAACTGTTTGAACGTTCAAATATCCTCACACTCTTTTTGCATATAGTTGCACTACTAGATTATCAAATTTCCCAGTTCAAGTTTTAGTTGAAGGTCATGCAGTGGGTGTCTATTTATGTCATGTTTAAACCAACAAACTCAACTTATCTTAACCTATACATGCAAGCACAACAGTGGAAAAGATATCATTTATATTAGTCATCAGATTTTGTTTCTCACGCTTGTGCTTGTACTTACTAAGACATGCCGATTCAACAAAAAATTAAACAGTTTCTTGGGGAAAAAGAACGCAGGACAAAAAACCTCAAGGGAGGATTTTGAGTTGGATTACTCAGACTTCACCTTATCACTCACTTTATATTTAACCCACCCAAACAAAAATATATTACAATTGTCCCCAATGCATAAGAAATAAAAGATACAAAGTAGTAGGTGAAGCAAACTTGTGGCGCATAGAGCCAAAGAATATCAACACGTGGGCCAGGTTTCCCGAAACCCGCAGGATCATCACTTCTGCAACCCTCTATAGTGACCACAACTAACATTACACAATCAGTAGTGCTCCTCTTTCCGGTCAGCCGTATAGAACTGTAATCATCAATAGCCATCTCTAGTGCTCTCTGCTATTGTATTTCCTCATCTACATAAAACGCCCTCCTAGCCCTCTCTATCTCTGTTCTCTCTCTTTTTCTGGAATAAGTCTCATCACTGGACTTAGTAGTGTGGATAAAAAGGTGACTCTTGGTACAAAATCGTTGCTTAGACTTTGACTCAACAGGGACCTTGAACAAGGAATCTAACATTGTAACCTCTACTATCTCAGTGGGAGCACTCTCTGGATCAGTCCCCCTCATCTCCAAGATGAAATCAACATCGGATCTAAGGTTGGCAAGCTCTGCCTAAATAGTAGTGAGGTCAATGGTAAGGGCTGGTCGTTCTAGAACACGCTGCTCAAAAGCGTCAAGGTATTTATGGACCACTTGAATTTGGTGCTCTACCCACTTGGCCACCCGCTTCTCAATGTTGTCCTCTTCTTTAGCAATGGATTTCTGCATCCAAGGCTGAATGTGGTGGACCAGGGTGGCCATCTGTGCCTCTAACTTCTGGACTCAAGCTAGAGAGGCCAATGCTGCAGATGGTGCCTTAGATCAAGACAAACATGGGGGCCCTACTGGTTGCATGTGAAGAAGATACCGTAGTGGGGTCAACATTCTCTATTGTGTCAGGGTGAGCCCCTTTGACTAGATCCACCGTGTATGCCAAGTTCTCGCTCAGTGGAGGAACCTCAATCCTGGGCCCTCTGTGTGGTCTTGCTACATTTGCCCCTTCCCGGATAAGACCTATATTAATTGTCCCCGCTTGTTGGTGAAGTCTATCACAATGCCAAATTGGCAATCTCACATCCTTGCTTAACTTAAATATTAAGCATAGGAAGGCGTAAATGGTGGAGGTCATAAAGGCCCTCTCATGAATCACCGCTAATATCAAATTGGCGAAGTCAATTTCTAGCACAACTACAATCGTTGCCACTGCTATTTCCCTATCCTAAGTGAGGAAGTTACCTGCCTGAGTCGGTTACACTTTGTTTTGAAGTGGAAGCCAAAAGAATTTTGCCACAAAAGGCAGTGTGGACTTGAGTATGCTCACTCAGGTATTATAACTACCATCAATAGATATACATTGGTCCAACAACTTTTTAACTGCCTCTCGTTGCTCCGCACTCCTCAGATCACACCACACTGAACAATTTCCCACCTGTAATAAAACTCAGAAGCATTTCAAGTCCACTATGAATTGGTGCTATGTTGTATAGGAATCGGTGGATGGTGGCCTTTTATATGTTGACTCGGCAACCCCTGACAAGTGTAGAGGTTAGAGGGGCTCGCAGAGTTGCAGCACAGGAGGCGTATAACTATCGCACAATCTCCTCAAAATATGAGCCAAAGTCCTCGGACATCCATCCGTATTTGTTAAGATCAAAGAGTCAGTGCACCTCTGGCACTGTGGGCAATCTTCCTGTGAGTACTCGACGGTTCTATGTAAGCAATCACTTCATCAGCTCCTTCTAATTAAACATATTCACATCTTTATGCACTTGTTCCTCTAAGAACCAAAGGTTTGTTTCGTCCCAAAATCTAGTGGCCTCTTGAGAGTTGGAGCCAAAGCAGTGGCCGTCGTAGACCCTAAAGACTGGGACTACCCTAAAATTGTGGCGTCCTTAAAGCTGGATGCGGAGTACACTCTAAGACAGAATATTACCCGCTCATTAAACCAATAAGTATGCGCTCTTCATCAGTTTGGGAGGCAGTGACTACGTTGAAAGTCACCATCTGAGGGGTTCCCCTAGTAACTAGTGATGATGATGCTGGTTATGTAGGGCCCGTAGGGACATATGATGGGTCCTTCTCTACTTTGATGTCCTCATTAATGAACCAATATTTTGGGGTAAACGACATGGATTTTCCATTGTTGTAGTAGCCACTTACCTTTTTTGCACCATTTGTATATGCGGAGTAAATGTTAGCACCATAGAAGCATAAACTACGCATTCAATAATAAATGAGAGATGAAAGTATGAAAATTATAAATATAGATTATTGTTGCAGAGTAAGATTGACAGACACTATCAATGGCTCGTCGATCAATCGACGGTTCGTAGATCACGGCCGTCGTCTGACACTTAGAATTATTTTAGGATGTGTTGAAAATAGGTTGTTTGATGGAAATGACGGACGTCCAAAATTGTCTGTCGATCAATCAATAGACCTTAGTCCTTTTTTGTCGTTCAGAATTTACAATTTTTAGGGTGTTTCAATCGAGGGACTCCATCGATGGACCGTAGATTGATCAGTGGTCCGTAGACGTGGTCTCGTACTATCATCCTGAGACAGAATTCCGGCCTTGTTCAATTTCAATTCTTTTACTTTCTTTAGTTACCTTCTTTTACAAAATTAAGTTTAAGATACATTTTAACACACAAAATACTAGTTCGACATTCCTAGAGTTCCTATTTCAACAATCAAACCCAATTCAGTAAAACACAGAACCTTAAGTAAGAATTTCAACATTTTAGACACACCTATTTACTACACAACCACAATCTATCATTCCAAACGGAAAAAACTGCACAACATTTAGCATGAAAATTCACCTAATTTAGTCCCAAGTTCAAGAATCACTCCCGAATTTCTATATTCAACTATGAACGAGAATTCAAAGTTAATAGAAATGGAAGTACCTTTCTAAATAGTGTAGAATGTTTTTGTTGTGAGACTTTAATGAGTAGCCTACGCTTTCGATACTGAACATTGACCATTTGTGAGTAGAAGAATATAGAATTGCGGAGAGATAATGTTTTGGGAAGTGAGGAATCTGAAGGGGGTGAATTATTTTTGGATTTGGAGAGGTTAATTAGGGATTGAAATAGGAAAGAAATGGTGGGATGAAACTTTTAAGGAAGGTAATTATAAAAGAAATGGAAAGACGGAAGAAATTTAAATTGAAACATACCTAGGATCTGAGGACACCATCAATTGTCCGTCGACAGAACGACGGCCCGTTGATGGAACAATTGTTTGTCAATGGGGTTCGTAAAACTCTACATTTTCTACAAATTTGTGCTCTTTATTCCTGCACATGTAACATCAATTAGAAAATTCTTTTTGTGTTTTCGGGGACACTTTTAAGAGACGGACCCTAAACTAATCTATAGTCAAAACTAACACAAAAACAAAAATAAGGTAACGAGAACAACTAAATAAGACTATGCCTAATTCTACTAGGAAAACAAAACCTATCATTGGCTAGAGGGCCTTAGGTTGCCTCTTCGTAAGTGCTTGATTTAACTTCACGGCACGGCACATGCCCCTTTATTACTCAAACTACATCAAAATATAAGCCTCAACCACTTCATGCAAACTCTCTTCTTTCCCCAGATAAGTCTTTATCCTTTGTCCATGTAATACCTCAAAAATGTCTTAGGTTAATATAGATACTAACGTTGTTTTCATAATGGTCTAGGGTCATAAAATGGTCTATAATGTGGTATTGAGTTAGTTTCTAGATTCTTAGGTGCATTGGAAGTCAAACATCAATAGACGACTAAGATGTTCGATGACTAAGTCACATTTGTGCCTCATATGTGTTTATGTGATTATATGTGTGTTTTATGAGTTAATAAGGTCCTTAAAAGAGTTATAATTTTTTTTATAGGCATTGTGGAAAGTTTCATGATGTTTGGAGGTCAAACATTCAAAAACGTCAATGACGTGAGAAAGGTTTGCCTTGAAACAACCTTGTTTTTCTTTACATGTTTCGTCAACTTTTACGTGTTCGTTTTTTATTAAATTGAAGTGGTTGGTCCTAAACTTGTATATTAACATATTGGGGTAGGAAGCGTCCGCGAGAAAGTCCCAAGGACCAACCAAGTGTACTTGAGAAAAGACCCTTCTCAAGAGCCAAGGCTGTTTAGACCAAGACCCAAAAGACTGAGGCATATGACGACTCCATGGCTAGTCGACGCCCCGTCAATAGGTGTCGTGGTTCAAGACTTATCCTAGGGATATCAATCTCCCAAAGGCAATTCCCTGAACAAAACGATGAGAGGACATTACAGTTCGTTTACGGACAAATGGTATGTCGACTGCCAGTTGTTGATGGTACTCGTTTCTTAGGCAGGTTCCCTGTTAAGTAAGGGGTGAAGTTGTAATTTCACACCATGTACAAATATGATAAAGGGCGGTTACTTAGGGGTCTTTTCAGTATTTAAACATGTTTATAAACCTTTAACACTTAGAAGATTTCATTATTCAAAAATCAAAACCCAAATTCTCATAGAAATTCTCTAGAACTCCATTGGATCCAAAACTCAAAGAAAGGCTTGGATTGGAGAATTTAGTGGAATTATGTTTATTGAGGCATGGTTTTTTATCCTTGAAACTCTATTCATCAAGGAACCCAACTTTCAAAGAATTTTTTTTTTATATAGTTTTCAAAAGATTAGTTGTCCAATTTCATGATCTATCCATTGATTCTTGCATTAAAGGTTTTAAATCATTGTATATTGATTGAATTTTTGTTAATTAGATAATTTTAACTCAATTAATCTATGAACCCATGTAATTGATGAAACCTAGTTTTTGATTACTTTGTGGGTTAAGTGATCTAGACTTAATGATTATGAGTTCTAGTGTAGTTTCCTATGGGCTATTGATTGATGTAATAATTTTATTGAATCGACATCAAAGTTGTCTTAGATTTACTAATCTATATTTAATTTACCTTGTTTCATTGAATAACATAGTTAATTTATTGAATTATTTGTTATGGCTAATTCGGTAAGGGCCTTATGGTATTGAATTATATGATTTAGACATGGATTGAAGTGAAGAGAATGGATTGGTGGTACGCTTCCCTAATTCTGTTTATTTTATGTTAAATAGACTTCAAATATGTTTTGTTTGTATGGTCCAGTTATAGTGGCGGTGCTATGTTCTTTACTTGCAATTGATGTGGCCTTGCCGACATTACTTTATGTATTATGATGATCATGGCCTTGTCGACACTACTTGAAGTCTTATGATAATTTGTGTATTTGATTATGTTAAGTATTATCATATCTACTTACATGTTAGTAATGTTAAAGTATGTGTTCTTCTATTGATGTTGTTAGGTGATCATATTTGACTATGACTATATAGTTATGTGTGTACTCTTAGAGTTGATACATGATTGTTCCTATTTAACTATATGAGTCTATAATGGTTATATTGATGATGTTTTAGTAGTGTATAGGATGATCTGAGAATGATGTTGGTTGTGCCTATGTGCTTGTAGAATGACATGCTAAAGGTTATATGCAACGTATGATGTGTCTTGTGTGGTAGACTTGTGTCCCTTAGTTTATGCATGTATGAATGTGAATATGATATGTCTTGACTTAGGTGTGAAAGCCTCTAAGTAATGAATGTATGAATGACATGATACCTAGAATGATGTTAAGAGGGTCCTTTATGTGAAACTTTGAACCTACTGGTAAAGTTATGAACCTTGAAGTTGAACTTCGTAATGGTATCCTTCTAGCAATTAATGATAGACATAAAGTTGGTTAGCTGGAAAGACATCATATAAATCCTTAGTAAAGGCAATATGAGCTTGTTGTTGTCATTGTAAGGTAACCCTAGTGGACCTTTTCGGTAGGGTAAATGTGATAGGGTTATGAACTTTATATGGAACCCTTTACATGAAACTTTAATGTAAATTACTCTATGAGAACAAAGGCGGGCACTGAGTGAGTATGGTAAGGGAAGTAGTTCTAGTTAAAGGATGAGACTAGAGTACAAAACACGCCCTTCATATTCTTTAACCATGTGCCTACATGGGATGAGTCCATGTTCTAGCAATGGCAAGTAGAAAACCCTCTATCAGAGAGGGTTACCACTCTGGATTTCATGCTTTGCTACCATGGTCTATGTCAGTTATTGCTTATTATCATTATATGGGATACCTAATAGCATTAGATAAGTTTTATGAAATTTAGGTGTTGGTATGGGACACTATCTAGACATTGTACAATAGGATTTGAAGGTCTTAGTTAGAATCCATAGGTCTTGTGCAAGACCATTACTTTAATGTCCTTATCTGATGAATGAGTCTTTAATGAACTAACGAATGTAATGTTTTGAATTAAGAAATCATGTTTAAAGAATAAGTACTTAAGGGTTGTCTAGTTAAGGTGTGAAAGGGGCATATCAATGGTCACTTCGTATCTTACCTAGATAAGACTTAAGAATAACTCTAGTTAGGGAAGGTAGTTGATTATGTAGACATGATCTAAGCCATAGGTAGTCTTAAGGATTTTTTAGGTAATCTTGAAGAGGTCAATCATGTAAGTTATCTTCTTGATTTACTTAAGTAAGCCTTTTGATAGCCTTTGGAAGTAGGATGTCATATCATCTATATGTTGTTGTATTGAGTGAGAATTATTCTATCTTATGTAATATATAAGATCTCTTTAGTGTGTGTGTGTGAGGATCGTATGGCGGTTGCTTCAGAACTCACTCTAGTGAACATTAGAATCACCCTTGGAAGGAGAATCTCATATTTATGTGTTTAGTGCGTATCTCATTATAGGTGGTCTTAAGGATTATTTAGGTGAGCCTAGAAAGGGTTTGTGTGCGGTCTCTCTTTGTCTTTAAGTGAGTCTTAGGATAGCTTTTTGTGAGAAGATTGCATGCGACAAAGTATCTTAGTGTAGTTTTCATTGTAACAGTGAAGTTAGTTCACTGTTACTTGGCATGAATTCACTGTAATGTTGCTAAAAATGTACTAAGTTTCTAAATGGTACCTTATGTGTTTCTAAGGTGTTAAATGTTATTCTTATGATTATGATATAATGTTTTCATAAAAAAAGATGCATATTTCCAATAAATGTCTATTTGCATGATTTTATGCATTATGACATACGTAGTACATGTGTTTCTACTAATTCCATGCTTTTATCTATCTCTATAATGGTTTGTAGGTGAGGACCATTTGGGAAGCAAGACTTGGATCGTTGCATCATTCAAGTGAAGTTAAAGTATATCCTCATTATACTCGAGGGCATAGATGTTTTTCATCTCTTATTTAAGTATTTTAATAGACTAAATATTTTTATATTCCTATTATATGGGTCGTGTCCCAAAGTATTATCGTGTCTAAGATTTGATGAAATGAGACTTAGTATTTCCTTTGAGTTTTATATGGAAGATGTTTTAAGATATTCATGTGAAAAGTTTTAATTACGCACTACATTTCATATGTTTATATGCAAAGAACGATTCATAAGGGCTTGTACAAGACCTCCAAGAGGTCAAGTACGCCGGTTGCGTTCCGAGAATGCCATGTCTTCTAGGGTGTGGTTTCCGGATGTGAAAAGCTTGGTATCAAAGCATAGGTTATGAAAGTGGTCTTAAGAATCAAAAACTCTCATCAAGTCACGTCGAGTAGAGTCTTGACCATTGGTGTGAGTTGCGAAACATCTATGGGCGAGAGGCTATAGAACGACAGAGTTTCCCTTCTTTTCTACTCTTATGTCTTGCCATAGAGTAAACGTTATGAGTACCATTTCCTTATGGTTTTTCTTTGTGTTACTAAGAAGATGAATATAAGGAGGACACTATCTAGGATAGTTGAGGATAATGACGTGAATGAGAAGATTTGTCTTCAAGTTGAGCAAGTTCCTCAAGGTGCTCAAGGTGTCAAAGGTGATAAACTCCCTATTGTGGAAGGAGGTAATGATGTTCCGGTGGTTCCCCAGGAATTGACTAATAGAGAGATTAGAGAGGCCTTGCTTTCCTTATAGCCCAAGCCGTGACTACTCAAGTGAATTCGAGTATAGAGCCTAGATTTAATGTTGTGGAGACCACTATGACATATAGATTGAGAGATTTTGTGACAATGAATCGTCCTATCTTTCTTGGCTCTAAGGTGTGAGAGGATCCCCACGAGCTTCTAGATGGTGTATAGAAGGTTTTGAGTACTATGGGGTTTACATCTTTGGAGAAGGCGGAGTTGGATTCATCTCAATTGAGGAATGTTTCTCAAGTGTGTTACACTCAATGGAAGGATAATAGGCAGTTTGAGTAGGGTCCTATCTAGTGGGAAAAATTAAAGGAAGCTTTTCTAGGAAAATATTTTCCCCGTGAAAGGAGGGAGGTTAAGGTAGAAGAGTTCATCAACCTCAAGCAAGGAAATATGAAAAAAAAATGTTAAGGATTACTCTTGAAGTTCTCAATGTTTTCTATATATGCACAATTTTGAGTGTCAAACCGTAGGGAAAAGATGAGTAAGTTTGTGACAAGTGTCGCCGATCTAGTCAAGGAAGAATTTCGTATGGGCATGCTACATGATGATATTACTTTAGCTAGATTCATGGTGTATGATAAATCTATTGAGAAGTCTAAACTTGGAAGGATTTATAGGAACTTGAAGAGAAGTGGTTCAAGTGATCAAGGTAAAACTACATCCAAGAAGAGGTCTCAAAATGAAAAAGAACCTAGGAGTGATAAGGTGCAATTTGATAAAGGAGGTGGTTCTCGAAATGAAAAACCTACATGTTCTTCTTGTTGAAAATGTCACTATGGGGAATGTCTATTGGGTACCAAAAGTTGTTTTGGATGTGATAAAGATGGACACAAGCTGACAGATTGTCCTAATATTGCTTTTAGAGGAAGAGAGGCTAAGCAAGTTGCTTCTAATGTTCTAAAGGATGATGTTCCAAAGGAGAAGGATCGTTTCTATGCACTCCGGGCAAGAGGATCAAATCCGGATGAGGATGGTGATGATGATGGTAAGTACTTGTATCTCAATTGTGATATGAGTTCCGTATTAGTGGGGGATTATGGTTAGTAGATGGGATATAAAGTCATCGAATCATGTATATGTGCATTACGTTCATGGATCTAGTTGAAAATGAATTTCATTGATTCCTAGCATTGTTCATTTTATGAAGTTATGATTATGTTTTAAGATGTGTTTCTGTGGTTCTACATTGTATATTAGCGTGTTTCTATCATGAATAGCCTAATATTTGCATTTTTGAAAAATGTAGAAAAAGTCAATGTATAGGGCTGCAAGGGATTTCTGTTCACTGTGAAAATTCTAAGAAATTTATTAATTCTTTATATGGTCTAAAATTGATGTAATGTGGTTATAAGTGATGTATATGAGCATAATATTGATTATAAAAGGAGTTTTAACTAGTTGGAATGAAGGCTGTGAGTTCTTTAGCATGATGAGTTGTAGAGTTTATTCTAGTTTATTGTTGTGTTGTGATTCTCTTGAATATGTGGAATTGATGTTTCTTTAGATATGTGATGAATGAGTCTTAAATTAAATAATGAATTTAATGGCTTGAGTTAAGAAAGCATGTTAAATGAATATGTACTTATCTAGAGTAGTTAAGGGTTATCTAGTTAAGGTCTGAAGGAGGCATGGGAATGGTCACTTTGTATATTACCTAGATAAGTCTTAAGAATGACTCTAGCTAGGGATGTTTGTTGATTATGTAGACAATATCTAAGATTAGGTAGTCTTAAGGATAACATAGGTAATCTTAAAGAGGTCAATCATAGACGTTATCTTCTTGATTTACTTACGTAGGTCTTTTGATAGACTTTAGAAGGAGAATGGAATATCATCTAGATGTTGTTGTATTATGTTTGAATTATTCCATATTAGGTAATGTATTGGATCTCTTTTGTGTGTGTGTAAGGGATTGTATGGGCAGTCGCTTCACAACTCACTCTAGTGAACCTTATAATCACATTTGGTAGGAGGATCTCATGTTTATGTTTATGTGTTTGGTGTGTATCTTATTATAGGTGGTCTGAAGTATCATTTAGGTGTGATTTGTATGGGCGGTCTCTCCTTGTCTTACTGAAGTGAGTCTTACAATAACTTTTAGTGAGAGGATTGCGTGCTTGAAAGTACCCCTTGTGAAATTGAGAAACGTCACTGTAACAGTGACGTTAGTTCAATGTAACTTGGCTTGAGTTCACTGTAATGTTGCTAAAAATGTACTAAATTTCTTAAATTGTACCAATGTGTTTTTAAGGTGTTAAATGTTATTCTTATGATTATGATACGATGTTTTAATGAAAAAGATATACATTTCCAATAAATATATGTTTTCATGATTTCATGTATTATGACATACTTAATACATGTGTTTCTACTAATTCCATGCTTTTATCTATCTGTACAGTGGTTGGTAGGTGAGGAGCATTTTGGGAAGCAAGACTTGGATCGTAGCATTATTCAAGTGAAGTTGAAGTATGTCCTCATTTGAATCGAGGGCATAGATGTCTTTTATCTCTTATTTAAGTATTGTAATAGACTAAATATTTCTATATTCATATTGTACGGGTCGTGTCGTAAAGTATTCTCGCGTATATTATTTGATGAAATAAGACTTAGTATTTCCTATGAGTTTTGTATGAAAGACGTTTTAAGATATTTGTGTGAAAAGTTATAATTTTGCACTACTTTTCATAAATATATGCGATGAACGATATTGAAGGGATTGTACAAGACCTCCAGGAGGTCAAGTACGCCTGTTGCATTCTGAGAATTCCATATTTTCTAGGGTGTGGTTTCGAGATGTGAAAGTCCGTTGACTGTGAACTTTGCACCTTCCTTGTTCTCTAGGTCAATCGCTTCATGCGGTAATACTTTGGTAATGAGGAATGACCTAGTTTACTTGGACTTTAGTTTGCCCGGAAACAAGTGCAACCTAGAGTTTAATAGAAACACGAAATCACCAACTAAAATTCTCGCTGTTCAATTATTTGATCGTCATACTTTTTAATCACCTATTTATAGATGTCTGAAATTTCATAAGCCTTTAGGGGAAACTATTTCAGCTCATTCAACTCATTTAGACTTTTTTTTGATGCTTCGGTTAAATCTAAATTGAATCTCTTCATCGCCCACATCGTCTTGTGCTCTAGCTCTATCGGTAAGTGACAAGCCTTTCCGTATGCAAGTTTGTATTGAGACATACCTATGGGAGTCTTCTATCCAGTGAGTTGGGCCTAAAGAGCGTAATCTAGCCTCCATGACCAATCTGTTCTGTTGGCATTCACATTTTTCTGCAAATCTGTTTTATATCTCGATTGCACACCTAAACTTTCCCGCTCGTCTGTGTGTAGTAAGGGGTATCCACATTGTTACAAACACCATATTTTTAAAGAAACCTTTGAAATAGTTTATTACAAAAGTTCTAGCCGCTATCACTAATAATGGCCCTTGGTTTACCAAATGAGGAGAAAATATTCTTCATCAGGAATGCAGTGACACTCTTCCCTTCATTGTTGGGGAGCGCAATTGCTTCCATCCATTTCGACACATAGTCAACAACCATGAGAATGTATTTAATTTCATTAGTATTCACAAACGGGCTCGTAAAATAAATGCCCCATACATCAAATAACTCAATCATCAGAATAGGATTCAAGGGAAACTCTTATCTCTTTGAAATCGCTTAGTCTCATCGGCACTGATCACATGATTTGGCGAACTAATGAGCATCTTGGTGGATCGTTGACAAATAGTACCCACGCTACAACATCTTGTGATCAGTTCAAATACAACTATTGTGACCACCCACAGGCGAGGAATTACACGCCTCCAAAACACTCAACATCTCAACCTCAGGAACACACCAGTGAATATTCTCATGGGCACCAACTCCGATATAAGTATTGCTCATCTCAGAAGAACTTTTTCACATTATGCATGAACTTTTTCCTTTGGTGGAAGTTAAAATCTGACGAAACCACATCACTTGCAAGATAATTCACAAAATCTGCGAACCATGGGATGAAATCATGAGTCAAATACATGTTCACGTGAGAATGCATCATCACTTTCAGCCTTTTCTCCTGATTCACACATAGCTTCATACTCCAATCTAGACAAGTGGTCGCAACTTGATTCTCAATCCCATTTCTATCTTTTACCACGAAATCAAATTCTTGTAGTAATAATACCCATCTAGTAAACCTTGGCTTCTTATCCTTCTTCGCCATCAAATACCTCAAAGTAGAATGGTGGGTGTGCCCTATGACCTTTCTACCAAGCAAATGGAAGAAAAATTTCTCAAATGCAAACACCATCTCAAGAAGTGCTTGTTCAGTAACTGTGTATTTTTTTTTGGGCTTCATTTAGGGAATTAATTGCATAGTAGATGGGGTGAAGGGTTTTATCCCTTCTTTGTCCCAATTCCACACCAAGTGCAACCCCACTTGCATCAAATATCACCTCAAATGACTCATTCAAATCTGGTAAAATAATTACGGGTGCAGACACCAACTTTTCTTTTAACTCTCAAAATTCATTCAGACATGATTTATTAAAATAGAATTTACATTCCTAATTGAGATATTTGCACAAAGGATGTGTAATTTTTGAAAAATCCTTAATAAACTTCCGACAAAAGCCATCATATCCACGAAAACTTCTCACACCCTTGACATAAATGGGTGGAGGAAGCTTCTCTATCATCTCCACTTTGGCTCGATCAACTTTTATCCCTTTCTCTCAGATGTGATGGCCCAACATTATACATTCTTTTACCATAAAGTGACATTTTTCCCAATTTAGCACCAAATTACAATCCTCACATCACTTAAGAATATCAGAAAAATTATTTAAGCACCGAATAAAGGAGTTGCACACTACTGAAAAATCATCCATGAACACCTCAATAGTGTCCTCCACCATATAAGAAAATATCGACATCATAAAATGCTGGAAGGTAGATGGTGCATTACATAACCTGCGTGACATCCTTTTGAATGTAAATGTCCCATAGGGACAAGTGAATGTGGTCTTTTCTTGATCTTGTAGAGCGATATAAATGTGATTGTAGCCTGAATAGACATCAAGAAAGCAGTATCAACCCTTGCCTGCTATTCTTTCTATCATTTGATCCATGAAGGGCATGGGGAAATGGTCCTTCTCAGTCCAAGCATTCAAGTTCTAGTAGTCCATGTAAACTCTCCACCCGATCACTGGCCGCATTGGAACAAGCTCATTCTTTTCATTAGGTACCACATTCATCCCACCCTTTTTAGGCACACTCTGATCGGATAAACCTAACCTATGTCCCCAATAGGATAAACTACTCTAGCATCCAACCACTTGATAATCTTCTTTTTCAATACTTCTTGCATAGGTTGATTCAACCTTCTTTTGTGCTGAATACTCGATTTATGATTTTGCATAAGTTGGATTTTATGGTAAAAATATCAGGAGGGATCCCAATAATATCCGTGATAGTCAAACCAATGGCTCTCTTGAACGTCTTTGACATTGCTACTAAGCCCTTTACTAGTTGCCCATTCTGCTCTACTGCAATTATCACCGGTAAAGTGTTATATCTGCCCTAGAATACATATCTGATATGCGGTGGTAGAGACTTAAGTTCTGATTTTGTGGATTCCTCAAAAATGATTTCGTGGGTTGAGAATTGTGATGCTTCATATATAACTCTAATTTCTTCGATTTTGATCGGTATTCGTTTCATTCAAGTGCAGCCACCATAGAATCATACTTTTCAATAATATCACTGTAAAAGTTCATGATACTGCCACTAGTGACTCGTCACCTATTTGCTCTTCCATTTGTACTTAATATGTTCTGTCAACCCTACAATATATAGCAGATATCTTTTGGAGCTCATCACTCTGCTTCATGGACCAACAAATATTCAAAGTTGCTTCTTGATTGTTCAATCAAAATTTTCATCTGCCTCTTTTCCATATCGACTAATGCATGCCTAGTGTCAAGGAATGAACTTTTTAGAATAATGGGGACTTCAAATTCAACCTCAAAGTCAATAATCACAAGGTCAGTTGGAAAGAGGAACAAATCAACTTTAACAAGTACATCATGGAGTAACTCTATGGGCCTCTTCACTGTTCAATTGACCATTAATAACTATACCATAATAGGCTTTGGGTCTCCCAAGACTAACTTCTTTAAAATGAACAGCGCCATGAGATTTACGCTACTACCAAGATCACATAACGCTTTACAAAAGTGGAGTAAACCTACAATATATGGGATAGTGATGGTGCGAAGATCCTCCTTATTCTGCATAAGAGCCCTTGTAGCAATAACACTACAATGTTTCATTTTGTCTTCATCCTCAAAACTCACCGACCTCTTCTTTCTCACATGTCCTTCATAAACTTAGCATATCCGGGCATTTTCTCCAAAACATGGATCAACAGACATTGATGGGAAAGCTATTTCAACATAGTGATAAATCAATGATATTTACCATCTTTCATTTTCTTCACCAATCTCTATAGAAATGGTGGTGGAGGTCTAGGGATGGGGACCAATTTATGAGATACTTCCTCTTCTTTACTTGTTATGACCACCAACTCTCCACTAGCTCTATTCCATCTTTTTTCTTTAACATATCATCTTGTACTACAGACGACATAAATGGATTAATGGTTTGTTAACATCCTCGAGTAGTGAGTGCCATGTAATGCCCATCATTCGTTAGGTTCTTGATAGTGTTTCTTGGGAGAATGCCAGGTTGGCGTAGGTTCATAGTAGTATAAAACTTATCCTATTTAGCACAAAATGCTTTATCGAGAACTCATATGCATCCACCTTTTGTTCAATGCAGGATAAGTTGGTTCTCATCTCCTTGACATTCTCATCTGTCGCATCAAAACTCCTCCTCAACTTCTGCAGCATATTCTCAACCTGCGCTATACTACTTCCACCATCCCTAGGAGCACCATGACAATTTTAAGGAGGAACATATGGCACACCTCGATCATTCTTGTTACAATAGTTGTTCCAGTTGCAGTTTTTGTCGCTATTATAGTTCCCATCGCATACATAATGTCCCTCATAGTTTCGACCTTTGTTTTTTTCACCTTCGTGTCAATTATCCTTATTGGAACCTTGGGCGTTCAGTCGAAAACCTCCCGTATGATCATTAATTGCATATGCATCATCATCATAGTGATACTCATCTACCACCGGTGGTGGTTTATTATGATAATTCACCACATTTACCTTTTCTGCGCCTCCACTCACATGTTTCAAGACCAACCCTAGTTCAGTTCTCATCTGCTACATCTCTACTCTAATATCGTATGTGGTTGGCTTAGTTGTAGCATGAACTTCAAAGGTGTTTCTCCCAGTGTCTGACTTTCTAGTGCTCCAAACTTTATTGTTGCGCGATATCTACTCATATTTTTCTGCAATCTTAGCATATGTGCATTCCCCATAGGAGAAACCTTCAAAAGTATCAAGCACTGCTTTGTTTTTGTCATCTTGACCTCTATAGAAGTAATCATTTAGTGACTCTCAATGCGGTGGTTTGGGACGTCTCTCATAACCATAGTAAATCTACCCTAAGAGCTACTCACCGACTCTCAAGGTAGTGCCACAAAGTTTTTCACCTTATTCTTGTGGTTGAGCTTCTTGGACACTGGATAACACCTAGCTAAAAACACATCTCTCAATTTATCTCTAATATATATAGAGTTTAGAGAAGCTTAGTGAACCATATAGCAGCATCTCCTGTCAGTGAGGAAGGAAACACTCACAATTCGGTGATATCTAATCCATGTGTGGTCTCCCCACAGAAATTTTGTACACAGACCATAGTTTAGCAATATGAGCATATGGGTCCTTCGATGGCAGTCCCGAGAGAAAGCCCCTAGTGGTGAGCATCTACATCAAGCTACTCGTCATCACGAATGTGTGCCGTGATGGCAGATGGTTTAGGACAAGAAGTCTATTAGAGTATGTGATGTTCAGTTGTCCCTGTAGTAATCCTGAAGTCGTGGAACAGGTGGAGGTTTCCATCTCAAAGCCTCCCCTAACTAATTCTCAATATGTGCTTGGTTGATGCGTCAACTAGTAATGGAGGTGTAGGCCTTCTCCCTCACCCAGATTCACTCTGTTACGGTTAGCTCAAACCCCTTGATTCTCCATTCTTCATAAGGATGGATTAAGTTCCGGATCATATTGATTAAGTGGTTCTCCTTGTCTTCATGAACTTGGATACACTAGAGCTAGACCTAAGAGAAAAAAACAAAAACAAAAAGTAAAATCAGAAAATAGTTGACTAAATTTCAATAATGTATTTAAAGTTAATCTAAAATTTAGATTCCCTTGAAGCGGCGCCAAAATTTGATACACTGAAATTACACCTCCCTAAGAAGTATAAGCGATTGTGATCAAGTACAAAACCCAACTATTAGGTTGGGTTCGATCTCATGAGGAAAATGGTTTATACTTAACTTTAATTCACGATTATATTTATTTAGTCAATGTCTTTACTAAACAATAAGTAAAAAAGTTGGGTTTTCATAAAACAAAATTTCCTCAAACACTGTAATTATCAAGTGGATAGAGTAAACGTTGGTTTTATAAAGATGATCAAGTAACTAGGGTATATGTGTTCTTCACAGGTTCGTAATGCAATATTCCTAGCAATAGCTATCCTTTCCTACTGTATTACATGCAAAGTGATAAGTTAGGTATCTCCAAATCTTTAGCCCGACATTTAGAGAATTTCACCCCGCACCTTTGTCGGGCTACGTATGTATAATCTACTAATCCTTATCATTTCCTCATATTAGACGTCATAATCGTTTTATGTATTTATTATTACTTCTCACCAATTGATATTTGCCTATTAGATAGTATCACATTAAATCTATGTTAATAGTCCTTTTCCTATTACTACCGCCTTGGTCCGGCAGGTAGCAACAAGGCAAGTTCTAAGGTGTGCACTCATTAAAAGAACTTCAAGAAAAAGAATTATAAATGCAGGCAACAGAATTATTCGAGAATTGCTTAATTACTAGGATTACTTTGTTAATTATATGTGGTTCCCACAATTCTAGTTATGGATTTAGTTACCCATGTTAAGAAGATCACAATTTATAATATTATATGAACAAATCATGAACTTACTTTAACAAGAAAAATAAACCCAGAAATCTAACTTGAATTGCAAGAAAAATCTTTCACACCAAATCCGAAAATTAATTAATTGCCAGAGATGCAAAAACCAATCTCCAAAACACAAAGTAGAACAAAAGTAATAGTATCTAACCGCCAAAACGAGGTTTTGATGCCCTATATATTGAAAACATAGTTCTAAATAAATAGAAATTAATATAAGAACATTTTTATTCTTTCAATACTCAAAATAATTTTCTCTAATTGGATGACGCCCTCTCTAAATCAAATGACGGACCAATACTACATTCCATCGATCCATCTACGGTTCGTTGATGCTCCTTCCTAGCATACTTAGAATATTTTAATGTCAGTTACTTCAACCTTCTCTGAACCTAACGAGGGTGCATTAGTACGGTCTGTCGATCAATCGATGGACCTTCGTTGTCTCTCGTAGTTCCACACTTAGTAAGATTTCCCTTATCTTCCTCCAATGTCCTGAGTTGCTGATCTACGATCATACCTATGTTCCGTCAATTGCATATATAGTCTAGTTCTACATTTTTTTTCAATTATTTTCTTATCTTGTCGCCTCAAGATCTTTCCTACAAAACAAAACCCAAAACATATGGAAATCACTACAAAAGGCTTTAGACACGTAACTCTTAAGTAAATCTCATTATAAATGTCATGAAATCAGGACACGTCAATGAACTACTTGAATATGTTTTATATGGGTATGTTTACTTGAAGATTTTTCTTATACTTGTTTTGTGAGGTTTCTATCTAAAGAGCATAAAAAGAATGTTATAAAGTAAATGTCCATTTTAGCATGGTTTTCTTGCATGTTCACCATACATAGTGTTTTCAATGTTCTAATTCCATATGTTATTCTATTTTCTACAAGTGTAGGTTGCAAGTGAGAGGTCTCTTGGAATTGAAGCTTGGGAATAACATTCACTCAAGCAAATTTGGTGTGTCTTCATATGATTTGAGGACTTAGTTGTTTTATAGGTTCCCTTTTTCAAAAGATATTGTAATTGGGTATAGTTTTCCTTTTTATTGACGTAAGGGTTGTGACCATAACATTTATGTGTGTCTAAGATAGCAATGAAGAGATTTAGTTATTTCTTATGTTCTATAAAGATTTTAACTATTGTTGTGAAATGTTTTTATTCCACGCTACTTTTCCTACATATCGGATGAATGATGTCGAAGAACTTGTATAAGACCTTTGAGAGGTCGAATACGCCTTGTAACTTCTAGGTGGTGCTCCCGAATCGTTTAAAACTTGGTATTAGAGCATAAGGTTATGAAGTAGTCATTAAGAATAAATGTCTCAAAAAATCCCATGTCTAGTAGAGTCTTGTTCATTATTGTGAGTCGCGACATATCTATAAGCGAGAAGCTATAAGGCGATAGAAGTTTCCCTTTCTTCTTTACTCTTGTGTCGTGCAATAGAGTTGAAGTTATAAGTGGATTTTTCTAATATCCTCTCTTGTGTTTATAGAATATGATTACAATCCCGCAAAGAGATCTGATGAAAAAGTGGTCAATGAGGGAGTGCCTCCTCAAGGTGGACAAGTTCCACAAATTGCTCAAGTTCCACAGGGTGAAATAGTCTCTATAGCTAATCAAGGGAATGAGGTTCGGTGGTTGCCCCAGATATGACTAATTAGGAGATTAGAGGGGCTTTTTTACCGTATCCCGAGCCATGATGGCTCAACTGAATAGAGATTTTGGGCCTAGGATGGATTGTTTTGAGAGTACCATGACCTATATATTTAGGGACTTTGTGAGGATGAATCCTCCTATCCTCCTTAGTTCTAAGGTGGGAGAAGATCCCTAAGATTTATTTGATGATTTCTATAAGGTGTTGAGTGTTATAGGGGTGACTTCCAGAGAAAAAGCGGAGTTAGCATTATGCCGATAGATAGAAATTCATAAAGTGTGGTACACACATTAGGTAGACAATAGACCGGTTGAATCGGGTTTACAGAATAGGAAGAAATTACGGAAGCCTTTTTAGGAAAGTACTTTCCCCGTGAGAAGAGGGAGGTGAATGTTGAGAAATTTATAAACCTTAGGGAAGGTAACATGAGTGTTGAGGAGTATTCCTTTAAATTTTCCCTATTATCTAAGTATGCTCCATCCTTGGTATCAAACCCTATGGATGAGATGAGTAGGTTTGTGACGAATGTTTCCACCTTGTCAGAGAACAGTGTCGAACGACCATGCTCCATAATGACATGAACCTATATAGACTTATGGTGTATGCACAATCAATTGAAGAATCTAATCTTTGAAGGATTACAAGAAATTTGAAGAGGCGTAAATCTGATGAGAAAAACCTACCTAAGTATAAGAAGAGTGATCCAAATTAAGATTGGTATAGTACTCCTAAGGTCAAGTCTGAGCGAGGTAGTGGTTATCAAAATGTTAAGCCTACTTATTTCACTTGTGGGAAAAAGAACTTTGGGAAGTGTTGTTCAGGTACAAATGGGTGCTTCGTTAAGGAAAGGATGATCACAACGTGAGTGATTGTTTTACTATTGCGATTAGAGGAAGGGAGGTCAAGAAAGCTCCTGTTAATAGCCCAGATGTTGGTGCACCAAAGATGAATCGATTCTATCACCTCCTAGTAAAACAAATCTGGATGAGGATACCGGTAAATTATAGTTTATGTTGGGAACTTTCTAAGTGGGGGAGTATGGTGACTAGTTAGGTTGTGGATTGTTGTCTCTTCCCTTTTATTCTATTCAAGATTGAGAATTAGAACTTTATAGTAGTATGTTGCATGTGTTTTAGAGTCTAAGTGAAAATGAATCATTTATCCCCTTAGATTATGCATATTGTCATGAGATTATGTTTATATGGTAAATTGAGCTGAATTCATTTTATCTGTAATGACTCTAAAATGAACTAGGCTTATCCAAAGATACATGAAAGTAAGTGAATATGAAATCTTGACGTAGTAGGCTAAAGAACATTCATCATGTATGTGTAAATGATTTATTAAATACCTTGAACATGTAAAGAGGGTATAGTATGTGGAACCTTCAATATAGAATGGAGGTTGAGATATCCTTGAAGTTGAAAGTCGTAATGGTATCCTTTTTGTGTGAATGGTGTACTTAAGGATAGGTTGGTTGTAACGGCATGAAACCATCTCTAAGGAAGTAATTGATATATCCTCGTAAACCATTGAGTGGAAGACCTTGTGGACCCATCATTGGTATTATGACTGAACTTACTCTATGATAATTAAGGCTAGCACAAGGAGAATATGCTTGGGGAGTGACTCTACTTAAGTTGAGATTAGAGTACAAAGAAACCCTTGATATTCCTTAACCATGTGCCTACTTGGGAGTGTGCTTGTTCTACTATTGGCAAGTAGAACACCCTCCATTGCAGTGGGGTAGACTCCAGATTCCATGCCTAGATAGTATGGTATATGTCGGTTAGTGCCTATTCTCATCATGTGGTATACACTCTAGGGTTGGATAGGTTCTACAATATTTAGGTAGTGAAATGGGACACTATCTAGACATGGCACAAGTAGGCTTTGAAGATGTGAGGATGTAGGTTCCACAAGACCATTATGTGATGTCCTTCTTTGATGAAATATCCTAAGTGTCTTAATGAATATTGCTGACTTAAGTTAATGAATTTTTAATAGAATGATCCCTATCTAGGCTATCTTTCAGGATCACTTAGGTAGGCTTGAAGAGGGTGCGGGCGGGCCATCATTTTTTATTGGGGGAATATTGCTTGAAGAGGTTGTACGGACCGTCTTTTCTTATCATACTTAAGTATGTCTTAGGAGAAAATTTGGTAGGACGGTTATATTTATATATGGTTTGAGGTGTTGTTAATGTTAATATGTAGGTTACTTGGAGTATGTCTTATATTAGTATGATGTATTGAAAGTGGTTCTTATACCTATGTAATGAAGTTTCTTCTAAAGAGCATGTTTTATACACATGTCCATTTAGCATGGTTTTATTTCATATCACCTACTTAGTACATTCAATGTGCTAATTCCATATTTTATTTTATCTTTAAAGGTGTAGATGGCAATTGAGAGGAGTCTCTTGGAAGCTTGGGAATAACATTCTCGTAAGGGATTCTTGGTATGTCCTCACATGATTTGAGGACACTGATGTTTATATTTCTTTTCAAATATGTTGTATTAGTCATTAGTATTTTCATTCTATTGATGTATGGGTTGTGACCCAAGATTATTGGTTTTTCAATGATGTCTACAAGAGACCTGGTATTTTCTATGTATTCTATAAATGAGATTTGAGATATTGTTTTGAAAAGTTTTAATTCCTCACTACTTTTCATATATATACATATACATACACACACACATACACAAACATGCACAAATACACATACATACACACACACACACACAGACACACACACACACACACAGACACACACATATATATGCAATAAACGTTATTTAAGGCCTTGTATATAAGACCTTCGAGAGGTCGAATGTGATGTGTAACGATTTGAGAATGCCATTTCTTTAAGGGTATACCCTTGGTCCATTAAAAGAAGATAGAACCTTGAATAAGAAAATATGGTAAAAAATGAGGACCTTGAACATAGAAAAGTATGTTAATAGAAGCCTTGAAGTGAAAGACCGTAATGGTGTCCTTCTTTGATGGAATAATGGACTTTGCGGTAGGTTGGATGGAACGACATGAAACCATCTATAAGGAAGTCATAAGAGCTATCCTAATAGTCTTTGGTTAGCAGTCCTAGTGGACCCATCCTTTGAAAAAAAGTATTATTAGTTGGTAAGGAATAGTGATTGTACCTTCTCTAATACACCTAGGGAATGATTACTCTATGATAACAAATGCAAAGCACCAAGTGAATATGCTTGTGGTAGTAGCTCTACATAAGATGAGACTAGAGTACAAAGAAACACTTGATATCTTAGAACCATGTGTCAACATGGGATACGTCCTAGTTATACCTTTGGCTAGTAGAATACCCTTCTTGGGGTAGGGTACACTCCGGACTCCATACCTATATAGTATGGTCTATATCGGTTAATACCTAACTCATCACAAGGGATGTACACTGTAGTTATTGGATAGGTTCTTCAATGTGTGGGTAGTGGTATGGGACATTATCTATACATTGCAAAAGTAGTCTTTGAAGATGCTAGGTTAGTTCCTGATACGCTCAAACTTACTTCTCAAATGAGAAGTAAAGCGGTCGCGTCAAGTAAATAACCCAACTAGTGAGGTTGGGATCGTTCCCACGAGGAAAATAGTCTAGACTAAACTTCAACTTGTTATTACTATTGTTCGGTTGATGACTTCCTTAGAAAGTAAAAGCATAAAAGGGGGGTTTGTATTTCCTAATGAGCAAAAATAACTAACGCACTTGAAAGAGACACTTAACAGCTTTTAATGTTGAGTTTTAATCAAGTAATCAAAGTAACTAGGGTTTACGTTTTCCCCAGTGGTTCATAACTTGATAATTCTAACTATAACAATTCTTTCCTAGTATCTTGCATGCAAAGTGATAAGTTATGTATTTCTAAATCCTTGGTCCGGCATCTAGAAAATCTCACTCCGCACCTTGGTCCGGCTACGTGTGTTGCTTTCCTAACCCTTATCCTTACCTCATATTAAGCATCGTATACGATATTTGACTAAGTTATTACCTCGTACCAATCAATACTAGCCTATTAGATAGTATACACTAAATCTATGTTAATAATTCATTTCCTATTATCTACCTCCTTGGTCCGGCAAGTAGCATTAAGGCGAGTTCTAACGTTGATCATCTGTTAAAAAGACTTTTAAGCGAAAGAATTATTAATACATGCAAGACACTATTCTAGAATTGTTATTTTAGCTAGGGTTTATCTCATTATTTGCCTATGGTTCCCACAACCCTAGTTATGGAGTTTAGTTCCTCATAGCCATAAACACAATATTCAAATATGGTAGACAAGAATTCATGTACTTACTTCAATCAGAAAGAATAAAGTCCGAAAATTTGCTTGATTAATCACCAAAAATCACTTGTAAGAATCTCTAACAATCAAACACTCAAAACACAAAGTCTAACAATATAATGTTTAATATCACAGAGTCTAACCTCAAAAACGAGGTTTTTCGAACTATTTATAAAAAAAAAAAAACCTAATTAAACAAGGATTCTAATTACTGGAAATCTGCCAAAACGCGGCTGGGTCGACGGACCATGCGACGGACCGTCGTGGTCATGACGGACCGTCGTGGACTCCGTCGTCCCATACTTGGTGCAATTCTTCTGCTGCTTTCTTCATTCCCCTCGACGGCAAGTGTGACGGACCGTCATAAGCACAAGGGTCCTTCGAGGGTCTCGTTTTAAAATGCTTCAACTCTTGGAATCTGGGTACTGGGATCACTTCTCTGATCTTCACGACGAACCTGCAGGACGGACCGTCATAGCCATGACGGACCGTCACAAGCTTCGTAATCCCACACTTGGTCAGACTTCCCCATCTTCCTTCAACAGCTTCTCTACGCTGCCACCTACGGACCGTCACAGGCACGACGAACCGTCATAAGCTCCGTAGGTGGTCTCTTCTGCATTTTTTGCTCAAAATCTCCGCATTCAGCTTTGGACAGATTTCCTGCAAAACAAAGAGAAACTTATATCAAAATTAGCACAAAAAGAGCTTTCAGACACACTAAACTTAAGGAAAAAGTAATAATTATACCGTGAAACCACGGTATATCAACACCCTCAACTTAAATTCGTTGTTTGTCCTCAAGCGACGCACTATGACTCACTACACAATCTTTGTATAATAGTATTCATGTTTTTATCCTTTGCAATTATTTGGCTATCAATCCCAATTAATATCATCAAAATCTATGCATGCTATCACTATTAGGCTTGAATTTTGTGGGATGCGAACATGACACAGACTTACCACGCACTAACACCTATCCTCTTCAATTTCTCACCGAGATGCTAACAATTTCGGTATAGCAACTAGTGTCCTCACTTTTGAACAAAATCCTTATTTTTCACACAATGATTTCATTTGAGTATAAGGATTACATTTCAACTCTCGCTCTCAGAACAAAGTCACACTCAGTCATACCTATTGCCATAAGCTTGCCCTTATTTTCACTGCCTTAAGTTCGCTATACAACCCTTAGGATCACAATAGGACTTTTTTAGCTTGTAACTTAGGCTCAGATAGGGTATATTTAGGTATACTTTAGTGACTTTTTGCCCTCCTTGACATATCGGCTAAACCTTTCACTTTCTATCACTTTATCTCGCCCAGTTTCTCCTATTCTTTCACCTTGCTGTTCTCCTTCTTTCTTCATTTGTGTAAGTAACTCTTTTCTTTTCTTGTTTGTAATTCTTGAATATTTCTCTTCCTTTTTTTTAGAGAGTTCTTGAGTCACTTTTCTTTTGTTCTTTCTCTCTCTTTGTTCTTTCAACCCCACTTTCCAGAGTATTCCTCAAAACAGCCACCCTCAACTCATGGCTTTGCCATGAGTCAAGGTACACAATACCCAAAGTCGGGTCAGGGCCATAACGAAGGTTGTTTATACATTAGCCACCCTCAACTTATGCTTTTGGCATAAGCTGAGGTGCACATGTCCAAGGAGGGACCAGGGCCAACATATTGTTCCCAGAAAAGATCAGTTGGGATGAAAAAGAAAGGTCTAATTTTAAGCTCAAATTATTTGGGTCAAAGAAGGATAACTTTCATTTGGTTTCTTTTATTTAGGCTAGAAATGGGCTATATTGAATGAGGGCCTATGATCCTTTCCTAATTGTCTGTTACATCTTACTTTTAGCAGGACTAACCAGGCAAGTTCTAGCTCAGTATCAGTAGTGGACTATTCAAATTTTCTCACACTCACTTGACATCTCATCACTGACACCTAGTTCGACTTGAAGATTTAGGGTAGTGCAATGGTGTAACTCTATTTCATGTTTAGATCCACACAATTATCAGTTACTACGCCTTTTGATGCAACCTTTTCCAGTTTTATCGGGATATCATTTTAGCCATCATGCTTCAGAGTTAAACTATGTACAAAAGATATAACGTGCCGGTTCAACAGAAAAAGTAATCAGTCTTTTGGGGAAAAAGAACAGAGGCAAGAAAACCCCAAAAGAGGATAGTGAGTTGGGCTACTCAGACTTCACCCTAACACTCACTTTCCATTTACCCCACCCCCAACAAAAAAGCATGGAATTGTCCCCAATGCATAAAAAAAATCTAAAGATTAGAGGGGTAGGTGAAGCAAACCTGTGGCACATAGCGCCGTCGATCAACAAGCTAGTGGGTCTGGTTTCCCAGAACCCACATCCTCTGCAATCAGGACACCCTCAGTGGTGTCCTCAGCAATCTGGACACCCTCAGTGATGTCCTCAGCAACAACCGCACCCTCAGTAGTGCCTCCTGCTGTCTTTACAGTGCGGGAGCTAGACGCCCCAGCCGCTATCTGCGATGCTCTGATCTGGTGTGCCTCCGCCTCAGCTAGTGAGGCTCTCCTCGCGACCTCCATCTCTCGGCGCTCTTTCTTCCTTGCTCGCGCCTCATCCTTTGATCGACCCATACGCCTCTTGACACTCTCTCGAGGGGAAGATGGGGGAATGTCTGGAGTAGGAAACAGGGCCGCCAATACAGTATCCTCAGCAGGCTCGACAGACTCCGGCACTCTTGCCTCTAGGATCGTGTCGATGTCTGCACGAAGACTGTCGACTGCAGCCTAAAGAGTCGACACATCTACCGGAGGAGCTGGTCGAGCTAATACTCTCAATTGAAAGGCATCTAGGCGCTGGTTAACCTCAGCAATCTTCCGCTGCATCTGCCTCTCCATACGCGCCTCAGACTCAGCAATAGACTTCTGCATCCAAGGCTGGATATGATGCAGAAGAGTGGCCATTTGTGCCTCCAGTTTTTGGACTCGAGCAAGCGGGGCCGGTGTCGGTAGAGGGGCTGTGCTACTACCCCGGATAGACTCGACCGGGGTAGTGTCCGTGGATGCCTGTGTAGCTGTGCGGGCCTGGGCCACCATATCCGCAAGATCATCAGATAGTGGTGGCAGCTCTGGACGGGGCCCTCAACGTGGGGCCAACTCATTGGCCTCGTCTCTGATGAGGCCGACGTCAACGGTACTCGGCGGGGTCCTCAACTGATCTATGTGCCATATGGGCACACCTGCAGACCTGCAAAGGGCAAAGATCATGCATGGAAAGGGGTAGGTGGTAGTGACCTTGAATGTCCTCTCGTGCATGACTGCCTGGAGAACCCATGCATAGTCCACCTCGAAGCCGGCTATCATCGTCGCCATCAGCACTGCTCGATCCCAAGTGACTATGTTATCAGCAGCTGTGGGGGAAAGGCAGTGACGAACGAGCAGCCACAAGAACTTGGCGACGAACGTGAGGTTGGTCTTCTTGATGGCCCCCTTCGGCTCGGTGACCCAATCGGCACCCTCTCCATCGACTGATAAGTGTAGGGCCATCCACCGCTTGGTGGTCTCCCTCAGTGCTGGCTCTCGCAGGAACTGTCCATCCTTCACTATCTGCCAGCGGTAGTCAAACTCGGCAGTGATGGGGGTCCGAGTAGCATCTGCATTCTCGCCGTATAGGAACCGGCAGATGGCGGGCAGGGAAATGTCAACCTGCACGCCCGGGACTAGAACCTGCTCCAATGGGGCCTGTTTAGCGGGAGCAGCCCGCCTGTCGATCTGTGATCGGAGAGTCGCTACGTAGGACGCGTAGAACTCTCGGACCATCTCCTCGCTGTATCGTCCCAACGGACGGGCTGTCCACTCTAAGCGATGCCTGGTGAATAGGTTGTGGATCTCCGGCATCGATGGGAGACTCCCTGTAAGTACCCGCCGCTCCAAAGTGAGTGTCCGAGTCATTACCCCTTTATCAGTAAGGAATTTTGCGTCGGAGTACACTTGAGACTGGCCTTCGACGCACCACCGGTTTGGCTGATCAGAGGCTAGGGTGGGGACCTGGGCTGGTGCGCCGGATGTGGAGTCTGAACTGTCAGCCCCATCAGACGAGGCCGACGCTGCAGCAGTGGCGGGTGCGGAAACCTCAGCAGATCCTGAAGCTTCCTCGGACCAGGATACTCCTAAGGAGCCAGACACTCCTTCCTCGTTGGTGGCCGACCCCGAGGGTGTGCCGGTCAGTGTGCGCTCCTCATCAGACTGGGAGGCAGTGACTACGCCGGACGCCACCGTCTTGGGTGTGGCTCTGAGGGCACGTGCAGCACGGGAAGGTGCGGAAGTGCCTGGGGGCACATATTCAGGGTCCCGCTCATCATCAGATCCGATGATCAAGCGTGCAGACAGGGCAACAGACTTGGATCACCCGCGTGCGTAGGCTCGGTCTTGCTTGGGTGCCATAGTAGATAGTACCTGCAAAGGAGCAATATTAGTATGAGTGGTGGCAAGCAAGACAGGCAAGCTCATATGACATTAAACTGTGAAAATAGTGTGTTAGTACTATTGAAACTGTATCACACGACGGGACCGATGACGGCTCGTCGTGACTATGATGGACCGTCATGAGGTCCGTCGTGTTATACTTGGTATATGTATATATAAGGAACCCTGGAGGAGGGGTCTCTGACCATCATGACGGTCAAGCAGGATGGACCGTCGTGGGTATGACGGTCCGTCGTAAGAATCCATCGTAGCACACTTAGAAAATGATGGGAGACCCTTAGAAGAGGGGTCTCTGACCATCATGAAGGTCGTGCAGGACGGACCGTCGTGGGTGTGACGGTCCATCGTAAGAGTCCGTCGTAGGACACTTAGAAAATTTTTGGAGACCCTTATCAGAGGGGTCTCGGACCACCATGACGGTCGTGCAGGACGGACCGTCGTGGCTGTGACGGTCCGTCGTAAGTGTCCGTCGTAGGACACTTAGAAAATTTTTGGAGACCCTTATCAGAGGGGTCTCTGACCATCATGACGGTCGTGCAGGATGGACCGTCGTGGGTGTGACGGTCCGTCATAAGTGTCCGTCGTAGGACACTTAGAAAAGTTTTGGAGACCCTTATCAGAAGAGTCTCTGACCATCATTACGGTCGTGTAGGACGGACCGTCGTGAAGACAACGGTCCGTCACCGGCGTCGTTGGGGAGGGTTCTAGGGCTTATGCGACGGATCCTACGATGGTTCGTCATGTATACGACGAAACGTCATCGGGGTCTCGTTCTGAATATCAGAGACAGAACTGTAGGTACCCTAAGCAACCCCGATGAACCCACATGGTCTTGTAGTGTTGTGGACCTATATGTGTCTATCCCAACTACCTAGGAAACTATTAATGTGAAATCACCTATGTCTAGGGTTGTTAACATGGCAAATTCAAACATTTAGAGCCTAGGTCTAGACATAATCATATAAAGGAAACAAGATACGATTAAGAACAAATCTAATACTAACTAATAAAAAAAAAAATACAAGAGAAATGAGTATAAATTTAGAGACACATACCTTGGAAATGGAGAAAACACAAGTGGAGAATGATTCAGGTGGCAAGGTAGATACCAAAAGCAGCAGAACCGACAAGTAGATGATAATGATAAGGTTTGGGGAGATTGTGGGAGTAATGATCAGTGGGGGAAGTGTGGAAGTTGAAAAGAGAGGGGAGATGAGAGGAAGTTCGAAGTAATGGGGTGGAATATGGAGGGATGGGGAGTATAAACAGTCAAATTTTGAAAAGGGGTCCAGCCGGGTCGGGTCGGTTAAATTTCATTAATAGTACGACGGTTCCCCGACGACGGTCCGTCGCACTTGCGACGCCCCGTCGTAGGTTCCGTCGTGTGTACCCTAATTTCAAAAATGACAGAAATACGTAGCTGGTGTGACGGATGCATACGACGGTCCGTTTCATTCGCAACGGTCCGTCGTTGTATTCGTCAGTGGCTACTGCGGAGTAGTTTTCTGCAGAATTTCCTGGTGATGTGCCTGCAAATTTAAAACCCATTTATAGAAAAAATGCTACCATTATTAAAAAGACGATAAGTATTGGGTTGCCTCCCAACAAGCGCAAGATTTAATGTCGCGGCACGACTGGGGCCACTTGATTACTCAGACTTCATCAAGATGGTATGCCTCGATCACTTCATTCGCCGATTCAGCATGCCCTAGATAGATTTTTATGCGCTGTCCATTCACCTTGAACCGCACACCCTCCTTAGTTTCCAACTCAACTACTCCATGAGGGAATAGTTGGGTAACCGTGTAAGGACCAGTCCATTTGGACTTTAGTTTGCCTTGAAACAAGCGCAATCTAGAATTGAATAGAAGCACTAAATCCCCGACCATAAACTCTCGTTTTTCAATTTTGTTGTCATGATACTTCTTCATCTTTTCTTTATATAGGGCTGAGCTTTCATAGGCTTTCAAGCGAAATTCATCAAGTTCATTCAACCCATTTAACCGTTGCTCTGCAGCTTCGCTCCAATCCAATTTTAACTTCTTCATAGCCAACATGGCTTTATGCTCTAACTCAACCGGAAGATGACAAGCTTTCCCATATACAAGTTGGTATGGAGACATACCTATGGGAGTCTTATAAGCTGTCCGGTAGGCCCAAAGAGCATCATCAAGCCTCCTTGACCAATCTGTTCTACTAGCATTCACTGTTTTGGACAATATCTGTTTGATCTCCTGATTCGATACCTCAACTTGCCCACTAGTTTGAGGGTGGTAAGGAGTGGCCACATTATGGTGAACACCGTATTTCTCCAATAACCCCTTGAACAATCTGTTGCAGAAGTGGGAACCCCCATCACTAATAATGGCCCTTGGAGTACCAAAACGGGAAAATATATTCTTTTTCAAGAATGCAGTGACACTCTTCCCTTCATTGTTTGCGAGAGCTATGGCTTCGACCCATTTATATACATAATCAACTGCTACAAGAATGTACTTCATCCCATGAGAACTCACAAAAGGGCCCATAAAGTCAATACCCCACACATCAAATAACTCAATCACAAGAATGGGGTTTAGAGGGAGCTCTTGCTTTCTTGAAATACCACCATCTTGTTGACATTTGTCACATGATTTAGCAAACCCATGAGCATCTTGATGAAGAGTTGGCCAATAGTAACCACATTGCAATATCTTGTGAGCGGTTCGGATACCACTGTGATGTCCGCCAACAGGTGAAGAATGGCATGCCTCCAATATACTTAACATTTCACATTCTGGCACACAACGCCGAATAAGCCCGTCGGCACAACTCCTATACAAGTATGGTTCATCCCAAAAGAACTTCTTCATATCGTACATGAACTTTTTCCTTTGATGAAAGAACAAGTCTGATGGAACAATAACACTAGCCAGATAGTTCGCAAAATCTGCGAACCATGGAATCAAGTCTTGTGAAGCAGCCAATACATGTTCATCGGGGAAAGTATCATCAATGTCAGTCTTATCCCCTAACTCTCTCATAGCTTCATCCTCTAGACGGGACAAATGATCAGCAACTTGATTTTCAGTCCCTTTTCTATCCAGCACTTCAAAGTCAAATTCTTGCAGCAGTAATACCCAACGAATCAGCCTTGGTTTCGCATCCTTTTTCGCCATCAAATATCTCAATGTTGAATGGTCAGTATGCACTATAACTCTTGTACCTAGCTAATAGGAGCGAAATTTCTCAAAAGCAAAGACTACTGCGAGGAGTTCTTGCTTAGTCACTGTGTAGTTCTTTTGGGCTTCATTTAGGGCTTTACTAGCATAGTAAATTGGGTGAAGGATTTTGTTTCTTCTCTGTCCCAATACTACACCAAGAGCCACCCCACTAGCATCGCACATTACCTCAAATGGACTGTTCCAATCCGGAGAAATAATGATAGGTGCAGACACTAACTTCTCTTTTAGCTCACCGAATGCTTTAAGACAGGATTAATCAAAAAAAAAATTACATTCTTTCTCCAGTAATTTGCACAATGGGTGTGCAATCTTTGAAAAGTCTTTGATGAATCTCCGATAAAAACCGGCATGCCCAAGAAAGCTTCTCACACCTTTCACAGAGATCGGCGGGGGAAGTCTCTCTATTACCTCAACTTTAGCTCGATCAACCTCTATGCCCTTTTCTGAAATGCGATGACCCAACACAATACCCTCTTTCACCATGAAATGACACTTTTCCCAGATTAGTACCAGATTGCAGTCTTCACATCTCTTAAGAACCTCAGATAAATTGGTCAAACATCGCTCAAATGAATCACCAACCACAGAAAAATCGTCCATAAAAACCTCTATAGTATCCTCCACCATGTCAGAAAATATTGACATCATACATCTCTGAAAGGTTGCGGGTGCATTGCACAACCCGAACGGCATTCTTCTGAACGCAAAAGTCCCATATGGACAAGTGAAAGTGGTTTTCTCTTGATCTTCTGGTGCGATAGAAATCTGATTATACCCAGAATACCCATCAAGAAAACAATACCACCCTTTTTCGGCAAGTCTATCTAACATCTGATCCATGAAGAGCATAGGAAAATGGTCTTTTTCAGTCCATGAGTTCAGTTTACGATAATCCATACACACCCTCCATCCAGTAACCGGTCTCATTGGAACAAGTTCATTCTTTTCGTTGGGGACCACAGTCATTCCCCCTTTCTTAGGTACACACTGAACCGGGCATACCCAACTACTATCGGCGATTGGTTAGATTACTCCAGCATCCAACCACTTGATAATTTCCTTCTTCACAACCTCTTGCATAGGAGGATTCAAGCGTCTCTGGTGCTCAATACTCGGCTTATGATCAGGCATGAGTTGGATTTTATGAGAGCAAATACCAGGAGGGATCCCAATAATGTCCGCAATGGTCCACCCAATAGCTCTTTTGAACCTTTTTAGTACCTTCACCAAACTCTGAACTTGTTGTTCATCAAGGTCTGATGCAATGATTACCGGCAAAGTGTCACCATTTCCTAAGAATTCATACCTAAGATGAGGTGGGAGAGCTTTTAATTCAACTTTTGGAGCTTCCTCTATAGATGGTTTAGCGGGTGGGGACTCGCGATTCTTCATATCAAGCTCAAATTTCTTTGGTTTAAACCGAACATCACCTCGGTCAAGAGCCGCGACTAATGACTCATACTCTTCAATGTAATCGCTATCAAAGTTCATTATCACTGCCACTAATGCTTCGACACCTAGACGTTCTTCTATTTGTGTCTCAAAGGTCTCACCCATGTTGTACAATATAGCAGATGCTGATTGGAGCTCACCACTCTGCCTCATGGACCTACAAATATTAAAGGTCACTTCCTCACTGTTCAACCGAAATTTCATCTGCCCCTTTTCCATGTCTACTAAGGCTCTTCCCGTAGCTAGGAATGGCCTCCCAAGGATAATAGGCACTTCAAAATCAACCTCACAATCAAGAATAACAAAATCGGGGGGAAAGATGAATGACTCCACTTTTACTAGCACATCGTGGAGTATCCCTATAGGTCGTTTTACTGTTCGATCAGCCATCAGTAGCCGCATCGCAGTGGGCTTTGGGTCACCCAAACCCAACTTCTTGTAAATCGAGAGAGGCATGAGATTTATGCTTGCCCCCAGATCACATAATGCTTTCGCAAAATGTAATAGCCCGATTGTACAAGGAATAGTAAACGCGCCCGGATCTTCTTTCTTTTGGACCAGAGATCTTGTAGCAATAGCACTACAATGCTGCATTCTATCATCATCCTCAAAAGTGACCGATCTTTTCTTTGTAACCAGATCTTTCATAAATTTGGTGTAACCGGGCATTTGTTCTAAAGCTTCTACCAAAGGGACATTGATAGAAAGTTGCTTCAACATTTTTATAAAACGCCGGTATTTACCATCTTCACTAATCTCTGAGGAAATGGGGGTGGTGGCCTAGGCATAGGAGTTACCTTTTTAGGCGCTTCAGCATCTTTTGCAGTGTTATCTTCTAAATTAGCATCAACATTTACCACTATATCAGAGCCTTTTTTCACCTCATTCTCATTAGATGGCATAGGTGGGTCAATGGTTTGCTTGCCACCGCGAGTAGTGATTTACATACAATGTCCATCATTTTTCGGATTTTGGACAGTGTTGCTAGGAAGAGTGCCCGGTTGCCGTGTGTTTACAGTTGCAGATAATTGGGCCAATTGTAACTCAAGTTGCTTAATCGATATTGCATGTGTATCAACTTTTTGCCCAATACCCGCTAGATCATTCCTCAACTCTTTATTTTGCTCATCACTAGCATCGAACCTCCTCATCATTTTATGCAACATATCCTCAACTTGCGACATACTACCTCCACCATCCCTAGGAGTAACTTCACGATTTTGAGGAGGAACATAAGGTCCATTTCTGTCGTTTCTGTTACCATAGCTACTCCTGTTGAAGTTGTTGTCGCGATTGTAGTTTCCATCTCGGACATAATGACCCTCTCAATTGTAGTTACCATAGTTCCGACCTTGGTTCCCTTGACCTTGGCGCAAATTTTCCTGATTAGAGCCTTGGGCACTTGGTCGGAAACCCCTCATCTGTTCATTTACTACATAGGAATCCTCCTCATAATAACACTCATCGATTGGAGGTGGTGGTTTAGCCAAGTAGTTGACTGCATTAACCTTTTCTGCACCCCCAGTGACATGTTCTAGTACCAACCCAAGCTCAGTTCTCATCTGAGCCATTTCTTCCCCAATATCATATGTGGCTGGGTTATGAGTGGACTGCACTGCGAAGGTGTTTCTCCCTGTATCGGACTTCCTAGTACTCCAAGCTCTGTTGTTACGGGAGATTTTCTATAATTTCTCAGCAATCTCAGCATAAGGGCATTCTCCATAAGATCCACCTGCTATAGTGTCCAACACCTCTTTATTGTTATCATCCTGTCCCCTATAGAAGTATTCCTTTAGTGACTCATCATCAATACGGTGATTTGGTACACTTCTCAAGAATGAGGTGAATCTATCCCAAGAACTACTAACTGACTCTCCTGGTAGTGCCACAAAGTTATTCACCCTGTCTTTGTGGTTTAATTTCTTGGAGACCGGATAGTAGCGTGCTAAGAAAACATCCCGTAGTTGGTTCCAAGTGAAAATGGAGTTGTATGGGAGCTCAGTAAACCACATAGCAGCCTCTCCCGTCAGTCAGAGAGGAAAAACTCTGAGACCTATTACATCTAGATCCAAATCAGGCCTCCCCACACAACTTTTACACACTGCCCTTACCTTAGCTATATGGGCATGTGGATCCTCAGAAGGTAGCCCTGAAAACAAGCCTCTGGCAGTGAGCATTTGCATCAGACTACTAGTTACCACAAAAGTGTGGCCTGTGGGTAGAGGAGGCAAAACCAGTGGCCCATCCGAATCTGCTATGTTATCATAGCCTCTGTAGTATGCTTGGGGCCATGGAGCGGGATTCTGTCCCCTCTGTTGATGTTCACCCGGAGCATCGGGTAACATCTGACCATGTTTCGCAGTGTACGTTCTAGCTCGTGATCGTAGGGGAAAAACAGTTCTCTTCCTCTCCGTGTATTTGGCATACAAGGAGGATAGTTCTGAAAAGAAATCAAAAACAATAAAACAAAGTAAAATCAAGAAAATATCAACTAAACTACAGTAAGAAGTCCAAATTAATCTAAAAGCTAAATTCCCCGGCAGCGGCGCCAAAATTTGATACGCTCAAACTTACTTCTCAAATGAGAAGTAAAGCGGTCGCGTCAAGTAAATAACCCAACTAGTGAGGTTGGGATCATTCCCACGAGGAAAATAGTCTAGACTTAACTTCAACTTGTTATTACTATTGTTCGGTTGATGACTTCCTTAGAAAGTAAAAGCATAAAAGGGGGGTTTGTATTTCCTAATGAGCAAAAATAACTAACGCACTTGAAAGAGACACTTAATAGCTTTTAATGTTGAGTTTTAATCAAGTAATCAAAGTAACTAGGGTTTACGTGTTCCCCACAGGTTCATAACTTGATAATTCTAACTATAACAATTCTTTCCTAGTATCTTGCATGCAAAGTGATAAGTTATGTATTTCTAAATCCTTGGTCCGGCATCTAGAAAATCTCACTCCGCACCTTGGTCTGGCTACGTGTGTTGCTTTCCTAACCCTTATCCTTACCTCATATTAAGCATCGTATTCGATATTTGACTAAGTTATTACCTCGTACCAATCAATACTAGCCTATTAGATAGTATACACTAAATCTATGTTAATAATTCTTTACCTATTATCTACCTCCTTGGTCCGGCAAGTAGCATTAAGGCGAGTTCTAACGTTGGTCATCCGTTAAAAAGACTTTTAAGCGAAAGAATTATTAATACATGGAAGACACGACTCTAGAATAGTTATTTTAGCTAGGGTTTATCTCATTATTTGCCTATGGTTCCCACAACCCTAGTTATGGAGTTTAGTTCCTCATAGCCATAAACACAATATTCAAATATGGTAGACAAGAATTCATGTACTTACTTCAATGAGAAAGAATAAAGTCCAAAAATTTGCTTGATTAATCACCAAAAATCACTTGTAAGAATCTCTAACAATCAAACACTCCAAACACAAAGTCTAACAATATAATGTTTAATATCACAGAGTCTAACCTCAAAAACGAGGTTTTTCGAACTATTTATAAAAAAATAAAAACCTAATTAAACAAGGATTCTAATTACTGGAAATCTGCCAAAACGCGGCTGGGTCGACGGACCACGCGACGGACCGTCGTGGTCATGACGGACCGTCGTGGACTCCGTCGTCCCATAGTTGGTGCAATTCTTCTGCTGGTTTCTTCATTCCCCTCGACGGCAAGTGTGACGGACCGTCATAAGCACAACGGTCCGTCGAGGGTCTCGTTTCAAAATACTTCAACTCTTGGAATCTGGGTACTGGGATCACTTCTCTGATCTTCACGACGAACCTGCAGGACGGACCGTCATAGCCATGACGGACCGTCACAAGCTTTGTAATCCCACACTTGGTCAGACTTCCCCATATTCCTTCAGCAGCTTCTCTACGCTGCCACCTACGGACCGTCACAGGCACGACGGACCGTCATAAGCTCCGTAGGTGGTCTCTTCTGCATTTTTCGCTCAAAATCTCCGCATTCAGCTTTGGACAGATTTCCTGCAAAACAAAGAGAAACTTATGTCAAAATTAGCACAAAAAGAGCTTTCGGACACACTAAACTTAAGGAAAAAGTATTAATTATACCGTGAAACCACGGTATATCAGTTCCCTAGGTCCTCCAAGACCATTATATGAATTCCAATAATTGTCGATTCTCTCTTAAATGGCTTAAGAATATTGTTGACTTAGTTAAAGTATGATGAATGGAAAGGTTCTTTCTTTAGATAGCTTTGAAGATTTCTCAGGTAGGCTTGAAGAGGGTGTATGGGCGGTCTCTTCATGTCTAACTTAGGTGAGTCTTAAGTGTAACGTTAGGTGGAGAGTCTAAATGATGAATAGCGGTTACTTGAAGAACATGGAACTGTGCATTATTCTAACGTGAGGAATAATCTTACTTTGGGTTGTCTTAAGGAATACTTAGGTGTGATTGAAGAGGGTGTATGGGAAGTCTCTTCTTGTCTAACTTAAGGAGTCGTAGGATAACCTTTGGTAGGGAGTCTAAATGCTTATGTGAATTTTGAATAGTTATGGTTTTCTCATATGAACTACTTGAATATGAATTATATGGGAATGTTGACTTGAAGATTGATTTATACTTGTTTTATTTTTTTTCTATAAAAAGACCATATAAAACATGTTATAAAGTAAATGTTTGTTTTAGCATTATTTTCTTGCATGTTCACCATACTTAGTGAATTCAATATGCTAATTCCATAAGTTGTTTTATTTTCATCTAGTGTAGGTGGCAAGGGAGGAGTCTCTTGGAAGTGAAGCTTTGGGAATATATTTCTCTAAAGAAAATTTGGTATGTCCTCATATAATTCGAGGAAATAGTTATGTTTTAGTTTCCTTTCTCAAAAGACATTATAATTGTAATAGACTACAGTTTTCCTTTAAATTGATGTAAGGATTGTGACCCTAAGCTTTAGATGTGTCTAAGATGGCTATGAAAAGACTTAATTATTTCTTATATTTTATAAATATTTTAATTATTTTCGTGAAAATCATTAACTCCGCACTACTTTTCATATATATGTGATGAATGATCTCGAAGGGCCTGTAAAAGACCTCCGAGAGGCCAAAAACATCATATAACTTCTAAGGGGTGTTTCCCGGTCGTTACAATATAATATAAGTGTAACATTCTAGAAAATTTTATGTCTAGTGAACAGACCAATAGGTCTTTAAGAATGCTTATTGGGGATACATAGGCATTCTAATGAAAATATTGAAAATATTGGGCATAGTATAGAAAAATGGCTAAGGGGGTGTTAGCCAATTTCTATATAATACCCAAATAAGCAAAATATTTGGCATATTAGAAAATATTGGCTTCAAGGGTTCTAGCCATATATATAATTATCAATGAACTTGTTTAGGAATTGTACCTGCAATGAAGACCCTTAACTAAAATGCTTTTTCCTTTGACTCATAAAAAGGAATGAGGCATCAAAGTGTCAATCCTAGATACCATGTCACATGATCAATTAAAATGATCATGTAGAGCAAGAAATAGCCAAGAACATAGTGAGGATTTTTGGGAAAATGAGTAAACATTGCCAAATGAATCGTAAAAAATAGTTAGTTAGGAAAGTACAACCTACCCATGTGCAAGACATGTGAAGAAGCACCAAAGGAGGGGACCACCGTAACTGAATTCGGTTAGGGTAGTTAAGGGGACAAAACGTGCATAAGGGACAACTTCATGTGGGGACTAACTTCCTAACAAATTTTAGACTCTAACCTACTGCCTCAAATATCTAACTAACCTAGGACTAAACGAAATGGATCCATTAGTGCACCCGACAATCTTGGACCAAAACCGGGTTGACACTAACCTAGAACTAGTTAAAGAGACAACCTAGTACCTAACCTAGGATGGTACAAAAGGTTAATTATATTCATATGAGCTCAATGGCACATTAGTAATTCCCCTAGGTTACCTAATTAATTTATTTAGCAAATTAATTATTTAATATAAATGGGCTAAAACCAAAACTACACTGGAAATTTTTAGTTTTTTTTTAAGACAAGAAAGGGACTACCTAGTACCTAACCTAGGATGATCCAAAGAGTTAGTTAAGGTGCTAACAAATTAGGTATACTTTAGAAAATACTTTAGGCTACTTAATTAATAAATTTATAAGCTTAATTAATTAATTTATAGAGTAAAAACCGAAATAACAAAGAAGGTTCATGATTTCGATTGAGACAAGAGAAAGACAACCTAGTATTTAACCTAGGATAATCCAAAGGATTAGTTATGGCTATAACGACTTAAGGGTACTTTTGTAATTATACTAGGTTACTTAATCAATTAAATTATCCATTTAATTAATAAGATTAAAGGGCTCAAAATTAAATTCTTAAGCTAACCTAGTATAATGCAACAAACATCCTAGTACTTAACCTAGGACGGTCCTAAAGGGTTGATTATGGTTCCAATTACTTAGGGATACATTAGTACTTACCCTAGGTCCCTAAATTAATTAAATTAAGGATTTAATTAATTAATATAATGTCAAAATTTTGACATAAACCATAGTTAACACAAAAATTTTAGATTTTAGGTCAAGTCAACATTCTACTATGTTTAGTAAACTTAGGATGTTTTTCTTAGTAATTAGTTAATTAATTTATTTAATTAACTTATTAAACCCTAAGTTAAATAAGTCAAGGTCAGTTCCTAAACCTAAAAATCACGTTCAAACTCAGACAAATACATGATTAAAACCAGAAAAATAAGCGTGACAAAAACAGTGAACAAAACGCAAGAAAAAAAATAAAAAATTTCTTAGATGATTTTCAAGGTTCGTTCAAGGTGGTATTCGTATATTAATTTCTACTTAAGTTATGGTTTTTATACTGTACCTCTTTCTCCAAGACAACTTTCTTTCGAATCATTCAAAGATTTTGAAAACTAGGGTTGTTTCCCATCATTCTTGTCGAACTGCTTTACGTAGTGTCCTTGTTACAATTTCAATGTTGAATAGGTTAGAAATAACGTTATTGGTATGTGGTGATGGATGATCTCAATGTGAATGGTTTTTTATTAAATAATGATTGAATGAATCTACTAATTGGACTCATTTGATGCTAATTGTTATTATGTGAATTAAAAGAATGATACTATGTTAAAGATATGTCCGAAAATGTTAAGTATGAAGGTGTTACGGTATGTTGTGCATACTTGATTTTAATATGATGTTATAAAGAGGATATATTCATAAAATAATATGATGATGATGTTCAAGATGATTAAAAAACTTTATGCCTAAAGTTATGTTATAAGGTTAGCTAAAAAGGATCTCCCTGAAATCATAATTTGAGTGAATGTGTGCCTTATGTCAATAAAATGGCTAACAAAATCATTGTTCATAATTTAAATGGGAATGTTCTATAAAGTTATCTCTAAATAAGTAAAATATTGTCTAATGTATAATGTATAAAAAACTTAAGCATGTTGCACATGAAATATGGCTTATGCCAACAAATATGGTTATGAAATCTATGCCCTATTGTTTATGTCAATACTAATAGTATCCCAATAAAATGGCTAACAATACATTGTCTAAATTTGATGTATATAAATGGATATAATATTATGTTGAAAAATTATAAGATTCGCTAATGGTTCGTACATATTAAATTTAAATATGAACATACGTAGAATTGGCACATGCTAACAAAAATGATTATGTAGTTTAATATTCAAAGGTTGAGCTAACTACTAATCATATGTCAATCTTTTGTAGTTAGAGTATAAAATGATAATATAAAAATTTCTAAACTAATTCAATTAACCCATAATCAAGGTCATGCCACTCATTGGGACAACTCCCAACATGCTCTAAAAGAATGACACATGAACTGATGAAACTCATTGAATGAAGTGTTCATCATCCATAAACGATGATATGAATCTACTACACTAATGTAAGTAAGTAACGTGAGTTATAACATAACTAAAGATGTCTAAGTTAATATAGTGACCAGAATGAGATGTTAAAAGAAGTGAGACAAGCATCACTTCCACCTAAGCGACTATGTTAACAATTCTGACGAATGAACGTGTTAGAATGTGTGAGACAAGTCTCATTAACACCAAAGATTTTATGCAAGGACAATTCACATTTCATCTATGTAAACAAAAGGATGAAAAGTCATCAATAGTGAAGTAAATGTTACAAAAATATACTCACCTATGAGAGTGTAAAGCTAATGAAGAGACCAGTCTCTATGTACACTCTAATGAAGGTATTGAAACTGATGTATACTTATTACTAATGATGAGATGAGAAATCATCTATTGAGATATAATGTCCTAATACTAGAAGCCAACTTCCAAGATGTATGAGTTGAATGAAATGAAACTTTATACTAAGCACCGATAGGCCAGCTATGAGCGGTTATGCCTGCTTTCGAGAAGGGCAGAGGTTAACGTAACTCTCATGAGATGAGACTGTCCGGCATGCTGGGTATGGGTCTTCTTATATCTCCTAGTCTTTGAACCTGTAGTGCCAATATAAGGATCTGGCGGGGTTCAATTCCCATGTACGCTAGCAAGTTTTGGGTCACTTTGGTCAGTGATTCCACCTCTTTTTAGTGTGGGCTACACACTGAATTTCATGATGCTAAGGTTGGAGTTCCTCAAAGTATAAAAGATAATGAAATAAATGATACCGAAGGTGTTTGTGCAAGACAAGCAGGAGGTGAAATCAGATTCAAGTAATGACATTAGGTCATTCTTGGTCATTGCACTTCATGATCCCCATATGAGTCTTAAACTTCATCCTAGTTATAGATGGTGTTTACATAATCCTACTAATAAATGAAATGAATAATGTTCAATACGAATGAACGAATGAAGCTGACTCTATGTTTGCTAAAGAAGGCCCTCAGGTTGAGGTCCTATATGTTGGGCCTTCACATGAGATATCTTATACTACATCAACGATTCCAAATTCTCATGTATATGAAATGTATAATATATAAAATATGAAAGTAATGAAATCAATGTCATGATCAATAGAGAATTGCTTTTGAAAGGTAATGAATATATAGTGTAATGAATGACTCACTATATGGTAGGGAAATCATTCCTTAGTCCTTGGATTACTTACATCGAATGATTATGGGTATGGGACTACAATGAATAATTTCACTTGTAAGTATAACATAGGACCAAAAGAGATATTCAAATACACAACAAAATGAAGAAAAAGACTGAAAAATAATCTAAAGTGTACAAAGAGGAGCTCTCGACCTAAGAGGATCAAAATCTCAAATCTTTGCCCTAGTTATTTTAAAATTATGTTGATGATACAAATGTTTTGCAATCATATATAAAATGATTGATTCTTTATGTTACATGGTTGTTCTTTTATGTCAAGATTAGTATATGATGTATCTAGTTAATAATTATATGAAGTCTACGTATACTTCATACTTAAAAAGTTTTGAATTATCTGCAAAATTAACTAGATGAATGTGATAAGGCTTGTCTGCGACCTATGAGAGGTCAACGATGCCGGTTGTAATCAGTATTCCAGAATTCGGGTCATGACAATAAGAACGAACGAAGTCACGTCATAGCCATCTTAGACACATATAAATCATAGGGTCGCATCCCTTACATCAATTGAAAGAAAAATTATAGTCTATGACGAAGTCTTTCTGAAAATAAATCTAAACATAAGCCATGTCCTCAAATCATATGAGGACATACGAATCTTGAGAGAACGTTATTGTAACACCTCGTAAGTTCAGTGAGATAGTCTAGATCCTAATTTGATGAACAATGCCTTAAAATATTGTTTCTAAGGTTAAGAAAAGGCACTAAACTAATTGGGAAGTGATAGAATCAAAACGTCAAGCAACGACAACGACGTTCGGAGACTAAAAAATTGAATTTGTGTGCCTTTATGTGTTTCGGGGGGTTTTAAAAATTGCATAAAAGTCAAAATCGGTGAAATTTTTTGGAATACACCATAGCGTGTGTTAAGGGTCGAAACTTTCTGGTACAACTCACCAATGATTGACCTAAGGGTCCTTGAGTAGAACCCAACATTTGACCCTAGCGAGCTGTCAAACACAGTGTGCAAACAACGAGAGGAATGAGGAAGCATTAATTGGACGACGCCCCGTCGTTTGGTTTTGTTGGTCCATACTTAGACAGTTCCCTCAAAAGCTCCCAAAAATTAGCCCTTGACCCAAACCATCAATGACTAGGATGGTCCATGGTTGGCTTAATGTCCCATCTATGGGTCTCGTCGTTTGAGGCCTCAGCTCACTGTCCAAATTTGGTAAAGTTAGAGGTGTTTAGGAAATTAGTTAATTAATTAATTACGAGTTAAGATTGGTTATAAATGATTATTTAAAACCATAAAAGGGTTCTAAGTCATTAAACTAATGTAACACCTCATAAATACCCAAACCAACTTTGCTCTCACATCTCTATAGTTTCTCTCACTACACTAAAACAACATTGAAAGAAGAAGAACAAATTCAATCTAGGGCATCAATCTTCAAGAACTCTCATGGTATGTAGGTTAGTCACTCTTGGGACTCTTTTCCCCAAGAGGCTCTTCAAAGTTTTGTTTTCAAAGATCTACAAATGTTATGTTTTCATCCAATTTCGTGGGTTTACTTTCAATGTTGAATTGTGTTGTCTAAATTCGATTGTTGTTGATTATTTACATATTTTTATGTGTGGATTGAAGTATTCCCTCTTTTCCCCAAGAGGATCTTCAAAGTTTTGTTTTCAAAGATCTACAAATGTTATGTTTTCATCCAATTTACACCTTAGAAGGACTAAAATAGGTTAAACTATGAAAACTAGGCGAAAAATGTAGATTTGGGCACATCCGGGGCACCGCGCCAGCCATCGAGTTTAGAGGCATCATCTTGGCGCACTGTAGGCGTGTCGTCCTAGTCCCTCTGGCGCAGATTGGGCGCAACGTGCCTGGTGCTGCCCAGGTGTGGCTGACGACTTTCTCCTCTCGATTTTCAACGCTAAACCCCCTTAACCTCCATATATAGTTCTTTTTCCAAACCCTTAGGATCATTAGTATCTTAAATACCCAATAGATCTAACTCGAAACCCTAGGTCAGGAACACAATCATGCAAACACACTCTATTTTTTTTACAATACACCTCCATCCCTTTCAATTTAAGTGTTCTAAGGGATTGCAAACATTTGTGTGAAATATTTATCATGTAACATGGTCCAAAATTAAGTACCCAAATAGTTAGACATCATAGTTATAAGGAATATTAACAAAATCTAATCTAAGATGATCAGAAAATCATACCTTATAACTGTAGTAGAGGAATAAGAGTATGAATTCTAAGAGTTGAACAACGTCAACAACCACCACAAACACCTATGGAAAATGATGGTAAGAATTGGTCACATTATGGCGAACCCCATATTTTTCAAATAATCCCTTAAATAGATTGTTGCAAAAGTGAGATACCCCGTCAATAGTAATAGCCCTTGGGGTGCCAAATGTGAAAAATATGTTCTTTTTCAAGAACGTGGTGAGACTCTTGCCTTCATTATTTGCTAGTGTATTAGCTTCCACCAATTTAGACAAAGAATCGACTGCCATTAGAATGTACTTTATCCCATAAGAACTTACAAGAGGGCCCATAAAATCAATGCCCCACACATTAAACAACTCAATCACGAAATTTGGGTTTAGAGGGAGCTCTTTCTTTCGCGAATTGCCATCGTCTCTTTGGCATCTATCAGATGCCTTGGTGAACTCATGAGCATCATGGTTGATTGTTGGACAATAGTAGCCGCATAGCAAGATCTTCTGATCAGTTCGAATACCACTATGATTCCCCCTACAGGCGAAGAATGGCATGCCTCCAACACACTCAACATCTTAACTTCCGGCACACAACGCCGAATAATCCCATCAGCACAACTCTTATATAAGTATGTCTCATCCCAAAAGAATTTTTACACATCATGCAAGAAATTTTTCCTTTGATGAAAGGACAAGTCCGATGGGACGCTATCACTAGCCAGATAATTCGTAAAATCTGTGAACCATGGGATCAAGTCTTGGGAGGCATCCAATACTTGCTCATCAGGTAAAGTACCATCCATCTCATCCTTTTCATTGAACTCTCTCATTGCTTCATCTTCTAATCGGAAAAAGTGATCAACAACTTAATTTTTGGTCTCTTTTCTATCTTTTGCCTGAAAGTCAAATTTTTGCAAAAGTAATACCCAAAAAATCAACCTTGGTTTCACATCCTTCTTTAACATTAAATATTTCAAAGATGAATGATTAGTATGAACTATAACTCTATTGCAAAGCAACTAGAAGTGATATTTTTTGGAAGCAAAGACTACTGCAAGGAGCTCTTGTTCAGTCACGATGTAGTTCTTTTTAGCTTCATTAAGGGCTTTACTAGAATAGTAAATAGGATGAAGGATTTTGTCCCTTCTTTGTCCCAATACCATACCAAAAGAAACCCCTCTCGTATCATACATCACCTAAAAAGGCTTGCTCCAATCCAGAGAAATGATGATAGGTGCAGACACCAACTTTTCCTTTAACTCACCAAATTCCTTAAGACAAGATTCATCAAAATGAAACCAAAACTTTTTTTCAATCAACTTTCACAAAATATGTGCAATCTTTGAAAAATGCTTGATGAACATCCAGTAAAAGCCAGTTTGCCCAAGAGAACTTCTCACACCTTTTACAGAGATAGGTGAAGAAAGTCACTCTATCACCTCAACTTTATCTTGATCAACCTCTATATCCTTCTCTGAAAAGTAATGACCCAATACAATACCTTCTTTCACCACGAAGTGACATTTTTTCCAATTTAGCACAAGGTTGTAATAGTCACACCTCTTAAGAACCTCAGACAAATGACTAAAACACCGCTCAAAGGAGTCACCAACCACTGAAAAATCATCCATGAATACCTCAATAGTGTCCTTTACCATATGGGAGAATATTGACATTATACATCTCTGAAATGTGGTTGGTGCATTACATAACCCAAACGATATTCTCTTGAATCCGAAGGTCCCATACGGACAAGTAAAGGTAGTTTTCTTTTGATCTTCTGGTGCAATAGGAATCTGATTATAACTAGAATGTCCATTAAAAAAATAGTACAACCCCTTTCCTACAAGTCAATCTAACATCTGATCCATGAAGGGCATAGGAAAATGGTCCTTCTCAGTCCATGCAATTAATTTTCGGTAATCAATACATACCCTCCATCCAGTCACTAGCCTCATCGGAAAAAGCTCATTTTTCTCATTTGGAACCACAGTAATTCCCCCTTTATTAGGTAAACACTGAATAGGTCATACCCAACTACTATCGGCGATTGGATATATCACTCCAGCATCCAACCACTTAATGATTTCCTTCTTTACCAGCTCTTGCATAAGTGGATTTAAACATCTTTGGTGCTGAATACTTTGCTTATGATCGAGCGTGATTTGAATTTTATGTGAACAAATCCTGGGAGGGATCCCAATAATATCTACAATAGTCCACCCAATAGCTACTTTGAACCTTTTTAGCACCTCCACCAAACTCTCAACTTGATGTTCAAATCTCATGCAATAATTAAAAAAATTTCACCTTTCCCCAAGAATACATACCTCAGATGGGTTGGTAGAGCCTTAAGTTCTACTTTTGGAGTATGCTCTATAGATGGTTCCACGGGTGGAGACTCGTGATGCTTCATATCTAAATCTAATTTTTTGGTTTAAACCAAACATCACCTCGATCAAGTGTTGCGACCAATGACTTATACTCTTCAATACAATCACTGTCAAAATTCATGATCACTACCAATAGTGCTTCTAGACCTAGACAATTTTCTATTGTACCTCACATAACTTTTCAACTCTGTAAGATATGTCAGATACCGATTGGATCTCACCACACTACCTCATGGACCTACAAACGCTGAAAGTCACTTCTTTATTATTAAACCGAAATTTAATTTTCCCTTTCTCTATATCAACCAAGGCTCTACCCGTAGCAAGGAACTGCCTCCAAGGATAATAGGTAGCTCAAAATTAACCTCTCAATCCAGAATCACAAAATCGGCCGGAAACATGAATGACTCCACCTTTTGTAACACATCGTGGAGTATATCAATAGGCCTCTTTACCATTCGATCAGCCATTAGTAGCCGCATCGCAGTGGAATTTGGGTCACCAAAACCCAACTTCTTGTAAATAGACATAGCCATGAGATTTATGCTTTCCCCAAGGACACATAATGCTTGTGGAAAGTGTAATAGCCATTGTACATGGAATAGTGAAGGCACCCAGATATTTTTTCTTTTGCACTAGAAACCTCGTAGCAATAGCACTACAATTTTGCATTCTATCATCATCCTCAAAACTGACCGATCTTTTCCTAGTAACCATATCCTTCATGAACTTGACATAACCGTGCATTTGTACGAGAGCTTCGATCAAAGGGACATTGATGGAAAGTTGTTTCAACATAGTAATAAAACGTCGATATGTACCATCCTTAGTCTTTTTCACTAATCTCTATAGAAATGGAGGTGGTGGTCTAGGCATGGGGGTCCCTTTTTGGTGTACCTCAACATCTTTCCCCGTTTTTGTGTGCCAACTCAACACTAACCTCCACTACCTCATCATCGACTCTTATTATATTTTATACACCAGACGGCATAAGTGGGTAAATGGTTTGCTTACCACCTCCAGTTGTGATTGACTTACAATGTCCATCATTTAAGGATTTTGGACAGTTTTTCTAGGAAGAGTCTGGTTGGCGTGCGTTCACAGTTGAAGCAAATTAGGCCATCTGCAACATAATATGCCTGATCTAGATTGCAGGTGCATCTCTTTTTTGCGCAATACTTGCTAAGTCACTCCTCAACTCTTTGGTGTGCCTATTACTAGAATAAAACCTCCTCCTTATTTTCTTCAATACTGCCTCCACCATCCCTTGGAGAAACTTCACATTTTCGTTGTGGAACATAGGGCCCACTCATATCATTTATGTTACCGTTGTTACCCTGGTTGATATTTTTTTGCGGTTGTAATTTCCACCTCAAACATGATGACCCTCTCTATTTTAATTACCATAGTACCGACCTTGGCACTCCTTATTGGATTCTTGGGCGTTTTGTCGAAAACCCCCCGTCTGATCATTAACCGCATAAGAGTCCTCCTTAGAGTAATCCTCATCAGTTGGTGGTGGTGGTTTAAACAAGTAGTTTACTACCTTTACCTATTCTTCACCCCAAGTGACATGTTTCAACACCAACCCAAGCTCAGTTTTCATTTGAGACACTCCCTCACGAATCTCGTCTGTGGTTAGGGTGTGTGTTGATTGCACCGTAGAAGTGTTTCTCCAAGTATCTAATTTCCTAGTTCTCCAAGCTTTATTATATTATGAGATTTTTTCCAACTTCTCATCAATCTTAGCATAAGGAAACTCCCCATAAGAACCACCTGCTATCGTATCTAGTACTGCTTTATTATTATCATCATGTCCCCAATATCAGTATTCTTTCAATGAGTCATCATCGATGCGGTGATTGGGGACACTTCTTAAGAACGAGGTTAACCTATCCCAAGAACTACTGACTGATTCTCCCGGTAGTGTCACAACGTTTTGTGTCACAACGTTTTTTACCTATCTTTGTGGTTTAACTTCTTAGACACCGGGTAGTAACGTGCTATGAGCACATCCCTCAGTTGATTCAAACTATAGATTGAGTTATACGGGAGTTCATAAACAATATAGCGGCCTCTCCCGTCAGTGAGAGAGGAAACACTCTCAGCCCAATTACGTCCATATTCAAATAAGGCCTCCCTACATTACTCTTACACACCGACCTCACCTTGCTGATGTGAGCATGTGGATTCTCAGAAGGTAGCATAGAAAAATAACCTCTGGCGGTGATCATTTCAATCAGACTACTAGTTTACCAGGAATGTATGGCCATGTGGTAGGGGAAGAAAGACAAGTGGCTCGTCAGAGTAAGTAATATTATCACATCCAATTATCACATCCCCTATTCTTTTCTTGAGGGCGTTGAGCTGGAGGTTGCCTCCATATTTCACCTTCTCCATGATTTTAAGGTAATAGTTGGTCATGAGCATCACCCGGTAGTGGAAGTTATGGGTTATAATTTTCATCAAGAATACAAAAATTTCAATTCATTCTACATCTTCATCAAGAATACCCAAATTTCAATTCATTCTGCGCATTGTACGCTCTAGTTTGGGGTCGGGTGGGAGTATGATTTTTCCTATACTCTGCGTACTAGTCATACACGGAATTTTGATCTGCAAGAGAAAGAAACAATAAAAGAAAAACTAAAATCAGGAAAATGTTGACTAGACTTTGGTAATAAGCTTAAACTTAATCAAAGAGCCACTTTCCTCGGTAGCGGCACAAAAATTTGATACGCTCAAATTTACTTCTCAAAAAGAAGTATAAGCGGTCATATCAAGAAAAGAACCCAACCATGAGGTTGGGGTCGATCCCACGAGAAAAATGATTTATACTTAAATTTAACCTATTATTACTTCTATGTATTCATGTCATTTCCAAGAAATAAGTAACAAAAAGGGGGGTTTTACGCAACAACTATAATTAGCTATTTCTAAGTAAATAATTAACAGGTTCAACGATTTGATTTTTATTAAGTAATGAGAGTAACTAGGGCTTACGTTCTCTCCACAAGTTCATACCACATTAATTCTAGCTATAACAATCCTTTCCTAGTATCTTGCATGCAAATTGGTCACTTATGTATTCTAATTCCTTGATCTGGAAACTAGGAAATTAAACTCGACACCTTGGTCCGGCTACGTGTATATGCTTTACTAAACCTTACATTTACCTCATGCTAAGCATAATAATCGATGTTTGACTTGGTTGTTACATCTCACCAAGAAACACTAGCCTATTACATATTGTGTACTAAATATACATTGATAATTTTTTAATATTATCTACCTACTTGGTCAAAACAAGTAGAAACAAGGCGACTTCAAACGCGTGCACTCATTAAAAAGACTTCTAAACAAAAGAAATATCAATACATGCAACACACTATTCAAGGATTTTGTTATTATTGCTAGGTTTTACCTTGTTATTTACCTATAGTTCTTACAACCCTAGTTATGGAGTTTACTTACCCATGTTAATAATCACACAATTCATATTAAATAGATAAGAAATGATGTACTTACTTTGATGAAATTAAAGAAAATCTAGAAGATTACTTCAATTAATCAAAAACTTGCAACAAATGATTCCCGAAAATAAAGTAATGTTCAAAAAGTACCAAATTTAACACTAAGAACATTAAAACTAGAAAATATTCAAGAGACTAACCCCAAAAACGTGGTTTTTACATGTATTTATAATAATAGGGTCCTAAGAAAAGAGGGAAATCTATTTAAGGAAGTTTTGCCAAAAATGTGTCTGAGTCGACGATTGGAGCGACGGACCGTTGAGGACCTCTGACGTTCCATCTACGGGTATAAATGACAATCCATTGTGTGCACGTCCAGTCCGTCAATGTCTTCCGTTTTTCCATACTTAGAATCTTTTGGAGATTGGTACTGGGGCTAGTTTCTATTAAAATTGTTGGATGTGCACGATTGTCAATCGTGGCTGCAACGGTACGTTGAGAGCCTACGTATCCCTACACTTTGTCATAATTCCCCAACTTCCCTTAGATGTCTTTTTATTTGTTCAACGATTGCCACCTATGGACCATCGTGGTCACGACGGACTATCAATGGCTCAGTAGGTTGTCACTTCTGCATATTTCAACATAATTCTCCCACGTTCTCGTTCTGGGCAGTTTCCTTCAAAGAAAGAGAAAACTACATTAAAATCAATGCAAAGAGGCCTTAGACAGACACTAAACTTAAGGAAAAAGAATTGAAAGGTCTATGATACCACATTACATCAAGGAGCACCAATTCTCAAGATGATTCCTAATGTTTTCAAGTAGAATTGTCCAATTTCATGATTCTACCATGGGTTCTTGCATCAATGATTTGTAAACATTTAATAACGGTTTAATGATGTTGTATTGAATATTTTAACCTAAATTACATATGAACCCATGAATTGGATGAACCCTAGACGTTTCCTAAGTTATGGGTTACTTGATATTGACCTAATGTTGTTGAATTCTAGTGAGGATTTCTATGGGCTTTCTAATGATGTAGGAATTGTATTCAATTGATATATAGGTTGTATTATATTGATTTATCTCTATTTAATTGACCTACATTCATTGATTAGCAGAGTTTCTACATGGAATTATTGTTCATGGCCATTTGTATGGGCCTTATGTTATTGAATTCGATGAATTAGCATCAAGTTGAGGTGTTGAGGATGTTGTTTTTGTAAGCTGCCCTATTTCCTTTACTTTTCTGTTGTTTATACTTCAATTATGTTATGATTGGTGTGGTCAACTTACGGTGACGGTGTTATGTGCTTTACTTGCAATTGACGTGACCTTGTCGTCGTTACTTTATCCAATATGATGAGCATGGCCTTTTTGGCACTACTTGAAGTAATGTGACTATTTGTGAAGTTGATTATGTGAAGTATGATGATATAAATCTATATGTTAAGCAATGTGAAAGCATATGTGTTCTATTGATGTTGTGTAGGTGATCATGTTAAACTATGACTTTGACTTTGTGTGTATAGTCTTAGGGTTGAGTCTTGGTTATTCCTACATTACTATGTAGGTCTATATTGGTCATATTGATTACGTTATAATAGTGTATAAGATGACTTGAAGATGATATGATTATACTTAGTTGAATTGTTATTTTACTAAATGTCCCTTTAAGCATGTATTTGCATAGGCCATACTTTTTATATTATTTGTACTGGCCCCATACTTTTCTGTACTATCTAAGCATAAGTTGGAAACAAGGTTGAAGTTTAGAAGGCAAAGCTTGGGAAAGTTCCTCTCAAGACAAAGTTTATCCTCGTATATTCGAAAGCCTAATTCCTATCTTAGTACCTTTATGTTAAGATTTATTATGTATCGCTTTCAAATTTAAAGGGTCGTGTGCCCAATTTAATTATGTTGTGTGTTTAATTTTGGATTTTGATGATAATATCTCTTAAGTATTTATGAAAGATTTTATTTTTATGAAATTATTCGTGAAAAAATTAAATTCCGCACCACTTTCATGTCATATGTAATGAATGATAGTTGAAGGTTTTTTACAAGACCCCAAATGGTCAAGTACGTGGGGTCACGAAATGAGGTTCCTCCTAACCTCTAAGGGTACTCTCGGGTCCTTACATTTCGTGGGTTCCTCTCAAAATCTAGGAGTGCTCTATAGTCATGACAATCTATGTGTCGATACAATTGGTGAGAATGATTCTTCCTAGGTAGTCTAATGAATTTCTTGAGTGTGTATGTAAGGGATTGTATGGCGGTCGCTTCACAACTCACTCAAGAGAGATTAGAGTCACCTTTGGTAGAAGAAATCTTACATTGATGCTTTAATATCTTGAAGTGTGTATGTGACTCATTATAAGTAGTCTTGAATATTATTTAGGTATGCTTAGGGAGGTTGTCTGGGCGGTCTCTCTTTGTGTTGCTTAAATGAGTCTTACGATAACTTTAAGTGAGATGATTACATACTAAGAGATATCTAAGGTGAAGGTAAAACTATGATATTTTCTTAAAAGTTATCTTATGTGTTTTTAAGTGGTTAAATGTTTTTCTTATGATATAATATGATTTTTAAACGAAAAGATGCATATTTCTACTAAATGTCCATTTTCATGATTTTTCAAAATGCCATACTTAGTACATGTGTTTATGCTAATCCATGCATTTATTTATCTCTATACATGGTAGTTGAAGAGCTTTGGAAAGTGAAGACTTCGACCGTAGCATCGTTCAAGGAAGTTGAAGTATGTCCTCATTTGACGCGAAGGCATATATGTCTTTTATATTCCTCCACCTATGATATTTGGAGTGAGAAGGTTGGCATTTTTTGCTTTTGATCAAGCCATGATTACGCAAGCTCAAGCAGTATCCACTCAAGCATAAGCCATGACAGGCCAAGCCAATCGTGAGGTTGGATCTCGTGTTCAACCAAATGCTAGAACCACAACTTCCCGCTTGAGGCACTTCATGGGGATGAACCCTCTGATGTTTTATGGATCAAAGGTGAACGAAGTTCCCTAAGACTTCCTACATGAAGTCTATAAGATCCTACATGTTATGGGGGTAGCTTGTTACCAACTCAAGGACGTAGATTAAACATGGTACACTCTCAATGGAGAGATAATAGGACCTTGAGAATGGGTCTTATAACTTTGGTGGTGTTTACAAGAGTTTTGCTTGATCGGTGCTTTCATAGGAATAAATGGGAGGATAAAGTTGGAATACTTATTAAACTTCATCAAAGAAGTATGAATCACAAAAGTACTCCTTGAAGTTCACTAAGTTGTCTAAGTATGCTCCTTCTTTAGTTTCAAATCTATGGATGAGATGAGTCGCTTTGTGACGGGAGTGTCCGGTGACCAAGTTGAAGAGTGTTGTTCGACGATGCTACATGAAAATATGGATATGTCTCAGTTTAGGGTTCATGAAAATATGTTGAGGAGAATATACTCAAAAAGAAGAATAGGGAGTTTAAGAGGGCCAGATCTTATGAAGGATGTTCTTCCAAGGTAGGCTTGAGATTCAAGACAAGCCTAGGTTCACAAAGAGGTTTCCAACAAAGTTCCTTCAAAATTCCTTGAGGAAAACAAGGATAGGGTTCCTAATACTAGGACTCAAAAGTGAAGGATTGGAAATTCACCAAGTAACAAAACTACTTCTGCAAAGTGTGGTAATAAGAACAGGGGTGAATACTTTGTGGGAAAAGAAAATCTCTATGGATGTGAAAAAAGAGATCCATATGGATATGCATTTTTATAATGTGAGGAGTCAAGAGAAGGGGAGTGGTGAAATTCAGGCTAGCAGTCCTAGTTCTGATGCTCCAAAGAGGAACCACTTGTATGCTCTCCGTTCTAGGGTTGACTTAGAAGAGTCTCCCAATGTGGTCACCGATATGTTACAAGTCTAATCAATTCATGTTTGTACTTTACTTGATCCCGGTACTACATTATCATTTGTAACTCCTCTAGTAGCTAAAAGGTTTGATGTTCTACCTGATATTTTGATTGAACCCTTTTCAGTTACAACCCCGGGGGGTGACTCCATTGTTGCTATAAGTGTCTTTAGTAGTTGTCCTAAATCTTATCCCAATAAAGTTACTTGGGCAGACTTGGTAGATCTTGATATTGTTGATTTTGATGTCATTTTGGAATGGATTGGTTGAATGTTTATTTTGTTTCATTTGATTGTAGAACAAGGGTAGTTAAGTTCAATTTTCCTAATGAACTCATATTTAAATGGAAGAGAGTAATTCAATTCCTAGAGGGTGTATCATTTATTTTTTAATCGATTGTAAAATTATCTCTAATGGGTGTCTTTACCATATTGTAAGAGTCAATGATCTTGAGACCGACATTCCTGTTAAAGAGTAGGTCCTCGATGTTAAGGACTTTCCAAAATTCTATCTCAATGACTTTCCCGGATGTCCTCCCGGGTGGGAAATAAACATAAGTTTAAACATATTACCGTATACGAACACCATTTATATCCTTCCTTACTTGATCGCTCCGGCAGAGTTGAAAGAGCTGAAGCTTCAACTAAAAGACTTATTAGGCAAGGGTTTCATTCAACCAAGTATTTCACCATGGGGGCACTCCGATGGTGTTTTTAATGAAGAAGTATGAGTCCATTAGAATGTGCCTTGACTATCGTAACCTCAAGAAGGTCACCATTAAGAACAGGTATCCTCTCCCTCGGATTGACGACTTGTTTGATCAACTCCTACGGGAAAGATAAATTTTTCAAGATTGAATTGAGCTCAAGGTATCACCAAGTTAGGGTAATAGGTGAGGATGTGCCTAAAACGAATTTTCAAACTAGGTATGATCACTATGAGTTTTTAGTAATGTCCTACGGTCTCATGAATGCCATGTTAAACTTTATGGACCTCATGAATAGGTTTTCCATAATTAAATTGATTCCTTTCCGATTTTCTTTATTGACGATATCTTGGTATATCTGAAGAATCACAGTGAACATATGGACCACTTGACGGTGGTATTACAAGTTCTTAACGAATACCTACTATTTTCCGTGTATAGAAAAATTTTTTTAATTAAGATCGGTGTCGTTTAATGGTCATATTATCTTAATTGAGGGTATATAGGTGGATACAAAGATAACTGAGAAGTTTTAGAATTTTCCTAGACCATTGACTCCAACAAATATTAGAAGATTATTGGATTAAGCCGGGTACTATAGGAGGTTTGTGGATGGATTTGTATCCATTGCTTATCGTTTGACTACCTTCACCGAAAACAGTGTTAAATTGGATTGGTCGGAGGCATGTGAAAGAAGCTTCCAAATTTTTAAACATAGGCCTACCTCTGCTAAGGTGTTGAATCTACCGGAGGGTACCAAAGGTTTTCTAGTATATTGTGATGCATCTCATGTGGGTTTGGGTTGTGTACTTATGTAACATGCAAGGTAGTAGCATATTCCTCAAGACCACTCAAGGTTCATGAGAAGAATTACCCAACTCACAATCTTGAATTAGTGGTCGTAGTGTTTGATCTGAAAAAATTGAGGCATTACGTATATGGTATTCATGTTTATATGCATACCGACCTTTAGGGTTTACAATGTTTGTTCACTAAAAAGTAGTTGAATCTCCAACAAAGTAAATTGTTGGAATTATTGAGATATCACGTTATGGGTGTTTTTTACAACCACGGCAAGATTAATATGGTTTCGGATACTCTAAGTTGTATGACCATGGGTAATGTGTCTCATGTAGAACAAGGTAAGAAGGACGTAGTGAAATATCTTCATATGTTTTCTCGATTGGGTGTTCGATTAGAAGATTCCTCAAATGGTGGTTCTACGGTTCATAACAACTCTGAGTTAAGGTGAAGTCCAAGCAACATATTGATCTACTATTGATGGAGCTAAAGAAATTGGTAATTTGCAAGTCCAATGAGTACTTCTTCAAGGAGGGGATGGTGTGATAAGGTACCAAGATAGATTATGTGTACCGAGTGTTGATAATTTGAGGAAACAAATTTTAGAAGATGCTCATGGTCGGGTGACACAACAATATATCGTGACCTTGAAGAGGTTTATTGGTGGAATGGTTTGAAAAGGGACATAGAAGAGTTTGTATTCAAGCATGTGAAATTCCAACAAGTTAAAGCCGAGCATTTAAATCCTAGTGGTCTAATCTAAGAAATGAATGTTCCTACTGTGAAGTGGGAAGAGATTAATATGGACTTTTTTGTTGGGTTGCCTTGAACCCAGAGTCAAAATGACTCAATTTGGGTTATTGTGGATATGTTGAAAAAATTGGCTCATTTTATCCCCGTCATGTCTACTTGATCTTAAGAGGATTACGCAAGGTCTATATTGACAAGATCTTAAGTCTTTATGGGATCCAGCTTTCAATCATATTTGATAGCGGTGCTCAATTCACTTCTAATTTTATAAGGTCTTTTAAAAAGGGTTGGGTACTCAAGTCAAGCTTAGCACCTTTTCATCCCCAAACGTATTGTCAAGCAAAGTGTACTATTCAAACCCTAAAAGACATGTTAAGAGCCTGTGTGAAAGATTTCAAAGGGAATTGGGTCAATCACCTACATTTATTGAGTTCTCCTATAACAATAGTTAACATTTGAGTATTTCAATGGCTCCATTTAAACCCCAATATGGTAGAAGATATAGGTCTACTATTGGTTGGTATGAGGTTTGTAAGGATCCACTCTTTTGTCCCAAAATAATTATGATGATTTAGAGAATGTTTGGGTGATAAGGGATAGGTTGTAAACAACATATAGTAGGCAGAAATCTTATGCGAACAATAGAACAAGACCGCTTTAAATTTTTAAGTAGGTCATATGGAGTATTTTAAGATTTCACCAATGAAAGGGGTGATGAGATTAAAAATTTGTGGGTCCCTATGACAGTTTTGCAAAGGTTCGTACAAGTTGTATATGAGTTGAAATTAGTTAGTGAACTATCTTCGGTTCATCCACTATATCATTATCCATGTTAAAGAAGTGTATTGGTGATCCCGTGTCTATTCTCTCGATTGAAGAGTTAGGTGTGGATGAGATCCTTTCCTATGAAGAGGTTATGATGGAAATTTTTTACCGCCATGTAAAGAAGTTGAGTAACAAAGAGACGACCTCCGTAAAAGTCCTATGGAGAAACCACCTATTTATGGAGAAACATGAGAGGTGGAGGCTGACATGAAGTTTCTTTCACGACCCGAAAGCACCCCCTAGAAGATAGGAGGAACCCTCGTTTCGTGACCGGGTGTACTTTACAATTTGTGGTCCTGTACAAGCCCTTCAACCAACATTCATTACGTAAGACATGAAAAGTAGTGTGGAATTAAAAATTTTCACGAATAATTTAATAAAAGGAAATCTATCATAACTACTTAAGAAATCTCATCGTCACAAGAAAAACTTAAGACACGACATATAATATCTTAGGGACACGACCCTTTACATTGAAAATCAAATTCATAATAAGTCTTAATAAATAAACTAGTAAAAAAAAGAATGTGTCCTCGAATATATGAGGACATACCAATTCTTGATAGAGTGAATTTCCCAAGATTCGCCTTCGAATCTTCCAAATAGCCTTCAAGCTTAACTTATAGAGTACAAAAAAGTATGGGGTTAGTACAAATAATGTTCTAAATATGGCAAATGCAAAAACATGTGAAAAGGGACGTTTTATTAAAATAGCATTTTATGCAATTTAAGTAAAACATTCAAAAATATAAAAGCAAAACATCATCAGAATCATCACTTAACACTTAGAGAAGAATTTCCATAAATTGTAAACCTAAAGGTCACTTTGTAGTAACCTCCCAAAACATACAGTAAGTTCATCTTGACAATTACTGTGAATTATTAAGACTCCAAAATGGTCAAACTTCAAAAGCAATGCCAATGAAAAATAAGAATCATTTCCATAGGAGTCTTCCTTCAAAGGTCATCCTAAGACTCAATAAGGTAAGACACGAAAGAAGTATACATATACCTCCTTCAATACACACCAAAGTGGACCTGAAGACTTCCTTCCTTTTGGCATACTCACCTCGGAATAATAAGCACCCACTCAATGGTCATATAATAGAAGTACAGTTAACAAACATCCAAAGTCTTCCCTTTCGGAATGCCTACGTAGTGCAATGATTAGATAGCGTCCCATACAACAACCTACCCAAAGTAGAACATTTTTTTAGAAGGTTTGTCACCAAGTCTTCCCTTTCTGATGGTCCTACCTAGTTAAATGAGTAGATAGCGTCTCATACCACCACCTAACCTAAGTAGCACGTTGTTTTAGAAGGCTTTGTTCAATCAATTAACAGAAGACTCACTAACACTCTCCTTTCGGAAGGTCCTACTTAGTGCAATGGATAAATAGTGTTCCATACCACTACCTACCCTAAGTAGCACATTCTTTTAGGAGACTTAGTACTTTCATTAATTTTGTGAGAGTTAGCTTAACCAACATAGAAAATGAGAGATAGACATGGAATCCCGATATTAACCCCTATCGGATGAGGGATTTCACTAACCTAGAATGAGGTCATTCTTTTAGACTTTACATAGCTTGTCAAATAGCTACACCTATGAGGGCTCATAGTTAAGGGATAGGGATATTGGTATGAAGTAACTCATTATATACTAACAAGCAATACTCATATCAAGAGGTAGATTGGAATACAACATCTATACTAAAAAAGTGTAATCCACTTCTCCTTCATATCCTCTTGGTGCTAGGCATAACATCCCATGGATTCTCAACATAATATACTATAGGTTAAGGATAATTGGTGATCACCACATCTCAACTCACGAAGGGCATTCATCCTCCAAGCTATCTTAGAAAGCTCATGGGATGTAGTGGGTTTGCTACTAAACACTTCATGTCAACTCACTAAGACCGTTAACCCCAAAACTCCCCTTTAGGACTTAACTTAGCTTCATTCATTCATTCAAGTGTTAATGTGTGTGAACATGTGAGCACACATTGTACATAATATTCATTTCATTTAAATTTAACTCCTTTACATGCTTAGACCTTCGTTAATCACACCTAACAACTTACATATTTGAAATAATCATATATGTTTTTTGGCATAACCTTTAACATACTTCATAACAATCTTAATAAACAATTAACGAGAATAACTTCATTTTAGCACACACTTTAACATACTTCACATAATGTCTTCATAAGGCACATTTAACAAGATTAGAAATTTAATGAAAAGATTTAACACTACTTTATTGAATTTTTAACCTTAAAATCATCAACTAACATTAGAAATACCATTATTAATTGATTATTAATGTTTTCATGCATGACCCATATTTAGAGTTGATGATAGTAGAAACTAGGGTTGAAAACCCCTTTTGAAAATTAATTTGAAGGGACTCCTTGAATGGAAGAGAGTTCAAGAATGGATAAAATACCTTACATTTAATACATAGAAATCATTTTTGATGAAAAACCAACCAACGACAGACCTCCTAGCATTTCATGAAAATAGCTTCCATGGAGACTTGATTGAGAATTCTAAGAGAGAGGGGTTTTAGGTTTTAGAAAAATGGGTCTGAAATTAGGTATTAGGGTTTTGAACACTTTAATATACCTAATAAAACCTAAAAATAACGTCCTAGGGTCATAAAATACTTGGGGTGAATTGACCAAATACCCCAAGCAAAGGCAGTTCACTTAACAGTTATTGGACCCCTCACAGACAAGACCTAACCAACGGATCTTCTGTGCATCAACGGACTGTTATTGGGGTCTCCTTGGTTTACACTTTTCTCCAATTGGAGCTTGAATAACCAACCTTGGAGTTCCAATCGACGGATCAAGATGACGGGTTGTTGGTTGAACCATTGGCCGTCGTTATCTTTTTTATGGATACTGCCAAGGCAGTTTTGGTCAAAGTCTTGAGACCTTTATCTGTGGCCCCTTGTGGGTCCTAGGTGGGGTCGTTGTCTGACGTTATACATCTAAACTAATTCATATAGGTCATAGTTACATCCCACAAAAATTTCAATTATAACAAACACGTAAAACACACTAAAAAACATAAGGACACACAAGCGCTGTCTAAAGCACACCTTCCGAACGTTATGGATGTTCTTGTACGTTTGACCTCCAAATTTAACAAAAATTCACACACATCCTAATAAAACTAAATTAACTCATTTTAACTTCAAATTAATTCAATAAACACTCATGAAGCTCTAGTTCACCTTGGTTCGTTTTAGAGCGTTCCTGTCTCATTATCCTCATCTTTTTACTAATTAAGGTTAGTCATCACTATTAATAGTTAAAATAATGAATAAATTTAAATTTGTCTGTTTTTGCTAAAATATTCATGATTATTATAAAAAGGGTTCATGGTAAAATGTGTTTTTTTGAAAATATGCTCTATTGCTTAAATTGAAGTTAATTGTGAGTTTATGTTTAGTTGCATTCATGTAATGGAATTGAACATGTTAATGAGACTTGAAATAAAGATTAGCATAAATGACTCTCAATGTTATGTTGAGCTCATGTTGATTGTTAGAAGGTAGTTCCTCATATTGTGAAGTTGAGCTCTTATATGTTAAAAATGGTGTTTTGAGTTGCTATGTGATGTCATGGTTTAATGTTGTTTGCGTTGTTGATGGTTGTAATTCTAGTATTGACTATATCCTTTCCCTATCGAGAGATGTTAATGTCATTCGTCAACGTATGTTCCCGAGGAGAGGGTAGTGTAACACTCTTGGATGTCCAAGACCTAATCTAGAGTATCACATATAGAAATAAGACTTAGAGCACATTTTATAGGCCTAAAAAAATGTATTTTAAACATTTAGGAAGTGTTAGATTCGAAATGTTAAATAACATCCATGACGTGCGGTGAATTGTCAAAATCATAACTTGTGTGCGTTGGCATGTTTCATGGGGTTTTAAGAGTAAAAAATTTATAAAAATTTCTTGAAAGGGGTTAAAAAATAGTAGTGTGTGTTAAGGGTCGAAATGCCTGGGTACAACACCATAAAGACCACCCTAATGGTTCTTGCAGAGGACCCTCGCAAATGACCCAAAATTGTCAAATTGATAGTCAATAAGCCAATCGAGGAATCATCGATTGATCAAAGATCCATCGATGGTAGCCATTGTCCAACACTTAGAATTATACAAAATTCCCAAACCACCAAGTCTCTATTGCAAATGACAGTTGCACAGTACAATGTCATCGATGGACCTATAGACTATAGGTTGAGGTCTCGTTAGTCATGGTTTCTATTGACTGACTAATTTTAAGTTGATCGAATAAATTAGATGGTTAGTTAATTAAATAATGGTTAAGGGGTGTATAATTAATTTATTTAAGGGGATATATAGGATATAAACCTTATTAAACTAACCCAACACCCCATACTTCCCAAACTCAAATTTCTGTACCTTCTCTCTACTTTCTCTCTATTCCCAAAGAACAACATTGATGACAAGGTTCAAGGGCATTAGATCTGAAATAATTAATATTTCTCTCCAACAATAATCAAGGATTTTTGAGGTATGGGAACTGTTAACTCTTGAGATCTCTTTCCCAAAAAGGCTCCTTCAAATTGATTTCAAAAGTTCTCTAAACATGGGTTTCCTTCTTATTCTGAAATTGATCTTTCAAATTGAATTTTCTTAGTCTCCATTTATTATTAATGATAGAAAAGAATTTTTTGTGTGTTAATTGTTGTTGTTCTTGTTCATTGACTTAGTTTGTGATGAATTGGACCCTTTACCCTAACCCTAGTGATGATATTGTTAAATTTACTATATGATGATGATGATGAGTGTTATTATTGGATAATTCTGATGAATTAAGGGCGATATTCTTTATGAAGGCCATGGAGGCTAATTGGTAGGCCATTGTGATCTTGAACTCTTCACTTCAATATTGATGGATTTTAATTTGTGATGATGTGATGCAATTGAAGTATTATATGTGATTAAATTAGGAAGATATGATATCATTACTATGATAATGGAATGATATAATTATTTTGAATGTGATATCATGTTGTGGCTATGATAATGCAAGTTTGGAGATGCATTCTCTTTTATGACGTAGATGATAAGATAATGATATGTAGATCTCACTAATGATGGCTATGTGATTGAAGAAAGTTCTCATGTAATGCCTAATCAACTATATGATATGCTATAAAAGGGGGTTAGCCTCCTATGACCTAAATTAAGCTTTGATTGTTAAATACTGACTAAATGGCAATTCAATAAAGGACTTTAGCTTAGCGCTGAGTGAACTTGACAATGAGAGGTGTTAAATCCCCTATAGAAGGGAAATTTATGAAGGTTTCTTATTAGATAGTGACTATATTGCAATTGTGCGTAAAGAGTCGACTAATGTCTCCTTGTTGTTGAACTATGTTCCCCTAATAGGAATTCTAGCTAGTGGATCAACCTAGAATGCTATGTTCATGTCTTGAATCTACATTGGCAAGTAGACTACCTTCTTTCAATGTAGGGATTAATGACACCAGATTCCATGTTTAGCTCCCATTGTCTATTTTCGATTAAGGAAATTGTTTACGAAACTAATATAAAAGTAATAAAGTGAACTCTAACTAGGGTGACTTAAGGGGTTATTCTTAGTGTAGGTAGGGGTATGAGACTACTTATACATTGCAGTATTTTTTCTTGAGGGAAGTCCTAGGAGGTTTTTCATATGCTCTTATTAACTGAATGATATGCATATGTTGACTTTCTATGTTGATGACTGAATATGATGTTAGTTTCACTTATGAACGTGTTTACATTACTATATAGTGATAAGTACTCATGATGCAATGTTATATTAAGTTAGACATTACTTATGTTCTCTGTCCTTGTTTACTCGATTGTGTGGGGTTAGGGTACTTCACATGAGCATTACACTTGTATGGTTGGGATGGGATTGTTGGTAAGGATATTATATGTTTTTACGATATGAAATCTTGCACATGTTTTGTTGTTATGACATTATCTCGGAGTTGCTTTGAATATGTGATCTTTATAAAGTACTATTCAAGTTGATATAATCTTATGTTGATAGTATATATGTTGACTTGAATCTATCATGATATTGGTCTTATGTTGGATATGAACTTGTATTGAGTGATGTTGTGTCATTGGCTTATACGTCTTCCTAATTGTGCATCAAAACTTTTAAAAGTGATTTAGAATGACTTTGAACAAAATGTTCTATTAAGCATGATTTCAATGTTTATATGTGCATATATTTTGATACTTAGTACAACTGGATGTGCTAACCAATATTCTTTCCTATTTTCCCAAACAATGTAGGTTTGGGCAGTTAAGGTATTAAGGTCTCTTGCAAGAAAACATGGAATTTTCCCCTTGTTTTGGTAGGTACTCTTGTTTCTATGGTGGTACAACGTATTCTACCTTACTAGTGTTTCTATAGTCTAAAGACATTTATTTCTCTCCGATTGTTAAACATATTGTTTTAAGCCCTATGTGGCAACTATGAATTTGTATTAAAGGCTATGGTGCAACACTCCGGATGTCCAAGACCTAATATAGAGCCTCACATGAATATCAAAGACATAGAACACTTTTATATGGCCTAAAATAATATATTTAAAACATATAGGAAGTGTTAGAGTCAAAACGTCAAATAACGTAAATGATGTCTTGTAAATTGTGAAATGTGCACTAGTGTTCCTTGGCATGTTTCAATGGGTTTTAGCAGTAACAATTTAATGAAAATTGGTAATAAGGTCTTAAAAAAGTATGAGAGTGTGTTTAGGATAAAAAAGTTCGTTTAAAAATCCCCAAGGACCACACTAAGGGTCCTTAAAGAGGACTATATGAAGTTGAATACTAGCCATGGTTCTTGTTAGGTCACGGGATTTAGTAAGGTTGTGGGGATTTGCTTGGTTATTGGCTTGATGAGGATACGTGAGTAGTAGTTTTGCTTTATTATGAGACTTATCCATTCTTGTGATGTAATTACTTGATGGTAAGGTTGTACGAACTATGAGTTAAAGTATGTTGATCAAAATGTTTTTTGTTTTGACTTGATTAATATGCCTTTTTGATTTGTATGTTTTACCTTGATGATGCATGAGGGTTTTCGGAGAATAAAGTAGCATGGTTTGATAAAATATACCTTTGAGCATGATTTGATATTGTATGTGCATAAAGTGACATACTTAGTACAAGTGGCGTAGTAACCCCATTTATTCCTTTTCCCCAATATTTTAGGTTCTGGTCGTTGAAGTGCTTTGGACACGACTTGAAGAAGACTTGGATATATTGATCATCCAAGTACGATAGGTACTCATTTTCCGAGGGTGAAGCCACTATCTATCTTATGGAGTTTGTTTAGAAGTTAAAGACTTCTATGGTTCTTTCTTTCGATTTTAGAATGAAACTTTGTATAGAACATGTGAGTTATTCTTACTTTGATATATGGGCTTATTCCCATGTTCTTACACTCTTATTATATTCTTACGAGAAGTGAACTTTTATGGCTGTTATGTCGATGTTATATTTAATAAACTTATGTGTGATAATAGTAGAAACCTATGTTAGCTTCCTATTCGAAGTGTCAATGTATAGTCCATACGTATAGATACTATGTGTATATAGAGATCTATGTAAGCGTAAAATTTAAAGTAATGAAAACTTTTTAATTTTTTTCGAGTGTTTGATCGACGAATGAAATGATGTAAACAAAGATTCTAGTCTTAGTCCTCAAAGGGGATGAAAACTCCAGTTACATATACGGGGTAAACCCGAATGTGACACATAGGGGTTACTATAATATTGTAACAACCCTAAAAATGGCTATGCTAAATAATGCTTAATGTGTCTAGAATGCCTACGATTAGATTGGGTTAACACGGATTGATGCGCATAGAACCAGACCTGTAAACACTTATGACAGCCAAGCCAACTAACTTGGGGATTTATTTGAGCTAGGAAAGGTTGGGTCAAGTGATGTAGGGCTCCCGAATATGAAGATTTACTCGGATGAGTCTTTAGCGGACTTAAAAAGGGGAAATCTAATGATTGGAGGGTCTAGGGGTAAAATGTTCTTTTTCCAGGATAAGTGTAGTGTCGTAGTTATCCTAAATATATAATTAATTATTTAATTTATATGATTTAAATTGTTTTTTCTTTAACTTAGCAAATTATTGTAATTTATATATATTTATTATTTATTGGCTAATTTAAAATAAAACGGAAATTAGATTATCCAATATTTAACGAAATCCTTTTAACTACGTCCTAAACAAGACTCCTAAGCCTAAGATAACTCTCTCTTGGTGTCTACACTAGCTTATGAATGTATGAAGGGAAGTACGTAAGAATGAATGAAGCAGACTCTCTGTTTGCTAAAGAAGGCTCCTACGTGATCTCCCATATGTTGAGCCCTTCTTTTTGGGAAGTCTTGATGTCAAGTACATGATCGAAAAGTGTCATGGCGTATGACATAATGATATGAAAGATGTAATATGTTATACGCAATATGTTATGTGTTATATGCAATGTATTATGTGGTATGTGTAAGATGTTATGTGTTCTGTGCAATATGATATGTATTATGATGCATGTTACTCTCATGGAATGACTTTCCTAATCAAAATTTTGCAAGTCCACTGACTTTCCTAATCTGAATTTTGCAAGTCTACTCAAGCATGTCCTTGGTGTGTGCTTGCGTATACCGATACTCAGTACAAGTGTGTACTAATCCTATACAACTCTATATTTTTAGGTACAAGCACAGGTGGACGCTTGATCTTGCACATTGACGTTGCAGCCATCAAGATATGGAGATTTTCTCTGGACTTGGTAGGCCCTCATGTGTTCGTGGATGTCTACCGTTATTTTCTATCTTAGATGTAGTCTTTAGCTAGTGGAATATTTTCCACTAGTGTTTCTTTCCACATCCATTTCAGAATTTGTATTGTTGACGTTTTGTCAAGAATACGTTTAATGCAATTATAAACTGTTTCTTTCATTTGATAATACCGATATTAGATGGTTGATTTGTGAACCCCTATGATGTTATTTTTAAAATGTTTAGCATTAAATAATAAAATAAAAAGTTAAAAAAAATTCAAAAATTAACCTAGATGAAGTAAGAATGACGTATGTAGGCTTGTCTGCGACCTCTGAGAGGTCAACTACGTTGGTCTCGTCTTGTGTCTAGATTTCTGGTATGACAAAGGTTGTATCAAAGCACAAGGTTAAAAATCCGAGGATAATAAATTTATATCAACCACATTGAGTAGTTTCCATGTCATGGTAGTAATGTGCACCACTATCCTAGATTAAGAATTCATGATGCGAAGGAAAATTTCCCTTATTCTAATCTTATCGTGCCTTTTACTAGTGTCTGACTTCTTAATTTTATTAGCGTGTCTAACATATTTCCTTGTTTTTTTCAAAAAATAAATACTAGGAGAACCATTGTTCAGAGAAGAAGAGGAGCAGTTGCTAGGTGCAATCAGGTTCCACCCCTGGCTCGATCTGAAGGAGTAGCTATGTCGGTTAACCATGCCAGGCTGACTGATGTTGAGGTTCATCCATATCTTGCCCAGATTGAACAAGCCATCACTATTAAGGCCCAGCCATGACTGACAAGCTCAACCGACGGAATATTTAGAGGGATAACCTACCGGTTTGCAATATGGCTGAAAGGCTGAGAGACTTTACGAGGATGAATCCTCCAATTTTCATAGTGTCTAAGAATTCAGAGGATCCTCAAAAGTTTGTATATTATGTGCATAAGATCTTGCTGGCTAGGGGGGAAACAGATACTGAGATAGTAGAGTTGGATTCCAATCAACTCAAGGATGTTGCACAGATTTGGTGCAAGATGTTGCAACATAGCCGAGTTCTTGACGATGTTCTGGTCACTTGGAAGCTTTTTAAGAAAACCTTTCTAGAGAGATTCTTTCCCACAGAGAAGAGGGAGGCCAAGGTTGAGAAGTTTATCAAACATAAGCAGGGATCCGTGATAGTCAAGGAGTATTCCCTGAAAATTGTTAAACTATCCAGGTATGCTACTTCCCTTGTATCTAATAGTAGGGACTAGAATAGCAGGTTCCTCACAGGAATCAATAGTAATTTAGAGGAGGAGTGTCGGTCTGCGATGCTCTACGATAACATGGACCTCTCCAGGTTGATGGTGCATGTCCAGCAGGTAGAGTATAACCGGAAGAAGAGAGGCGTTCGTGATGTTAGGAGGCCTAAGACTCATCATAAGGTAGGTCCTAGAAATAGGGGAAACAGGAATAACTTTCGCGTCGATGAGCAGCCAAAATTTAAAAAAGGGCAAAAGATTTCAGGGAACTCTAACTTTTGGAGGAGTACAACTCCTAAAGGAGACAAACTTGAGCCTAAGAAGAGCAATGATGGTGAGATGCAGTGTCCTAGAAAGGACTGTACTAAGTGTGGTCGTGCTCACTATAGACAGTACAGACAGGGCATGAATGCCTTCTTCGGTTGCGGTAAGAGAGAGCAAATGGTTAAGGACTACCTAAGGAAAAGAAGTCAGCTGTGAGGTTATGCTCAACCTAGGCCTAATCAACAGGATGCAGCAGCAGTAGAGCCTCTTAAGAGGAATAGGTCTACGCCCTGAAGGGTAGGGAGGAGTAGGAGAAATCCGCTGATGTGGCCACAAGTATGCTGCAAGTATTTTCAACTTCTGTTTATGCTTTACTTTATCTAGGGTCTACGCTTTCATTTGTAACTCCTTTGATATCTTTCTATTTTCTGATTTTTCTTGAAGTTCTACATGATCCTATTATTGTTAGTACACCTTTAGGAGAAAATGTAAGAATTGAAAGACTATACAACGATTACCCAATAGTTGTATGTGGTAAGACTACGTGTACAGACCTTATTGAGTTACTAATGAATGATTTTGATGTGATTCTTTGCATGGACTGGGTTCATTGTTGTTTTGCTTGCATGGATTGTCGTAATAGGGTCGTGAGATGTTGTTTCCATCATGAAGAAGAGCTAGTCTAGGAGGGGTACATCTCGAGTCTTCCAAATCCCTTTATTTTGAACCTTAAAGCCAATAAAATTATGTACAAGTGGTTCTTGTGTAAACATGTGAGTGTTGATGATTTAGATCATGATATTCCTTCCTTAGATTCAATGTTGTAGTGAATGACTTCCAAGATGAATTTCCGGATTATTTTCTTGGAGTTCCTCTCCCTCGAGAGATTGGCTTTTGTATTGACTTAGAACGCAATACTACAGAAATTTCAATTCCTACTTAGAGAATGGCTACAGCTGAACTCAAAGAATTGAAGGTACAGTTAAAAGATCTCACTGATAAGTCTTTCATTCAGCCGAGCATATCCCCTTGGGGCGCTCCAAATTTTTTTGTGAAAATGAAAGATGGAACCCTTAGAATGTGTATCGACTATTGGCAACTCAATCAAAGTCACTATCAACAATAACTATCTACTTCCCAGAATATATGAGTTGTTCAACCAACTCCAAGGGTGTAGTTTCTTTTCGATGATTGATCTTCGTTCAGGGTACCATCAGCTCAGGGTTAGGGATGGAGATACCCCAAAGATAGCCTTTTGTACCCTTAATGGTCTTTATGAGTTCCTCGATATGTCATTTGTCTCATGAATGAACCTGCTGCATTTATGGACATTATGAACAGGGTCTTCCATGAATACCTTGACTCCTTCGTCATAGTAGTCCTTGATGATATTCTCATCTACGCTATGACAAAGAAAAATCATGAACAACATGTGAGACTAACCTTGCAGGTACATACACAACACCAGTTGTGTGTCATATTTAGCAAGTGTGAATTCTAGCTTACATATGTGACCTTCCTACGTCATGATATGTCCGACAAAGTAGTAGAGCTAGATCCCAGGAAGATTAAGGCTATTAAGAACCAGCCAAAAACTCTTACTCCCAATGATATTCATAGCTTGTTGAGATTGGACGGTTATTGTTAAAGGTTCATGGAGGGTTTTTCTTCCATTGCTTCGTCACTGACAATTTTGACTAAGAAGAAGATGAAATCTCAATGGAGGGAGGCTTGTGAGAAGAGTTTCCAAGAAATCAAGGACAAACTCACTTCAGCCCCGGTGCCTAATTTTCCCTAAGTGAGGCAAGAATTACACTTTTTATTGTGATGCATGTAGGTTTGGTTTGGGTTTTTTTCTAATGCAGGGTGGTAATTTGATAACTTATCTGTCTAAACATCCCAAGATCCATGAAAATAATTATCCCACTCATGACCTGGAGTTGGAAGCTGTGGTCTTTGCACTGATGTTGTTGAGGCACTACTTGTATGGGGTGCATGTGGATGTGTTTACAGACCACGGGAGTCCCAACTACGTGTTCACATAGAGAGATTTAAATCTACGTCAACGGAGATGGTTGGAGTGTTGAAGTACTATGACATCAATATCCACTACCATCAAGGTAAGGCTAATGTTGTAGTTGATGCTTTAAGTAGGATGAGCATTGGAAGTATTGCTCGCGTTTAGGATGAGAAGGAGTTGATGAAAGATATACATAGATTAGCAAGACTAGGTGTGCGGTTAGTTAACTCTACTAGTTGGGGTGTTTCAGTTCATACTAGTTCTAAGTCATCCTTGGTAGTTGAAGTAAAGGAGGGTCATCATCTTGATACTGTGTTGATGGAGCTAAAGGACTCAATGTTTGTTAAGATGAATGAATCTTTTGCTCTGGGAGATGATGGCATACTTAGGTACCAGGAAAGGCTATACGTACCAGATGTGGATTATTTGTGAACCGGAATCATTGTAGAGGCGCATGGTCCATTCATCTAGGTTCCACCAAGATGTATCCTGATCTAAAGCATTTCTATTGGTGGGATGAAATGAAGAAGGACATTGCAGAATATGTGGCCAAGTGTCCTAATTGTGAACAGGTTAAGGCAGAACATCTTATGCTTGGTGGTGTTACTCATATAATTGAGGTTCTTACTTGGAAATGGGAGGCCACTAATATGGACTTCGTGGTTGGTCATTCGAAGACTAGGAGATAGCATGACTCCATATGGGTTATTGTGGAAAGGATGACTAAGTCTTCCCACTTCATCCATATAATGTCTACATACAAAGCTGAGGACTATGTGAAACACTACATTGATGAGATTGTGAGATTGAATGGGATTCTTTTGTCTATCATTTCACATAGAGGATCTCACTTGACTTCACATTTCTTAAAATCCATCTAGAATGCCGTAGGCACACAGGTGAAGCTTAGTACTACCTTTTATCCTTAGATTGATGGACAGGCATAGCGCACCATTCAGACATTTGAGGATATGTTGAAGGCTTGTGTGATTGACTTCAGGGGTAGCTGGGATGACCATATGCCTTGTATTGAGTTCTCGTAAAATAATAGCTATCACTCTAACATTGGCATGACACCTTGTGAGGCTTTGTATGGTAGAAGGTGTAGGTCTCCGGTTGTGTTGTTCGATGTTGGAGAATCATCCATCTTGGGTCCAAAAATCATTCATGAGGCCTTAGAGAAGGTTAGGGTTATTAGGCACAGGATTGCTACTACTAATAGTCGACAGTATTCTTATGCAGAAATCAAAACACGGCCCTTCGATTTTGATGTTTGTGACTAGGTCTATTTGAAGATATAACCTATGAAGGGGGTGACGAGGTTTGTTAATAAAGTGAAGTTGAGTTTGAGGTATGTTGGGCAATATGAGATCCTACAGCGTGTGGGGGAGGTGGCCTATGTGTTTTAATCGCCTGCAAAGCTAGCTTCAGTTTATCTAGTCTTTCTAGTATCTATGTTATAGAAGTGCCTAGGTAATCCAATATCAATTTTCGTTGAAGTTTTGGGGGTGGATGAAAACTTTTCCTTTGAGGAGGTAGCTGCTGAGATTTTAGGCAGACAGGTCAAGCAGTTAAGGAACAAAGACATTTCCATAGTGAAGGAATTGTGTAGAAATCACCTTGTTGAGGGTGCTACATGGGAGGCAGAGGCCGATATGAGATCACGCTCCCCCCATCTTTCTAGCTCTTGAGGTTAGAGTTCGTACTCTTAAGACTACGTTTCCTTATCTCTCCATTCTTTGTAGTTATTGCTTGATTATGTATAGTAACTATGTTATGATGTTAATGGCATTACATGAATAGTTAGTAGTGTCATTCGGGGATGAATGTTCCTAAGGGAGGGATAACGTAACACCCCTTTAAATGGCTATGCAAAATAATGTTTAATGTGTCTAGAATGCCTATGAATACACCGGGTTAATCACGGATTGATGCGCGTAGAACCATACCTCTTAACACTTAAGAAATTCAATCCAACTAACTTGAAGAGTTAGTTGCGCTAGGAAAGGCTGGGTCCATCCATGTAGGGCTCCAGAATATGAAGATTTACTCGGATATGTCTTTACCGGACTTAAAAATTGGAAATCATTAATTTGGAGGGTCTTGGGGTAATATGGTCTTTTTATAGGATAAAATAGTGTCTAAATTACCCTAAATATTTAATTATTTTTTAATCAATAATGTGGATGGGCATTTTTTTGAGAGAGGGCCAAAAATTTGCTCTTAGAGTGAGGTCTTTCTCCACCCGTATTCGAACCTAGGGGGAAGCGATGATTGAAATTGTTTTTTTATATAAGTTGGTAAATTCATGTAATTTATTAATATTTCTTAATTATTGTATGATTTAAAATAAAATGGAAATCAGATTTTTTTGATATTTAACTAAAACCTATTTGACTATGTCCGAATCTAGACTCCTAAGCCTAAGATAACTCTCTCCTCTCACGTCTATCTCTCATTTCACGATCAAACCAACGCTCATTTATATTCTCTGTGCCAAGTAATGTACAAGAACAGAAGATGAATCAAAATTCTTCACACTTGAAGAACTCACAACAATTATTTTAAACAAAGAACAAATCAACAACGTTAGGCAAAGGAAGGAGATTTTTCGTTGAAAGTTTGGTGTTGAAACATTGATTTGGACGTGAGTGTAGGTTTGGGTAGAAACTTCAAAGTTTGAACATCATAAAAGGTACGAGTTCTATTCTCTTTTGGTCCTTTTCCCAAGAGTCCCCTTATAGTTCAGTATATTTTAATTTGAAAACTATGATTTTTCCCAATTGCCTATCCCTATCACTAGCTCTCGTTGATTCCTAGGTTGGGTATGTTTACTGGTAGATATTACGCATGTAATGTGTTTTCGTGATGAATATGCTCATGAATGCGTGTTTGGAATCTTATGAATGACAATCTCTGTTTTTCCGAATATATGACTTACGTTGCGTTTGGGTGTATTGTCGTGTCTATTTGTCACGGATTAGGACTTGAAATGACATGTTTGTTCTTTGTATTTTATGTAGAAATGTTTATGCAAATCGTGATGTTTATATGAAGTGTAATGTGGCTGAATTGACTAAGAAACTCTTGGCTAAAAGAATCCATGAAAATGCACCTAAAACGTTATCAATGAACCATGAAATTTCCCTAAGAACTAATGTGTAACTTGATAAAAAAAGTTACTGAAAAATTACGAAATTTCCAGCCATAAGTTAATGAATTTCGGTCAACTTTAAATGTTTTAAAATGTTATGAAATATGAAGAAAAATAAGTGAGGTCACTGATGGTCGCACCCGTGACCTCACCATCTTTAAAACCATGAAAATAAGTGAGTAAAAAGTATTATTGTGAGGGGGATTAGAACCGTGGTATTGGCTGGAACATGAAACCATTAAAATAAGAAATGAGAGGAGTGGGATTTGAACCCACAACCTCTCAGACAGACGTAAGGAAATTAAAAGTAAATCAATGAAGAGGCATGTGGGAATTGAACCCATAACCTATAGGATGATTTAGGGAATAAAGAGAAAAATAAACGGAAGCGTGGGGATTCGAAGCCACAACCTCAAGGTCAACTCTACAAAGTCAAGGAAAAAGAAATTATAATAAAAGGGGTTGTGGGGGTTCGATTCCACAAACCCTCGGCCAAGAAAAAGAAAATTTAAAGAAAAGAAATTAAAAGGAAATGAAGGCATTGGGGCTTGATCTTGGTACCCCAAGCCGTGTGGACCAAAATAAAATATTTTAAAATGTAAGTGTTGTCGAAGGGATTCAAAACCGAGTTTCGTTGACTAAATTCTGTATTGATACATAAGTCATACGTGAATTAAATTTTCAAGAATAATGCTTCTTTTATAGATAATAATCGAGATCTTGTCAAAAATACAAGATTCATAAGTCTTGTACCACATAATCTTAGGAAGATATGAATCACTTATACGAATTATGATTGAAGCGTCATGGATTGTATGTATAGAAACATAAGTCTAGCATATGTTAGAAGTAAGTGAACCCAAGATGTATGTAATAAAAATATTATATGAACAATGAAATGATCAAACAATAGACGGGTTAAGTAAGTGTGTGAAACACAATAAATTACCAAGTGCAATGGCATATGATGAAATCAACATTCACGTAAAAAGGTGTGAGTAATTATGAATAGCAAATTTTCTAATACTAATAATTGTAGTGACAACATGATATTAGGCTAATGTAAAAGATGAGCGCAATCTCAATTGTGCCTAAGTAATTGTTACCAAAACATACTTACCTATTAGAGTGTAACGATAATGAAGAGACCACTCTATATGAAAACTCAAATAAAAGTATTAGGATTAACACACTCAATATTAGTGATGATATGAGAAATCATCTATTGATCTATGATGTCCTCATACTAGAAGCAAACTTCCATGGCGTACGAGTTGAATGTAATGGAACTTTATAAAAAGCATCGATCCACTAGATATGAGCGGTGATGCCTTATTTTTTGAAGGGTGGGTGTTCACGTATGTTTCATGGGATGTGATTGTCCGTCATATGGGTCTCCTTATATCTCCTTGTCATTGAACCTATACTGCCAATATAGGTATCTCGGGAGTTTAAATTCCCATGTACGCTAGCATGTTTTAGGTCACTTTGGTAGGTGATTCCACTTCTTTTAGGTATGGGGAGACACAAGATTTCAATATGGTCTCATGATAAATGTCGATCAAAATTAAAATTTCCCAATGAATGAATGACGCCATCCTAAAATCATGCACATAAAGAAATGAATGATACCAAAGGTGTGAGGATCGGATAATTAAGAGCTGAGTTACACTCTTAAGTAATGACTCAAGGTCATTCTTGATGAATGCACAATTAATCCGAAGAAAGTCTTAAACTACATCTTCGGTATAGGTTGTGTCTACACTAGATTATGAATGTATGAAGTGAAGTACATATGAATGAATGAAGCAGACTCTGTGTTTTCTAAATAAGTCTCCCTAGTTGAGGTTCCATATGTTGAGCCTTAATTTTAAGGAGGTTCCATTATGTGATATATGCAATATTTTGTGTGCTATGTGTAAGACATTATGTCTTGTGCGAAATATGATATGTATGATGATGCATGTTACTCTCATGGCATGACTTTCCTAATACAAATTTGTCAAGTCGACTGACTTTCTTAATCAAAATTTGGTAAGCATACTAACTTGACTTTAACGAAATCATGTTTTTAGGAAAGAGTTATTCTTACTCATGCATGTCCTTGCTGTGTTCTTACATATACCCATACTTAGAACAAGTGTGTACTAATCCCATACAACTCTATATTTTTAGGTGAAGGCACATATGGATGCTAGAGCTTATTGGTTGACATTTCAGCTATCCGTACCTGGAGATTTCATCCGGACATGGTAGGCCCTCATGCGTTCGAGGATGTCTACCGTTATTATATAACTTTGATGTAGGTCTTATCTAGTGTAGCATGTTGCACTAGTGTTTCTTTCAACATTCTTTATAGACTTTGTATTGGTTTGTTTTTGGTAAGAATATATTTGATGCAATTATGAACTAGTTCTTTCATTTGATTATCTCTATATTAAGATGGTTTATCTGTGAACGCCTATCATGTTTGTTTTAAAATGTTCATCATGAAATAAAAAAAAAATTTAAATTTTCTTTTAAAATTAACCTAGATTAAGTAATAATTACGTATGTAGGATTGTCTGCTACCTCATAAAGGTCAATGACGTCGGTCTCATCTAGGGTCTAGATTCGTGTATGACAAATATCTTAAACGATAGGAGTGATAAGAATGTTTTTAGACTATAGCAATGCTACTAAGATATAAATTTTGGCACCATCCTCAAAACTACACTACCTATCAAACTTTGAAAAAAGTTCAATTCTTCATGGAATCGACTGTGGTACCTCAACAGCGTAATACAACATTGTTTGGGAAATGGAAAGAATACGGGTTAGTACATCCACTTGTACTAAGTATGAAAACATATGCTTATATACACTTTGAAATGATGCTTAAAGGGAATTTTTGTTCGAAGTCATGCTAAGTCAATTTTGAAAGCCTTATGCATAAATAAGAACACATACAAGTCAATTATCACTTAGTCATAAAGACAAGTCCTTATTTAACAACAGACCAATATAATGATATAGTCAAGTCAAAATGGATACTATAAACACAAGATCATATAAACATGAATAGTAGAATATCAAGATCATATAACCAAAGTAACTCCCATTTAATGTCATTAAAATAATAGATGTACAAGAGTTCATATATCATAACTGTCAATACCCTTACCAACAATCTCATCCCAAGCATACAAGTGGATTGCTCATGTGGAGTCCCATGAAACCACATAATCAAGTAAACAATGAAAGAGATCATATGCAATGTCATACTTCAAATAATATAGCATCCTTAGTAGACATGATCATATATAGCATTATAGACCAATATAATGTCCATAAGTAAAACTAACATCATATTAAATCATCAGCATAGAAAGTCAACGTTTGATTTTCATTTAAGTTTTAAAAGCATAACAAAAACCTCCTAGGACTTCCCTCAAGGGCAACTAGTGCAATGTATAGGTAGAGTCCCATACCCCTACCCACATCAAGAAGAACCCCTTAAGTCATCCTAGATAGAGTTCACATTATTAGTTTCATTTTATTTTTGGGAATAATTGTCTTAACTGACAATAGACCATGCGATCTAAAAAAATCCCTTGTATTTCAACCATACACCAATAGAAGGCGGTCTATTTTCTAGCTAGGACAAAAACATAAACATAGTATCCTAGGTGTATCAACTAGCTAGTTTTCCAATGAGGGCAACATAGTTCAAGAACTTGGAAACATATGTCGGACTCTCTTTATGTACAATTGCATTGTATCCACTATTTCACTAGTTCTTAAGCGATGGTACTTCCATAGGAATACTATATAGTAAATCCACCTAGAATGATATGTTCATGTTTTGGTTCTACCCTGACAAGTAGACCACCTTCTCTCGGTCTGGGGTTTGTTTACACCGGATTCCATGTTTAGCTGACATGGTCTAATCTTGGTTAAGTCGATTGCTTCCTCAAGTAAAATAAAAAAAAATGGGCATTGACTAGGATGACTTGAAGAGTCTACATAGTACAGGTACGGATGTGAGATTCTACCTATACATTGCACAGGTTGACACTAAGGGAATTCCTAGGAGATTATTCGAAAGTAATATGAATATGAAATGTATAATGCTTATTATATGTGACGTTTCTCTTACATAATGTGGGTTATGTTGATGAATATGCAATTTTCTATATTTTTGTATGTGATAATAACTACTTATGTTACAAGATGTATGAAGCAGAGCATTACTTATAGTCTCTATCTTGTTTACTTGATTATGTGGGGTTATGGGACTTCACATGATCATTGCACTTGTGCGCTTGAGATGGGATTATTGGTATGTATTTTGTATGTTATGTTATAAATGATCTAATGAACATGAAATGTTACTTTGACTTTATGATGATATGTCTTTGGTTAGATAATGCTTTCATCCTTATATTGTCTATGCTCTATTGCATGTGCATTAAAGCTTTAAAATGACTTAGCATGTTTTTTAAAGAAATGGTGCTTTTTCATGCGTGTCCTTAAATGTTTATGTGAATCTACTATACTTAGTACATGTTATGTACTTACACCTTAACTTATATAACAACAAAGGTAGGGTTCGACCACTAAAGAGTAAGAATGTTGATGGAAGAATCGTGGAAATCTTTCTCCAAGTGTTGGTAGGTCCACATGTTTTGGGATGCCGTCTTTTCATTATTCTAGCATATAAAGACTTCAGTAGATATAACAATACTCTTTATTCCTTTTTATGTTCTTTATATTCTATTGCATTGAGGCTTATATGGCATATTGGCATTTTATAGGCTATGTCCAACTCGTACTCTTTAGATGATATTTATGTGAGATATGTTTTAGAATATCGTATGTATGTTATCATGTGGTTAAAAGAGAAGTCTAAGTAAGCTTCTGTGTGATAGGTCTACGTATACCTTAATATGTGTTAAGCATGTAGTGTAAGTACACTTCATATAGAATGTAAAAGTTTTTAAATTTTCTACATCTTTATCTAATGTACACTTCATCGCGACTAGGGGCTGATCTTTTGTCCTGATTAATTTTGTATCATAGGAAGGTTCATTTCCTAAGGTTGATGTCTCACTAAAACAACATTTATATAGTGTCCTATTAATTGTTGTGTAGCACGCCACAATTATAAATGACGTCCTATCTTATATGAAATTCTCTTTTATTTGTAATAATATGTGTTGCCTCTAGAATTTTGACACTATGTGTGTTGTAGCATCTGATTCCTTTACCGTGGTAATAGGTTATCAACATAATAAGGAAAACTGCTAGAAGAGTAGGATTAGAGATTGTGATTATGCGAGCTACTCTAAAGGAAGTCGATTTCCTCTTAAAGTGCAAGTTTCTGCGAATGATCATGGTACAATCAATCGTACGTCCATGACGGATGGTGAGGTGAGGGAATCCCTATTTTCAATGACCCTATCAATCACAACTTAAACTGAAGCAATTATGGAACAAGCTAACAAGTAGGTTATTGCTCGAGATAACCAACATGATAGTACTATGGCTAGCAATCTGAGGGATATTACAAGGATAAATCCTCCAATTTTGCTTGTATAAAAACTTAATAAAGATCCCAAAGATTTCATTGATGAGGTCTATAATATCTTATTAGCTATGGGTATGAGTACTACTTATAAGGCTGAGCTTGCTGCATACCAACTCAAGGACGTGGCCCTGACATGTACAATCAGTGAAAAGATAGTAGGTCTTTAGGAGGGGTTCCGTGACTTGTGAGTTTTTCAAAAAGGCCTTTCTTGGTAGATTTTTCCCAATTGAGCAAAGGGAATCTAGATAGACGAGTTCATCAAACTTCGTCAAATAGAGATGAGTGTTAAGGAATACTCCTTAGAGTTCATTAACTATTCCAAGTATTCTTTCTCTTTTGTTTCCAATACTGGGGATGAAATAAGCCGTTATGTAACGGGCATGTCCGAAGATCTTTAAAAAGAATTTTATGCAGCTATGCTTTATGAAAATATGGATATTTATAGGTTTATGATTCATAAAAAACAAGTAGTGGAGAGTCATCTAAGGAAGCGAAATAGGAAGCTAAAAAGGTAAGGTCTTTTAAAAGTGGTTGCGATTCAAGTCAAGACTAAGTTCAAGAGGAGATTTTCAAACCAGTTTCTTTCAAATGTCTCCAAGACTAGTACTTATAGGGTGTCTAATATTAAACCCCAAAAGGGTAAAAATGTTGATCCACCAAGAGAAAAACAAACTTTTGGTAAGTTTAGTAAAAAATATGTGGGTGAATTCCCTGTTGAAACTAATAGTTTTCATGGTTATGGCAAAGGTGGACATATGGTGAAAGAATATCCTAATGTGAGGAGTCAACGAAAGGGGAGTAGCCAAGATCAATCAAGAGGTATGACCTATGAAGATCCAAAAAGGAACCATGTTATGCTCTCAAGGCTAGGGGTTTACGAGAGAGCTCTCCCGATGTTGTGACATGTATATTAGAAGTCTTCTCTGCTAATGTTTATGCTTTTCCTTATCCTGCTCCCACCCTTTCTTTTGTTACACCTTTGGTATCTACGAATTTTTATGTACTTTCCAATTTTTTGATGGAACCCTTTTAAGTTTATGCCCCAATTGGTGACTCTGTAATTTCATAGAGAGTCTATAGATTAACTCTTGTTGATTTGGTAGGACTTGACATGTTTTATTTTCATATCATATTGGGTATGGATTGGCTTCCTTCTTGTTTTGTTTCGGTAGATTGTAGAACGAGTGTAGTGAAGTTTAAATTCCCAAATGAACAAATTTTAGAGTGGAATGGGGGAAATATTAAGCAAACAGGTCAAATCATTTATTGCTTAAATGCTTGTAAGAAGATAGTCCAGGGTTGTATATACCATTTAGTGAGGGTTAATGATGTAGAATGTAAAAGTCGTTCAATTGAGTTCCGCCCATTTAGTGGGGGAGTTCCCAGAGGTTTTTCCTAATGACCTTCCACGAGTTCCTCCCAAATGGGAAATTGACTTTGGCATTGACTTTTTACCGGATACTAATTACCTTTCAATTCCTTCATATCAAATGTCTCCGGTCGAATTGAAAAAGTTGAAGCTCCAACTCAAAAATTTAATAGACAAGTGTTTCATTCAACATAGTATTTCTCCACGGGGTGCTCCGGTAATATTTGTGAAGAAGAAGGATGGGTCGCTCAGAATGTGCGTTGATTATCGAAAACTTAATAAGTTCATCATAAAGAACATGTATCCTCTCACTCTGATTGATAATTTATTTGATCAACTAAAATGTGCTAACAACTTTTGTAAGATTGACTTATGATCAGGATATCACTAACATTGGGTTAGAGGTGATGATGTTCTCAAAGAAACTTTCAAAACTAGTTATGCTCACTATGAATTCCTAGTGATGTATTTTGGGTTAACTAATGCCATGGCTGCGTTTATGGACCTAATGAATAGAGTTTGCCGATATTACCTCAAACCATTTATAATTGTGTTCATTGATGATATTTTGATATACTCCAATAATGAAAATAAACATCACATTCACTTGTGGTTGGCCTTGAAAATCCTCAAGGAACACAAATTTTATTACAAACTTGGCAAGTCTAAATTTTGGTTGAGGTCGGTTGCTTTTCTGCACCGTGTTTTCTCTTGTGAGGGTGTAGAGGTTGATACGAAGAAGACGGAGATAGTAAGAAATTGGCCTAGACTTTTGACATTCAGGAATACCCCCTAGACATAAATAGCGTCGTAATCCTCTTTGAGGACTAAGACTAACCTCTTAGCTTAAATCATTTCATTCATAGGTCAAATTTAGAGGAAAATTAAAACTTTTCATTACTTCTACTTGGAGGTTTACATAGACCTCTAAATACACATATCATATATATATTGAGAACACATATACCCTTTGTATAGGAAGATTATTTAGTCTTCCACTTTTATTGGACATAGACATTTAGAACATAACACAGTCTCAAAATAGTCGTCTCATCTCATAATTATCTAATACGAATATATAAAATTGGGCCTAGCCCATACATCAATACAATAAAACAACATATAGGTCATACATTTTTTAGTATCCAAACAAAAAGTTATGAACACAAGAGTCTTAATACTAAAAACAACATTATAGGCTTGATAGTGGTATTGACCTCGGAATGTGAGGACCGACACAACTTCGATGATCAAAAACTCCAAGGCTTCTTCAAAGTCGTCTTAAAAACCTTAAACACCAGAAACTAAAATGGGTGGGAAAAGGAACAAATGGGTTTAGTGCACCACTTGTACTAAGTATGAGACCTTATGCACACATATTATCAAATCATGCTACAAAGGGACCTTTCTTAAAAACATGGTTCTTTACCCTTTTGAAAACCATATGCACATTAAAGAAGACCTTCCAGTCAACAACACATATTCCTTAAGTCATATGTATGTACACCACAAGACCAACAATAAAAAGCATAGTCAAGTTAATGAATATATCAACATACTTGCATATATAATCAAGTCCACCCTAATCATCAAATTATAACGTAACAAGCATAAATAATAATACAATTTATCATAACCAAAGCAAGAACATTACCCATTAACCCCTACCAATTCAACTAGTACAATGACCAAGAAAAGACAAATAACAATGCTAAATAATGTGACTCAACAAGAACCATGAAGAACACCCCACTTAACATATCAAGGCATTTAAGAGTACAAATCATAAGACCATAACAATATAGACCATCACATGGTCATAACTAAAAAAATCAAAGTATATTATCAACAATGTGCAAGTTCATCATATACATATATAAACCATCATAAACATATTCATACATAACAACATACTCCAAAGACTTCCCTCAAGGCTAACTATTGCAATGTTGGTGTAGAGTACCATTACCCTACCTAGACTAAGCTAAACCCCTTAGGTTATCTTAGTAAGAGTTCATGTTTTTTATTGATTTTTCATCTTTTTGGGAACATCTTTCCCTAAATAACATATACAACATAAGCTTATGTGGAATACAGTGTCATGGAAACCTACATTCAAAAAAAAGGTGGACTACTGTATAAGGTAGTACCAAAAAATGAACATAGCAACTACGTGGATCCACTATCTAGTATTTCTATGGGAGAAACATATTTTAAGAACTAAGAGATATAGTTTGGACCCTCCTTATGCTACATGAAATATAGTCTCCAATCTCAAGAGTAGTTAGTGATCCTACTTCCCTATTTGGAAACAAACACTCCTCATTATAGTTCACTCGGTGCTAAGCTAGAGTCCCTTTTTGAAATGTTTTTAATATCTTTACTAATTATCATAACTTAGTGTAGGTAATAGGGTCTAACCCCTATAGAAAAATCATCATCATCACAGCTAAATAAGAACTGCATGAATATAATTCATTCATTACAATTCATATAAGTGAGGTTAGCACATTTACATATCACTTTATAAAAAGGCACATTGGTAAATCTTTCACTATCCTTATAATGTTTACATCATAGCCAAAACATCAAAAACTATAGTCAAGACATTTGAATTCAACATCATACCACCTATTATGACTTAATCATAATTAATCATAATTTGGAGTAAAGGATAGGGATCACAAGCCTTACCAAGTCTCCTTCATAATTAATCACAAGATTTACCAGCTCTCCTTCATTCAACCCAAATAGGGTATAAAAAATCATACAAATTCAATGACTAACATGATAACAAGGCTACAAGAATCATTACTTCATAATTGAATGCTAGTTCATAACTTAAGACAAGAGACATAGATAAAAGTCATAATCTAATTAAATTACTCAAGAAATATCAAGATAGGACTACAATTCACCCTAATTTATTCATTATTCATACAATACCATCATCTTGTAGTAATGCAACCAATAAACAAGTCAATTGAATCAACATTACACAATTCATATTAAACTCACAACCTAAGGTTAAGGGGTAAATGTCATCTTCTATAATCTAGACCAATTCATCAATATATATAATAATTATGTTAGAAAACATGTTAATCTATTCATAATATCCAAAATAAATCATAAACAGATCAATTCATCACATCAATTTTGAGATTGGATGAAACCCAATTGAAAACCTAACTATTGAAATCAATTTGATGGAACCCTTTGATTAAAGAGGTCTCAAAGGTGAAAGATTTTACGTATCTTACTAATTGGTGAAGATTCATGGTGAAACCTTACTGTTTGCAGCCCTTACACACTTTCCTTGCTTGGTGTTCAATGGATTTCTTCATTAGAGTGAGAATGATGAGAGAAGGAAGAGAGTTTTGGGTTGTGAGTTATCACTAGAGTGATAAAGAAGAGAGAAGGAAGAAAGTTTTGGGTTTGTGAGTTATCACTACAGTGAGAAAGAATAGAGAAGGAAGAGAGTTTTGTGTTTGTGAGTTATGAGAGTTGTAGATAATCTTAAAAAGGTTATGAACGTAAATAGATTGTTAACCAACTTAAATACAACTCCCCTTACCCTAATTAAATTCCTATATAAGCCAATTAATTCATTAACATATGGTGAAAATGTGCAGTGAAAAGCAGTCTCAACAGATGACAATACGATCAACGGATCATGGGTCAATCGTCAATCAGTCCCCCCTTTCTTGTTGCACATCCTTTGGTAAGTTGAGAGACTTGTCAGAATGACTCTTCCACTATTTTTGCTAAATGACAATCGACGGTGGTCATTGATGCCCCATCGATTGACACAAGCCAATTGATGGCACCCGTCTATGTACACTGTTTTGGGCAGTTCTTTGAGCCCAAAATGCAAGGGTCCTCTTCATGGTCCTTTGGTTAGTCCTTGAGGAGCCGTCTCTAGAATTTTTGAAAATTAATTTACTCTAATACATGTTACACACCCTTCCAGTTATTTTCATCTTTTTGACTCCTAAAATTTAGTCAAATAGGCTAAGCCACGCTAGCACCTTCTTAAACTAGTTTTCTGACGTCATGGACGTTCATGGATGTTTTGGTTTCTAGACTTCTTATATGAATTATATTCATGAAAATCTACCTTAAAAATGTGTCTAAACCTTTCACACTTATGTTAGACTCTAGAACACGTCTTGGATTTTTGAAGTCGCATAAGACCTTTGACTCCCACCTATATAAGAAGCTTTTTGGGCCTAGCCGGGTATGATTGAAGCATTGTTGAGGGATTTTCATCCATTTTCTCTCCTTTTACATTTTTTACCCAAAATGAGGTGAATTTTTAGTAGTCATAAGCTTGTGAAAAAGGATTATAAGAGCTAAAAGATAAGCTTACCTTCGCTCCAATGTTTACTTTACCTAAGGGTAATGGAGTCATTGTAGTGTATTGTGACGCTTCCCGAGTAATATTGGGATGTGTACTCATGATGCATGGAAATGTGATATCTTATGCCTCTAGGTAACTAAATTTTCATGAGTAGAATTATCCAACTCATGATATTCAGGTAGCGAATGTAGTTTTTTCCTTGAAAATATGGACACAACACTAGTATGGTGTGCATGTTAACGTTTTTACTAACCATTAATGTAACGACCCAAAGTACACCCTAGTAGTTAGAGTACTCTTATATCGCCACACGGCGTCGTTGACCTCTCACAGGTCTAACAAAAGCTTCTATACATCTTTTATTACATAATTGTGATAAAAATAGCGAAAAAACTCAAAAATTTTCATATCGCATTATATGCTAGAACATTAGTTTATATATATATATATATGTGTGTGTGTGTGTGTGTATGTGCGTGCGTGCGTGTGTGTTTGTGGGTGTGTGTATATACATATATATAAACCTTATAATATATAGTTAGACTCTAATTCTCTTTTTCATCTCAAGAAGAGAAAACTCAAAATAATAGAATAGGGACACGACCCTAAAAAACATAAAATAATAACTAAGCTATTATATAAATTGTATAGAACTTGATACAAAGAAATTCTTCAATCATATGGATCCCTCTTTTTGAACATAGCAGATATATCAAAGCTCTTTACTTAGGAGACACCCTCTAGCAATCACCACCTACATTTTGTGTAAAAAGATGAAGAAGAATGGTAATAGATCACGAGTGCACTAAGTATTGCAACCATGGAAAAACATGCATTTAAAGAGGAAATTTCATTTGAAATCATGCAACATATATTTTTAGTGAACCTCATGAATATAGGTACATATAAGCTCAATATAGTTCACATACATCATATTGACACGGATATTACTCATAATAGCATAGGAGGCCATTTATCATACATTGAGGCATATTAAATAAATACAATACATTAACTCTCTTTTATCTTACGTCATTCCTTAAGTAACCCTCAGGTGTAATTAGTACGATGGATCACCTTGAGGTAACCTTAAAATAGTCCTTCATAGTTATTCTTCATAAATACAACCACATATGTTTACAAGTCTTAGGAACATCATAAACACAAGTTTCACATAAGCACCACCATCTAAGACAATCCCTAAATACACTAGTGCAATGTATAAGTAATATCCCAGAATACAACTCATACAAAGTATTCCTAAGAAGTCATCTTAGATTAGTCATATCATACTTAAGGTCACATACTTAATATAATCATATAAGGACTCTTTACTTTACTTAAACCTTAATCTTAACTAATTTAATTCATATAATAAGTAACTACCCTCACAAACCCTTCACAATCTTACTTGTGCAACGTACACATGGAGTCCCATAACACCATATATACTAAGTAAACCCATTTAGAAGCCATAAGTGCAATTTACAGACATAAGTATGATTTATGTCTTAACATAACAAAATCACTTAATCATACATATATCCAATTCTTTTATACATATAAATAAGTCTTACTTTCATAAAATCACTAATCTTATCGTTTCTTGGACTTCAGTAGTGCAATACATGGGTAGGGTCCATTGTCCTACCTATACTATGTAATCTCCTCAAGGAGTTGTGATTAGATTCCATAATAATATCTTATTTAATTTGTTACATTGGTAGAAATATCCATAAATGACATAGATCATGTGAGCTACATGGAATCCGGTGTTTAACTCCCATATTGAAAAGAGAGGGTTAACAATTGCGTAAGGTGTAGCCAATCATACGTATTATAGGACCCCAAAAAAAAAGTTAGGTGTTATAGATCCTAATTTGTGACTAAAAGATTGTTAGAATGTTCATAAACTTATTTAATGTATTATGAGTGATTTGAAGTCATTTGGAAGTTTAATGTAAAGGGACGACCAAGACGTTCGACGATTAGTCACCTATGGGGTCTTACGTGTTTTTATGATTATGTGTGTGTCATGATCATATAAGGTCCTTATACGATTTAAAATTATGTTTATAGTCAGTGTATTGTGTTTCAAGAGTCTTGAGTAAAAACGTCTAAGACATTTGAAAGTTAGCCCTTGAGACGTTCAGGTGTGTATTGAGTGTGCCTTGCATGTGTGGATGTATTTTTACGTGTTCATTTTTTGTGAAACTTGCATGAAAGGTCTAAAACATGTTATGATATATATTAACATTCGAAATGCTCGAGTATGAATTATGGTGGGGCCAACAAGAAGGACGCAAAGGTTGTTGAGAAGTGCCTTGGCAGTGTCAATGGACTGAACCAAATGACACCCCGTTTGTTAACAAACGGCCGTTGGTGGTTAAGTAGTCGATGCTCACTTATACAGGATAAGGCTCAGCCAAAGAAAATCCCATGACCCAATATACTGAAGTTAAAGACAGCCTGTCGATGGACCTACGAGGCATCGATGTTGGCCATTGATGGTGGCCTGAACTGTTGCGTACCGACTAGTTTTATTTAAAGGGTGAATGGGATATTCATCCCACATCCTAAACTGACCCTAATAGATTTATTTTGTTCTTTTTTTTTCTTGTATTTAAGTCATCAAAAACGTGATAAACCCATTTCCAATCCCTTCTACACAAATTAGACATTCCCTCCAAAAATATTCTCTCCAGAGACTCCATTGAAGGTGAAGCTCAAGAACATCTTGTACATTGTATTACCATGTATTCTTCATCATGTTTTAGAGGATTTATTACAAATTTAATAATGGTGATCCTTCATCTCTAGTTACCCTTCAATGTAGATAGTAAATCTCTATGTTTTCAAAAGATTTCATGATAAAACATTCAATCTTTAAATCTAGCCATTGTTCTTTATCAATACATTTTAAAGAATTCATCATTATAAATTGATGATAATTTTTTGGTTTTAACGTAAAAAAAAATCCAATTGCATTGTTAACCCATGTTCCTTCCAAACTCAATTTACCCTTGACATGAGCATTGTGATTGTGGCTTGTTATTGGTGGATATGTGATTCTATTAAGTTAAATTTATTATGTCCGCTGTTATTTAAGTTTATTGCTGATGATTTGTTGGTGAATGATCCAATTGGATAAATGTATGAAAAATTGAACATGACTATCCTATGCCTTTATGTAATCAATGTAACATTGCCTTTATAAGGTATGTATGTGGAATTCGATTATGTTTTGATGATTGTAGCTACTGCCTTAGGTTAGTATCATGGTTGAATTGTGAGTATAAATTTCGTATGATCAAATTAAAGAAAAATTGGTACGAATTGATCTAAGTTCTTCTAGTCTATCGATTTATAATAATATGTATGTGAAATGATCTTGATTTTAGGTTAGATAAAGCATGATTCCTTTTGAGTAATGATGTATTTATCTACTGCCTAACATGTATCTTATTGTTAACATATTATTGATGATCAAGGATTCAGGGAAGTAGTAGCATGGCCTATTTTCTCTAGTTTTTATTGAATTGATACTTTAATGCCTATGTTGGTATCTTGATATTGTAGGGATTTATACATGATTTTGTTATGTTAAATTCATAATTAACTACTGTCCTTAATTGATACTATTGATGAAATAGTATTTATGATCCATGCAAGTGATATTGTTTAATGGTCTATATTTTTTTACCTTCTAGTATGTTAGTGATGTGTTTTACTAGTTTGTAGCATGGCCTTGTAGTAGCTTATGCATGACTTCATATATGATTATTGTTGTCACATCCGAGAATACCCCCTAGACTTAACCGTCATCACGTTCTATTTGAGGACGAAGAGTAGCCTCGTAGCTTACATAATTACATTTATAGGTCAAATTTAACAGAAAAAATTAGAACATTTCATTACATCTACTTGAATGTTTACATAGATCTCTACATGCACATAGTATATATATATAAAGAATACATAGAGCCTTCGTATAGGGATTTTACCTAGTCTTCTACTTTTATTACACATAAGTGTATAAAACATAACATAGTCTTAAAATAGTCATGTCATCTTATAATTGTCTAATAAGACTATATCAAATTGGGACTAGCCCAAACATTAATGAAAAAAGACCACATATAGATCATACAACGTATTATATCCAAATGAAGAACATAATAGTGTTGAACACTAAACAATATCATAGGCTTAATAGTGGCATCGCCCTCGGAATGTGAGAACCTACCGTACATTGATTATTAAGAAATCCATGTCTTATTCAATGTCGTCTCCAAAAGCACTTCAACGAACAGAACATAAAATGTTGGTGAAAAGGAAAAAATAGGGTTAGTACAACACTTGTACTAAGTATGAAACCATATCCACATATACTTTCAAATAATGCTAAGAAAAGGGAAATTTCAATAAGCATGAAATTTACTTTGAAAACCCTTATGTACATTAAACAAAACTATATCAATTGACGTAGGAATAGTCATTAAGTCATAGGCATGTACATAATAAGACCAATAACATCGAAACTAGTCAAGTCAACATGCATATCACGTAATTGAATACATAGTCAAGTAACTATATTATCAAGTCATAAATGACCTCAAGCATGAATAAGAGTACATTCATCATAACCAAAGAAGGACAATTACCCATGAACTCTTATCAAGTAAAAAAGTGCAATGACCAAGCAAAACCCCATTAGCTTACTCAATCAAGTAACCCAACAAGAATCATGACCAACCGCCTACTTCACATGGCATAGCGTTTAAGAGTACAAATCATCTTACATTAACAATGTAGACCAACATATTCATAAGTGAAACTAATCACCATATAGTATCAACAATGTGCAAGGTCGTCATTTACATCTCTTGTACCATTATAAGCATATTCATACGTATGAAAATCCTTCTAAGACACCCTTCAAGGCTAGCTAGTGCAATGTTTAGGTAGAGTCCCATACCCCTACCTAGACTATCTAATCCCATTAGGTTATCCTAGTAAGAGTTCATTCCTTTAATTCTTTTTACCTTTTGAGAACATCTTTCCTTAACCAACATATACCATATGAGCTAATGTGGAATTCGGTGTCATGGAAGCCTATACCGAAAGAAGACGGACTACTAACCAAGGTAGTACCAGAATATGACATAGAAACTACGTGGATCCACTATCTAGTATTCCTATGGGGGCTACATAGTTAAAAAAACTAGTTGATATAGGTGGAAATCTCTTTATTCTATATGATTATTGTCTTTAATTATAACAGTACATTAGTGATCCTTCCTTCCCTATGTGGAAAGGGACACTCCTCACTCTAGTTCACTCGCTGCTAAGCTAGAGTCCCTTTTTGAAATGTCTTCAATTACTTTCTTAATTATCATAGCTTATTGTAGCTCATAGTGTCTAGCCCTTGTATAATCATCATCGGCATCTTCATCATTATCATAGCTCAACAAGAATTGCTTGAGTATAATCCGTTTGTTAGATTCTTATAGGTGAATAGCATATATACAATTTCATATCATGATAAGGCACATAGGTAAATCATTCATCATCCATATAATATTAACATCTTACCTAACAGCTCACAAAACATAGTCAAGACATTTCAATTTAACATCATACCATCCTATCAATATTGTACAAGTAATACTCTAATATGATGACTTAATCATAGTTAACTACCATTTGAAGTAAAGGATAGGGCTCACAAGACTTACCAAGTATCCTTTATAATCCATCGTAAACGTCTTACCATAAACCCTTAATTCAAACCAATTAAGGTATAACATCATCATTATTCAACGACCAACATTATAACAAGGCTAAAAGTATCACGATATCATAATTCATTACTAGTTAATATCTTAAGTAAAGATACTTAGGTAAAACTCACAATATACTTCATAGCCTAAATCAATTCTTAATAACTAGACCAAAAAGAATATAAATCACCCTTACTCATAAATTATTAGTATAAGAGCATCATCTAGTAGTAATTCAACAAAGAACCATGTGAAATGCACCAATACAATATAATTCATAGGAAGATCATCACCTAGGTTTAAGGGTAGAGGTCACTTTCTACAAACTAGACCAAACCATCAAAATATAATATAATTAAGTTATAATAACTATAAAATAATTATATTCAAAATAAATCATAAACAAATGAATTCATAACACCATTTTCGAGATTGGATAAAACCCACTTGAAAACTCAACTTTGGAAATGAATTTTAAGGAACCCTTTCAGGAAAGATGTCACAAATGTGAAAGAGATACCATACATTTCTAATTGATGAATATTTAAAGTAAATATTTGATCTTTGCATCCATTAAACCCTCTCTTAGATTGGTCTTCAGAGGAGTTCTTCACTAGAGAGAGAAAGAAGAAAGAAGGAAGAATGTTTTGTTTTGTCAGTAATGAAATATTAGATTAGTTTTGTGGGGTTGGGATCTCTATACGTGGTTTTAATACAATTAATTAGGATTCCCTTAACCCCAAACTAACGACATATCCCCTTAATTAATTAATTGGAACAAACTTAAAACGTGTAGAAATTAGGCCCTAAGAGACGAGAGCTCAACAAACGGCCCATTAGTGATTTGACTACCCCTGTCTCTTTCTTTGCTGCACATTCGTAGGTGAGTTCAGATATTGCTCCAAATAAACCATCGCCTAAATTTTATAAGTATTGGTCAACATATGGCATCTAGGAATCTTTGATCCACAAATACCCCGCCGATTCTCTTCGTTGGTGTACACTGCACAGACAGTCCTTAACCAAAAAATGCAAGGGTCCTCCTCAAGGTACCTTCATTTGTCGTTGGGGTTTTGTACCCATACTCTTCAACCATAAATAAACTTAGTAATATGTTAGACACCCTTACATAAATTTTCATCATTTTTCGACTTCTAAAATCTAGTCAAATACACTAATATACGCAAGCACCTCATTGAACTAGTTTCCGGACATCATGGACGTTATTGAATGTTTTGATTTCTACACTTTCCAAATAACTTATATTATTCAAATTGTACCTTACAATAATGTCAACACCTGAAGACATTTGTGTTAGGCTCTAGAACACGTTTTGGATTTTCGAAGTTTTACAATTGTACTTTAGCTACTGCCTTATACCTGAATTGTTTATACTTAAATTTATGATTAAAGAGTAGTCATGGTTTAATTATGATTTAAGGCTAAATTATTTGTATGAATTTCTCTACTATTTTACTTCTATAATTCTCTATACTATTGTTGATGAAGCCTTGTATAACATTCTGTGGTATGGTCCACTTATGGTGGCGGTGATTAATTTATTTTTATTACATTTGTGTTTACCATGGACATGAAAAATTTTTTATGAATATATGAATATGTGGCAATGATTATCACCTTATGTGTAGATTTTGCTACTTTTCTACTTAGTTGTAAATCTCTGTTATGTTACAATATTTATGACCTTGAGAATGATTATGTTAGGGTTATGAGTAGGTGCTGCCATTAATAAATATTAGGAATGATACTCCCTACGTATGTACCCCTAATGTGTAACTTGTGCCTAGTCTTGTATTCTTGTTGAAAATCTAGGTTATGTTACTATAGTTATGAACATGAGAATGATTATGTTAGTGTTATGTTAAGGTGCTTCCATGAACTATATGTTAAGGAATGATGTTCCGTACCTATGTTCCCCTATTTGAATTCATGAATCACAAAAATTAGGAGTCTTAAGTGTAATATGAATTTGGCTTGTCTCCTATGCAATTATTTGTTGTGTTGTCTATTCTTGGTTGTGGATTGTGATCCTTAGAGGGTGGATGCCCCAATGTTTTATAGATAGCCATTATGTGATCATATTGACCAATGTGCACACACCCTCACTCTACATGCATGCTTAAAAGTACTATAGTCTAATAGTGTCTAACGAATAGTTGTTATATTCACTAGTGTCTACTACTATACATGTTAAGCATATGTCTAGGAAAGTATTATATGTGTTTTCTTAACTAGGATTAATTAATAAGCGTAATAGTATGGGCAAGGGTATGGGACCTTGTTTATGCATTACACATGTGTACGTTGATAGGATAGTTCCTAGGTTTGGTATCTAATATATATGGATATGAATACATGAGTATGTTATGAACATGTCTTATTTGCTTTTATGTGAAGTATGTAGTATGATTATATCTAGTGTCTAAAGGTGTTTGTATGAGAGCATGTCTCATATACACTTATGTATGAATTTAGTAAGGTGATGTACCGCTGTGTCACGGTACTTTACATTTTTTTACTTAAGTTGAGTGTGTGTCTTGGAACTTTTTATAGTAATTTTAATGTGTTTTATCTGTCTTTTTCTGGAATGTTGTCCAAAACAAAAATGCAGAAGGTTGTAAAGAAATCAATACATAAGTGATCCACAAAGTCTTCGATGGACCGTATGTGGTAATTGTCGGTTGAAGGTTCGTGCTTCTTGAAGAAAACCATGGAAATCTAACAAACTGTGGGACTACAGAATGATTTATGGACCATCCTGGAAAATCATTGATTAGATCAGAGATATGTCCCAGTACTCCGTGTTGAAGTAAAGCAAAGTATGAAGCAACGAGATGCATCGACAGCCCATAAGTGAATTAACGGACAATGTTGTTGGTCTATCGATTAGATTAGAGAAGATGCAAAAGTGACGATTAAATAAGAAGATAAGTGTTGACCCACATAGGCAGTCGAAGGTCCGTCATTTCATTGATGGACCGTCTGTGAAGTCGTTGATTGAAGCCGCGTTTTCTGGATAAACTTACCTTAATTGCTTTCCTTTTATTTTAGGAGAATGTCTTTATCAATAGGAAATAAAATCTCGTTTTTGGGGTATGATCTATTATTTTTTTCATACTTTTGTTCTTGGGATTTGAATTTTTCTAAGTGGGAAATTAATTAAAGTTTTCTGAATATATTCTCAAGTGAAATTTGTTGTTTCAAGTAAAATTTGTTATTTTGTTCAAAATTATCAATGTAAGTTCATGATTTATTGTTCAACAAATATGAATTGTGTTCTTTTAAGCATGGGTAACTAAATCCACAACTACGGTTGTGGGAACTATTGCTGATTAACAAAATAAATTTACATAATTAAAATTTCTCGTCTAGGTTATTGCATATACCAATAATGCTTTCGTCTAGATGTTTTTTTAACGAGTGCACACGTTAGAACTTTCCATATTACCATTCTTTGGCCAAGGTTATATTTAATAGAATAAGAATTATCGACATAGATTTAGTGGATACTATCTAATAGGCTAGTGATTATTAATATGAGATAAAAGGTAAGGGTTAGTAATTTAAACACACGTAGCAGGACCAAAGTACAAGGTGAAATTCTCTAAATGACGGACCAAGAATTTAAAGATACATAACTCATCACTTTGCATGCAAAATCATAAGAACAATTTGTTATAAGCTTGCTTGATTCCATTATGTACCTATGGAGAACACTTACACCCTAGTTTCTCTCATAACTCTATAAACATGAACAATTTACTCTTGCTCCTTGTTAGAAATCATAATATTACAACATTTTTATTTCACAAACCCCCTCCACCCTTTATTTATTAGTTTTCCGAAAAGGGCTTGACTAAATAAAGGTAATCGTACATTAACGTTAACTCTAGATCTTTTTTTCATGGGATCGACCCATCCCTAATAGTTGGGTTCTTTACTTGACACCACTGCTTATACTTCTTTAAGGAAGTATAATTTGAGCGTATCAAATTTTGGCGCCTCTGTCGGGGAAAGTGGATTTTACATTAAGAAATTATTGAATTTTAGTTAATAATTTCCTAATTTTAGTTAATTTCTTTTTTTTATGACTTTCAGGTCGAGCTCTAGTGTATGCCATGCACACAGAGTCGAGGAGAACCAATACTTTCATTTTATCAAGAACTGAGTCGTTCACTCCACACAATGAAAGTTCCACACAGTCCTGCTAATCTTGGTGACGGTATCAACCGTCAAATTCCTCCGCAAGTTGATGCTCAAAACCAAGTGATTGTGGAGAACTCTAGTGATGGTGTTGTGAGGAGGCAACCTCCCACCCCACACCCTTAAAAGTATTATAGGAGCAATGTTAAAAACACCATTTTGGATGGGCCTCTTGTCGTACCTCCTCTAGCACAAGGTCCTACATTCATGGTAACTAGTAGCTAAATGCAGATGCTCACCGCTAAAGGTTTGTTTTTCAGGATACCATCTAAGAATCCACAATCTCACATCACCAAACTGAGGCCGATGTGTAAGAGTTGTGTCGGGAGGCCAGACTTTGAAATGGATGTCATTGGATTAAGGGTGTTCCCTTTCTCAATGATGGGAGATACGGCAATGTTGTTTACTTAGTGGCCCTACAATTTGATCTATACTTAGGAGTCGCTTAGGGATGTGTTCCTAGCACGTTATTACCCGTTGCCTAAAAATCTAAACCACAAAGAAAGGGTGAAAAACTTTATGGCATTGCCTAGGGAGTTGGTAAGTAGCACATGGGATAGGTTCACCTCAGTTTTGTGAAGTGTCCCAAACAACCGCTTTGATAATGAGTCGTTGAAAGAGTACTTCTATTTTGGGAAAGATGATAATAATATGGTAGTACTTGATTCTATTGCGGGTGGTTCTTATGACGAGTGCACATATGCAGAGATCGTGGAAAATTTGGAGAAATTTGCCCAAAGAATAAGGCAGCTTGGAGAACTAGGAAGCCGTACATTTGGAGTAACACCTTTGCAGTCCAAGCTATACACACCCCGGCTGTAGATGAGATTCGTGAAGAGAAGGGTCAAATGATGACTGAGCTTGGGTTGGTATTTACACATGTCACTAGGTGTATGGAAAGTGAATGCGGTTATTAATTTGAAAAAAGGACCTCCACCAACAGATGTCTTCTTCTATGAAGAGGATTTTAATGTAGTGAATAAGAAGACGAGGGGTTTTTGACCGAACGCCCAAGGCTCCAATCAGGAAATTGGCGCTAGGGTCAAGGTAATGAGGTTGGAACTATGGTAATTACAACCGAGAGGGTCATTATGTATCAGATGAAAATTACAACCGCAAAAACTGGGGTAACTATAGTAACAAAAATGATAGAGTGGACCCTATGTTCCAACTCTAAATCTGGAAGTTGTTTCTAGGGATGGTGAAGGTAGTATGGCTCGAGTTAAGGACATGTTGAAAAAATATGAGGAGGTTTGATGGTAGTGATGAGCATGCCAAGGAGTTGAGGGGTGATTTGGATAATATTTGGCAAAAGGATAATGCACACGTTATCTCATTCAAGCATCTTGAGTTGCAAATGGCCCAATTTTCTTCTACTTTGAACCCATGTCAACCAGTTACTCATCCTAGCAATACTATCAAAAATCCTAAAAATAAGGGACATTGCATGGCTGTCACTACTCAAGGGGCTAAGAAAACCACTAATCCACCTATGTCGTCTGGCATAGAAGATGAGGTTAGAAGAGATGAAGAGATATTTGATGTTTGTGGTGAGTTGGTAGAAAAGTCCGTGAAAGATGCAAAGATACCCCATAAGGTTACCCCCCGTTCCTAAACAACCACCACTATTCCCGCAAATATTGGTGAAGAAGACCGAGGATAGTAAAAAATGGAGTTTTATGAATATGTTGAAACACCTTTCCATCAATGTTTCCTTTGATAGAACTCTTGAACAAATTCTCAGTTATGCAAAGTTTATGACAGACGTTGTTACTAAGAAGTGATTTGTATGTTTTGAGGATAATGAATGGATGCAACATTGTAGTGCTATTTCTACAAGGTCTCCACTGCAAAAGAAAAAAGATCTATGTTCTTTCACTATTCCATGTACCATCGGGTTGTTACACTTTGATAAAGGACTATGTGATCTGGGTGCAAGCATAAATCTCATGCCTCTGTCTATTTACAAGAAGTTAGGTTTGGGTGACCCAAAGCCTACTATGATGGGGTTACTGATTGTAGATTGAAAGGTAAAGAGGCCTATTAGGATGCTCCATGATGTGTTAGTGAAGGGGGACTCATTTATATTTCCGGTCGATTTTGTGATTCTTGACTCTGAGGTGGATTGTGAGGTTCCTATTATTTTGGGAGGCCATTCCTTGACAGTGAAAAAGTGTAGATAAAGTTTAGGTTGAACAATGAAGAAGCAACTTTCATTTGTTTGTCCATTAAGCAGAGTAGTGATCACCAAAATGTATCTGCTATATGTTACAGGGTTGAGAGTATGTTAGAGGTTAAATTCAAAGAGCTCCTTGGTGTTGACGAAATAAGGGCAGTGATCATGAATTTTGAGAGTGATGGTATTGAGGATTATGGGTCATTGGTTGCGGCAGTTGATCAAGATGACGTGAGGTTCAAACCAAAGATATTGGAGTTAGATATGACGAATCTCGTTTCCCCACCAGCGAAATCATCTATTGAGGAGGTCCAAAAATTAGAAGTTAAGGCTCTACAACCTAAGTTGAGGTACGTATTCTAGGGAAAAGATGATGCTTTGTTTGTAATTATTGTATCAAATTTGAATGTGAAGAATGTATACTGTCTATTTTAATTTTTAAAAAAGGTTCAAACAAGCCATTGGTTAGACTATTGCAGACATGATTAGGATTTCACAGGGTATTTGTCTACCAAAAATCAAACTCATGCCCGATCATAAGCCAAGTATTGAACATGAAAGATGGTTAAACACATATACAAGAGGTAGTGAAGAAGGATATTATTAAGTGGTTGGATGTCGGAGTCATATATCCCATAGAAGATAGTAGTTTGGTATGCTCTATTAAGTGTGTGCCCAAAAAAGGGGGTATGACAGAGGTCCCTAATGAGAAGAATGAGCATGTTCCAATGAGGCCGGTGACCAGATGGAGAATTTTTATGGATTACCGAAGGTTTAATGCTTGGAGTGAGAAGGACAATTTTCCTATGACCTTCATGGATCATATGTTAGATAACCTTCTAGAAAAAGAGTGGCATTGTTTTCTTGATGGTTATTTGGGTTACAATTAAATATCTATTGCATCGGAAGTTCAAGAGAAAACCCCTTTTACTTTCCCATAAGGAACTTTTGGGTTCAAGAGGATGGCTTTTAGGTTGTTTAATTCAGCGACTACTTTCCCGAGATATATGGTGTCGATATTCTCCGATCTGGTGCAAGACACTATTGAGGTGTTTAGAGATGATTTTTTAGTTGTTGGTGACTCTTTTGATCATTTTTTGAGTCACTTGGTCGAGGTTCTAAAAAGGTGTGAAGATTGCAACCCCGTGCTAAATTGGGAGAAATGTCACTTCATGGTTAAAGAGTGTATTGTATTGGGTCATCCCATATCATAGAAGGGTATAGAGGTTGATCGAGCCAATGTTGAGGTGATAGAGAGACATCCTCCACCCATCTTTGTAAAAGGTGTGAGGAAAAATACGGGGTTCACCACAATGTAGAAACTCCATACCATCAACAAACTATTGGGCAAGTTGAGGTGTCAACCAGAGAAATCAAGCAAGACCTGTCAAAAACAGTGAAGGCTAATAGAACGGATTGGTCGAGGAGGCTTGATGATGCTCTGTGGGCTTATTGTACAGCATAAAAAACTCCCATAGTTATATCTCCATATACACTTGTATATGGGAAAGCTTGTCACTTGCCGGTTAAGTTAGAGGACTAGGCTATGTGGGTAATGAAGAAAAAGAAGATGCATTGGGATTAAGCAGTGGATCAGAGGCTTAATGGTTTGAAAGAGGTTGATGTGTTTTGAATAAAAGCATATGACAGTTCATCCCTCTAGAAAGAAAAGATGAAGAAGTACCATGACCAAAAGATTGAGAAGCCCAAATTTGTAGTTGGGGAATCAGTGACTCTTTTTAACTCTAGAATGTACTTGCTTCAGGAAAAACTCAAGTACAAATGGATTGGTCCATTCATTATCACTAGAGTGTTGCCACATGAGGCAGTTGAGTTTGAAAAAAAGGAGGGTGCAAGGTTCACGGTCAACGGGCAGAGAATCAAGATCTACCTTGGGCATGCTGAGAGTGCCCATGAAATGGTTGAGGCATATTACATAGATGAAGTCTAAGTAATCAAGGGTTTTGCGTTGTGCGGGGATGTTAAATCAAGATCTTCTTGGGAGGCAACCCAATGTGTATCCTCTAGCTAACAATATATTTTTATTTTCTTTGTAGGAATAATTTTTTTTTTTTTGGATTTACTCAATTTAATGTGCAATTTTCTTCTATAATTTTTACTTTTTTTTGGCTAGAGAGTAGTTTAGGCCGCGTATCTAAAAATTTTACAAAAAATATAAAAATAATTTCTTAAAGGGTTCTAAATATGAAGTGACCAAAAACAAGAATTTTGCAGAAATTGCTGTGGTGCACTGATCTACGGATCAACCGACGGGCAATTATTTACTCTATAGACCGTCGTGGTCTCGTAGGTCCAAGGTATGATTTTGAATTTCCTTCTAAGTTAGGGCACAATATACAGATTAGTCGAAAGACAATCAACAGTGTTACAGTCCAACGACATGAATGTTTAGTTCATAAAACCCGTGACTCGACCCGACCTCACGGCTATATTACAAAATACCTTTTCAGTTATCGTCCCGCACCTTTTGTAATCTACCCCAACCGTTTCCCTCCCCATATTTACTTATTCCCTCATCTACTCCCATATTCAATTACTCTAAGTTATTTTATGATTTCTTATTACCTCCACTACCCAAATTTCCAAGCACCCTACTCCCCCAATTCCCCATCATGTTCAACATATTTCCGGTTGGCGTTTTACGACGGGCACGTCAGTTTTTGTGGAAAATTTCACACACGCATTCACCCCACTACATAGTACATGTATATCATTCTCTATCCTCAATGAATTTTTGTTCATTTGCTTGAGAAGGCGAATAGATTGTGTTTGGGTGTTGACTCTTTGGACAACCTTACCTCTGTAATTTATCAAAATTAAGTTCTATATTCCTTAGAATGATAAAAAGTGCATGAGATGGGGGTGCAAAATTTATCAATAAACTTTTCATGTTGTTTGTTTTATTGTTTATCTAACTTAGGGCTTGATAGTCTATTAGAATCTAGGATCGAATTTTGCAAAATCAAAGCCCTACTAATGATTAAGTTGATTGCTGATGGTTATTGAATGTTGTGTGTCTTGGTATATGCTTGAAAGTTTTCATTTGAGGGGTGCAAAGAATGTCACAAAAGCATCTCTCTAACCACTATACGAGACCCCATCAATGGACCGTCGGTCGATCGGCGGACCGTCAACGTCTTCCTTCAATAATTGAACCATATATACGCTTAAATCTGGGATGACAGAAGTGGACTTCAGTCCGTTGATTTATCGATGGGTCATTCTTCATGTCCATTGTTCCTTAATGAAACCTTGATCGTTTAAGCATTCTAAAATTTTCTAATATCCGCCGAAGGAAGTGGACTACGGTCCGTCAATTGATTGATGGGCCATTCTACATGTCAATCATTTCTAACTGAGTGTTCTAAAGAATGGTGGCTTCAGAAATTTTCTAAGCGTCCATCGAGGGATACAATCAATGGACCGTCGTTTCATCGACGGATAATAATTTCTGCCCATCTTCTGAGTCTACAGTTTTTCACTAACATAATTCTTGTGTTTCTAGATTTCCTTTTGCTTCTTTTTTGTATGTATGTTAATTTCAATGAAACTAGCAACTCTATATTCACGTACTAGTGCCCTTGAAACCAGATATTGTCTATTCTAGGGGACAGTCCAAGTTCATGGCACCATCTTGATGGTTGATTGGTTTGTCAATGATGAGCGTGATCCTGATTATGTGCCCTCAGGCACCCAAATCCTGCCAGAACCTGCTATAGTCACTCGAGGAACCACAAAGAAGGTGGCGCCTAATGTGGTCACTACTTCCTAGTTTGATGTGGGGCGCATATTTACCAGCACACCGTGATGGTCTTTCTCAGATTCTGAGGGAGCATCTATCTTCGAGGAGGCATCCAGTTCTAAGTCGGCCTTCTCTACAGGGTCGAGTGAGTCATGTGTCTCTTGATCACTATCACAGAGAGCCCCTCTAAAGGATGTGCATTCCCACGATGCCACGTTCGATTAGGCCCAAAGTTCGGAGTCTACTCCAGCATCTCATCATGAGGTTCCCGCACCAGTTGTTGATGAGCCCAACGGGTGGTGCGTAGATGGTCACTACACGGTTTACAGGGATTAAATGATGCTAAATTAAAAGGTGGTGATTTCTTGACTGTTGACAGTTGAGCGAGGGGTTCTTACAAAGAGCCTACACACACTCCATGTGGTATAGGATTTGTTTACCCATCAGAGACTTCAGTGGATGGCTAGGAGTGTTGGGCCTTACAATGAGGAGATGTGTGAGAATCATACGTCACTTATGTTGTGGCACTATGAGGTATTTTGGACAGGCAGTCTAACCCCACCAAAAAGGCATCGCTTACAAGTGTCCACGTTCTAGGTTGCCGGGTGGACATATTTTGTCTTGCCATCCGCAGTTTACCTATATGGTATAGAAGCTTATGCCGCAAAGGTACGCCTAACCCCTGAGTTTGAAACCGTTGGGACATGGTAAAGGGTGGTCATTTTAGAAGAATAAATATTTGAGAGGGTCCACGAAGTGATGGATTGCACAACGGCTCTCTATTGACGGTGAGGGAGCATATTTTGTTTTGGACAACAGAGGCCTTATAAGAAAGTCCAAACTCACATTTGCGTCCATTTTTTCCTCACATTTATTCCCTTACCGCATATGCTTCACGGATGCAGATAATAATCTCCCTTGGGATAGGTTAGTATTTGTAGCTACTTTTATAGACGGGTTGGAGGTTGATTTTGCTAGGTTGTTGATCTCTGTCATACATGAGAGGGATTTTAAGGCCTCTACCACTTACACATTTCCATGTATGATCTTCCAGCTGTGCAGGGATGTAGAAGTGCATATTTTGCACTGAGATTTCCGTTGTGCTCCTTCCAGGACAGTTGATATTGGTCTTATTTGGGATGAAGCAAATGTGGCGACACCATGACTTGGGCCCAGAGTAGATGTGCGACCGCTATGTTAGAACTTAGAGGATACAATAGATCAAGCCGAAGGGGATGATAATGCTACATCAGAGCCTACTGGTTATGTCCCCGCCGAGTTCGCTCCTAGCACAAGTTTGGCACTTTGTTCCTCCCGGTCTACCTCACCTCTAGAAGCACTGGTCCCAATTGTTAGGATCCAAAAGTTCGAGTATTATATGTACACTTTTCTGCACTAAATCAAGCCATAGATGTAGAAGTCCGTTGCAAAGGCTGAGGATAGAATTGATAAGAAGGTAGCTTAGAGTACTGAGAGGAGGATTCAGGCGGTCCACCTGAGCCTTGATGCTCTTTATTTGAGAGTACTAGAATTTCCAGCCCCCACAATTGATTTGAGGATTCTTCAAGAAGCTGTGGAGAGTCTGCGGGCTAATGTTTATGCTATCCTTGATGTGAGGGTACTCGAGCCTGAGACCTCACCTGTGGAGGTTGTATAGGATACAGTACTTGTTGCACTGCTCACTACAATTACTACACCTTCGCCCCAACCATGTGAGCGTTCCAAAGTGAGGATGCTCAGGCTAGGAAGAAAGAGCGTACTTGGATGAATGCTTCGAGGAGAGATTTGGTTGTTGATAAAATGGCTCGACAAATGAGAGCTCGTGAGTTAACTATTGCTGTGTATTGCTCCAGATTGGAGTATATTGATTGGATAACCACTTAGAGTGCTTATATTGCTATAATCACGTTTGATGGTAGCCCTACTACTAAGCGAAAGGGTTCCGGGAAGCCAAACACATTGTCTTGTTGAGCTTCGATTTTATGTACATCAAGTTTTCTTCACCTACAACCTTTGATTTGTTTTCTTATGCATTGGGGGTAAGGTAAATCGATAGTGATGCTAGGGTGAAGTCCGAGTAGCACAATTTAAGATCCTCTCTTGGCGGTTTCTTGCCAGTGTTCTTTTGCACAAAGAATCTGGTTATTTTACCTTTGAACCGCCATGTGTAGTATCTTGTTGAAATCTTGAATGTTAAATCTGAAGCATGATGCCTAAATATGGTTGATATCCCATTTGAAAGAGAACGCTCGCATGATTAGGATTAATAAATGTTGAATTTGTGGTCTCTAAGAAGGACATAGAGATGAAACATTGCATGACCCTTAATCTAATACTCGAACTAGGCGTCTGATAATCTTATAGGGTAATGAGGTGTTAAGAGAGTGTCAGGAAATTTGATTGTTCCATTGTTGGTACCTAGATAGAACTTGCCCAGTTAGTCCTGCAAAAAGAAATCTGTGTTTGACATTTAGAAAAGGATGAAAGGCCCTTGTTTAAATTAGTAACTCTTTAGCCCAAATGAAATTGATCCTTTTTTGATACAAATATTTTTATCTTACAATGGACCTTTCTTTTCTACCCCAACTAATCTTCCCGGGGTATAATGTATTGGCCATGGTCCTTCCTTGGACATGTGCACCTCAACTTAGGCCAAAAGCATGAGTTGAGGTGGCCAGTGCAGAATTTGACCTCGTCTTGGCTTTGACCGGATCTTGGGTATTTTGTACATCGAGTCATGGAAAAGCAATACGTTGAGGGTGGCTATAATGAGTAATGTCCCGAAAAGTAGGGATGAAAGGATTATTGTTAAAAAAATAGAAAGAGTGAATAAGAAATTTGAATCAGTCAAAGCAACTATAAAAAAGAGAGAGAATATTACAGAAGTAATTAAGAAAAACAAGTAGGGTATAATTTACAATGAAAGAGGTAAGACGCTAAGCCATAATATCAAGGAGGGCCACAAGTCAATAAACGTACCAATGTGTATCAACACTGACCCAGAGCCCACGTTACAAGCCAAAAAAGTCCTATTGTGATACTAAGAGTCTAATATGGTGACCTTCAGCACTGAAAAAAAGGGCAAGCCTATGGCACCAAGAATCAACTAGGTGTGAAGTTATTCTGACCGTGGGTGTTGAATAAATATCCTTATACTATAATTTTAAATAACTATGTAAAAAAGGAGGATAACTTTTGAATTTGAAGTGAGGCCACTAGTTGCAATATTGGAAAGTTGGTACCTTGGTGAGATATAAAAGAGTAGAGGTGTCTGTGCGTAAAAGTATTTTCCACATGAATAAGCTTAGTGAGACTAAGAGTAAAAGCATGCACTAAACCAGTACAAAAATTAGGGATTGATAGCTATATCATCGCGAATGCTTAAAAGAGGATACTTTTGTACAAGGTATTTTGTTGGGTCATAGTGCTTTGCTTGAGGACAAACAACAAATTTAAGTTGAGTTTGTTGATGTAGAGCAGTTTCACTGTACATTCAATGTTATTTCCTTATGTTTAATGTGTATAGAGGGTCTTTTTGTTGTAAATTTTAATGTGTTTTATCTGAGTTTTTCAGGACAGTGGCACAAAATAGAAATGCATAAGGTTGTGAAAATATCAGGGAAAAAGTGATCCACGAAGCAGTCGACGGCATGTCGTCCCATCGACGGACTGTAGGTTGTAATCGTCGACTGAATTTTAAATATTTTAGAATCAACCCGGGGAAATTTGACAAAGTGTGGGTCTAGGAAAGGATGGAGAATCCGTCGACTGATCAACGAACCGTCCTGGAAAATTGTCTATCATATTAGACATATGCCATGTACCTAGTATTGATGAAAAGCTAAGTATGGAGCGACGAGAAACATCGACCTCCCTTAAGTGAATCAATGGACCGTGCTGCTGGCTCATCGATTGGATAAGAGAACATACTAAAATGAAGGCTGAAGAAAAAGCTAAGTGTGGACCGATGGAGGTAGTCCACAGTCCGTTGATTCGTCGACGGACCGTCTGAGGGGTTGCCGTTTGAAGACGCATTTTTTGGACAAACTTTCCTTAATTAGTTTCATTATATTTTAAGACAATGTGTTTATAAATAAGGGGTAAAACATCATTTTTGGGGTTGGATATTTTATTATTTTTCATCCTTTTATTCTTGGAGATTTTACTTTTTGCAACACGATAATTAATTCAAGTTTCAGGAATCGATTCTCAAGTCAATTTTGTTGTTTCAAGTATAATTTCTGGGTTTTCTTCAAACTTGTAAAATAGGTTTATGATTTATTGCTAAACAAATAGGAATTACGTTCTTCAAAGCATGGGTATCTAAATCCACAAATAGGGTTGTGGGAACCATTGGTGATTAACAAAATAAACCTAGCGAATTAATAATTCTCGACTAGGTTATTGCATGTACCCATAATTTTTTCATCTAGAGTTCCTTTTAACAAGTGCAAGTCTTACAAGTCATCATTTTTCTATTTGCTTGACCAAATGGATAGTTAATAGGAATATAATTATTGATATTCATTTAGCGGATACTATCTAATAGACTTTTTTCAGTTGGTGCGAGGTGATAACAATGCCAAACATCGAATATAATGCTTAATATGAGGTAAAATATAAGGGTTAGTAATTTAAACACACGTAGACGGACCAACGTACATGGTGAAATTCTCTAAATGACGGACCAAGGATTTAGAGATACATAAGTTATCACTTTGTATGCACAACCTTAAGTAAGTATTGTTATAAGCTACTGTTATGGAATTATGAACCTATGTGGAACACTTACACCCTAGTTTCACTCATAACTTGATAAACATCAACAATTTACTCCTGCTACTTGTTAGATATCATAACATGACAACATTTTTGTTTCATTAAACCTCCCCCCATTTAATTATTAGTTTTCTTAAAGTACTTGACTCAATAGAGGTAATCGTACATTAAAGTTAAGTCAAAATTATTTTCCTCGTGGGTTCGAACCCTACCTAATAGTTGGATTGTTTATTTGATACGGCCGCTTGTACTTCCTTAGTGAAGTATATTTTGAGTGTATCATAAAGTATGAACATGTTTAGTGTCCCTTGTATGTACATACACATATGTATGATGATCTCGTCAATAAATGGGCTCTTCAAAGTATAGCTTTATGAAAGAACTTCTTATTTGTAACCTATGAGCTAAGAATATGGGGATTTAATCTCCTAAAGCCTATATTATATAAATTAATGTAAAAAAGTCTATTAAGAAAGGGAACATAGCTTAGAACCAAGTGAACTTAAAGTGAGGGTTTTTCATTCCCATTGGAGGATGGTAGATCACCATAATCATTATGAGGTGGATAGCCTCATAAACCAAGGGTATATAATAGATGTTTCAATGATACCTCCAAGTTTCATAGATATGTTTACCCATAGGATCTAGCAAGTTATATAACCTAATTTGTTAGAATGATACTCATGTCCTACCTTGGCAAGTAATTTACAGTCTTTTAATGTGAGGGGATTACACAAAATTTGATGTTTGGCTCACATGGCCTTATTGTCGGTTAAGGCTATATTTTTCCTAATGAAAAATTTATAATGTAAGTAAATGGCTAAGAACCTAACTAGGATTACCTAAGGTAGGGTACATAGGATCGGTAAACGTAATGAACCTACGTAGACATTACAAAAATTGATCCTTGGGGAGTTTTAGGGAGGGTATATAAGGGGTATGATTATGGTTACATCTTTATAGATGGCATGATAGTGTTTGTCTACTTGTCATGAATATGTTCTTGGTTTTGGTCCATATGATGTAGTCTTATTCTTATATGAACTATTTTTGTCCTAATGACTATATGGTGAAGGTCTTGTATTGACATGAATGAAGTTGTCTTCACTTACTTTTTGATGTATCAAAAAAATGTTAAGGCTTCTGCTGTTGTGATAGGTTTACTAAGTATAAGTGAGGTCATGGTGCTTCACATATGCATTGATGTGATGTGAATTGAAGTTAGTATATGTTCAAGTGGATGTAGTTTACTGTAATATTGTTATGGTATTATCTTAAATGTGTCTATCATGTACTTTACATCTATGATGATATATCATGACTTGTAAAGGATGTATGCATGGTTTCCTTGTGGACTTAAGATGATGCATTGAACCAAGTATAATTAGACGGTTACTTTGGAGGATAAACTATTAAAAGGAGGAGTTCAATGTAAGGAAGAAAATGCTCAATGTAAACTAGAACAAGCTCAATGTAAAGTGACAAAAATATGACTTAAATTCTACATTTGATTGTATATGATATATTTCATTTGAATATGTCTTTATAAATTATTTAAATTATATATATGTAATTGTATAATGGTTTTAAGAAGATTTACTAAAAAAGTCATAAAGTATGATTTTCAAGAAAATGACCCTTTTAAATGCATGTTTTTGCATGGTTACTTTACTTAGTGCATTCTTGTACTAACTCCATTCTTTATACTTTTTACACAAAGTGCAGGTTATGGATTCTTAAGGGACATATTTACATGATAAGGAGCTTTATATATAATCCCCAAGCTCAAGGAAATGAATCCTTAAGTCCAAGAATTTCCTAATGTATAGCTTACTTTAATGTCTTATAAATTGTCTAGTTATGTTAAAATATACTAATGTATTTTGTTGTACGAGTTGTGTCCATAGATTACTCTTATGATATTGAGTCTAGCATGGAAAAAAGAGACTAGAGTATTCAACTATGTATGATGACATTAGATATTATGTATATATATGGAGCAATGATCTAGCATGTTATGTGCTACGAATGTTTACAATTTTCCAACAAATTTACCTTTAAAAATGTGATGAATGATAAATATGAGCTTGTATAAGATCTCCGAGAGGTCAAGTACGTCATATTACTTCTAAGGGGTACTCTCTGGATGTTACAGACGTGGTATCAGAGCATGAGGTTAATGAAAGTTGTTATAGGTTCCAAATGTCTCATACTGCCACGTCTAGTAGAGTCTCGATTGTCTGTGTGAACCGCAACACATATATGAGCGAGAGGCTATAAGACGATTTAGTTTCCCTTCTTCAGTATTCTCATGTCATGTCGTAGAACTAAACTCTATAATATCTCACTCTTATGTTTTCTTGTCCTGTGGTCTTTTAGATGTGATTGCTTCGATGAGATTATGCTTGAGGAGAAAAGGTGAGATTTGATGCTTATCTTGGTTTTATGGTTTCATGACTATGAGTGAAGGTGAATTTTATAATGATATGTTTATATGATGTCCCTTATTGCTATATATGAGACCTATGTGAAATAAAATGTTATGTTGGGAATTATATATCATGATATAGTAAAAGAATCTTTCAAGTTCTTGTGGTTAAAATGAGTCTCTTTTGGAATGGTCTTTTACTATATGACTTTTCATGATGATAGTCTTATGTTAATGGTTAAACTTGAAATATTTAGGAATATGTTAAATGGTAAAGATGTATGTTTCCTATATATATGTGTTTAAATGGTTCAAATGTTTCCATTGATGACATGTGTGATCTTCATTATTGCTTTACATGGATTAAATTCTATGTATAAGCTTTGTCTTAGAAGCAATATTAGCATGTTGTCCTTCTAGGGTGATGATGTGAGTTTGATTGACCAAAAAGTCACCTTACTATAAGATTGAATGAAAGGGAAGAGTTCCTATGGTTCAGTCTTCTCAATTATTTTTCCAAATTTTTTATGATCTTGGTGACTATTTTATTGTTGAAACATTATGTGGTTGGGTACTATGACCTATATTAATGATTGGGGATAATTTGCATTGATGATAAAGTTTAGAATGCCTTGGTAGACTTACTGTAATTCCTTTTAAGGTTGTAATGTTTTTTAAGTGATGAAAATGAAGGGTGTTAAGTTAAGATCCGCTTAAGTTTTGGTTAAGGTTATCTTTATTGGGTCTACCATAAGTGGTAAGGTTGTAGATATTTCTATCTTGTCCTCCTATTCTTAATTGAGCTTTAATGTAATAACATTTAATAAGCTTTTTCATCATAAAATTCTCTTCTAAAATGTGAATTGCATGACCTTCAAATAATTTGTATGCCTTGATTAAAACTATCTTAAGATTATTTTGAAGATTTTGAAGTACTTGAAAAGAATTTTTTATTAACTTCATGGTTTTCTCATGTTGATTGTTTGTGCATCTTGACATGATAGTTACACATTTCACTTCATGACATATGGTAAGAAGCAACTTTGCAATCACTCTTAATGTGTAATGCTTAAGCCTTGTAATGAAAAATTTGAGTCTCGTTAAAATGAAAATAATGAGTTTCTTGAAAACTATGTGACTTTTATGATTTGGAAAGCATTATTGTAGGCTCACTTTTGAAAGGTGAAGGCATGATTAGACAATGTCCTTATGAGTGCCTATGATTTGTGTTATTTTCCCCAAATAATACTTACTGTAAATCCATTTTGTATGTTAATTGACATTTTGTGAATTGACTTCCTGTTTTTTGTGATGTGCTTGGTGTTACCAACCATTTTGAGTTAACTAAGAAGAAAACATAAGCATGCCTTGGTTTGAAAGTTGATGTTCTCAAGTTATAGTGAAAACGACCTTGGTGTATTTGCTTTGGTAAGAACTCATGTGACATGTATGTTTTTTGAGTAGAAGGAAATTCCTCCATGGACACATCGAAACATGGTAAAGTTGAGTATGACCCTCATAGAACTAGTTCCAACTAATAAGAACCCATTGTCAATCTAATTATCTCAAGTCTATGTGCATTAAAGTATGAGCGCTTAAATTACTTTTATGTATTGTTGGAATTTTCCTATGTGTGCTTATATGATGAGATATTAAATAAAATTAAGTATAATGACCATATCATTATTAGGATAAGGATTTTCCTCCTATGAACATTATAAGAGCCTATGTTTTAGATACATTAAATAGTGATCGAATTAAAATTTTTCTCGCTTGTATGCATTAAGTGTTAAATTTTTTGAAGTGTGTTCCTTCAATGTTTGCTGCATTAACTTCTATATGATTATGTTATTAGTTTTGTGATATTATATATGGGTCATTAAAGTACTTGTTGTGATACATGTTTTCAAGTGTCATTCAAGGATGAATATTCCTATGTGGGGGTTACTATAAGAACCCCAAAATGAGTTAGGGTGTGTATGGCCTCATGTTTGAATACAATATTATTTACATTTTAATAAAATGCTTTAAAGTATGCTTGGGAGATTTGAAGTCATTTGGAAGTCAAACATCAAAGGACGACCAAGACGTTCGACGACTAGTAACCTAAGGGTCTTTATGTGATTATGTATTTTTAATGAGCTTATGATGTCCTTATCTTGTTAAAAAAATATGTCTATAGGCAGTTTATTTAGTTTCATTAGGTTTGGAGGTGAAACGTCCGAGAACGTCCATGATGTTCAAAAGTTACCCCTTGAGACGTTGATGTGCGTCTTGAGTGTGTCTTGCATGTTTAGATGTGGTTTATGTGTTAATTTTGGGTAAAAATGCCTAGAAATTCTAAAACATGTTAAGGTATACATTCAAGTTTTAAACGTTTGGGTACGACTTCAAAGGGCTCCCAAAAGGGCCCACATGACGGACCGAAAGGTTATCGAGACATTGGCTTGGCAGTGTTAATCGACTGAACCAGACGATGCCCCATTTTTTGACAAATGGCCCGTTGGAAATGAATTTGTTGATTATATTTTATCATGGCTAAGACTCAGCCAACAAATAGTCGAAGACCTAATCGACTGAAGCAATAGATGGCCCGTCGATGGACCTCTAGGCATCAATTGTGGCCAGCAACTTCTGTCTAGCGACTGTTTTATTTAAGGGTTTAATGAAAAATTCACCCCATGTACTAAACATACCATACTATATTTATTTTATTTTTTTTGGGTGTGTTTAAGTGATCAGAAATGTGATCAGCCCATTCCCAATACCTTCTACATAAATTAGACTTTCCCTCCAAAAATATTCTCTCTAGAACCTCTATTGATGGAAAACCTCAAGAAAAACATTGAGCATTAATTTCTAGGGATTATTCATAAACTTTTTAGAGTTATTATTACACTTAAGGTATAGTGATCCTTTATCTCTAGTTACCCTTCCCTCTAGAGAGTCAAACTCAATTTTTTCAGAGAGATTTTATGATCAAACTTTCAATCTTTCAATCTAGCCATGGGTTCTTTCTCAAAACTTTTTCAAAGGCTTAGTCATGATGAATCGATGAAAATGTATTGTTTTTAACATGAAAAACAATCCAATTGAAATGTCAACCCATGTCCCTTCCCAAACTCAATTTAGCCCTTGCATGGGCATTGTAATTGTTGCTTGTTATTGGTTGATATATGATTCTATTATGTTGAGTTGCTTATAGATAATGTTATTTAAGTAAATTACTGATTATTAATTAATGAAAGATACAATTGGATCAATGTATGAAAATTTGAACATGACTAGCCTATGTGTCTATGTGATCATTTTAACATTGCCTTTATAAGGTATGAATGTGGGATTCATTTATGATATGATGATTGTATATACATCCTTAGGTTAATATAATGATTTAATTGTTAGTATGAATCTCATATGATCAAAGTAATGAAGGATTGGTATGAATTGATCTAGGTTCGTCTAGTCTATCGATTGATAATAGTATGTATGTGATGTGATCACGATTTTAGGTTACATGAAGCATGATTCCTGTTGATTAATGATTAATTTAAATACTTCGTAACATCTAAATTATTGTTAAAATATTATCGATGATCAAGGCTTTAGGGAATTAGTACAATTCCCTATTTTCTCTACTCTCTATTGAATTGATAGTTTAATTCCTATGTTGCTATCTTTATCTTTTAGGGATTTATGCATGATTCATTATGTGAAGTTTATATTTAGACACTTCCCTAGATTAATACTATATATTAAATAGGATTTATTATCCATGTAACCGAAATTGGTTAATGGTTTATGCCTTTGTACCTTCTAGTATGTTAGTGATGTGTTTGTACTAGTTTGTAGCATGGCCTTGTAGTAGCTTATGCATGACTTCATATATTATTATTGTACTTTATCTTCTTCCTTATACTTAAATTGTTGATGAAAGATTATTAATGCTTAATGATGACCAAAGGCTAAAGGATTGGTAAGAATTTCTCTAAACTTTTAATTTTCTACTTCTCTGTTGTACTATTGATGAAGCCTTGTATGACATTGTATTATATGGTCCACTTATGGTGGTGTTGAATACTTCATTTTTATTATATGTATTGACCATTTCCTTGAAGGCAAATGTATGAATATATGAATGTGTGGCTATGATGATGACCTTATGTGTAACTTGTGCCTAGTCTTCTACTCTAGTTCTGAATCTATGTTATGTTACTATTATTATGAGCAGGAGAATGATTATTTTAGGGTTATGTTTAGGTAGTGAGATTTATTAAACATTAAGAAATGATGCTCCATATCAATTTACCCCTATGTGAATGCATGAATAGCAAAAGTTAGGAGTCTTAAGTGTAATATGAAGTTATCTTGTCTCCTATGCTATTATGAGTTTTGTATTCTATGGTTGGTTCTGGATTGCGGTCCTAAGAGGGTGCCTTCTACAATGTGTTATTGATAACTATTATGTGATCATATTAACCGATGTACACACACTCTCACTGTACATGCATGCTTACAAGTAGTATAGGATGAAAGTGTCTAATGAAATGTTGTTTTGAAATTCAGTAGTGTCTACTAGTATGCATGTTAAAGTTATTTCTATTAAAGTATGATATGTTTTTCTTAACTACGCAGACTTTATAGGCGTACTATTATGTGCAAGGGTATGGGACCTTCTCTATGCATTGCACATGTGTACCTTGATAGGATAGTTCCTAGGTTTTGTCTCTTATGTATATGGATATAAATGCATAAGTATGTTATTAACATGTCTTATATGATATAATGTGAAGTATGTGGTATGATGAAATATGATTATGCCTAGTGTCTAAATATGTGTATATGAAAGCATGGCTCATATTGTTACACTTGCATACTTATGCAGGAATGAAACAAAGTATGAACATGTGTGGTCTAAATGTGTTATACGAAAGTTTTGATCATATGTATGTGCGCAAACACATTTATGATGATCTAGTCAATAGAGAGGTTCTTGAAAGGTGACCTTTATATTATCATAAACAAGATAAATGGTTACTTATGTTATGTGCGTATGAACGGTTTTCTCACATAATGTAGGTTGATGAAAGGACTTATAATCTGTAACCTATGAGTTAAGCATATGGGCAGTGAATCTCGTAATGCCTATGTTTTTTAAAGTAATGTAATAACGGCATTTAGTAAAGGGAATTTATCTTAGCAGGGAGTGAACTTGAATTGAGGGGTGTCCCTTTTCATTGGAGGAAGGTAGGTCATAATAATCCTCACAAGGTGGATAGCCTCATAGCCCAAGGTCATAGAGTTGATGTTTTCATGATGCCTCCAAGTTCCATAACTATGTTTACCCGGAGGATCTAGCAAGTGATATAATCTAATATGCTAGCGTGACACACATTTCTTACCTTGGAAAGTAAGATACCCTCTTTAGGTGTGAGGGGATGACACAAAATTCCATGTTTGGCTCACATTGTCTTATCGTCGGTTAAGACTATAGTTTCCCAGAAGTAAACTGGACAATGGAAGTAAATTACGATGACCCTAACTATGATGACCTAAGGGAGGTTACTTAGTATAGGTGAAAGTAATGAATTCACCTAGACATTGCACTAGTAGCTCCTTAGGGAGTTCTAGGATGATGAAATAAGGAGTATGGTTATGGTTATGTCTTTATGCGTGGCATGGTATTGTTTGTCTACTTGTTATGAAGATGTACATGGTATGGGTCTATATGATGTGGTCTTATTCTTATTAGCACAATGTTTGTCTTAATGACTATATAATGAAGGTCTTGTATTGACATGAATGAAGCTGTCTTCACTTACTTGTTAATTTATGTAATAGAATATTAAGGCTTTTGGTCTTGTGATAGGTTTACTAATTATGTGTGAGGTTATTGGGCTTCACATATTCATTACACTAGTAGACATAGAGTAGGACTATGAGTAAGGTTTTACAATGCATTGATGTTAAGTGAAGTTAGAATATGTGCAAGTTTATGTAGTTTACTGTAATATTATTCATGTATTGGCTTGAATGTGTCTATGATGTAATGTACTTAAATCATGATATACGATGACTTGTAAAGAATGTAGTCATGGTTTCCTTGTGTCCTTAAGGTGAGGCATTGCACCATGTATCACTAGAGGGTTACTCAGGAGGTTAAACAGTTAAAAGAAGGAGTTCATTGTAATGAAGGAAATGCTCAGTGTAAAGTAGAACTAGCTCAATCTAAAGTGACCCCAAATGTGGCCTAAATTCAATGTGTTGCCTTATATGATATTTGGCCTCTGAATATATCTTTATGAAGTATTTAAATGATATAAATTCAATTGTATAAAAGTATTATGAAGATTTACTCAAAAAGGATGGCGTATCGATTTCAAGAAAATGTCCCTTTTAAATGCATGTTTTTCCATGGTTACCAAACTTAGTGTATTCATGCTAACTCCATTATTCTCTACTTTCTACACAAAGTGTAGGTTATTGATGTAATGGGATGTTTTTACATGATAAGAAGCTTCATATATCATTGCCAATCTCAAGGAAAGGAATGTTTAAGTACAAGGATGTCCTAATGTATAACTTATTGTAAGCTCTTATAAATTGTGTTGTTATGTATTAGTATACTTATGTATTATGTTGTAAGGGTCGCATCCCTAAGGTACTCTTATGATGTTAAGTCTAGGATGGCGAAAATAGACTAGAGTCTTTACATATGTATGATGATATTTTTTATATATATATGGAGTAATGTTTTAGGATATGATGTGTGAACCAAGTTAAAAATTTCTTGCTAAATTTACCTTTGACAATACGATGAATGATCACTCTGGGCTTGTATATAACATACGAGAGGTCAAGTAGCCATGTTAGTTCTATGGGGTGCTCCCCGAATGTGACAAATAGCTATATATGTGGTATCCACAACCTATAACCTCCGAGGACACGTAGTTATGGAACAGGGAGATTTCTTCTAGAAACCTTGATATTATAAGGTGGAGGTTTCCATATCATGAGACAACATCTATGTTGGGAATCCGAACTTGCTAAACGTGAATGTTTTGTTTATGAGAAGCCAGACATACTAATGTGAAACTCCAACTCTCATTTGTCATGTTTTCTAGGTTCTACGATCTAACACCTTTTTAAATATATTTAAGACTTTAATGCATTATTTTATAATGAAGGATTTTGGAAGTTTCTCCTTCGTTTAACATATAACTCAAAGATTTATAACAATGCATCATTCCTAAGACTATTCAAAAAAAGACATAGTCATAATTTAACATGATCACCTAAATAGCATCAATAGAAGAACACATATAATATTGTTTTACTTATCATGCAAATAGACATTATCCAAATTCACATAATAAACTACAAAAATCATTATAGTACTTCAAGAAGTTGCCGTTAAGGCCATGATCATCCTATTAAATAAAATAACGCCGACAAGGTTACATCAATTGCAAGTAAAGAACGTAAAACCACCACCCTAACTGGACCATACAAATCACAAAATAATTGAATATACTTAACATAAAAAATAAATGAAATTAGGGAAATGTACCACCATTAAATCCTCAACAGTTCAATACAATGCTAAACCATCCTATTCAATACTAGAAGGCCCTTACCAATGTCCATGAACATCTATTCAATGTAAAAACAATCATACTAAATGAAACTAGGTAAATTCACTATAGATTCATCAATTCAATAAAACCTAGACATCAATTCAATGCAATTATTACATCAATGAATATGTCATAGAAAATTATACTAGAATTCATAAGCATTAAGTCAATATCAAGTAACCCATAAACTAGTAAAAAACCAGGGTTCATCAATTACATCATTTCATAGGTTTATTAAATTAAAATCACCAAAGTGACAACAATTCAATCAATATTCACTTCTTAAAAACCTTAAATGCAACATTTTTCAAAGACTAGGATATTAAGCGAGACCCATACCCACCACCTTGTTGGACAGTCTCATCTTCATGAAAATTACATGAATTTTGCCCTTCCCGATAGAAGGCATCAACACTCCTAACAATCCTATCGGTGGTTCGTTCAAAGTTCCTATTTATATTCAACTTATACATCATCGAATCTTGCTTCTAGCATGAGATAGTCATAAATCATTAGATGCTTTCTCATCTCTTTTTTACGTATTAAGTGTGAATTGTCCCAACACTTTTATATAGAATGTGATTGAGACTTGTCTCTTAATATTCAAGACTCCCTTAGGTTAGAACTTTTAGTGACCTTTGCTTCGGCTTGGATGATACTTTTCTCACCATTTATCTTAGCCTCTTATCATGTTATCACAATTTTCATTAGCTTCATAGATTAACATAATTACTCACCTCATTACGTGAATGTTCATTTCTTTGTCTTGATATTAACTTACATTGTATGCAATGCACATGGCCTTTATTATACTTTACACTAATAGTAGTACCCCTTTCGCGTTAAATAATACATAAGGCTTGATTTCGTGATTTAAGTGATCTTAGACTTTACCCATGTTTGAATCCCTTGGGCAGTATGTATGCTCTTGATTTATTTTCATTTTATGTGTGTGTTTGAGACTTATGTGTCTTAACACATTCGGCCAATAAAACCCACGTTCGATCCTTAGTTTATGCATTTTATTTTTATTGTATGTAAAACGTATGTGTCTCACACTTTTCAGTCAAAGGGGTCAATGTTTGAATCCCTTGGGCAGTATATATTCTCTTGATTATATGTGGGACTTATGTATATCACTCATTTGGCGTTGATGTCGGGTTCGATTCCCATCCTACACCCAACATTGTTTTCTTTTTAATATACTCAAGATCTCTTCATCTAGTGCTAGAACCTTGAGGTTTCGGGTTCAATTCTATTGTGTAGCATTTTCTTTATTTGAATTTAGCCGAGTCTTCTCTAATTAGAATGAGGTGGTCAAGTTCATTCTTCTTACACTTTATTCTAGAAAATTTGGTTTCAATTTTTATATCCACTTTAACAAATACTTTAGCCTAAACTTACGTCCATATATCCGTAGAATTTAATTGGGCATTGATGTACATGACCGACAATCTAAACTCACTTTCATTTGGAAATAATTATTTAACTTTAGATCATAACTTTCATTAACTTTTCATTAACATCAAGTTTCTTTTTGCATGTTAAAGACACAACATTACGTAATACATAATTTATAACTTCTTCAAGTAGACTGTAACAATAATATCACGGTAAACAACATACTTGTGAACATTTAACATTTAACATTAGGACGTACATAACAAAATTATTAACAGTCCCTGAACACACATTTCACACAATAAGAATCAGTCCTAAAATCATCTACCAAAAGTCATACAAACGCAAGCATCAATCGTTCAAAGGATCTAATGAAAGGGGCGTGCAACGACGACAACCTTAGTTTTTATATTGGATTTGAACTCAGCCTTAGGGGACTATTTTGAAAGGGACCAAGAGAGAATATAACACATACCTTTTTCAGATTTGACAACCAGCAACAAACACGTCCTAACCCTTGCACAAACCTCTCTTCCCAGCCTTGGTTCTCTTTCACAAGTGAAGTTCTTTATGTGATTTCTTAAAAACACTTACACGTAAAAAAAATTCTTTTCATTTTTGATGGATGAATGCCGAGAACTCTTACAACATTAGACTTATTTTATCTATTTGTTTTTTGAATTGCAAGTAGTTGAAAAACATTTTGTGGGTATAAAATAAATTAAGAGTGCACATTGAGTACACTACTAGTGGGAGTCGTGCGCCTCTTTCCTTCGGAGTTTGTTGTTGACTTATAAAACACAATATAAAAAATTAAATTAGACTATAATTTACATATTAAGTTACAATAATGCCCCTCCTGATTTTTTTCTAATTTAGAATCATTTAAATCGCCCCTTTAGTGCATCCCACTCGGCTCGAACCCGAGTGTGGAGATCCCTTCAAACTTGAGTTTTACCACCAAGCTTTGACAAATTTTTACTAATCAAAAACCTTATTTAATTAATTATTTATCAACCTAGGGTAATTACTATACAACCCCTACCCTCAAAATTACCTTTTTACCCTTAGAACCCCTTAAAACCTAGGATTAACCCTCTAACTCCGTTTGAGACTCACCCGGGTGAATCCTAGTATTCAGGGACCTAACATGGCTGGAACTAACCCTCAATAGCTCAACAAATTCACCATGTTAGTTGGCTTAGGTGGTTCATACGTCAAGGTGTCTGGTTCCACCCGCATTAATCCATGTGAACTTTAACTAACCTATGCATGGTAGGTACGCTTATGTCTTACTTAGCATAGTCATTTTAGGGTTTTAACGTTGATCCACTAACACAATCCACGAAGCGTCGACTGGACCACGAGTCGTCTATTGCCTCAGTCGTTTGGGGCCAAGACTATACAGCCTTGGATCTTGAGAAGGGTCCTTCCTTAAGGACCTTTGGTTTGTCCTTGGGGATGTTTGTCTAGAAGTTTCGAACACAAAAATGCTCATATACGAGTTTAGAAACTCTCAGATGAATTTCATTCAAAACAAATACGTAAAACTTGACGAAACATGCATAGACACTAGGTTGTTTCAAGGCAAACCTTTTTAACGTTATGAACGTTCTTGGACATTTGACCTCCAAACATCACGAAACTTTACACAATGCCTATTACACCATAATACCTAACAAAAAAACGTTATAACCTCATGATTCAGAACTAAACACATAAAACCACATATAAGGCACTTAGGTGACTTAGTCCTCAAATGTGTTAGTCGTCCCTTGATGTTTGACTTCCAATGAACCTAAACTCTTAGACACTGCCTTAATACCACCTTATAGACCAATTTCGGACCTAACACTATCATGAAAAACAACTTATGCTCTAGTTCACCTAGGTCATTTTCGGGATCTTACATTCATCATCAAAATCCTTTTGAAATATTGTTGATAATGAACCCATGGCTATATTGAAAGATAGGATTTGTGACATAGAACAATATTTATAAATTTTTTTGAAAAGACTCCATAAATGAATGTGTAATACCATTAAAACGACATAGGTGAAGCTAGAGACAAACATGTTTTTCATGAAGTTCTAAGGCCCAAAACTGTTTTATAATGTGTTGTTGAGTAAGTGTCTAAAGTATTGGATTAGTTGGAAGTCAAACGTCCAAGAACATCCAAGACGTTTAGAAACTTGTCAAAGTTTAACTAGTATGTCGTAGTGTTTGTAGTGATGTTTTGGGGGTTGTTTTTATAGTAAAATTGTTTACTTATGGTTTCGACGCTTATTTTGACATGAAAAGGGTTAAAACATCCGAGAACGATTCTCCGAGTACAAGACAAAGGGTTCCCAGAAAAGACCAAAACATGGGACTACCAAACTGCCGCGCTGCTGGCACTGAGAGGGAAAAGTTCTTGAACTACAGCACTAGGTTGTCACAAATAATTTTGTCTCAGAATTTTTTAGAAACCACATTTTAAAGTGCCTCCGTGATGTGCACTAAACTTCCATATTTGGTCGCATCGTTTTTAAGTCATATTAGATTTTTTTGAAATGTCTAATAAATGCAGGGGTATTTTAAGTAATTTTTTATGACTTATTGATGGTTACTGAGTCTTTTTATACGGCTAAATTTACCAATTAAAACAAAACTCTGAACTCAAAACAAGACCTCTCCATTCATCTCTCGAAAACATTCATTTTTGAATCTTTGAAGCTCCAACGAAGAAGATTGATTTTTTCAACTTTACTCCATCAATATTGTGGGATTTTTATCACAATTAAGGTATAGTTTTAATCCTTGAATCTCTTTTCTTCATGGAGTAAATTCTAATTATTTATCTAAGATGATCAGAAACATGAATTCTACAATTTTGTTATCTAGTATTGTGTTCTTGCATAAAATGTTTTGAATAATTGTTTACTGTTCAATTGATGTTATTTTAAGGTTTTAACCTAAAATCATCATAAACATGTTAGACCCTCAAAATGAGCTAGGTTTGATTAGAGCCTAAAATGTTGTTTATGATCTTATTAAGTCCTTAATTGACCAATTAGTTATCAAGGGCAGTGTGTCCAGTTTTAAAAGTGTTTGAGGAGTTTTTATGGCAAACGTCCAAGAACCACTACGACATTTGAAAGTTTTGCATCGAAACGTGCTTGTGTGTCTTAGTGTTCCTTGTAAGGTTTTATTAGTTGTTTGAAGTTGAAATTTATGTGAGAGGTTCCTAAAATTTATACTATAGTATTTGAGGTGGAAATATCCAGAATAAACTCCTTAAGTATCAACCAAAGTGTACTTTAGGAGGATGCAACCTTTGGCCGATAATCTGCCGAAGCCATCATATATTGTTCCATGGTGAAATAGGTCCGGGTCGCGGACTTGGTCGACCATAGGTCAAAAAAATTTTCCCATTTGCAACACAAATTCAACTTCTCTGGAAGTTGTTTTAAAATATATCATGCGGGAACAACGTCAGGTCACAAACTAGTTCCCCGACGAAGATTCTGAAAGTTGAGTTTGAAATGACAAAAATTACAAATATGCATGGGGTATTTTTGTATATTAGGGGGATGTTTATTAATTTTTAGGAACCTTTTAATCCCTTTCACTAGAAAAAACCCCAACACCCAATATGAAAAATGAAAACCACAAAACTCTCATCTTCTCCAAATTCTCTCAAACCTCCATTAGAGGGAAAAATAAAAATTTAAGGGAGGGACATGATTTTCATTGTTTCTTCGCAAATTTCTCATGGGATTTCAATCAATAGGGTATGGTGATCCTTCATCCTCATTCATCCATTAATCTATGGGGATCAATCAATGAATTTCAGAAGTGATATAAAGACCAAAATTCCAAATGTTCAATCTAGCCATAGGTTTATCCTCAAATTGTTTTAAAAAGAAGTTTTATGATAAGTTGATGATTATATACTATTTTAATATGAATTTTACACACATTTTTATGATGAAACAATAATCATCCTAATTTCTCAAATAAACCTACAAAATGGTTCTTGTGATTTTGATGATATGATTATTATATTATGTTTAAATTGTAATAAATTGTTTAATTATATATTCCTTTATGTTTATTGATTATTAGATGTTCGGAATTAATCAAGATGATCATTAACTTGGATATTTGGTAAGTTGACCTATTTCCTCGAAATGGCTTAAAATGTATATTGAATTGTATTGATTGATATGGTCCACTTATGGTGACCTATTTCCTTTTACATGTTTATGTTATATGATCATGGCCTTGAAGGCATTAGATACAAGATGAATTTATATGATCATTCCATCTTTAGGAAGTTGAGGGATTAAGCCTTGATTCTAATACGATGTTTCCATTCAATTTATGCGGAGTTATATGTATAGACTTCAAGACTAGTCGTATAGCTATGCATGGGGATGATGTTATATGTATATGTGTGATGATTATTTTAGGGTTAGGTTCTCTATATGACTAGTGATGTAGAATATTATTGTAGCATGACCTCTACCTATACGAACCCTTTATGGATGTGCAATCAAAGTTTTCTAGGAATCTTCTATTATAATGTTTAATATTTCTTTGTTTCTTATGATGTAATTTGAGTGTGTAGTCTATAGTTCTCACATCTCTGTTTAACCCTAGAAATAACATGCATCGTCACCCTTTTTGAGGACTAAGAGTAGACTCTTAGCTTGCATCATTACATTCATAGGTCAAATTTAACAGAAAATTTGAAAGTTCTCATTAATTCTACTTGGAGGTTTGTATACTCCTCTACATACACATTACATAATATATTGAATATACATAGACCCTTCGTTAGGTTATATAGCCTTCTACTTTTATTGCACATAATCATATAAAATATAACATAGCCATAATAGTCATAATAGTTGTCTAATCTCATAACCATCTACTAAGATTGTAAGATTTTTGGAATAACCCATACATAAGGTAAAAATGCCTTTCATGGGCTATAAAGCGTGTCATACTAAATGGAAAGAAATAACAATAGTAGTAGTTAACTAGAAATCAAAATCCATAAGCTAGATAGTGGCATCAACCTCGGAAAATGAGGACCTACCATACTTGTATGAATAAGTGATCCAAACCTTCTTCTAGTCTCCTTCAAATCACGTTAATGACCGGAAACTAAAATGTTGGGGAAAAAGAAGAAGTGGAGTTAGTACACCAATTGTACTAAGTATGATAACATATGTACACATACTATGAAAAAAAGCTATGAAAAGGGGATATTTCGTAAAGTATGCATTTTTCATTTATAAACTTTATGCCCATTCAACGAGACCATGAAATTCAATATTTGATATACATTAAGTCATAGACATTTACATTAGATGAATTAAAGCATCAAGTCTAGTCAAGTCAACCATACATATCATATAAGTAGATACATACTCACGTAAATTTATCAAGTCATATTCACAATAAGCATAAATATAAGTTTATTTTATTATAGATAAAGCAAGACAATCAACCATGAACCCCTATCATGACAACAAGTGCAATGACCAAGTAAATCCCCATAACCTTACTCAATCAAGTAACCCAACAAGAATCACGACTTGCATCCTACATGTCATAACATTGTATTTATATATACACATAATCTTACTTCAACAATATAAACCAATATATACTCATAAGTTAACTAATAAACTTAGAGTATCAATAATGTGAGAGTTCAACGTATACATGTCATATAAAATTCTAAGCATATTCATACATAAGAACATCCTCCTAAGACTCCCCTCAATGCTAACTAATGGAATGCTTAGGTAGAGTTCCATAACCATTCCTAGACTAAGTTACACCCCTTAGATTATGTTAGTTAGAGTTAAATCCTATAGTTCATTTTACCTTTTGGAAATATCTTACCCCAATTTACATAGACCACATGAGTTAATGTGGAATCCTGTGTCATAAAACCCGACACTGAAGAAAAACGGACTACTTGTCAAGGTAGTAACAAAACATGAAAAAATAGACATTACGTGGATCCTATCTAGTATTCCTATGGGGGCAACATATTTAAAGAATTGGGAGATATAGTTCGGACCCTCTTTAGGCTACATGAACTGTAGTCTCCAATCTCAACAGTACTTTAGCTATCATACCTTACTTATATGGGAAGGGATAATCCTCACTGTAGTTAACTGGGTGCTAAGCTAGAGTTCCATTTTGAAATGTCTTTATGCCTTTATTTTTAGTGATATCTTTTTTTAGGACATAGGGTCTACCACCTGTATAATAATCATCATTAATATCTCAATAACAATTGCATGAGTATAAATCATTTTATTACAATTTAAATAGGTGAGGTTAGCACATTACCTCTTCATAACATGATAAGGCACATTGGTAAATCATTTACCAACCGTAAAAACTTTATATCTTAAGTTAGCACCTCACATTCATACTCAAGACATTTAAATTCAACATTATACAACCATATCAATCCTAATACAGGGCATACTCAAATAAAACATCATAAATTATTCACAATTAACCACATTTTGAAGTAAAGGATAGGGATCATAAGACTTAACAAGTCTCCTTCATAGTTCATTATCAAGGTCTTACCATAAACCCTTAATTTAGCCCAATTTAGGTATACATAATCATAAGTCATTATCAACATGATAACAAGGCTAGAAGAATCACTACATCTCAATTCAATACTGGATCATACCTTAAGTTAATTCACTTCCTAACCATGATCATTTTCTCAAGAACTAGCATGAAAGACTACAAATCACTCATATTTGTTTATGATTAATGCAAAAAACATCATCTAATAGTAATTAAAACAATAACCAAGTCAATTGAATCATATACATCATATTTCATATCAATATCAAACCTAGGGTTAAGGGTTAGGGGTCATCTTGTATAAACTAGAGAGATGGAAAAGAACCCAAATAAAAACCCAAATTTTGAAAATACTTTGAAGGAACCCTTTGAGGAAACAGGCGTGAAAGATGAATTAGATCCCATATAAATGTTTGATTAATAATTGATGGTGAAATTTTTCATTTATATCCACCAAATCCCTCCCCTATCATGTCTTCAATGGTGTCATCCAATAGAGAGAGAAATAAGAGTGAAGGAAGAGACTTTTGTTTTGAAAATTATATTTAGACTCATGGGGTTAAGGTCTTTATATGGGGGGTTAATTAAGTTAATTAGTATTCCCTTAATCCTTAAATAACCACTCAACCCATTATTTAATTAATTTAACATAGCTAAAAACGTACCATAATTATTAGCCCCATTGACGAGACCACAATCGACAAATCGTTAATTAGTCTACGAACAAGCCCTCTTCCCTGCTTCACATCCATGATTCTTGTCTGAGACTTGTGAAGGAAAGGGATCCATCAATTTTTCTTAGTGTTGGTCTACGGTTGGCAATGACACCCCGTCAATCCACTCACCGATCGTTGATTACATCTCGTGGTTACACACTGCCCAGACACTATTAACTACAAAGTTCAATGATCCTCCTCAAGGGACCTTGGTTGGTCCTTAGGGATTTGTACTCAGGATTTTCGACCATGAATAAACTTAAATACATGTTAGATACCCTTCCACAAATTTCATCATTTTTCGACACCTAAAAGCTAGTCGAATCGGCTAAGGCACACTAATACCTCATACCACTACTTTTCCGAATGTCATGGATGTTAATAGACGTTTTTGTTTCTAAACTTCCTAAATTACCTATATTAATTATTATAGTCTTTAAAAAAATATATAGACCTCATGATACTTCAAATAGGCTTTAAGACACGTCTTGGATTTTCGAACGGCAATAATTGTCCTTAATACTCTATAAGTGTGTATGACTTGAGACTTAAAGAATGTTCTACATGTGGTGCAATCTTTAGAGGGTGGATTAACCAATTTTATGTTATATATGTTATGTGATCATGTTTATCAATGTACACACACATTTTATTCATTACTATTAATAGGATAGATTCAATGTTATATAAGAACCCGAAAATAACTTAGGTGAACTTGATAATAACGTGTTTTTCATGATGGTCTAAGGTCTTTAAATGGTATTTAACGTTGTATTGGGGCAGTGTCTAAGTTTTTTGGTGCATTGGAAGTAAAACGTCAAGGGACAACTAAGACGTTAGATGACGAAGTCACCTATGTGCCTCATATGTGGTTCTATGTGTATGTTTGTGATTCATGAGGTTATAATGTCATTATATTATTTATTATTGTGTATATAGATAGTGTTTTAAGTTTTGTTAAGTTTTAGTTAAAACGACCAAGAACGTCCATGACGTTCAAAAGGTTTACCTTGAAATGACTTTGTGTGTCTATGCAATTTTCATTGTGTTTTATGTGTTAGTTTCTGATTAAATTCATGTGAAAGGTCATAAACTCTCATACGAGCATGTTTTGGTTCGAAACGTTTGGGATAACATCCCCAAGGACTATTAAGGTTCCTTGAGGAAGGACCCTTATCAGATCCAACGTTGTTTTAACCAGGTCGGGGGGACTGAAATTCAAGTCTCTGAACCAATCAATGGAGGACAGGATAGTCCGTTTGTGGACCAATTGTCTGTCGACTGCCAAATATCGATGGTACTGGTTCCTACCCGTAGTTTCACTGTAAGTTAAGGGGTGAATTTTAAATGCACCCCACTTCCAAATAAGATAAAGGGTGGTTAATAAAGGGTCTTTTGGTATTTTAAATATTTTTATTAGCGTAAAACACTTAGAAGATGTCATTATTAAAAATCAAAACTTATAATCCCTTAGAAGTTCACTAGAACTTTGTTGGAGCCAAAACTCAATGAAAGGCTATGATTATATAATTGACTAGAGGTTCCCCATCTAATTGAAGAATTAAATTTATTATGGTATGGTTTTTTTATCCTAAAACTCTATTCATCAAGGAGACAACTTTTGATTTTGTTTACTAGTTTTCAAATATGAATTGTCCAATTTAATGATCTATCAATGGGTTCTTACATGAATGGTTTTTAACCATTTAATATGGATTGAATTTGTCTAATTTGATGATTTTAATATAATTAACCTATGAACCCATGTAAATGATGAACCTAGACATTGATTACTTTATGGGTTATTTGATATTTTTGACTTAACTATTATTAATTCTAGTCTAGTTTTCTATGCCATATTGATTGATGTAATAATAGCATTGAATTGATATCTAGGTTTTCATAGATTGATGAATCTAAACTGAATTGACCTAGTTTCATTGAGTATGATAGTTTTTACATGAATTGATGTGTATGGCCATTGGTAAAGGCCTTTTGATATTGAATGGGATGGTTTAGCATTGGATTGAAGTGTTGAGGATGGAGTGGCGATACACTTCCCTAATTGCCTTTATTTTATGTTAATTAGACTTCAAAAATGTTGTGATTGGTATGGTCAACTTATAATGGCGGTGTTTATATTCTTGTACATGTTGATGTGATGTGATAATCTCCTTGAAGGCATTAGATAAAAGATTAATTTATATGATCATTCAAAGTTTTAATTCATGTTATGTGGAGTTAGTTGTATATACTTCCACACTAGTTGTATAGTTTTGTTTGGGATGATGTTACATGTATATGTGTGATGATCATGTTAGGGTTAGGTGGTCTATATGTGTCACATCCAGGAATACCGCCTAGACGTAACCAGCACTGTCTTCCTCTTTGAAGACTAAGATCACTAGGCTCCTAACTTACATCATTAAAATCATATGTCAAATTTAACAAAAAATTGAAAAGTTTTAATTACTTCTGCTCAGTAGTTTACATAGACCTCTACATACACATATTATATATATAAATCTAGTATACATAGACCCTTCGTATAGGAAGATTACATAGTCTTCTACTCTTATGCCACAAAATTATATATATGTCATATCATAGTCATAATAGTCATTTCGTCACAGAACCATCTCATAATAGTGTAATAACTTGGGCATAACCCATGAATCAAAGTAAAAGTGCCTCACATGGGCTTTACAATGTTCTATACTAAACAGAAAACAAATAAATAGAGTAGTCTGAAATTCAAAACAACTCCATTAGCTAGATAGTTTTATTGCCTTAGGAATGCGAGGACCTACCATACTTGGATTTTCAATAGATCCAAGTTTTCTTCAAGTCGTCTTCAAAAGAACTTCAACGACTAGAACCTAAAATGTTGGGGAAAATGAAGAAATGGGGTTAGTACACCACTTTACTAATTATGAGACCATATGTAAACAGATTTTTAAATCATTCTAAGAAAAGATACATTTCATAAAGATATGCAATTTACATTTAAAACATTCAACAAGACCATACTAAATTACTTAGGCATATTTAATAAATCATAGGCATGTGCATCACAAGAATAACACCATGCCTTGTTTAATCTACATGCTTAGCATATAATTGAATATATAGTAAAATAATTCTATAATCAAGTCAAAATATTAAAAAGAATGAATACGAATACATTTCAACATAACTAAAGCAAGACAATTATCCATGAACCCCAATAAAGTCAACATGTGCAATAACCAAGCAAATGCCCATAACCTTACTCAATCCAGTAACCCAACAAGAATCCTGAAAAACATCCTACTTCACATATCATAACATTTTATATAGTATCATACTTTAACAATATAGACCAACATATATTCATAAGTGACACCAATCAACATGTAGTATCAACAATGGGCAAGTTCGTCATATATCATGTACCGTTTAGACATATTAATACATAGAAACAACCAAAGTTCCCTTTAAGGAAAACTATTGTAATGCATAACATTTACATCTTAAGCCAACACCACAAATAGTCATAGTCAAGACATTTCAATTTAACATCATACAATCCCATCGATCCAATGCAAGGCATACATCAATACAATATCATGAATTAATCACCATTAACCATAATTTCAAGTAAAGGATAGGGATCACAAGACTTACCAAGTCTCCTTCAAAATTCATCATCGAGGTCTTACCATCAACCCTTAGTTCAACCCAATAAGGGTATATCATCATCACAATTCAATGAACAACATAATAACAAGTCTAGAAGAATTACTACATCAAAATTCAAAACTAGATCATAGCTTAAGACAAGATACTTAGGTTAATTCATAACATACTTTATAACCTAGTTCAACTTCTGAAGAACTAGAATGATAGGATTACAGTTAACCCTAATTCATTAATTATTAGTATAACAACATCATATGGTAGTAATTCAACAAATAAATAGAATTAATACAATATAATTCATCTCATGAAAATAACCTAGTGTTAAGGGGAATAGGTAATCTTCCATTAACTACACCAATCCATCAAGAAATAAAATAATTGATTTAAAATAAATGTTAATATATTCATAATATAAAAAATAAATCATAAAAAATCAATTCATAACATCAATTTTGAGATTGGATGAAACCCATTTGAAATCTCAATTTTCGCAAATCAATTTGATAGAACCCTTTGAGGAGAGAGGTCTCAAAGGTGAATTAAAACCCCACACCTTGTTAATTAATGAAGATTTATGGTGAAAATTGACACATTGTATCCCTTAAACCCCTCCTTAGCTTGGTCTTCAATGATGTTCTTTAGTAGAGAGAGAAAGAATATAGAAGGAAGAGAGTTTTGTTTTGTGAGTTGTGATTAGTCTAATGGGGTTGGCGTCTACATATTGTATGTTAATTACCTTAATTAGGATTTCTAATCCACTGAATAATGACCTAACACATTAGTTAATTAATTTAAACCAAATTAAAATGTGTAGAAAATCAGGTCCTCACAGACAAGACCTCGACCAATGGTCTAGCTTGAGTTGAAACCCTTTGCCCCCTTCCATGCTTCTCATCTCTTGATGAGTTTAGGGAACTGCCAAAAAAGGTTATGAAGGGATTTTGGTAAGTGTTGGAGGAAGTATGGATTCGACGCCCCATCGATACACACATGTTTTGTCGATTGTCTTTAGTGGGTACATAATTCCCAACAAGTGTTTGACTCCAACGTGCAAGGGACCTCCTCAAGGGACCTCGGTTGGTCCTTGGGGAGTTTTATCTAGATGTGTAAACCATTAATAAACTTAAACAAATTTTAAACACCCTTCCACAATATTTTATGAATTCTTGACTCTTAAAAACTAGTCAAATAGGCTAAGACACACTGCTACCTCCTTGAACTAGTTTTCGGACGTCATGGACGTTCTTGGATGTTTTGGTTACTAGACATCCTAAACGACTTATATCCATTAAAGTATACCTTAAAACAGGGTATATACCTTATGACACCTATCTTAGGCTCTAGAACACGTCTTTGATTTTTGCGGTGTTACAATATGTCTAGTGATGAAGAATATTCTTGTCGCATGAACTCTACCGATATGAACCCTACATGAATGTGTAATAAAATTATGCTAGGAGTCTTCTATTATAATTTTGAATATTTCCTTGTATCCTATGATGAAATTTTAGTGTCATGAGCCACAAGTACAGCCTAAAACTTCGAGCATCATTGTGTCGTCACACAGTAATTGAGACTTCAAGATGTCTCATATAAGCCTCTCGTATGATTCATTACATAATAAATACTAAGAATTGAAATCTTTTTTCATACACTAAGAACTCTTTCATAATCATTACTCAATCATAAGACTTTCATGTAAAACATTAAATCTTGACAACATCTACTTGAACCATCTAAACTATAGAGTATACAACACTTGGGACTATTCCCATACAAGACAATAAAATAAAGACTATGACATTAGGGACATGTGATTGTCCTAGAATCTATGAGGACTCACCAATACATCATCTTCAATCCTTAGAAACCTATCCATACTCCATTGCACATCAAGACGTCCAATTCCTGACACTGTAGTCAAAAAATGAAAAAAGAGGTTAGCACATTAGATGTACTATGTATGGACGCCATGAAAAAGAAACATTTATTAAATAGTATGGTTTTCATGAATTTTTATTAAAACATACTATAATCATAAGAAAAACATTTAATAACCTAAAAACACATAAGATAAAAAAAACCAAATATCATAAATTTAGACTCACATTAAAGTAACTCCCTGCACTGTACAGTTAAGTTGCTTATCTTCACCTTTGACATCTTCTAGTATATAACCATCTCAATTAAAGCTTTCCTATGACTCACTTAAGAAACACAAAGAGAGACTGCCCATACAACCTCCCTAAGCATGCTTAAATGATACTTAAGTCTACTTACAATGAGTCACATACACACTTCAAGACATCAAACATGTCAACATATATATAATATGACATTTCCTCATTAAAGTCTATCAAATGACTTACGCAAGTAGATCAAGAAGATAATCTCCACGATTGACCTCTTCCAGACTGCCCAAATAATCCATAAGACTTCCTATGTTTTGATCATGTCCATATAAAGAATTATCTTCCCTAACTAGAGTCATTCTTAAGACTCATCAAGGTATGTTACGAAGTGACCATTCCTATGCCTCCTTAATGCCTTAACTAGACAACCCTTAGCTACTCTAGAAATGTACTTATTCATTTAAACATACTTTCTAATCATAAGTAATTACATTCATTAGTTTATTTAAGACTCATTCATCACATAAAGGACATTCAACTAATGGTATTGGATATGACCTAGGGACTCCAACTAACACCTTTAAATCATATTGTGAAATGTGTAGATAGAGTCCAATTCCGCCACCTACAGTTCATAGAACTCATCTAATTCTTGTAGGTATACCATATGATTAGAATAAGTAATAACCGACATAGACCATGATAGATAGAAATGGAGTCCACAGTTCTTGTAGGTATACCATATGATTACATTCTTATGGATGATATGACTTCTTTCCAGCCAATCAACCCTAAGTCCACCATTCTTTTACATGAAGGATACCATTGCGACTCTTAGCTTCAACATTCATAACAGATTCTTTAACGTGTGTATGACATTTTTAATATCCTCTAAGGTCTCACATATCTTTCATTCATACATTTCAAGGGTGCACTAAGCCTACCTACTAAAGACATATCATAATCTCAAAAATTCACGCATATATAAAGTAAGGGACACAAGTCTAGCAAACAAGACACAACATTCTTTTCCCTTATCACATATATTATATCCATCATTTAAAAACATAGGAATGGCCCTTATCATATTTATGTAATCCTATACATTACTACATCATCATCAATATAACCATCACAACTCATATAGTCAAGTAGAAACAATCATGTATCAACATCTAAGACTACACATATAAGAACATAGGCATAGTCTACATGATCTCCTAACATACTTAGAAAGAACACATATTTAATGTAAAAAAATCTAACAATACAACACTTAAGAAATTCCTTACAAATGCTAAATAAATCTTTCTTATATAACCACTTAGGCATGCTCAACCTTCAGCTATATGAAACAATTACCAACGTACAATACATGCACATGAATCATGAGGAAGATACCATGCAAGAAAACTTACTTTCTCATTTAACAAAAAATCAATCAAAACATGCATATCATAAGGAGAATATTTTGAACTCCCCTTCAAGAAAAGTCTCCTACAAGTTCAAGTTACCAAGAACTCTTTGTTTTAGGGTTGAGTAAACATATAATAAAATGTTAATGGTTCTTGAGTCGCAACAACCATACTCTTCACCATACTTCCTCACTTAGGAGAAACCCATTTCAAGGTCAACATAATGTACACATTTGGGACCTCCCTCAAGGCACCTTTAACCTTGCTAATACTTTCTTACGTAGGTCTACTTCATGAAAACTAAATATTCTCAAAGATGTCATCATCTAACCACTATTTACCTCTTACTAAGAGAAATCACCTTTACTCTTTCAAATCTGATCACCTCCCTTCCTATTGTAAGGGTATTAAAAAACTTCAAACTATCTAAAAAAATATTCTTTGACAATCTCTAAGAATATATCTTACCATTCTTTCAAACTTAACTTCCCTTCAAAAGGTAACCAATCCTAAGGTAAAAATCACCTTCTATCACACATCATCTAAGAAGTCACATCTAATCCTTTCTCTCCCTCAACCCAAGCATCATAATTTAACCCTCAAGGGACCAACACTTAAGTGAAACAAGGGAAAGACACCATATACAACGCTCTTACGCACAATTAAATGATTGCAGAAATGAATCTTTTCCTAGCACCCAATAGCCTCCTATTTCTAATGTGGAGCGCTTCCCATTATAAGAAAGACTCTACAAGATGTGGTTCAGGAGACAACTGAGATACTCCCCAAACCTTATGCTCTAATACTAACTTTGTCACAACCTGCAAGTACACCCAAGAAGTTAGAGTATGCTTGTGTCGTCACACGGCAAATGAGACATCAAGAAGTCTCATATAAGCCTCTCATATCATTCATAGAATATTAAACATACTAAAATAGGTAGAAATTCTAAACTTTCTTCACACACAAAGAACTCTTTCATAAATATTACAAACCCGAAAGACTTTTATTTAAAAAATTAATCTTTAAAACGTCTACTTGAACAATCTAAACATTAGAGTATATAACACATGAGACTAATCCCATACAAGATAATAAAATAAAGAATATGACATAAGGGCCATCTATATATTGTCCTCGAACCGATGATGACTCACCAATACTTTATCTTCAAGCCATAGAAATATATCCATTCTCCATGGCACAATGATATTTCTAATTCCTTAAACTTCAGTAAAAAAAAGAAAAAAAGGGGTTAGAACATTAGATGTACTAAGAATAGAAGACATGCCAAAACCATTAAAAATGGACATTTTATAAATAACAAGCTTTTCAAAAATTTCGATTAAAACATCATACTAAAATCATAAGAAAATCATTTAACAACTTAGAAACACATAAGATAACAATAAACCAAATATTATAATTTCATAGTCACTTTACAGTAATTCGATTCACTGTATAGTGAAGTTGATTATCTTCACCATAAACATCTTCTAGTATGTAATCATCCCACTTAAAGCTATCCTAAGACTCACTTAAGCAACACAAAGAGTAATCGCCCATCTAACCTCCATAAACATGCCTAAATGATACTAGAGACTATATGACATTTCGTTGTCAAAGGTTATCCATAGACGTACTTAAGTAGATTAAGAATATATCGTCCATGATTGACTTCTTCAACACTACCCTAAATAATTCTTAAGACATACTAAGTTTGGATCATTACACATAAACAATCATCTTCCCTAATTAGAGTAATTCTTAAGACTCATCTACGTAAGATACCAAATGACCATCCCTATGCCCCCTTCATGCCTTAACCAGACAACCCTCAACTACTCTAGATAAGTAGTTACTCATTTAAACATACATTCTTATCTTAAGTCATTACATTCGTTACTTCATTTAAGACTCATTCATCATATAAAGTACATTCAAGTAATGGTCTTAGATAAGACTTAAGGACTGTACCTAACACCTTCACAACCTATTGTGAAATGTCTAGATAGCGTCCTATACCACTACCTAAACTTCATAGAACTTCTCTAATGCTAGTAGGTATCCAATATATGAGGAGAATAGGCAATAACGTACATAGACCATGATAACTATACATGGAATCTTGATCTCTTATCCACACTGATGAGGGTGTTCTACTTGCAAAGGGTAGAACCAGGACGCATTGCAAGGAGGCACATGGTTAAGGAATAGGAAGGTCTTTTATGCACTGTAGTCTCATTCTCAAGTAGAGGTATATATTAATGTAGTCACATTCTCAAGTAGAGCTACTTCCAATAACATAATCGCTCGGTTCTAGCCTTGTTTCTCATAGAGTAATTGAAATTAAAGGATCACATGAAAATGTTCCATATCTAGTTCATAACTAAATCTCATTCACCCTAACAAAGAGGTTTTCACATCCGGGGAGACCCCCCTAGACATAAGATGGTGTACTTGACCTCTCAGAGGTCTTATAAAAGCCCATAGTTGTTATTCATTGCATTGACATAGTTAATTTAATAACCAATGAAGGGGGGTGGAAGCGGATTTATGATTTGAGAGTAGAGAGTAGAGAGAAGATTGTTAGATGAAGGATTGATGATTTTATTTATGAGGGGAAACCCTCTATTTATACACAAAATTTACAGACTTTTGGCCAAAAATGGCCGACACATACTTTACACTTGGCCTTTTTATATTTGGCCTACACAAGAAAACAAAATACTTACTATTACAACTTTACATAATGGCCTCTTCTTTATTTATGGCCGACATACACACTATTTTCTTTATGACTTTTACAATTGGCTGTTTACAGCCGACACAACACGACAAAAATAAAAATTATTACTTTTTACATATGGCTGATATTCAGCCGACACAAAATTTTAACAAATTCAAAATACTTTTTTTTTTTGGAGGGGGGTGGAAGCGGATTTATGATTTGAGAGTAGAGAGTAGAGAGAAGATTGTTAGATGAAGGATTGATGATTTTATTTATGAGGGGAAACCCTCTATTTATACACAAAATTTACAGACTTTTGTCAAAAAATGGCCGACACATACATTACACTTGGCCTTTTTATATTTGGCCGACACAAGAAAATAAAATACTTACTATTACTACTTTACATAATGGCCTCTTCTTTATTTATGGCCGACATACACACTATTTTCTTTATGACTTTTACAATTGGCTGTTTACAGCCGACACAACACGATAAAAATAAAAATTATTACTTTTTACATATGGCTGATATTCAGCCGACACAAAATTTTAACAAATTCAAAATACTTTTTTTTTATTCGATTTGAACGTCTGGTATGATATTATCTTCTCCTTGACATTTTGAACATATATGGTCGGGGTATTTTTGTCCAATAATTTTGCAATATCTCGTCAATAATTCTTCTGAAATAAACCCTTTCCTTAATGCTCTTGTTGTTGGTTTTTGCTCTGGCTTGAGTAGACTAAGTATCCATTGGCGTATCTCTTCCATATGTTGTTCTCTGATTTCTTTAGAATTTGAATATATCATAACTTGCTCTCGTACATAATAGCTCCATACTGAATTTCCGTTTAAATAATTGTTAGTTAGTTCATTTAGGATAGTTGCTATTCCTATAATTCTTTTGTTGGCGTAGAATTCTGGTATCTCAATCTTTTGTATTTCTTGTTGTATTCCGATATCTTCTGGAATTATCATATCTCTGGTCAAACCAATTTTTATAACTTGTATAATTGGTTTTATCTCATCAAATAATATCTCTGCTGGTGCTGAATAAAACTTTATATAAAACAATGTTCCTTTAGTAATTCTTTTATAGTTCATAAAGGCTTTGTATAGCTCTGGTATGGTAGATATTTCATCTCATGTTTGGGTATAAACTGTATTAAGTAATCCATAACTATAACATGTTTTTACTAGATTTGCATTGGTGCCTGGTTGTGCTATTAACTTATTATATCCTTGTAGCTTTTGGGTTATAAAATCAGTATTAGGGTCTTTGGTAGTTGGAGATCTAGGTGTTGAGTTTAAATAATTTTTGATTTTATAAAGGTTTTCAATATATGAGCGGGTTATGTGGTTGTAGGCTTTTTTATCTTGGTTCAGACTTTCTGAGTAAGTATGTATTTGTGGTGGTATAAATAATGAGTCTTTTTGGTTCTTTGGAATAAATGGTTTATCGAAGATTTTGTTCATATTTAAATTTGTATATTTTATTCCACTGGCTCCTTTTGTTGTAGATGTACTTGCTGTAGCTGCATTTAAACAAACATTGTCATGGGTTTTATGGAGTTTCCCAACGTCTCCTTCTAGTTCTGGCTTTTTACCGTCCGCCGAACGACGTAGTTCCGCATTTTTAGAGTCATGCTGCTGACTGTTAGCTTTCAGATTTTGTAACTCTTTTCCCATACAGTCCACCTTCGTAGAAAGTGTAGTAATTGCTTTGAGTATTTCTTCTATTGTATCTTGTTCAGTTTGAGTTCCTTTTTCTTGATAGGTAGTCTGCAACAAGGTTCTTGTCAGTCTTAATTATTTCAATTGTAAATGTAAAATTTAATATATTCAATACTAATCTCCTTATTTCTTTTGTTGTAACTGAATCATCTAATTTTTTTGTTATCCACCATTTTACTTGTGTATTATCTGTTCTTACAGTAAATTTATTGTAAACAATATATGGTTCAAATGCTAATAAACATTTATATAATGCGAATAATTCTTTTCTATTTATTTCCCATTTTATTTGTGCTTCTGTATAAGATCCTGAATAATATCTACAATGGTGTTCTATTTTTTCTTTTTCATATTTGTATTTTAAAACTCCTCCGTAACTATGATCACTCGAATTTGTTTCAACAATGTAAGTAAATGTTTTATTTTCATCTGGAAAATATAGTTTTGGTAATTTTTTACATAATTTCTTAATATTTCTTATATGTTCTTTATCTTTATTATCAAAATAATATTCTACATCTTTTTTAAGTTTTTTATGTAATAGTTTTAGATGTTCTGCTAATTTTGGTATGTATTCCCTTACCTGATTTACTAATCCTAGAAAGGATCGTAATTTCTTTTTTGTATCTATATTTTCATCAATAGTAATTATTTTTTGTACTATATGAGTTTGCATTTTTATTCCATTTTTATCTATTTGTATTCCTAGAAATTCTATTTGTGATTTCATAATTTCTGCTTTACTTTTACTTAAACTTATACCTATATTTTTTACTATATGTATAAATTTTTCCAATAATCTTATATGTTCATCTTGTGTTCTAGAATATAACAATATGTCATCTATATATACGATACAGTTTTCTAGCTGGTTAAAATAGTTATCCATAAAATGTTGGAATCTACCTGGTGCATTTTTATATCCAAAAGGTAAAACATTCCATTCATAGAATCCTTGTGGTACTGTGACTGCTGTTAATTGTTTAGATTCTTCTTCTAGTTTTAGGTGGTAAAATCCTGATTTACAGTCAAATTTACTAAAATAATTATATCCTTGTATTTGTCTTATTTTAAGTATTTTATTAGGTATTGGGTAGTTATATGTTTTAGTTTTAGCATTTAAATTTCTGTAATCAATAACCATTCTACTTTTACCTCTTTTTTGTTCACTGTGTTTTATTACTATAAATGTTGGGCTTGTATGTTTACTATTACTTTCTTGTATGTAATTTTTTTCTAATAATTCATTTATATGTATTTTAAATTCTTGTAAATCATCAAAGTTATATTTTAATGGTTTTTGTGTTATTATGCTATTTTCATCTATTAGTTCAATTTTTACTTTTGTTTTATGTTTTTTCCATCCTTGTAATGGGTCTTCATTATATAGTTGTTCTAGTTGTTCATTAATTATTTTAACTTTGTCTATTGTAAATATAATAATTTCTAATTGTGATATTTGTTTTTCATCTATATTTTTCATTTCCTGATTTATTTTCTCACTTCCTTTAATCCATTCTATAGGTTTTCGTTGTTTATTTTTTACTCTTTTTGCTCCAATTTTATGGCCACATGGCGTAGTAAGCCACCAGTGTGTTTTTGTTATTATGTGTGGGTAAAATTTATCTAAAAATGGCATTCCTAATAACATATCTTTCGTGGTAAATTCGAAATTATACATTTCTTCTATTGTTAGTATCTTATCCCATATTTGTATTTTTATATTTTTTGCTTTATATTTAATCATACTTCCTTCATTGTTAAATCCTGTTACTACCATAGGTGTTTTTAATTTTTCCCATTTATCTTCTAGTAAGCAATTATATTTACATATATTCGCTTCTGCTCCTGTATCTATTATAGGTGTATAATATCTGTTGTGATATCCTTCTACAATAATTTTTGCAAGTATAAATATTTTCATTAATCATTTTTGGTTCTTTTTATAATTATTTTCTTATTTTGGCAAGTTATTGTTAATTTTTCATTTTCTATGCTGTATGGTTTAACTTTTTCTAACCATTTTATTCCTAATGTGATATTATGATTTCCTTCATATATCTTAAATTGTATTTTTAATGGAATTCCTCCTATAATTATTTCTTTTTCTGTTGTTTCTTCATTTGTATTTACTATTTCACTAGGTAATCCAGGGCATATATGTCCTGTTTTCATAATCTCTTCTTCTAATACTAGTTCTCTTGTTATATGATTTTCTTCTTGTCCTGTGTTTATTAAGATTTTATATTTTCTTTGGTCCATTATTCCTGTTATAAAATAATGATATTTTGTCATTTCTCCTAAATCTTGTGATATTTCATATTTTCTTTTAGATGAACTCATTCTTGATGAGGAAGCTCTAGTCATCATATTTAATGAGTTTGTATTTGGTGTACTTGAGGTACTTAATCTTTCTTTTACTATCTCCAATTCTTCTTCTGTATCCATTTCTTTATAACTGTAGTCATTATTATCTATTACCGTAATTATTCTTTCAAAAGGATTTTCTATTTTATTTTATCAATTTTATTTTTTGCTGTTATTTTATGTTTTGTTGTTAATATATAAAGATTTTTACATCTTGCTGTGAATACCTTACTTCCTGGTGCTAACTCTATTCCGGACATTTTCCAATATAGTACTAATGATTTATCTATATTCGTGTCTGTTAATTCTACTGTATAATTAGCACTTATTATAAATTTAAATTTTTGGTATATTAAATTTCCTTTAACTGCACTTATTACGCTTTTTTCTATAGGATATTTTATTCTATCATCTGCTAAATATATTTCAATGGGCGTATCTATTCCTTCTCTGAAACAAGCTTTTATAAGTATTTCCGTTCCTCCTAAATGTACATATTTTATAGCTCCTTTATTTTTTATGTTTTGTATTTCTTTATTTATTATTCGTTTGTTTATTATGGGTATATATGCTTTTCCACTTGTATATTTTCCGTTTATGATGTGTTTTTTTTGACTAACTACATAGTATTCTTCTTTCTGTCTTTTAAACAAGTTTTTTAGTATAGGTATGTCAAGTATTTTTTCAACACATAAATCTAATTCTTTTCCTTTTATTTGTTCAAAAAGTGTATTATCAAATATAATTTTTTGGTGTGATGATTCTTCATCTTCATAATTCTCTTTAGATATTATTTCGTTTTCAGACATTATATTTCTTCTTCTTCTATTTCATTATCTAGATTTTCTTCTCCATTTTCAGTTTCTATATCTGATACTTCATATATACTATCGTTTTCACTTAATTCATAGTCTATGTATTCTATTTGCATATATTTGTCATTATCTATAACTATTTCTGCAATTTGTTTTCTTTTTGGATTTTTAGGTAATTTACAGTCCTTAGCTATGTGTCCTATCTTTCCGCAATTATAACATGTACATTGAGATATTTTCCTTTTAGGTCTATATGATCTTTTCATTTTATAGTTTTTTACATAATATCTTCGTCTTGGTTGTTTATATTTATACTTAGTTTTATTTTTTCTATAATTTTTATATTTTCTGGATTTTTGTTTTTTATTTGTACATCCAAACTGTGGTGCCATTTTATTTTTACAACATGATAAATTTTTATTTAGTACTTTTTCCATTTTTAATTTTTCTTTTTGGTTTTCACATAATTGTGTAAACCATTGAGATAGAAATTTTATTCTAGCTCCTAAAGTATCTACCATTCCTTCATTATCCCAATCCTTTATTATTTTCGTACTAAATGGTTCTGGTAATTTTGTAAAATATTGTTTTCTTATTTCTTTTGCTTCGTCTAAATTGTATTTAGCTTTGTAATAATATTCTTTAAATGCACAAGTATATTCTTCTATATAACACATTTTGCATATAGCCAATTTTGTCATAAGTTGTCTATTTATTATTTTTTCTTTATTTTGTTCTCTTATATCCGTGGTCATACCTCCAAATTCATTTTTTATTGCTGATTCATATTTGTCTAGTATATTATATTTGTTGCTGATGGAGATCCATCCATTTTCTTATCATTCCTAAGTACTTCTAAACTTTCTGGGGGTAGGTTTTCTATCCATTGTTTTGTTGTTCCTATGAATGTTCTGTCTATGTATCTCGGTGTTTTTGTTGTTTCTATTTTGTTATCTATTAACTGTTTAGATATATTTCCTGTCCATAGTAATATTGCTTTATTTATGTCTATGACACAATCTAAATCTAAAAAATTATATTGTTCACTTATTGGTTTCGGTATCCAATTTTTATTTAATCTACTATTCCATATTGCATTATTTCTATCTGATTGTTGATAACTTTCTGTATAATAAGTTGGTGGTGTCCACCTAGGACTACTTCTAGGGCTATTTCTGGGACAATTATCTGGGGTTTTGACTCTTGACGTACTGGGTCTATTCATATCTCCTGTGTTTATTTCTAATTTTTTTAGTTTGTTTGTCTGTTCTAAGATTTATGTATATGTCTCACTTATGTCACTTATTTCTTATTTTTGGTCATTTTCATTTTCATCTATTTCATTTACTTCATTTACTTCAATATCTTCTTTTAATTTTTGTTCCATTTCTTTTATTTCATTAGTTAATTCAAGCTCTTTATCTTTTTCCTTTTGTCTTTGCTTATTTTCATATAATAATTTTAACCTAGCTAATTCTTTTTCTAATTCACTTATTCTTGTATTTTTTATTTCTTCTAAATGTTGTACTTCTTGTTTTGCTTGTATTTTTATTTTTTCTATTTCTTTTGATTTGTCTATTTCTTCATTTTCTTTTGTTATTATTATCATAGCTGTTAGACTATCTTCTAATTTTGCCGTTTCTTTTTCTAACATTAAGTATAAATTATTCCCAATTTTTTTATATCTTCTTCCTAGATTTGAAAATATTATTTTTATTATCATTCCGTCTTGATTTTCGTATGTTTTTTCGTCTACTGCAAATTCTTCTTTATTCATTATAATCTATGTATTATATTATGTTGTAACTCATATTCAAGACAATCTAATTCTAATTTTAATATGGATATATCTTTTCTTTGTACTAGTAGTGATTTATTACATACTCCTGCTAACAAGTTTTCTTTTAATCTTCTTTTTCTATGTTGTAATTCTTGTTCTTTTTCAGCCATTTTTTCCATTATTTCTTCTATTAATTGTTGTTTATAGATTTCTCTGTTCATACTGTTTTTTCAAATAGCAGACATATTTATATTCTGTTTTTGAAATTATGTTTATCAATTGATCTTTTTTATCATTATCTATTTTGACTAGTTGTGATAGTTCATATCCTGTATATAAAGATCTTAATTTTTTCCATATTTTTCTTACCTTTTTATCTATCTTAGTTCTTTTTATTTTAGTATTTTTATTTTTATTTATCATAACCTTTTGTATAATATTTTAAAAAGCTTACTTAATTTTTCTGGATATTTAATCTTTTTTAACCTGTAATTTCTACCATATCGCCTTAGCCAATGTTCAGTCATATTTAGTCTCCAATATCTAAATCATCATATAAATCATATATGTCATAATAAAGTTCATCTTGTATACTTTGTATAGTTAACTTAGTCCAACCTTGGGTTGTTATTTCCATTATCTCGTATGTTAATAATTTATCATAATTTTTTTTTCATATCGATATTCAGATTTTTTAGTATGTAGAGTAGTAATATCTTATAATCAACATCATCGTTTAATAGGTAAGTTTCCATTTTTATCATTTTTATTTTCACTAAAATTTTATTCCTTCCAACCTCTTGATAAATTATACTTGCTTATTATGCAAAAATAATGATTTAATAATCATCTCGTCTGGTCACTACTACAGCTTTCTTTTTTGATAAGTTACCTTAACAGCGCCTCAACTTTGTTTACTCCCCTAAACGGCCTTCTTTGCCTACCGGTTTCAACCTTAGGATGGCATAGTCCGGGTATACTTATTCGAAAAATATTTCTGTAGCAACCTTTCTAAAGATGGTTATTATAACATTATTCAAGCATGATAAACAATTATAATTAACAAGAGATTTTCAGGAATAAATTAATTTAGCTACTCATAAGTATAAAATAGTATACCTGTTTTTGTAGATCTTCCGACATGGTTGGTTTGTTTTCCATAATTACTTAATTAACTAGCTCTGATACCAATGGAGGGGGGTGGAAGCAGATTTATTATTTGAGAGTAGAGAGTAGAGAGAAGATTGTTAGATGAAGGATTGATGATTTTATTTATGAGGGGAAACCCTCTATTTATACACAAAATTTACAGACTTTTGGCCAAAAATGGCCGACACATACTTTACACTTGGCCTTTTTATATTTGGCCGACACAAGAAAACAAAATACTTACTATTACTACTTTACATGATGGCCTCTTCTTTATTTATGGCCGACATACACACTATTTTCTTTATGACTTTTACAATTGGCTGTTTACAGCCGACACAACACGACAAAAATAAAAATTATTACTTTTTACATATGGCTGATATTCAGCCGACACAAAATTTTAACAAATTCAAAATTCTTTTTTTTTTAACTAAAAATTTATGACTAATACTGAAAAATAAAAACATTCAATGGTTAATTAATTATGTATTTTAGGGTAACTGGTTTGGAATTTTTGATTTTTTTGAAGCATGTTATATCTATCATTTTATGACATGTAAACATTGGTATTGGAATATAGTTTGAATGAACTCTTTAATTACCCTTTCCCATATCCATAACTACAAATTGGTCTTGTATATGACTTGAAGGGTTGGTATTGGTTATGTTATTCATTGTTTGACTATGTTGTTGGATGACTGTATTAAATTGAATGTAAGTTCATGGTGAAGGTTCTTGGAATAAATAGGTAAGTCTTCTAAATACAGGATTTCTCTATTATGTTAATGATGGCCTATAGTTGATGTAGCTATGATTTGAAGTATGTATGATGTTTCTATGCATATGAGTTGGCCTGTGAATATGTTAAATGTGGGATCATGGTAAGGCTATGATAATGCAAGTTGATGAAGTTTATCTTGTATGCCTTACATAATATGATTATGATATGTTAATCTCCTAAATGAAGGGTTGTGATAAAACAAAATTCTAATCCTATTCCTAAAGATATTATGATCATATTTATACAAGGGGTTAATCTCCTATTACCTATAATAAGATTTATGAATAAATGATGACTTAAAGCTTAACCACAAAGGGACTTTAGCTTAGCACCGATAAACTAAATATGAGAGGTGTCCCTTTCCTAGTTTGAAGGTAGGATCAAAATGACTCACATGAGATAGAGGCTGCCATGTTATGTGGAATTAAAGGTGTCTAATATATCTCCTTGTTCTTGAACTGTGTTGCCTCCATAGGAATAATAGCTAATGGATCCACCTAGAATGCTATATTCATGTTTTTGTTCTTCCTTGGCAAATGCACTACCTTCTTTTAGTTTGGGGTTTCCTGACACTGAATTTCATGTTTATCTCACATGGTCTAATGTCGGTTAACGCGATTCTTACCTCAAGTAAAATGAAATACAAGTAAATGAACATTGACTAGGATGACTTGAGGAGTCTACTTAGTATAGGTAGGGAGGGGTAAGGGACTCTACGTAGACATTGCACAAGTTTACTCTAAGGGAAGTCCTAGTATATCGTTCTCATGATACATGAACATGAAATTAATAATGGTTATGATATGTGACATTTTTCTTACATGATGTTGTCTATTTTAATTAATATATGATGGTGTTTATGTGTATATCTGATAATGACTACTTTTGTTATATGATGTATGAAGTACAACGCTACTTATGGTCTACTATATTGGTTACTTCATTATATGTGGTTATGGGGCTTCACGTGATCATTGCACTTGTACTCTTGGGATGGGATTATGTGTAAGTGTTTTTTATGTTATGTTTAAAAAGATATAATGAACAAGAAATGTCAATATGACTTTATGATGATATGTCTTCGGTTATGATCATGTTTTATGTTGTTGTAATCCTTGTCTTGTAAATGTTCTATTGTATGAGCATTAAAAGTTTTCAAATTACTTAGAATACTTTCTAAAGAAATGGTCCTTTTCCATGCATTTCCATAAATGTTTATGTGCACATACCCATACTGAATACATATGGGTACTAATATTTTACTTTATATAACTACCAATGTATGGTCCGGCCATTGAAGATTAAGATGGTCGATTAAAGAAGCTTTGAACTATTTCTCCAAGTGTTAGTAGGTCCTTATGTTCGGGGATGCTATATTAATATTATTCTAGCTTATGAAGACTTTAGTTGTTTTAGGAATACGCTTAATTCCATTTTATGTTCTTTGAATTCTATGCATTAAGTCCTATATGGCATGTTGACATTTTATTGGCTAAGTCATGTCATACTCTTTCGATTCTTTTTATGTGAGACAAGTTTAAGAATATCGAATATATTTTATGATGTCATCAAAAATGAAGCCTAAGTAAGCTTCTATGTGAGAGGTATATATATACCTAAATATGTATTAAACATGATGTTTAAGTACACTTCACATAGTATGAAAAAGTTTTTAGTTTTTGCGCATTTCTAACTAATGACATGTAATGACAAACACTAAGGGCTTGTGTGAGCCTTCTGAGAGGATAACGACGCCGGCTGCGACTTGGGGGTGCTCTCTTGTTGTGACATTTTAGGTCTTATAGTCCCTTAACTAACTTAACTAGACACCGACTAAACCTTAATAACTACCTAATAAAGTAACTAATTAATTCCCTCATTTAAAACTCAACAGTCAAAACTAGACCCTAACCTACGAGACCCCGATCTACAATCCTTATGTCAGTCGACGCCGCCGTACTCCAAAACCGTCCATTAGTTCAAAGACTAGTCTTTTGGACCACGAATCCATTGACTCCTAGTGGGTCAGAGGATGGATCCTTGATTGATTTTAATATAGACAATGTTAAACACATTTTTAAGGTCAAATTGAGGAGTCATCTCCAAAGGCCCTTAGGATTGTTCTTCGGGAGTCGTTCCAAAAAATTTCTACAAGAAACACACTCTAATACTTGTTTAACACCTTTTATCAAATTTTCAATAAATTCTAACTCTTAAAATCCATTCAAACATGTCGAGGCACACTAATACACATATAAAAATTCACCGGATGTCATGGACGTTCTTTGAAGTTTTGACTCTAACACTTCCTAAATGTTCTAAATACATTATTTTAGGACTTTTAACAGTGTTGTGTGTCTTTTTTCTTCAAGTGAGGCTCTAGATTAGATCTTGGACTTCAAGAGTGTTATATTATCCCTACCCCCACCCCTTAAGAACATTCGTCGCCAAATGACACAATACTATTTTTTTTAGGGGTAGGATGAATCAAGATTAGCATCTCAACAATAAACAACATATTACAACACGAGTTGCAACTCTAATAAAATATCAACATGTCATTTTGTAACGTCCCTAAAATGAAATAGGTAAAACTAGATCCAAGCATTCGTGTGATGAAGTTTTTAAGCCCTTAAATGGTTAATTAGGCTACTTATATTCAGTTTCTTAAGTTTGGTGATGTTGCGAGGTTGAACGTCCAAGAACATCCATGAAGTTCGAATGTTTTTCCAGGAGACGTGCTTTTGTGCCTTAGTGTGTTTTGGCATGTTTTACGTGTTTGTTTTGGTTGAAGTTGATGTCAGACGTTCCAAATACCTAGATTTAAATGTATATAGGTTTTAGCGTCCGGGTACAACTCCATTTATGACACACGAGGGGCTATAGAAGAGGCCCCCAACGTTTTTGCTGAAACTGCCAAGTTCATAGTCCCATCGCGCCCTTCCCCAATGGACTTAAGCTTCAGCTAGGGTTGAAGGTTTTGGGTGTTTTATTCATCAAAATTTCTTTTTTTTCTTATCATTGAGGTATGGTAGTTCATCCTTTAACATTCTTTCATTCAAGGACTCACTTCAAAGAGATTTTAAAAGGGATTTTGAAACTCCAACATCTTCAATTTTTGATTCTTAGCATGACAACGTTTTAATGAATGATATATGTTATTTTTTGTATTATATTATGATTTTAATGACTAAACCCCAATGAACCCATGCTTTTGCACGTTTCCAACTTTTATCTTAGCAAATGGGTTTAATGAGAATGATTAGATAATGTAAGAACTCTGAACTAGATTATGGTTATATTGTGATTAGCTACTTCCATAAGGTCTATTTTATGATGAATTATTAAACGAGTGGACAATAGATGGTGAAATCTTGAATAACTAGTAACTTTCCTATATTGTTTACTTCTTTTGAGGAAATGCTCTTGAGTGGTATCGTCCACCTTTTGTGGTGGTGATTATATGAAATATCTGGTTATATGAATGAATGGATGAATTGTCCTCATTAGTATATAATGAGTTACATAGAAGCACTTTCCTTATCCCTTAGCTATGCACCCACATAGGAGTAGCTATTGGACAAGAATGATCGTACCATAAGAAATTGGGATACCGTATCAGGTAGGGGTGCACACCGGGATTCAATGTCTAACTCTTATGGTCTATCTCACTTAAATCTAGCCCCATCAAAAGAATATAATGAAATAAGTCTTCTTAAAAGTGTAATACTTAATGTAGGTTGTCGTATGATATTCTATCTTTCGATTGAACGAGTAGACAATTGTTAGGGGAGACTTGTGTGTCTTTATATACAATGTATGAATGGGTCATTACGTGATGTTAATGAAATTAGGTGACTTAATTTTTAATGTTATGAAACCATGTTAAAGTTATGCCTTGTATACTGAAGGTTATGAATGGTGAATTTGGTGTGTCTAATCTAAGGGAATCATCAAGGAGCACTTGGTCGGAATAGTATTATGGGATGCTACTCTCATATTGCACTATGTGCAACCTGCGGATTTCCTTTAAAAAGAATTCTTATTTTGATGTTCTTAAATGTAACCATGTTCGTTAGAGTCTTCGATTTTGAGTGTGGGCTTGTTACCCTTGTAAAGTAAGCCTATTGTTTGTAGTCTTAAGGATCACTTAGGTGTGTATTAAATTTATTGTATGGATGGTTCTTCCATGTCTTACCATATTGTGTATTAGGATAACTATTACGACCCACAACTAGACCTTAGAAGTTTATGAAAACCTTAGGTCCGAAAAAGGCATGTAAACCTCTCAAAGGTCTTGTAAACGCCTGTTATCTATTATTCATTACATTAGATATGAAAAGTTGTGTCGAATTTAAAACATTTCATGAATAATAATAATAAGGAAAACATATTTTATTAATACTAAGGATAGTCGTATCGGCATGAGCATAATTAATTACAAGACTAAAATATCTTAGGGACACGACACTTTACATTGAAAGAAATACAAAATAAGTCTTTATGTAATAAGTGTTAAGGGAAGAACTTGATGAAACATAGACTATGCCCTCGAATATATGAGGACATACTTAGTCTTGAGAGAGTAGATTCCCAAGCTTTCTATCTAACCTTCAACTTGTCTCCAAGCTATAATTATAGAGTATAGAAAAGTATGGAGTTACTAAAAAAATTATACAGGGCATATGCAAAATCCTTCAAAAATGGACAATTTAGTTGAAACCTACAAGTAATGCTATTTTAATATAAAAAAAACGTTCATGAATTAACTTAGAAAACATCATATAGTATCATCAGTAACACATAAGCTAAAACTTCAATTTATCTTAACGTAGGAGCATACCTAAAGTAAACACAAAAATCCCACATGACCTATTCCTATCCTATGTTATTCCAAGACTCCCCTAAGTAAGACATAATGAAATCGCCCAAACAATCTCCTCAATACCTACTTAAGAGACCATTAAGACTACTAAGGATTGACATACTTCATTTGATTCATAGAAGTCACCATTCAATATCAAAGACACAATAGAAACATACATATACTTAGGAACATCACATAAGAACCATCCTCCAAGGAAACCTTCAATTTAAACATAGTGTAATGTTAAAAGAGTATCCCATACTACAACTTCCACGTAGTGATCCTTAGGAATAACTTTAGAATAGTCACATCACATCCATTATATTCTAAGATTCATCACGCAAGTCATAACATCATCATGATTCCTTAACAATAAACATAACACCCCATCACTTTAATTTTCATATTGTCACGACCCACATGTACACCCTAGAAGTTAGAGTATCCTTGCGATGTCACATGGAAAATGATACATCAAGAAACCTCATCTAAGCCTCTCGTATGGTTCAATTTATAATAAGCATAATTAAAGTGAATAAAAATTTAAAACTTTGTTCACATATAAACAACTCTTTCATAAACAATACGCAAGCGGAAGACTTTCATTTAAAACATTAGAAATATACAATATCTCATTAAACAATCTAGACATTGTAGTTTACAACACTTGGGACTAATCCCATACAAGACATAAGATAAAGAGTTAACACATAAATGAACATGCGGCTATTGTCCTCGAATCGATGAGGACTCACCAATACTTTATCTTCAAACCTTAGAAACACATCCATCCTTAATGGAACATCAAGATTCCATTTCCCTACATTATGGTTAAAAAGTAAAAGAAGGGGTTAGCATATTAGATATACTAAGTATGGAAGCCATGCAAAAACCGTGAAAAAGGGACTTTTAGTAATAAGCATTCTTTTCATGAATTTCAACTAAAACATCATACTATAATCATAATAACAACATTTAACAACTTAGAAACGCATAAGAAATCATTTAGGCAAAAAGTCACATTTTTAGCAAACATTACAGTGAGGTAACTTCACTTCACTTTAAACCCCCTTTAGCATGTATTCTTCTCACTCAAAGTTATCCTAAGATTCACATAAGTCTTACAAAGAGAGATCACCCATACACTCTCTCTAGATGTTCTAAAATGACCCTTAAGATTATTTATAATAAGTCACATACACAATTATAAAGCATCATAAACATCAAGGTAATATTCTCCAACCAAAGGTGATTCTGAATCTCACTTGAGGGAGTTGTGAAGCGACCACCCATACAATCCGTTACACATCCACTTAATAGATCCTATAGACTACCTAAGATAGAATCATTCTACCTTAACACATTAACACAGAGATGATATGATATTCTCCTTCAAAAGGCTATCGAAAGACTTACTTTAGTAAATTAAGAAGATAACGTCCATAGTGATCTCTTTAAGATTACCTATGTAATCGTTAAGAAAACCTAAGGCTTAGATCATGTCTACATAATCAACCAAATTCCCTAAATTAGAGTAATTTTTTATCACCTATGAAGGTAAGATAAGATGTGACCATTCCTATGACCCTTCACACCTTAACTAGAGAATACTTTATTACTCTAGATAAGTACTACCTCATTTTAACATACTTCCTTCACTTGAGTCATTATATTCATTAGTTCATTAACAGACATTTATTACATGAAGGACATTCAAGTAATAGTCTTATACTAGACCTAGGGTCTCCAAATAACATCTTCAAATCCTATTGTGGAATGTCTTCATAGAGTCCCATACCAGCACCTAAACTTAATAGAACTTCTCAAATTCAAGTAGGTAACCCACATGATGAGAAGAGTCAATAATCGACATAGACCATGCTTGAAACTCATGGAATCCGGATTTCTTACCTACTCCGATCAGGGTGTTCTATTTTCTTTGGGTAGAACTAGAACATATATCATGTAGGCACATAGTAAAGAAATATGATGTGTATTCTTTGTATTCTAAAGTCATACTTAAATAGAAATACTTCTCCTTGCCATACTCACTCGGTGCTAGCTTTCGTTCTCACAGAGTAATTCACATTAAATGTTCACATATAAGGGTTCCATAAAAAGTTCATTACCCAATCACATTTACCTTACCAAAGAGGTCCTCTTAGGGATACCTTCCAATGGAGACAAAATGCTCATTATGACATCACATGTGTAATTTTACATTCAAAACTAAGAGACTTAAGCATCCTAAGTCAAGACATCACATATACATAACCATACAAGCATCAAGTAAGGTACACAAGTCAATCAAGACAAGACACCACATACTTCACCTTAACTCATATTACTAGTTATTTTATAAGCACATAGGATTAACCATTATCATATTTAAGTAATAAATATAACTGATATAGACTCATATTGTCAAGTAGGAACAATAGTGTATCAACCTTCAGACTACACATAATAGCTCACAGTCATAGCTTACATGATTTCCTAACATACATGACAAGAACTCATACTTTCATATTACTTCACATATAGATAGATGTTTTCATATTTTAGGTAAAATAATTATAAAAAACATCATTGTATTTCAAGTAGTGTCGTCGAGGCCATGATCATGATATTGCATAAAGTAATGCCGACAAGGCCACGTCAATTGCAAGTAAAACACATAACACCGCACCATAAGTGGACAATATCGATCACCACATAATTGAAGTATGACTAACATAAAATAAAGGAATTAGGGCCGCATGCCCCACTCCATCTTACCGCAACAATTTGAAGGCTAAATCATCAAATTTTATATAATAACGCCCTTACCCAAGGCCATAACTAACAACTCAATACAAATATATCAATCACAAAGGAAAATAGTTCAATTCATTACATACTAATCAATAAAACCAACCTAGATATCTATTGAATATAATTATTGCATCATTAAAAAGCCCATAGAAAATTTCAATAGAAATCATAAGCCTTAAGTAAATATCAATTCCATAAGCTTAGCATGAAATAAATCTAATAATATCCATCACTCCATTAATAAAATTTAAACATCCTATGCATCATACATACATAATCTATACATGAATAAAAAGCTCATAACAATGACACATGAATTATTGAATATCAAAGCATAATCAATTCACCAATACTTTAGTGAAATTTACAGATTTGAGAAGATCAAGGTTTCATGGAGAATTTCATTGGAAAACATAAATTAAACATCAATAACATCATATCTTAATGTTTGGAAATCATTTATGCACTACCCAAGACTTAGATTTAAAATTGGATTTTTTCATCTTTTTGGATTCTTTGAAAATCATCTTTAAAATTGGTTCTAATTTTACATAAATCCTTAGATGAACAACTCACATAACTTATTTGAATAATACAAAGCTAATTGGAGAAGAAACTCCATTGAAGACCGATCTTCAAGCTCCATCATTACTTTAAACTCACATGGAGGTTTTGGGATATTCTCTAAGTGTTGTGGGTTTATGATTTTGAAGAATAAAGTCTTCCAAATGATTACCCATTATAAACGTAATTAAAATAACCAAAATAACCTTTATAAACCGCCAATAACTTAATTTATTAGTGGGGTGTATTTAACAATTCACCTCTTAATTGGCAACAGTACCTGTACAGGACAGGTTCTGTATGACGCCTGCATTTGACGGGGAGCCACAAACCTCCGCCGTTAGATACAGTGGCTGACAAACGTTCCTCTATCCTCCCTTGAATAAGTCCCTAAAGACTGGACCCTTTGAAACAGCGTCACATCCACGACTAGCCGTTGACTGCTCCGTCACCAGGGTCTGCCTGGGACAGCCTGCACTCTGATTTTTGGTCCTTCCTCAAAGACCCTTTGGTGGTCCTTGGGGATAATTTCCCAAACGTTTCCAAACAAAATAAGACCGTATATAATTTTAATATCTATCACATGAATTTAATCCCAAAAGAACACATAAATCTCGACGAAACTTGCCTAGACGTACAAGGTCAACTCAAGATATATCTTTCAAATGTTATACACGTTCTTTATCGTTTGTCCTTCAAACTTTAAGAAACTTGAAACACTAACATTAAAACCCATATAAACTCATTTAATAACCATATATGATCATGAATAACACATAAACACATAAAACCACATATGACACACTTAGGTCACTTAGTTATCATATGTGTTGGTCGTCCATTGACGTTTTACTTCCAATACGCCTAAACTCGTAGATACTGCCTCTATACCACATTATAGACAAAATTAGCACATTACAATACCATTACAAACACATTAAATGAGTTGAGTAGAATTGCATGTAATGTATGTAGTTGAAGAGAATCCTCAAGGGTCACTACGTGGGAGTGGTAGTATGGGATGCTTCTATCACATTGCACTTACTTAAACTTACCAAATATCTTTGAAGTAAATTTTTCTGGTCTTGGCCCTCATGGTGTCATGAAATCTTTCTAAAGTTTCTTCAAAGGTGCATTATTGAAAATTTAAGCATGATACATAGTGATGTTTTGAGGTAACTATAAAGTAGTCCAAATTTTTGAAAAATTTGCATGTTCATGAATTATAGTTTCAATGCGTTATGATATGAGTTTATATGGTATTATACTTCATATGATCATTTCTTCTTGATAAATAGCTCAAAAATGATATTTTAAATTTTTTAGTATGTTTAACAATGTTCTAGTGAATGTTCACTGTGAAATTTTTGCAATTTGAGAAAAAAATTTCCTTGCCTTAATTGAAGTTTCAATGTGTGCAAATTTTTTTATATGAGTATGTTTAATGTTGGAGAAGGTAGTTCCACCATAAAATAAGACTAAGGGTGAGTTTTGAAGTTTCTATAGTTTTACTTAAAGTGCTTATGTTGCATGTGTTTGAAAGTCTGAAACGATGCTCCTTGCTAGTTGATGCTTTCATTTTGACTATTAGATCCTTTATCGTAATGTGATATGCAATTCTAAGTGAATCCTTGTTGTTCTTGAACTTTTTGTGTCATTCGAGGCCGAATGTTATTCTAAGTAGGGGAAATGTAACACCCAAAAACAAACTAATGTGAACTAGATCCTCATGAGTGTTTATTGTGTTCAACTGAATTTAAAATGATTTAATTAGTGTTTTTAGGGAGTGTGTGAATTTTGTTTATGTTTTGAGGTCAAACTTCCAAGAACATCTATGACACTCTGAAGGTGTGCATTAGATAGCGCTTGTGTGTCTTGATGTGTTTGAGTGAGTTTTATGTGTTCGTTATAATCGAAATTGATGTAGGATGTTTATATGACATATATAACACAGTTTAGGGATTTTTAACGTCTGGGCACGACCTTACCTAGGACCCATAAAGAGCATTAGAGAAGGGCCCAAGACTTGGACCCAAAACTGCCTAGGAAGTCTAAACCAACAAAACCAACTATGGCCAGTAGGTCAACCAACGGCCCGTCATCTTTGTCCGTTGATTGAACCTGAAAGTGAAACTTTGCAGACTCTATTCGGAGCAAAGTATTAATCTAGGATACCCCATCACCAGTCCGTTGATTGATAGATAGTCTGTTTGTTAGGTCTAGTCTGTGAGGCAAACAAAACTAGTAAATGACTGCCTTGGGTTGGGGTGTTTGGTAAATTTACCTAAGTCTTTTATGACCCTAGGACGTTAGTTTAAGGTTTTATTAGGTATATTAAAGTATTTCAAAACCTAAGACCTCAATTTAGACCCCTCTTCATAAAACCCAAAACCCTTCTCTCTTATAAGACTCTCTAAAATCACCATCGAAGCTATAAGTAAGAAATGCAAAGAGGGCTGTTGGTTGTCATTTATTCATAAAAATCATTGGTTTTTATTCAATGTGAGGTATGGTATCCATCCTTTATATCTCTTTCTTTCAACGATTCCCTTCTAATGGATTTTCAAAAAGGGTTTAAACCCTAGTTTCTTCTATCTTCAACAAATTTATTATGCAAAAATTTGATGAAAATCTTTAACATGATTTAATTGAAGTTTTAAATTTAAAATAAGAAAGTATCATTAGAAACATCATCATTAAGTCATTCAAAGCGTTTTACTAGTTTATTGTTAATGAGTCTATTAGGGATTTTTATGTGAATTAAGATGATAAATATGCCATTTTTGTTAAAATGTGCCTTATGAAGTGATTATGTGAAGTAGACTAGAGTGTATGCTTGAATGAAGTTTTCTTGTTCATTGTTTTATAAAGCATGTTATGAGAAGTATGTTAAGGATTATGTCTGAAGGACTTATATGATTATGTGAAGTATGAAAAGTGTGTGATGCAATGAAAGAAGGTCTAGTTAATTCAAGAAGGGGAGACTTGGGGTGCTCACTCTTCCTGAGCTGATATGCATTGTTTAGTAGCAACCCCACTATTCCTCATGAGCATTCTAAGAAAGGTTTGAGGGTGAATTCCTTTCGTATGTTGAGATGTAGTTTTTACTAGTTATACTTGACCTAAAGTCTATAATGTTGAGAATTCATGGGATTTATTCCTAGCATTTAGAGAATATGAATACGAGGTGAATTACACTTCGTGATTTGATATGTTGTATTTCCATTCTACCTCTTGAGATGAGAACCCCTCATTTGTAGACAATGAGTTACATAGTAGAAATATGCTTATCCTTTAACTATGTGCCCACATAAGTGTAGATATTGGGAAAGCCATGTAAAAGATAACAATTATGACCTTACTCTAGGAAATTGAGGATCCTTCATCCGATAGGGGTTAATATTGGGATTCCATGTCTAGCTCTCATGGTCTATGTCGGTTTTGTTAACCCATACAAAAGTAATGGAAGTACTCAGTCTTATTAAAGAACGTGCTACCTATGTGAATTGAATGAACTAAGTCTTCTAAAAGAATGTGCTACTTAGGGTAGGTGGTCGTATGGGATGCTATCTATCTCTTTCACTAAGTAGGACCTTCTAAAAGGGAAGACTTGGTACCGAACAATCTAAAATAGTTTACTACTTACGGTAGTTGGTGGTATGGGATTTCATCTACTCATTGAATTATGTAGTCATTCCGAAAGGGATGATTTTGATGTTTTGTTGGTTGTCCTTTTAAGGTCTTGTGATTGAGTGGTGACCTGTTCTCCCGAGGTAAGTAATCTCATTGTGGGTTGTTTTAATGAACTCCCTTGCTGTGTATTGAAGGAGGTGTTTAGATGTTCTCTTCATGTCATACCTTGTGGAGTCTTAGAATAGCCTCGGTTAGGAAACTCCTATAGAAATGAGTTCACTTCCTCATTGGCAGTACCTTGGAAGTTCACCATTGTTGGAGTCTCTTTAGTTTAACGTATTGTTTAGTATAGTTTACTTTAACATTTATAAAGACATTATAAACTGTTTAAATTCAAGGGAAACCATTAGGAGCACTAAGTCGGAGTAGTAATATGGGATTCTACTCTTACATTGGACTTAGTGTGACCCATAAGTACTACTGGATGAGGGCACTTGCAGGCAATTCGAATAAATTTATATTTGGTACTTGTTTATCTAGGAGTGTGGATTTGAGTCCCTTACCATGTAAGACTATGGTTGGTGGTCTTAAGGATCCGTTTGGTGCGACTTTAAGGGGGTGTATGGGCGTCCATTCTTGCCTTACTTTAGGGAATCCTAGAATAAGTTGAGTTAGGACAACGTCAAGGGAAAAAGGGTTCACATGACTAATATGTTCTATAAATTCTAATATTTTGAGATTCTCCTATTAAGTGTTAAATGATGTTTCTTATGTTGTTTTAGGTATTAAATAATAAGTATTTTACTTAAATGGCATGAAATGTTATTTTACTTAAATTTCCCTTTTCGCATAATTTTTCATATGCCATACTTAGTAACATTGTTTTGTACTAACCCCATACATATCTATACTCTATAAGTATAAGTTGAAGGATTTTTGGAGGATTCAAAGGTGAAGCTTGGGAAATCTACTCTCTCAAGATTTGGGTTAAGTCTTGAAAACTACACTAGAATTCATATGTATTAAGTCAATATCACTTAACCCATAAAGTAGTCCAAATCTATGGCTCATTAATTACACTGGTTCATAGGTTAATTAAGTTAAAATCATAAGCATTAAGTCAATATCACTTAACCCATAAAGTAGTCAAAATCTATGGCTCATTAGTTACACTGTTTCATAGGTTAATTGAGTTAAATCATATCATTAAGAACATTTCAATCAATGTACAGTTCTTTAAAACCTTTTAGGCAAGAACCAATGGATAGATCATTAACTTGGACGAGTTCATTTTTGAAAACTTTAGAAAACTCTTTTAATGTTGGGATCCTACATAAATATAGTTTCACGTTTAAAAAACCATAACTCATTGATGTTAATACACCAATTTGATGAATAATAAACGCTAAATTCTCCAATCGAAGTTCTTCCTTGAGGTTTGGATCCAATGGAGTTCTAGAGAATTTCTAGGATAATTTGGATTTTGATTTTGATTAATGAATTATCCTAAGTGTTTAAGACTTATAAACCCTTACAAAATACCTAACAGACACTTAGGAAACCGCCAAACTCTTATATGGACGTGGGGTGTATTTACAACTTTACCCATAGACGTACAGTAAACATACGCAGGAAGAAAACATCACAGACGACTGCCCATCGACAGGGCGTTAGTCCACAAACGGACCATCCTGTCCTCCATCGATGGGTTCAGATATTGTAAAATGGGATTTTAGCTCCCTAGGATAAGTAGTGATAGACTCCCTCCAACTACAGGGCGTCGACCAGGCCACGAGCCGTCTATTACCATACTTATGTGGGACTACCTTAGGCATTTTGGCCACCAACACGGGTCGTTCCTCAAGTACCCTTCGATTGTTCTTGGGGATTTTTTCCCTTACGTTTCCAACCCAAATATATTTTTATAGGATTTTTGGACCTCCCTAGTAAATTTCATCCAAAAACAACACGTAAAGCTCAACAAACAAGCCAAGACACACAAGGTCATTTCAAGGCAAACCTTTCGAACGTCATGGAAGTTCTTGGATATTTGACTTCCAAATATCATGATACTTAACATAGTGACTATAAAAACTATACTAACCCATATAATGACCTCATTTACACATGAAACATACATAAACACATAGCAACACAGGAGGCACATAGGAGACTTATTCGTTAAACGTCATAGTCGTCCCTTGACATTTCATTTCCAAATCACCTAAAACTGTAGACAATGCCTCAATAAAAAACTATAGACTAATTTAGGAACTTAGACCCTCGTTACAACCATGTTAGGATCTAGCTTCTCCTAAGTCATTTTCGAGGTATTACAATTCTTCAATTTGTCTTCAAGGCCATAGTGAACACATATATAATGACAATAAAGTAAAACCGCCACCATATGTGGACCATACCATACAAATATTCATGAACTAGAATAATATAGAAAAGTAGAGAGAAAGAGTCATTCTTACAAATATATCAATCTTTTCATAATCATTTATCAATAATACTTTTTCATCATCACTACAATATAGGTAAGTAGTTAAATATACATTTAATCATGAAAGAAACAATGTATAAGTTTCTACAAGATACTCTAATACAATACAACACATACATACTAGAGTGTAGAGAGTTATAGATTATCAACCAATTTCCCTTGTTTTCTTTATGAATCATATTTTATCAATAATATACATTTAGGGCAATAGCTAATGAGATAGAACATTATATCTAAATCAAGCTTCGTCCACACTAGAATGTAAATCACAACATACACATTACTCTATCAAGTCTATAGGCTAGAAGAACAAGAATCAATCTTTGCCAATTCAATTGCTATTCATTAATATTAGGTTAATTATAACTAATTATTCACCATGACCAAGTTACATAACAATCATCATAACGTCTAGATCACAAGTTACTACATCATAGATTAGCCTTATTCACAACTTTCAAACATAACCCTCATGGATTATTACTAAACAATTAATCATCAATAAATTATACCAAGACGTAGGTATAAGCATATTAACATAAGTGAATCATAAGTCAACATACATAAGATCAAGATAATAAAGCCGTACATTGGCTAAAATCGACTTCGTAAGAGACCATCTGTTCATCATGCAATTGGATTGGAAATCATGCCCAAATTAAGAGATAATCATAAATACATTAATACTATGCTTCTGAAATCAATTTATGAAAGAATCCAATGCTAGATTGAAGTAAAAGATATTTGATCATTAAACTTCTTTGAAAACATGTAAGACCACTCTCTAGATGGAATATTAAATATATATGAAGAATCACTATACATTTATTACATGAAGAACCCACTAAATATTTGTGAAGAGAACATGGGAATCCAATCTATAAGATGACCTTGAACTTCACCTTCAATGGAGGGTTCTAGAGAGGAAATTTTTGGAGAGAGTGATTTTGATTTTTAATGGGGGATTTGGTATGGGATATTCCATGGAGGAATGTCCTTCTCCTCAACACAGTTACATGTCTCATGAGTTCAGACCCTAGTAAATGCACAAAAGACAACTTTTATGTGAAATGATAATTTCTTATCTATTATCCAAAAGCATGCTCAAACATTCTTTCTAGTGAAGTAAAAAACGGTAAATTCACACCACATGCATCACAACAATAGGAAGTTATTTCAGAAATTGTCAAATTCTAACATAGCAATAGCCTTCATAGTAAGCATCATTTGGAAGAAATAAAATAAATCGTAGGTACTCACAATGAGACTACCTAATGACTCCTTCACTTTTAAAAAGTGAGCATAAAATCAGGATTTCCAAATCATAAAAGTCACATAGTTTTCAAGAGGCTCAACATATTTCATTTTAAAAAGGCTCAATTTATCATTATAATACCAAGCATTACACATTAAGTTTGACTTCAATCTCGCTTCTTAACTTTTCTCATGGAGTTAATTACACAACTATCATATAAAGATGCACGATTAAAGTGAGAAAACCATGAAGCTAATAAAAAATTTCTCTTCAAGTAATTTAGAATCTTTAAAATACTATTAAGATAGTGTCAATCAAGATATACCAAACATGTGAAGGTCATGTTATTCATACATTATGAAACGCTGCTATCATAATCAAGCATACTAAAAATTTCTTCGTTTGAAGATCAATTAAACATAGAAGGAAAAGATAGAAATATCTACAACCTTAATACTCACATTGAAATCCCCGACTTAGGGTAAACCCAACTACGAGTAACATAACCCAACCTCAATAGAATATTAACATTAACAACATTCGTTTTTATCAATTAAAAGTGATAACAACTTTAGAAGAAATTAGTGTAAGTCAACAAAGGCATTCTAAACTTTATCATCTAGGCAAATTATCCCCAATCATCAAGATAGGTCATACTATTCAATCACATAAGCTTTTAACACAATACAATAGACACCAAGGTCAAAAAGCGTTAGCGGAAACAATTGGAAAGGCTTAACCATATGGACTCTTTCTTTTCATTCAACCTTATAGTAATTTGACTTATAGGTTTATCAACCCACATCATCACCCTATAAGGATAAACATACTACGTTTACACCTATGATCAAGTCTATACAAAGGAATACAATAAATATGAAAATATCATGAAGGGTCACACATATAAAAAAGGGCAATATTTGAACAATTATATACATACAATAAGGTTGTAAGAACAAATAGCACACAGGTAAAATGGTGGATAACAAAAAAGGTAGAGGATTCAGTTACAACAACAGAAATAAGGAGATTAGTACTGAATATATTGAATTTTACATTTACAATTGAGGTAATTAAAACTGACAAAAATATGATTGCAGACTATCTATCAAGACAAAGATACACAGCCAGAGCAAGATAATCTTATGGAGAACATACTCAAAACCTTAACTACACTTTGTACAAAAGTGGATAGTATAGGCTTGAGAGTTGAAAAGCTAGAAGAAAATGCAGAAAAATCTAAAGCTACAAGTCAGCAGCATGACTATAAACATGCGGAGCTACGTTGTTCGGCAGACGGTAAACAGCAAGAGCTAAAAGGAGACGTTGGAAAACTCCCTAAAACCCACAACGTTGCTAATGTTGCAGGTTCAAGTACAAGAGCTATGGAAAAAACTATATTTCATATTTTCCATTTCTTGATTTATTTTTTCACTTCCTTTTATCCATTCTGTAGGTTTTCGTTGTTTATTATTTACTCTTTTTTCTCCTGTTTTTTTATACCTGAATGTTTGATTATATGTATAAATTTTTCTAATAATCTTATATGTTCATCTTGTGTATTAGAATATAATAATATATCATCTATATATACAATACAATTTCATCAGGCTGGCAGTAGTCCGCGTGGCCATCAATATCTAGCTTTCATAACCTGATCGATCAGGCTGGCAGTAGTCCGCGCGGCCATCCAGATCTAGCTTTGCACATGACCAAGTAATACTTTGAAACGTATTATAGTTATGTTAAAGTTTTATCCTAAGTTTCGGTTGTATGGTAAACTTTCACTTAAGCATGAAGCTTGCCTTAATATTAATAGATAGCAGTTCTAACAAGGGTTTCAGGCTGCCCCTTTCTTCATCTTTAACGGGGACTTACAATGCCACATGCTTGCTATCATTAATATAAGACTTACCACCATCATGAAACCAAGTCAAAACTTGTGATAAAAGATTTAAGAACTATAATAAGAAGTCATTATAACTTGATTAGATCCAGATATTAGATAAGAACACCATACAGATATTATGAAGCTAGCATAGATATGAAAATTATCTTAGCCGGCCATATAGGTGGCAATCACAAAAGATGATAATTAAAATAATATAAGAAATGAATAAAGTACCTTAGAAAAAATTCTTCAAACAAAAGCGATTAGTATATTGCTTCAATACAGAGTTTTTACAATAGAGAGAGAAGAGAGAGAAACTAAAACTTCTATTTTGAAAAACTTATCTGATGCCTCTAAATGAGGCTTCTTATATAGGAAAAAGAAAAACAAAGTGGGGTCCTCATATGGGGCCCTACATACTGTTTAAAACAGTATTTCTATTCAAGATAATATTTCTGATAAGATTTCGAATCTTGAATTCTTTGAAGATTAAAGTTTCCGATAAGATTTTAAATGTTATCTTTTCCTTTCAGATTTTTCTTTATTGTGCTATCTTTCTCCTTCATAGACGCTAGGAAATGTTCCACTTTTTGTAATTGTCCTTCTGATAGCTCCATATTTTGATCTACTGATTGCCCATCATCTGTATCACTTTGTCCACTTCTCAAAGAAGTGTCCGATGTAGCAAACTCTGCTATATTTGATAGTAAGTTCTTTTTAATTTCGGCCAGGCAGTTTTTTATCATTTCTTCCTTATTTCCATCTTGAATGAAAATTTTTCTGGCAATATTTTTCATTGAACTTCCGACAGAGATATCCTTTTGAGGGAAGTCTTGATAAATCTTTATAGTGCTGGTAAATTGGTCCAGTAATTCTTGTCCATATAATTGACCAGTTGCTGGATCTTTACGGTTTAATTTATCCCATAAGTTTCTAAAATATTTTCTATATAAACAAGGGATATTATCAATTGGGGTATAACCCACCTCCGGAGTCCATTTATGGATCCGTGGAATAGAAAATTCTATAAAAAAAGTACATTTGATCAATTTTCTCAAGACATGAGACATGATCTTGTAAAAATAGATTTGTTTTAAATGGGTAGAACTTTGCCCATTCCTTGTATAAACTAAGAAAATTATCAGGCAAAAATTTTTATTGTTGGTCCGTGCATAGACCACCAATTTAAAAACCAATTTGGTAAACTTTTCGTAAAAACTTTAGCACATATTTTTATAAACCAAGTGTGCTTTAATTTGATGTTATTATAATAAAAGACTTTGTGAAAGTCTTTGATATAAAGCCAATATGTAAAATTCATATTTACACCGTTCACTGTTTCCTGTAAAGTGGAAATTCCCCAATCTTCAACTGATATAATCTGCTTAATTGTGATTTTGGAGAAGTTATAAATACTCTTATTAAAATCGGAGAAGTGTTGGAATTCTTCACTTCCGGTATAACTCAAAATAGATTCATAATAGGTCCGAGATTTATAAGCCTCGCCAGGGAAATATAGTCCCTTTGTAAGATACCTTTGGAGTATATTCCAAGGTTCATTACTTCTCTGAATATCAGTGTTTTCTAAAAGAAATATAATTTCTTTTTTCGCCGTTTCTTCTGGAATGTTGGCAGGTTCAGTTTCTTTGGCTAAAGAAGCATAAGTATGACTTTGATCTGTTGTCTGCAAATATGCTTGAATTTGTTCATATAATGAACTATCTTTAGGAATATCCTTAAGATTTATTTAAGATGAAGCTGATGAAAGAGCTTCTCCAACATTTGATTTAATCAAGGTTTTGTTTCCATGTTGTATAATAAGGAAAGAGGAGTCGTATGACGACCTTGTAGATTGTGAAGAGGATGATCTTCCCCTTCCTCTACTTCTTCCTCCACGACCACGTATATGTGACCATGGCGGAGGCTAATTTCCTCCCACACTGCAAAAGTAGAAAGAACACATTAATATAAATCTGAGAAATATCCCTCAATATCAATTTCCTAGTCATTATCAGCTAGGGATAGATCAGAAAATTGTGATCCTTGCAAAAAGAAATTCATAAGAAGATAATCAATGATTAAATCTAAGATTTCTTCTTTTAAATCTTTATTTAAGGGTAAAACTCTTAGAATTGTAATAAGAGTCCTATCTCCAAGGAAGTACTGATAAGTAGACATGTTTAAAGAAATTTAGAATTCAAGAATTCTCTTGATAGGAAATCAGGAAGTGAATTATTAGTTCTTTTTTTATAATGGATTTCGAAGTCGAAAGGGGCTAATAGAGCTTGCCACCTGCCAAACATTAACTTCGAAATATCATGCTTAAAATCTTTATCAAAAATATATTTAAGTGATTGGGCATCACTTCTAATAATAAATTTCTGATTATATAAATCATCCTGAAATTTATAACATATTTAACAATACAAAGCATTTCATGCACAACAGTCGCATATTTGCGCTGAGATTCAGACCATTTGCCTTAATGGAATCGAACAAGATATTCAGTTTTGTCATGGCGATTAACTTGCTTTAAGATTCCACCATAACCAATATTTGACGCATCAGTCTCAATAATCTTAATCCAGTTTTGGTTTGCAAGAGTAAGACAAGGTAGATATTTAACCCTTTGCTTAATGGATTTAACCAAATTAGTAAGATCATCATTCCAAGGTAACATTCTACCTTTCTTCAACCTGTCAGTTAAAGGAGCAAGATCTTTAGATAAATTTTTATACAAAGGAGAAATATAATTTAAACTGCCCAAAATTCTTTGAAGCATGGTTTTATGAGTAATTTCATCAGGAAATTTTGATGCAAAATCTATGGATCTCTGAATTGGAATAATCTTCCCTTGACAAATTTGGTGACCCAAAAATCTTACATTTGTTTGGAAAAGACTCATTTTGGTTTTAGATATAACCAAACCATTTTGTATAACAATGTTCTTGAAAATATCAAGATGCTTTATATGAGATTCTAATATTTAAAAAAAAAAGAATGTCATCTAAATAAACAATAATGAAATCCATATAAGGATTAAAAATATCATTCATAATTTTTTGAAATTCAAAAGGTGCATTCTTCAAGCCAAAAGGCATAACATTCCATTCGTTTTGACCGAAAGGAACATTAAATGCAGTTTTATAAGTATGTTCTTTAAAAATTTGAATCTGCCAATATCCTGATTTTAAATCAAATTTTCAAAATATATTGGCATCATATAATCTGGAAAGAAGATCTTTCTTATTAGGAATAGGATACCTAATCCATTTTATAACATTGTTCAAAGGTTTGAAATTTATTACTAACCTGGGAACACCTCTTAGAGGGTTTTATCAGGACCTTTTGTAATAAATTATCAATTTCTTTTTTGCAAAAATCAACTAATCCTGAATTTATTTGACAGGGGTGAGATTTTGTAGGAATATTTGATTCTTCAAAGGAATCATCATGTGGCAAAGTCACAATATGCTTTTTCCTATCCCAAAAAGCATTTGGATGATCTGCATAATTATCAGCTGCTATTTTACCAGAAATTAATTTAATTTTTTATTGGACTTTAGCAGATTGTAAAGACTCTAAAATATTCACACTGTATATTTTCATTTGTAAAGACTCAATATGCTTTTGTTTTAAATGAATCAAAGAGTTAATATCTCTAGTAACTGGTTCTGTTATGAACTCAAAATTAATGGTATTACCATTATAATTTGTTGTAAAACCTTTTGCATTTAATTTTGAAAATGGATAAATAGCATTTATAAAAGGAGTGCCAAGTATAATTGGCGGATATAATTGGTTTTTAACCAGAAAGAAAAAGTGAGGAATACAAACTTTACTTTGGAAAATGCAAGTATTGGACAATTTATATTTTATATCTAAAGCATGATTTGATGCAGATTTAACAACACGAGTAGTTTTTTAAAAATACCTTGAAGGAATTAATCCTTCCTGAATACAACTGTCATCTGCACCACTATCAATCATAGCTATACTTGAAATTTTAAAATCATTATTGATTAGAATGGTGCAATTTATATACCAACGATGAGAGGTAACAATTTGCATCATTCCCAAAAATTTTGGAGTAGGAGATTCATTTATCTCGTCATCCAAAACATCTCTCCCTCTTTTAGAAAAAGAAATATCATTTTCAGAAATATTATTTTCTAATTGGGAAATACTGTGATTATTAATCAACTGATTTTGTTTTAAAGATTTAATTTCTTTTAAAGGTATTCAACCTCATGTTTTAAATCATCAAAAGAAGTATCTCTTACAACACTCGTTCCTTTCTTTTATAGTCTGGAAAAAACTTCTTGAAGAGAATATGGACTAGCATTGTAATTGAAATTTTCAAAAGTTTTTTCTTCATTCTTCTTTGGTTTTTCAAATTTTTTTGAAGAAGATGGTTTTGAAGAAGCCATTTCTAAAATCATGTTTCTAAGATTCTCATCTGAAATATCTTTTAAAAGTTCAATAACATTTTCTGAAGAAATCATTTTAAAAGTTAATTCTTCAAAACTTTGATGTAATTTATCAAGATAAGAATCATCAATCTGTGATTGCAATTTATAAAATTCATCTTGACCACAAGAACAACTATCACCTGGACAATTAGCACATTTATTAGTAATAATATCAACATTGCTATCAGTACTATAATCTGAACATTTACCAGAGGCATTAGAATCTGAATCTGATTCATAAAGTAACTCATAGAGTTTGTCTTGAGTTGGTTCATCTATTTCTAAAGATTTAAAATTATCCGCCTTGCTATTTGTTGCAAGATGACCAAATCGTTCACACTCATAACATTTAATGTTTTTCAGATCCTTTTTAGAGAAGTTTTTGGCAAACCTTGTTGCCTTCCTATGAGCTTTCTTTTATTCTTTCTTTTCTTTATATCGTTTTGAACGATGGCGTCTTTTATGATGTCTTTCTTTACCTTGACCTGTCTTTGGTTTAGAACTAGACAGTCCTTCTATACCAAACTGTGTACAGAAATCTCCCAATTGAGATCTTTCAGACTTTTGAGTCCTTTTTATTTGTTGAGCCAGCTTAAGCTCATTGCAAAGATTTAATCCCTCTTGACTACAAATCCCTATTAACTATCCATAAGTTAATGTATCATAAGGGATTTCTTGTCTATCTCCTCTTAATACCTTTTTAACTCTTTCAGAGAATAATGAAGGAAGACCATCAATAAATCTATTCTTCCAATAGCTTGATTTACTTTCAGGTAGATCCATAACTCTACTCATGAATGTATCCTTATACCATCGAAAATGTCCCAAATGGTTAAATTTAAGTCCATTCAGTAAAGTTCTAATAGTCTCATTCTGATTGGAAAATCTTCCATTAAAATGTTCTAAGATAGTAAGAACAAGTGTATAAAATGCATCTTCAACCGTGTGGGTTGTAAGCCTTTCTTCTTGTTTATCATCTTCACCTGTAACAATAGTCCTTTTAATTTCTTCTTTGTAGGCACCCATTATTGCCTGTTTTTCTTCAAGTGTTAGGAAATTATCCCACCATCCTCTAAGTTGACCTGTAAAACCTGCTATAATCATTTTACATATAGCATGTTCATTATTTTGATTTGTATGACGACAAATTGATGAATACATCAACATACGATGTACCATAATGGAAACCTGTCTTTCTGTAAGGGCATCCAGATTCCATTCATACACCTCATTACCACTGTAGGATGTGTTAGTTTGATTCCAGTCTCTTTCTTAAACTAGCACATCTTAAGGAGTAGGTCGAGGATAATAGTAAGTCATCATGGAAGGGAGAGTTGCATAACCCCCTTTTCCTATAATCCTTTGCTTTTGATTGTAACCAGTTTTAAATCTTCTGGCGTTTACTTCCGAAACATCTTGACTCGGATCATGGATGCCAAGGAGCTGATTCTCAATATTATTAATATTCGACTCAGGAAAATCATTTGTAATAGATTTTGAACCCAAACCAGACAATTTTTTATCAAGAAGATCTTCTAGTGAATGAAAAGATTTAACTTTAAAACCAGAAGTATCAATAGGACGCTGAAGATGTGTAGGAACATCTAAAGGAGTTTTTGAAGTAGAAGCTTTATCTTCTTTTGGATATTTTTTAAATTCTTTGACCAAAACAATTAAATCATCTAATTTTTTTGTCTAAAGAACTAATATGTTCTCCAAGAACTTTAATATAAAGGCTCAAATAATTATTTTGAGAAATAAGGTTATTAACCTCTTGAGCAGTAATCTGGGCAACATCTGTTGATTAAACTTTTGAAAAGCTGATAAAGTTAACCCAATATTATTTGGTAAAATTAAAGGAGCTTGAGGAGGATAGATGGCTTTAGTAATAGTGCCATCATTTTCTTTAAAAGTCCCTTCAATAACATTAATATATAAAGGTAAGTATGTGGTTATAAATCACGGAACAAAATAAATAATTTTGTTATGTGGAATACAGACATCATAAAATTCTTGAGAAATATTGTTTAAATCATTTTCACTATAGGTTTCAAAAAACCAAGTTCTAAATTGGTTCCATTTTTTATTATAAAATTCTTTTTGAATAGGTTTGAAGCCAGGGATCCTGGACTAAAATGAATGAGTCGATTAATCATAATTAAACATCATGGAGATCTGTTGATTTATCAACACTGAAATCCATTTCTGACTGAGTTGGATCCAAATCTGACAACTTATCTGTTGCTTGAACAATATTTGTTTTAGTGTCTATCCTTACCCTTTCAACCAATCCTTCACTCATAGTATCACTTAAAGTGTGAAGAGACAAAGGTCTTCGTCTTGCTGCTCCATAACTAGGACCTTCATGGCTTATTGGAGTAATATGCTGGATTTTTGGTAACCTTCTGTAACAGGAGAAAGATCTCCTACTACAAATAGGAGAATTATAATCAGAAGAATTATCAGCAAACTCTATACAAACATTACCATCAAGATTTTGAGTAATATGAGAATAGTCACTATTAGTGACTTCTTCAGCAACCTGTCTTTGAGACACAACATCATTTAAAATCCATTTATCAGGAAAATTAATTTCATCCCATTTAATAGGCCTTCTAGTCGTAATTTTAGATTTAATAAAATTAGTTTCAACAAGAATTGTCTCATTAGACGAATCATAAAATTTACATCTAGGATTCAAAGTATTTAACAATTTATAATAAATTCAATAAGATAAACAAATAAGCTCAGAACCAACCGCATAACTATAACCATGGGTCTTAACATTTAATGTAAGAGCATCAAGAATATTTCTATCGGTTAAAGATAATTGCAAATTGGGCTGCGTATTGAAATAAATTGGTCCATATGCAACATTAGATTCAATTGAACCCATAAGAGATTGTCTAAAATCTAAATTTCTAGAATCTCTTAGAGCTGCTAAGAATGTTTCAGGTAACCTTTAAAGAGTTAAAGGTTTGAAAGAAATTTGCACCATAACCAATATTGAAGAAAGGTAGATTGTTACCTTGGAATGATGATCTTTCTAATTTGGTTAAATCCATTAACCAAAGGGTTAAATATCTACCTTGTCTTACTCTTGCTAATCAAAACTAGATTAAGATTATTGAGACTGATGCGTCAAATAATGGTTATGGTGGAATATTAAAGCAAGATAATCCCCATGACAAAACTGAATATCTTGTTCGATTCCATTAAGGCAAATGGTCTGAATCTCAGCGCAAATATGCGACTTTTGTGCATGAAATGCTTTGTATTGTTAAATGTGTTTTTTTAGGATGATTTATATAATTAGAAATTTATTATTAGAACTGATGCCCAATAAGTTAAATATATGTTTGATAAAGATTTTAAGCATGATATTTTGAAGTTAATGTTTGCCAGGTGGCAAGCTCAGTTAGCCCCTTTCGACTTCGAAATCCATTATAAAAAAGGAACTGATAATTCACTTCCTGATTTCCTATCAAGAGAATTCTTGAATTCTTAATTTCTTTAAACATGTCTACTTATCAGTACTTCCTTGGATATAGGACTTTTATTTCAATTCTAAGAGTTTTACCCTTAAATAAAGATTTAAAAGAAGAAATCTTAGATTTAATCATTGATTATCTTCTTATGGATTTCTTTTTGCAAGGATCACAATTTTCTGATCTATCCCTAGTTAATAATGACTGGGATATTGATATTAAGGGATATTTCTCAGATTTCTATTAATCTGTTCTTTCTACTGTTGAAGTATGGGAGGAAATGAGCCTCTGCCATGGTCACATATACATGGTCGTGGAGGAAGAAGTCGAGGAAGGGGAAGATCATCCTCTGAGTTGACCTGTAAAAGCTGCTATAATCATTTTAAATATAGAATGATCATTATTTTTATTCGTATGATGACAAATTGATGAATACATCAACATACGATGTACCATAATGGAAACCTATCTTTCTGTTAGGGCATCCAAATTCCATTCATATACCTCATTACCACTATAGGATGTGTTAGTTTGATTCCAATCTCTTTCTTCAACTAGCACATCTTGAGGAGCAGGTCGAGGATAATAGTAAGTCATAATGGAAGGGAGAGTTTCATAACCCCCTTTTCCTATAATCATTTTCTTTTGATTGTAACCAGTTTTAAATCTTCTGGCGTTTACTTCCGAAACATCTTGATTCAGATCATGGATACCAAGGAGCTAATTATCAATATTATTAATATTGGACTCAGGAAAATCATTTGTAATAGGTTTTGAACCCAAACCAGACAATTTTTTATCAAGAAGATCTTCTAGTGAATGAAAAGATTTAACTTTAAAACAAGAAGTATCAATAGGACGGTGAAGATGTGTAGGAACATCTAAAGGAGTTCTTGAAGTAGAAGCTTTATCTTCTTTTGGATATTTTTGAAATTCTTTGACCAAAACAATTAAATCATCTAATTTTTTGTCTAAAGAACTAATATGTTCTCCAAGAACTTTAACATAAAGGCTCAAATAATTATTTTGAGAAATAAGGTTATTAACCTCTTGAGCAGTAATCTGGGCAACATCTATTTGATTAAACTTTTGAAAAGCTGAAAAAGTTAACCCTGTATTATTTGGTAAAATTAAAGGAGCTTGAGGAGGATAGATGGCTTTAGTAATAGTGCCATCATTTCCTTTAAAAGTCCTTTCAATAACATTAATATATAAAGGTAAGTATGTGGTTATAAACCACGGAACAAAATAAATAATTTTGTTATGTAGAATACAGACATCATAAAATTCTTGAGAAATATTGTTTAAATCATTTTCACTATAGGTTTCAAAAAACCAAGTTCTAAATTGGTTCCATTTTTTACTATAAAATTCTGAATATGTTTTCAAGCCAGGGATCCTGGACTAAAATCAATAAGTCGACTAATAATAATTAAACATCATTGAGATCTGTTGATTTATCAACACTGAAGTCCATTTCTGACTGAGTTGGATCCAAATCTGACAACTTATCTGTTGCTTGAAGAATATTTGTTTTAGGGTCTATCCTTACCCTTTCAACCAATCCTTCACTCATAGTATCACTTAAAGTGTGAAGAGACAAAGGTCTTCGCCTTGCTGCTCCATAACTAGGACCTTCATGGCTTATTGGAGAAATATGCTGGATTTCTGGTAACCTTCTGTACCCAGAGAAAGATCTCCTACTATAAATAGGAGAATTATAAACAAAAGAATTATCAGCAAACTCTATACAAACCTTACCATCAGGATTTTGAGTAATATGAGAATAGTCAGAATTAGTGACTTCTTGAGCAACCTGTCTTTGAGACACATCATCATGTAAAATCCATTTATAAGGAAAATTAATTTCATCCCATTTAATAGGCCTTCTAGTCGTAATTTTAGATTTAATAAAATTAGTTTAAACAAGAATTATTTCATTAGATGAATCATATAATTTACATCTAGGATTTAAAGTAGTTAACAATTTATAATAAATTCTATAAGATAAACAAATAAGCTCAGAACCAACCGCATAATTATAACCATGGGTCTTAACATTTAATGTAAGAGCATCAAGAATATTTCTATTAGTTAAAGATAATTGCAAATTGGGCTGCGAATTTAAATAAACTGGTCCATATGCAACAGTAGATTCAATTGAGCCCATAAGAGATTGTATAAAATCTAAACTTTTAGCATCTCTTAGAGCTGCTAAGAATGTTCCAGGTAACCCTTTAAGAGTTAAAGGTTTGAAAGCAATCTGCACCATACAAATATGCATCCAGTTATATCTAGATTTGAAAACATCAATATCTCTTTTGTTCAAAAGTTGAACAACCTGTTCATCAGAATTTAGAGCAAGAGATTTCTCAGTAGTTTTAACCACCTGCTTTGTAGACTATTTGTGAAACCAACCATAATCATAAATCAATCTTGTATCAACCTTAGGGATAGTCCATTTGTTTAACAAATCAAGATTTTGAGGTATATCTACCTCTTCTAATCTAGTACTTTTAATACTATTAGGGATAGTCCATTTGTTTAACAAATCAAGATTTTGAGGTATATCTACCTCTTCTAATCTAGTACTTTTAATACTATTATCACCAAAATTCATAAATTTGATAAAATTCATATCTATGCTTCGCATTCATTAGATCTTCTATATGTTCTTAAAGAATATCTGGCTCTGATACCATAACAGGATCGATCAGGCTGGCGGCAGTCCGCGCGGCCATCCAGATCTAGCTTTGCACATGACCAAGTTATACTTTGAAACGTATTATAGTTATGTTAAAGTTTTATCCTAAGTTTCGGCTGTATGGTAAACTTTCACTCAAGCATGGAGCTTGCCTTAATATTGATAGATAGCAGTTCTAACAAGGGTTTCAGGCTGCCCCTTTCTCCATCTTTAATGGGGACTTACAATACCACATGCTCGCTATCATTAATATCAGACTTACCACCATCTTGAATCCAAGTCAAAACTTGTGATAAAAGATTTAAAAACTATAATAAGAAGTCATTATAACTTGATTAGATCTAGATATTAGATAAGAACACCATACAGATATTATGAAGCAAGCATAGATATGAAAATTATCTTAGCCGGCCATATAGGCGGCAATCACAAAAGATGATAATTAAAATAATATAAGATAAGTTTTTCAGAATAGTATAGGCTTGAGAGTTCAAAAGCTAGAAGAAAATGCAGAAAAATCTAAAGCTACAAGTCAGCAGCATGATTATAAACATGCGGAGCTACGTCGTTCGGCAGACGGTAAACAGCCAGAGCTAAAAGGAGACGTTGGGAAACTCCCTAAAACACATAACGTTGCTAATGTTGCAGGTACAAGCACAGGAGCTATGGAAAACACTACATCAAAAAATACGAACCTAAACAGCTTATTTACAAAACCATTTATCCCAAAGGTACAAATAGTAGATACCCAAACACCACAAACATCTACATATGCAGCCAGCCTGCATAAGGAAAAGAAAACATATAACCATATATCCCAATCATACATTGAAAACCTATACAAAATACAAAATTTTTTAAATCTCTAACCCAAATCTACCACAACCACAGAAAAAACATAGGACTATTTAACCCAAAAATTACAAGGTTATAACAAGCTAATTGCACAACCAAAAACGAATCCAAATCTAGTTAAGACTTGTTATAATTATGGACTATTAAATACAATTTATACATATATAGGAGAAGAGATAAGTGGAATCGCGGAGGTCCACAAATCATTTTTGATATACAAAAAAATAACAAAAGGAAACTTATTTTTTATAAATTTCTATACAGCACCAGCTGAGATACTTTATGACGAGATAAAACCAATGATCCAAATAGTAAAAATTGGATTAACACGAGAGATGATAATACCAGAAGACATAGGGCAACAGCCAGAGATACCAAAAGTTGAGATACCCAGTTTTTATGCAAACAAAAGAATAATTGGGTTAACTATCATACAGGAGTTAGCTAATAACTATTTACAAGGAAATGCCATATGACGCTATTATTCAAGAGACCATTTAATGATATATGACAATTCGCGAGAGATAAGGCAAGCAAATATGGAGGAAGTCCAGAAATGGATATTGTCCTTATTAAAACTAGAAGCTACTCCAACAACTAGAGCAATAGAACAAGGATTCATCTCTGAAGAACTAATGACAAGATATTGCAAGTTAGTTTGTCATAAATAGACAGACCATATATGTTCCAAGTGTAACCAAGGTGATGACATAATCCCTGAGGGACAACTAGAATAAAATAACTTGCAAAAATAAGATACTTTATGTAAAGTAATATTATAATAGTTTTATTGTAATTGTATTTTATTGTCGGCCATATGTAAAAGTAAAGGCCAGTATGTAAAGAAATAAAGTAGAAAGTTAGTGCGTCGGCCATAAAAGGCCAATTATGTAAAAAAGTATTTTGTCTTTCATAAAGTAAATAGTGTGTGTCGGCCAGAAATAAAAAGAAGAGGCCATTATGTAAAGTAGAAATAGTGAGTATTTTGTTTCGTATTTAGTTACATGGTCTTATTTTTGTTATTGTCTAGGATTTTATTAAAGTAAAATGGGCAAGGGAAATAATTTAATGTACCTTAACTTGGATAACCTAAGGGAAATTTCTTAGTGTAAGTGAGGGTATGAGATTTAATCCATTGCACTAGTAGCTCTTGAAGGGAGATCTAGGAAGGTGTTCTATATGTATATGTATGTGGCCTTTATGCATGATATTATGGTATTGACCTAATTATATGATAATATGATGAATATGAGTTCAAATATGTCTATATGATGAGGTCTTACTTTAGATGCATAATGTTGGTCTTATTGGCTATATGATAGAGGTCTTACCTTGAATATACATGATGTTGGTCTTACTTCTCATATGATGCAGGTACTACTTTAGTATGTAGTTCACTATTATTGTCATGTTGATGCATGAATTAAATGGTATTCTTGTGGTGTGTTTTTGAATTTACTTAGCATGTGTGACGTTATGAGGCTTTACATGTACATTACACAAGTAGGCTTAGAATAAAATTTTGAGTAAGGTCTTATGATGTTGTAATAAAGTGAATCACAAACATATATTTGTTTTTCTATTGTCAATTATGATGTTTTTGGTAGTCTTTACTTGTATAAACTCTTGGAATTAGTCTCCTATGTGATATATAAATGTTGAGTCATTTATGAAATATGTGTCTTATGATATGCTATGATTTCATAAATGTCTATGTTTAGTGTAATGAAGGTTATGTGAATATTCACCTTTGTGTCCTTAAGTTATTGCTTCAGTGTGGATAGTTGATTGGGACACTATTCATGCATTGCACCAAGTGTTACTATAGGGTTATTTATACAACTGCATGATATTTATAAAGACAGTCCATCCCGATAATTACATCAATATCCTTGAAGGGCATTTCAAACAAATAAGGAGGGAAGACTAGATTTTGAATCACGAAGAGGCAATTATGATGAATTCGATTATACACAACCTGATAACCCAATGGACATTCAACCAGCACATCATAAATAAGTCTCGTGGATTTAACATTTTTAGGAAGGGCAAGTGATGAAAAATATAGGAATGTGTAGAACAATGGTCAAACAATGTTAAAAAAGACAAGCCAAATAAGTGAAAATTACCTGCAACCACGTATTGGCCATCTTTATATTCCCTCTAACATAAGCGCGTGCAGTACCTCTTTGTCCACAAGCTTGATTAGATCCACTTGCACCTGCTGCGTGGGTGTTTCTAGGCCTTGCACCTTTATTAGTTTGAGGAGCATTAAAAGAAGGCTTATGGACCGAACCTTCATTTTTCGAGGAAGGATCATTATTAGGATTAGGACTGTCCTTCACATTATAATCAAAGATTCCACAAATAAAATATGCACCAGAGGCTCTCCTACAATTATCGAAATGACTCTTTCCACATTGCGGACAAGTGGGAACGTGAGGCTTGCCTTTGCCATATTTTGGAGATCTAGCTGAAGAAAAATGATATGTTTTGCTTCTGTTGAGCTGGCCAATTATCGCTACTAGCCTTAGAATTATCAAACCTTCCTCTTTTTGATTGACCTCCAAAATCTTGTTTACGCTTTTGAAATCTGTATTCATTTGTACTAGCTTCTTGTTTATCAAGTCGTTCCCAAGTAAAAGCCATAGACAGTAACTTGCAAAAGTTCTCACGTTGCATGATCGCCACATTCTTACTAACAGAAACAATTAAACAACCTTCAAATTTCCTGTTCTTATATTTTTGCTCTTTAATAATACCCCCAGCATAACGATAGAGACTTAGAAACATTTGTTCACATTCAGCAATAGACGTGCCTCTTTGCCTTAGATTCCAAAACTGATTTTTTCTTTGAATCACATTAAGCCGGTGGTACGTATTTCATGCGAAATTCCGTAAGAAAATCATCCCAAGTAAGAACAGTGGGCTTTACCTTGGCATTAAGATAAGTTACCCACCAATCATAAGCATCCTTTTGTAAATGAACACTCTAACTGGTTAGACACCCTCTCCATGCTATCTAACAATTTTTCAGCATCACTAGGGTCAACAGTTCAATAAAACTACACCCCACCCATTTTCCTCCTTTTTCTCTTAGTTAATCCTATTGGGATCATGCATCAATTCAGCTATGTGGTTGAAGAATTTAGCCATTTGGTTTAAAAAGTGGATTCATGGCTTGTGTACCATGACCCATATGAGGATGCGAACCAGATCTTACACATTGATGGTTTCCCACTTCAGATGCTCTAATGTGGGGAAGATGCTCATTCGAGATATGTTCTCTAACCCCTTCCGGTGCATGAGGTTGAGAAATAGAGGCACCCGAACCTTCACGATCAGCTTCCATAGGTCGGTTAGAAGAAGTGGCCACAACCTAATTCCTTCAGAAGGGAAGATCACACTGCATTATCATATACATGATGTATGAACACTCTAAATTCAATAAAGATATGTCAAACCATGTAAGTGAACATGAACTCTAAATAGAATCTTTTCGAAAGAAAATAACTATATAAGTAACTCACAACGACTAATCATAGAACCACAAAACAAGGCTCTGAAACCAACAATTATAGTGCCCCTTTTTGAGAGTTACTACAACTTGACAAGAATTTTATTTTTAATACTTGTGATTTAAAGGAGATTAACGAAGTCATACCGATATCTAATCTAGTTGAGGGATAAGTTTCATAACACATAATTTTGCTAAGGCTGTGCACCTTTCCCATTTAAAATATTTAAATAAGCTCACAATTTCTCAAGCACAAATTTTTTACTAATGACGAAAAAACCTCTTAAAATATGGTAAGAAAAACCGACAAGATTTTCGTGAATGTATAACTTCATACTTAAGGGAAAAAAAATAATATTACCAACTTTTGAGTATCAAAATAAGTCGGTTTCACACAAACTTACAAAAATAAAGCAAATTACTATTTTACAAGAATGGGTTCACACATTCTAAACTATTGAAACATAACAAAGTTCTTATATTACAACTCGTAATGACATGATTAATAAGCCCTCTAAATTTCATGTAAATGTACAATACATAGATCATGTACAAGTCCCAAGGTTTACACAAAAAATATATATGCCTCTATGCAAGTGCGAACTTCCTTTTAGGCTGTCAAAACTGCCATCTTCAATGACCAACTTCAACAGTCCTCTCCATCTTTCCCTACGATAGAAACAACTATCATTAAGCAGAAAGCTTAAAAGTATAAAAAGTATAGATCGGGTTCCCTTATATTCACAATGTAATCATTCTCAAGTCAAGGGTAGAATAATTGAAATATAACTAGTAAAGTAAGTAAAAAATATACATAGAGTATCAAGTTGGGTAATTAATGCTCCAAATGTCAATAACGTTCATAGCACAATATTCCAAGAGGTTCAACAACAAGACTCACCCATTATATACATCATGTCTTCACACCAAGCGCAAGAAAGTATCAAGTAGGGCCAATGCCCTGTGTAAAGAAGGGTCAAAGACCAACAAACAAAAAATTAAGGAACATATTAAAAGTGGCATTCTTGTTCGTACTTAAAGTGGAAAACTCCCATAGTCAAGATGAACTAAATGGCAAATGTTCCGAATTAACAGGCATTATAATAGTGACAAAGTCACGACAATAATAAGGAAGAGTCCAAACAAGAATGTGAAGAGATCAACAATCTGTACAAGTGGGCGAGTTACTCAAGAATCTTTAACAACTTAACGACAACAACACAAGAATGCAATTGACAAGAAGTAATTAACAAACATGTATAAACTTTCATATATAACAACAGGTAAGTACAAGCACAATTTTATACACAAAAAACCAATAGTTTATCAAGGAAATATTTCAACACGACTTCAAGAGTTCACACTTTAGACCAACAAATGTATGAAGGTCCTTAACTTATTCACGAGTATATACCACACTACAAAATTTTAGGTCTACGACCACACTTATTAAGTACTACACTTGTAAAGTGTTGCCTAAAGTAGTTTTGGGAACGCTTTTAAAGCGTAGCCAAAAGTTTTCACTTTTAGCTACAATAATTTTAGCAACACTTCAAAAGTGTACTCTTTAATAATATAAGATACACTTTATAAGTGATGTTAAAGTATTATATAATTGGAAACACCTATTTACATATATGACCACACTTCTAAAATTTCCTATTTTTGTTATTAAAAAAACAACACTTTATAAGTGTTGCCTTAAAATTTTTCACTAAAATTTTATATTCCCTCAAATATTTTTAACACTCAATCACATTTTTAATATATTAATAATATCCATTAACATTTACAGCTTTCCTCTTTCAGCATTCCTCTACAGCCAAAAAAATTAAACATTAACAAAACATTTTGACTTCACTTTCCTCTTTCTGCTTTCCTTTTCACGTTAATCTTTTCAGCAGAAGAATTGGCTGAAGAACTAAAGGTTCCGATACAAGCTGAGGAACTAAAGGGTCGAAGTGAAGAGAGGTGAAGATAGCTGAACAAGTAGTTCTCTTTTTTAATACAAGATAAAGATTCGATGAACAGAGCTGAAGAGTTGAACGATTCCTTGAAGAGTACGAACGATTTCTTTAAGAGTAAGAACGATTCTGTTTTCCGAAACTTATTTGATTTTTCTGAAACACAGTTGATTTTTGGAGTGTAGCTCGTAAATGTTTAGATTTTTCATTGCTTTTCATGTTAATTTTTGTAGATGCTTTAGATTTTCCTTGTTCTTATTCTGATTGCTGGTACTATTGCTTGTCCTTGTTTAAGATCTTTCTTGCTAAAATGTTTGTTTTAATCACAATAATTTTGTCTTGTCTCTGTTTGTTGGAACAATTTTTTTGTTTTCGACTGTATGTCTTGAAGAGTGAAGAAGTCATTTTGTTGTTTCTATAGTGCATTTTCAAGTATAGATAGTAACATTAGTATTACGAAATGTTTTGGGATAACCTCGTAATGATGTTTTTAGGATCATTTCATAGTATTTGATGACTACATTTTCATGGAATTTTTTGTTTAGCCTAGCTAATTTAGTAGTTTTGGCCGTAAGCACAAAAGCGACCCTCTTACTAGCTAAGTTGGCTGCATATTTACTTCAAATGTTCTCCTCTTTAAGTTTGTGTTTAATCAACTTAAAGATGACATTCTCTATCTTTTATTTTGTGGTTTTCAGTTTATCTGTCGCTAATGCCAATATTAAGATAATTTCAGTTCAAAGTTCACGTTTAGTTTTGTAAGATTTTTATCCTTGTTCGGACAGTGGTTGAGCATGCTATTTTTGAATTTTTATCTTCATTTATCTGCCCTCGTAATTTTGTGAATCACTAATTTTGATACCTCGTGTCATGTGAGAAGTCAGTTCCTTTATGTTGGTATTTCCCAAATAATGATAACTCATTTAGGTGATTAAATTTCCTCTAGTTTTCAATTATTTTGTACAAGTTTTCTTAGTTGTAGTCCTTGTTTTATATTTTGAATCATTTGTATTGTTTGCTTCTTTTGCATATCAATTCGTCAATAAAATGAAAGTTAGTTGGAATCGTCTGTATTGTTTGCTTAAAATCTCAGATACTAACTTCCTTTGGTTACTAAAAATCGACTTATTTTCACAAAATTGGCAGAATCAGCTTATGAATGTATTTTTCTCTTTTTTTTATTTTCAGCTTGTTACAGCTCTTTTCTTTTGTCAGATATGAAATATCGGTCTATGTTCAGGTGGGGGTTGTTGGTTTGTAAACAAATACTTTTCCCCTGCTCGGCCACAAATGATTTTGTAAATAGGTGACTCTGTGGTTCTTTCTTTGCTTTTCATGTTAATTTCTGCAGATGGTTAAGATTTTCTTTGTTCTTATTCTGATTGTTGGTATTGTTACATTTCCATGTTTAAGATCTTTCTTGCACTACTAGGTAGATCTTGAAATCTGTGATAGTGCTGTCTGTTTTCTAGGTTAATAGATATGTTTGTGATGAAATTAGCTAATTTATTAACATCTCTAAATATATGTACTATCTGGATTTGAATTTTTCCCATAATCATATGCATCTCCTCTATCTTATCAATTAAGCTTCAAGTTAACCTCCACTCTCATTGAATCATGTTCTTGAGACATAGCGAGTCAGTCACTAAAATGGCATTTGCGATCCCACACCTCTTGCAATAACCTAGTGCTTTACAAATTGCTGTGACTTCAGCTTCAATATTTGTCCTGTTGCCTATGGTTTGTGTTTCTGCATATACTAGATTTCCTTGGATTCCTATTATACCAAATCCGTAAGTGTTCTCTCCTGGGTTGAATTTGCTAGAGCCATTCGTTCTCTCTTAGGTTTCCTTGGGGTGGTAACAGGGGATCTATGATCTTGATTAACTTTTCAACAATTCCAATTGATTGCACTCACAGAAAGGGTGGGTACTGGGATTACTTCTCTGAACTTCATGACGAACCTGCGGGACGAACCGTCATTGACTCGACGAACCGTCGTGGACTCCATAACCCCACACTTAGAGTTACCCATCTTCCTTCAGCAGCTGCACTACGCTGCCATCTATGGACCGTCACAACCATGACGGTCCGTCGAGGGTCTTCGTTCCAAAACACTTAAACTCTTGAAATATGGGTACTGAGATTACTACTCTGAACTTCATGACGAATTTGCAAGACAGACCGTCACACACTTGACGGACCGTCGTGATCTCCGTAAGCCCGCACTTAGTCTGAGTCAGACTTCCCCATCTTCCTTCAGCAGCTGCACTACGCTGCCACCTGCAGACCATCACTAGCACGACGGACCGTCACAAGCTCCGTAACCCCACACTTAGTCAGACTTCCCCATCTTCCTTCAGAAACTGCACTACGCTGCCACCTAGGGACCGTCACAATCACGACGGACCATCACAAGCTCCGTAGGTGGTCTCTTATGCATTTCTTCGCTCAAAATCTCCACATTTATCTATGGACAGATTTATGTATATCCAATTAACAGTACTCTTTTTTTCATTTATAGTAACATTAGCATTGAAAAACATTTATGAAGGATTAAAGGTTTGATTTGACATAGCGAAAGCCTAATGACTAAGTAAGAGACTTTTATCATCTCATATCACATGATTCAGATAGATTACTCGTGACTTTTAAAACTTATTTGTTAACTGGTTAATGATTATTGCTGAAAGACTAAATATTGATAGATTCTTCTAGGAGTTAACATATCCCATCCAAGGATTGGATGAATTTAGCTAGTTATAGCAATGAGTATATTGGTGGCATTGAATCATTTCTAGATTTTGCCTACTCTTATGGAGATCCTCATGGAGAGAAAATTCAGTGTCCATGTGCGAAATGTTGTAATATTTTATGGAACCGAAGGAATGTAGTGTATGATCATCTAAAATGCCATGGATTCGATAAAGGCTATACTAGATGGATCAATCACGTGGAATGGGATATCAAGTTGAATGTTGATGATGATATGGATTACTCGTGTGATGATATTGATGGGTTATTGAATGATCAATTTAGAGATGTTGCACAGGCTGGAGGAGTGTATGATAGTCCTAATGAAGATGCCAAGAAATTCTATAGCTTACTTGAAGAGGCAAACCAAGAATTATATTATGGTTGTATAGGTTTCTCTAAATTATCATTCATTGTTCGCTTATATTTGTTGAAGTGTTTTCATGGATGGAGCAATGAATCATTCACTTCTCTTCTAGAGTTATTAAAAGAGGCGATGCCCGAGTTGAACATTCCTCTGTCTCACAGTAAAATCAAGTCTATGGTTAAGAATCTTGGTCTGGATTATGATAAAATTGATGCATGTCCAAATGATTGCATGTTGTTCAGGAATGATCATAAGGATGACGAATTTTGTCATACTTGTGGAGCTTCACGATATATTAAAGAACCTAAAGTTGATAGTGAGCTTGTGTCTTCAAAAAACAACATCGAGTTTCTAAAAAGACTTTGAGACACTTTCCATTAATTTGTAGACTCAAAAGGCTATTTATGTGCTCAAAGATGGCAGATTCTTTGAGGTGGCATGAAGAGGAACGTTCAGAAGATGGAATGTGAAGGCATCCCACTGATGGTCTAGCATGGAAAGACTTTGATAGGGTGCATCAAGATTTCGCACAAGATTATCGCAATGTGAGACTTGGCTTGTCAAGTGATGGATTCAACCCATTTTGAACCATGAGTATATCACATAGCACATGGCAAGTTATGTTGATGATTTATGATCAGCTGCCTTGGATGTGCATGAAATCTGAATATTCCATACTTTCTTTACTTATACCTGCACCGCGATCACCTGGAAATGACATTGATATTTACTTACAACTATTGATAGACGATTTAAAATTATTATGGGATTCTAAGGTTAAAACATATGATGCTTCCAGAAATGAAAATTTTCATATGCACGCAGCTCTTATCTGGACAATCAGTGGTTTTTCTGCATATGCTATGTTATATGGTTGGAGTACATAAGGAAAGTTTGTTTGCCCTTGTTTTAACTATGGCACTAATTCTCGCTATCTTAAACATAGTTGGAAAATGTGCTATATGGATCATCGTGTTTTTCTACCGATGGATCATCCATGGAGATCAAACAAAAGATCATTCAATGGAAAAACTTAATTTAGGCCTCCTCCAGCCCCTTTAAAGGGAATTGATGTTCTTAATAGCTTACGTGATTTTAAAAATGTGTTTGGGAAGAAGAAAAAGAGATCAAATGATGGCCCATGGAAAAAAAATGAAATTTTTTTTTAATTACCTTACTGGCAGCACAACTTGTTACGTCACAACCTTGACGTAATGCACATAGAGAAGAACATAGTTGATAGCATGCTTGGAACTCTTTCGGATATTTGAGGAAAAACAAAGGATCATGCAAAAGCACGGTATGATTTGAAAGATATGGGAATCAGGAACTTCATCCACAAAATACAGAAGATAGTAAGAGAACAAAGTTTACAAAGGCGTGCTTCTCAATGACAAATGGAGAGAAATCTATCTTTTGTGGAGTTTTAAAGACAGCCAAGCTACCAGATGGTAGTGCCTCCAATATATCTAGGTGTGTGCACTTGCATGAAAGAAAGGTGTCTAATTATAAAACCCATGATGCTCATTTCATGTTACATTGCTTTCTTCCAATACAAATTAAAAGCATTCTTCCTGATCATGTGGCTATTCCTTTGATTCGTCTAAGTTCCTTCTTCCATCGTTTGTGCCAAAAAGTAATCACATTGGAGGAACTTGATTGCTTAGAAGTAGAGATCATAGAAATAGTAAATCAGTTGGAGCAAATTTTTCGTCCTTCATTTTTTCATGTCATGATTCATTTGCCTATTCATTTGGTGAATGAAGTGAGATTAGGCGGCCCAGTGCAAAATCGATGGATGTATTCCACTGAAAGAGAAATGGATACATTAAAATCATACATTCACAATAGGCATTTTCCAGAAGGTTGCATAGCAGAGACACAAGTGGGAATAGATTGTATGAATTTATTGTCAAAATATCTACATCGGGGTGTGCATACCATATTTAATAGGAGAGCGCGAAACAATGATGAATGTAACCCAAGTGACGCAAAACCTGTGAGTTTGTTTTCTAACAAATGAGTTCCTTTATGAGCAAAGAAAACTGATCCAATCATTTTAGATGACAAGTCACTAAGTCAGGCACATGCATACTTATCGGGAAATTGTGACGATGTTCAAGAATATATTAGGTACCTTAATTTGAATATACCATTCCTTTTGTATAATTAATTTTTATCTTATTTAATTTATTATTTTAACAAATATAGTAAAAGTTTTTTAGGGAGCATGAGCAAGAGGTTAATAATCAGTCACGAAGATCTAAATGGAGCAAAGCCAAGAATCATTGTCAAAACTTCTCTCAATGGTTTGAAACTCATGCTTTGCAAGAGGATGTGCCTGATTTGATAAAACAATTGTCCAGAGGACCAAATTCTGTTTCAAAAAGATATTCTGGGTATCTCATAAATGGATTTAGATTCCTTGTTAGGCAGCATGATGCAAGGCGTAAAACACAAAATAGTGGTGTTACACTAATTGCCTCAACTACAAGCTTTGCAAGCTCAAAGGATAAAAATCCGATTGTTGCAGATTTGACTTATTATGGTAGAATAGTTGATATTTTTGAATTAAACTATGACAACCATTTTATGGTGATTTTATTTAATTGTGATTGGTATGAGGTTGAAAAAGATGTTTATGGCCTTACTTATGACTACTTTAACAAGAGATCCTGCCAGGAAGAACCTTTTGTGCTTGCATCTCAAGTACACCAATGCTTCTATGTGCAAGATCCATATGATCAAGATAAACGTTATGTTATGAAGACTGTTCCAAGAGACTTTTTTAACATGGGTGATTAAGTTCAATCTAATCTCCCACAAAGTTATGAAAATGAGCCATCTGAACATTCGAAAGGTCCATCTATACAAAAAGATAATGGTGAAGTACTCTTAACAAGGAGTGATTTACCTGAAACAATCATTGATGTGCCTGTTGAGGAATTTGTCAATCAAAAACTTGAAGTCGAGTATGAAGAAGAGTTTGAAGATGAGTCTGAAAATGAGTATGAAGATGCGTTTTCAGAAGGGTTTGAAGACGAGTCTTAAAATGAGTATGAAGATGAGTCTGATGGTAAAGTCGAGTCTGAAGAAGAGTCTGAATAAGACACACCATGAATTTCATTATTGTTGTGATGATCATATAGTGCTCACTCACTGTTTTTGTAATATAATAGTTTTTTTTTTTGTAAAATATATTAATATATCTAATCTGTGGAATGTAATATGTTGCCTTCTTATCTAGTTATTATTTTATTGAGGAACCTATACTTCTAGCTTATTTTTGCTTGATTTGGTTTTTTATTATTTAATTCTTTCTGGTTTCATTTTATTATCAGGCAGTTGGGATTAGAGGCATTCAACTCTGTAATTTGAAGTTGCTTCTGATTTGGTCGTTGTCCTGAGTTTGTCGCTCCGAGAGAGGTACAACTCTGTACCTTTTATTAATTTATGTAATAAGAAGCTCTCTAGTTTTTAAATGTGGATGCAGCCAACGGCCTCGTGTTTCATATGTTATCAATTTTTTCTGTTTGTTCATGTAGTTCTTCCAATTTGAATCTGTCCTTCTACTTCTTTAACTTAAACTATCTTATTATTTTATGGGTTTACTTACTATTATTGGGAAACAAATTGAAGAGATCTAAACAAAGCAAAAACAATGAATCAATCAACAATGCTAAAGAAAAAGGGTTTGAATCCTAAAAAAGCTCAAAGTCCATTAAAGAATCTGGATGTTGATATGCAATACCGATCAACTGCTGAATTGGCCAAAAAATTCAAGATTAAGAGAGAACAACTTGCAATGGACGCAATGAGAAAGCTAAGAAAGGGCAGGCACCAATATCACATAAATAAAGAATTTTGAGGATTTCATTCCACAACAAGGAAAGAGTAAATTGCTTGGGCACAAATCAGTCATTCAATCGTCTTCAAGGGAAGAGCTTAGAACCTCACGCATGATTGCAGGGAAAGGACAAACTAAATAGAGGTTATTTCAATATGAAGAGTCCAATCAAGATAATGGAACTAAACTTCCTATGAATAATTCTACGTTCCATACGCCATTCAATAAAGATGTTACTGCTTTAGCACATGCGACTGGAACAACACTAGGTAATGGAGAGGCACGACATGATATTCTTGTCTACCAAATTGCAAACAGGTAAAGAGGAAGCCGGTCATACCAGCTAGTACTCTTGATAAGTTTCTAAAAGATCAAGGGATACACAAAGATGATGAAACAAAACGTGACAACAACATAACAAGTGATGTCGAATTTATGCATACTCCTATTATTAATGAACATAACAAAGGATTGGATGATCGTGTGGAACAAGAAGTAGAAAATGACATTGATTGTAGTACAAAAGGTATGTTTAAAACCTTGTAAGATTTAGAACTCATTATAAAAGAAATATCTTATTTCATGTCTGTTACATCAATCTAGAAATGTCGAAGCCAATAAAAGTTTGAGGACGTACAACATGTAAGGATATTCATGCAAGAAATCTGGAAGAAAGAAAGGAGGTGACATTTGATAAAGGACAAGCGGTGGGACCAACTAATAAGATAGTGTCACAATTAAGCAACTTTATAGGAACAATTCAAGGAATCCTAGATTCATCAGCTTGATGTACACTAGTTGGCATGTGGTGCCAAATGATACTAAAAAGCGCATGTGGGAATACGTCAAGGTAAAAACAACCACTCTTGAGAATTCATATTTTTTTATTACTAACTGAAACTAAATATATTTTATTTTGCATAGTCCAAATTTCTACTTTCAATAGAAGGAAAGAAGTGGGTGATGACTGGTCTTCGTGATGCTTGGAGGCGACACAAGCAAAAAATTAATTTTTTTTTTTGATAAAAACGTACCCTTGAGGATATGCTAGCAAAATGTCATGATGACATTCCACATAATAAATGCCGCCAGTTGATCGAGTATTGGAAACACCCAACTGTTCAAGTAAGGTTAAAATGGTGCATTTCCACTCATGCGAGATGAATTCTCAAAATAGGCTATATGCGAGATGAATTATCTCTTTGTTTTTAAAAATAGGCTATATGCGAGATGAATTCTCAAAACAGGAAAAAATAAAAGTGGAGGCATCGAATGGGACCTATGAATTTTTCTAAAGTGCACGTGGCATTGGTAATACATAGCTGACATTTCATACAAAATTTGATTCTCATTTTTTTGTAATTAATAAGAACTTACTGATTTTTTTAAATTTGTTTTGATATAATCTTTAGCGTGCAGCCAAAGACAACAACGAAGAACCATCAAAGCCTGAAATATTTATTGCAACTCGTACCAAGACGGGAAAGGAAATCCAGGCTGATACCCAAATTGCAATAGTAAGTTTTTCAAAGAGGATTATTAGTGAACATTATTCATACTTAACATTTATATTGTTGGGAGTTTGACTACTTTAAAGTTTAATCACGTATGCCTTCTTCTTCTTTTTCTTCTTGTGCAAGTTCGAGGAGATATCAATTATTTGTCGACACTGTTTAATTATTTTTTACGAAAAGTTTTCATAATGTTTTAATGCTTGATCGCTATCATAGGATTGGAAATGAAATAGTACTTACAATTCACTATGGATGCCAATTTTATCCAATAGGCTGAACTTCAAAATCGCCAAAATTCTGCGGAAACCACTGATGATGCATTTAGGGCAGTGTTCGGAAAGGAGCAGCCTGGTCGATTTAGGTGCTATGGTAGATCAGTGACAACAAGTTCGTTGAAGAAAGATGAGGAAAATAACAATCTAAAACAAAAGCATGCCGATGAAATCACTTCTCTAAAGGAAGAATTGCGAGAAGAAATGCGACATTTATTCACTCAATTGCTGCAAAACAACCCTGGATTGATTTTTCAAGATATACTAGGATGTGTTGGATCTAAGCTTGCTTCACCTATTGATGCAAGTAGTGCACAAGCTGTAAGAGGTACAAATCATCCATTTTCTTCGGGGTCAGCTCAAGATTCGGTTCTTCAAAAGGTATTTTGTATTTCAAATTCTCTGTTAATAGTGTCAATATTGTTTTTCTTCTAGCTTCGTTTGTGTTCTTGGTAATGAAATTCAAAACTTATTTTTACTTGTCTAAGTTTAGTCCACCAATTTATAATTGTTAAGAATGTTTTTGTTTTTGATTTAAGCATTCGAATCGTTAGTTAAATAACTGTTCTTTTATTATCGTGCAATTGAGGAGTCTTTGGCTAACACATTAATGTGCTGCAGCCTATGATCAAAATGTCTAGGGTCTCCGTTCCAAAACACATTAAATTCTTGGAATATGGGTACTAGGATTACTTCTCTGAACTTCATGACGAACCTGCAGGACGGACCGTCACAGTCACGAAGGACCGTCGTGGACTCCGTAACCCCACACTTAGTTAAACTCTTCGAATATGCGTACTAGGATTACTTATCTGAACTTCATGATGAACCTGCAGGACGGACCGTCGTGGACTCCATAACACCACACTTAGTTAAACTCTTGGAATATGGGTACTGGGATTACTTCTGTGAACTTCATGATGAACTTGCAGGACAGACCGTCACAGTGACGATGGACCGTCGTGGTCTCCGTAACCCCACACTTAGTAAGACTTCCCCATCTTCGTTCAGCAGCTGCACTATGTTGCAGTTCTTTGAAAATATCATGTCATGTTGTTATGTATTGATTTTTGTGGACACTTGTAAACCATGTTATTAACCTTGTTTATAGTGGTCATCACTGGTTTGTTTGAACTACTTGTGTGTAATTTTTACATTGAAGTTTACAACAGAAGACTACACAAATTAAACTTTTGAAGTTTAATTTTTGAGAGCTAACAACAGAAGACTGCACAAATGTTGTAGTCCTTATAATGTGTAATTTTTACATTGAAATTGTATTTAGATTTCGATTGGTTGTCTTACAGTGAATTCTCTCTGATTATGCAATTCCACAATTAATTCACAAACTTATAATTTTATTTTAAATGTGCAGGAAAATGCAGGTAGTTGAATTTGAATTTGTCCAGAAGAAAAATCGATCCATTGTGGAAAAAGATGAAAAAATTTTTGTATTGTTTTCATATACGTTTGAATAACACTTTTGGGTTTTTGGGACTTGTTGATATTAGTGATCTTTAAGAAATCACTTTCTATGTTTTGGTTGTACATGAAATATTTATCGAAGTTTATTTGAAATATTTAGCTTCAATTTAATGATTAATTAGTTCATTTTTTGTTTTAGGTCACTTGTATGTATGTAAATATATTATATATATTTGTGCTACATCTAGGCTTATAAATGTTGAAGTTACACTTTGTAAGTGTTGCTTTAGGTAGATATAAAGTTACACTTTGTAAGTGTTGCTCTAGATGAGATATAAAATCAACACTTTGTAAGTGTTGCAATAGATGAGATATAAAGTAACACTTTTTAAGTTTTGCTATAGCTGACATATAAAGTAACACCTTATAAGTGTTGCAATAGATGAGATACAAAGTTACACTTAATAAATGTTGCAATACATGACCAATAAAAGGTAAATCTTTTTAAGTGTGCCTAATAAATCTTAAAAGGCAACGCTTTTAAGTGTAGTCTAAAAAAAATAGGTGTTGCTAATGCACGTCTTCAAAGTGTGCCCTTATATCTATTTGGCTACGCTTTATAAGTGTTGCCAAAGATGACACCATTTAAAAAGTGTTGCCTAATGTCAAAGGTTACGCTTCTTATGGGCAGCCCCTAAAAAGTGTTGCTGATTGTCCAAAAGTGTAGCCTTTTCTCAAAGGCCACACTTTTTGCTAGTTTAGACTACACTTACGTGGTGTTGCTGTAGGACAAAAATGGTGTAGTGCAACCTTAAAAATATAACTACATAACTTATTATAATTACTAGTATCTCAATAATGTCGAATTAAAACAGGATAATCATCACAAGTAAACCTAGCCTGTACAAATTTGACTAAGCTCCCAAAACATTAAATACGTCTAGTAATTGTACATCATATCGCATCTTAGTTTTGAAATAGGAAACAAAAAAACTAGACTTTTTATCTTCCATAAAAGATGTAGGTACACCTATTATCTTTCAAATACTCAAGAATCATGTCAAAATACGTTTTTTTACTAAAGATAGAATCAAAATACGTTGAACAGACATGCTTTCTAATTAATGTAGCTGGACAAAACTTGTCCTATAATGTGTCCCTTATTTCGAATCCAAAACAGCAAAATTAGATTTTTAAATAAACATAAGAGTTCCAGAACTACTAAATTTCTTTCTAACTCATATTTATTCACTGTAAACAAAGTTATATCTAACGAAATATGATTAAACTACAAAACACTACCCACTATTAAAAGAAATTCTTTATCACTTACATTGATTAAGTGTTTGTTGAATTCTAGACAAAAGGAGATAGTTTTTCTTTTTATTTTAAAGAACAACTCTGTAGCTAATGTTCTAAGGTTCCTATACCTTAATTCATACACAATTCACAGGAGGAGGTGAGAAATATATAGGTACATAAATAATCCTCATAACATGGACAGATGTAACCAAAAGGTGTTGCCCAAAACATTGTGTGCTGCCCAAATTGCATACATATACTCCTATATATATACTTTATACCAAAACATTTAACTTGAATGAAATTTCAATTAGTCAATTTACATAAATACTTTAATACAATACCATAAAATACGATAACACTATGTTAGGCACGTTTAAAATTATGACAAAATTTCAAGTTCCCAAAATAAAAATAAAACATATTATAGCAATATATGGTTATTTAAATCATGGTCTAGTATCTTATGGGTTTTACAATACCACATAATGCCATATAAGGCTTCAACATCAATACTATAGAGAAGTAGAGGATAAGAGTAGACCTTATTAATTAATCAACCCTCTTTATCAACATTGATCAATACACCCTTTTTATCAATAATATGTGTATAAGGATGTAGACAAATGTACATTAATCATGAAAGAAACAATGTAAAAGTCGTTACAAGATCTTGATTGAACTAGTGAAAAACATCACTATCACTCTAGACAAAAGATAAACATAGATCATCAACAAATTTGTCTAGTCTTGATCATCAATCAAAATTCATCAATATTTTACATGTAGGGCATAAGTAAAGAAATCATAGCGTAAACGAGATCCTACAACAATTGCCAATAAACTCGAGATCAGTGTAAACATGTTTCATATTAGGAATTCATGGAAGAAAAATTTACATAGGTTAATGACATTCAAAATATCATGCATTGATCCACATTGGATCCAGTACATATAATTCATGATCGCATTACATCATAGGAAGTAGCTAACCAGCACTTTAACATAATTGAATCTCACATTAAGCATGCTATTATCATCAATCTATAGGTTAAAACATGTAGATCAATCCTTACCAAGATTCATTTGATTTGATAACCAAGTGTTCATACCCACAATTCACCAATATCATTAATATAAGGCCGTATCTGCAATTTACTTTCAATAATAAAATTCTACATGTACTATAGACTCGATGTTACAGTGAAGTCCATAATTTAACAATCAATAGAAAATAGAGATTGAGTATTTAATTAATAAATGCACATGGATACAATATCACATAATTCACAATCAATATACATAATAAACATTAGACATAATCAATTCAACGGATAGAATCACAATTCAACTAATAACAAGCCATGATCACAATGCCCATGCAAGAACTAAATGAAGTTTGGTAATGGACATGTGTTCACAATGAAATTGGATTGAATTTCATGTTAAAACCAATAAATTATCACCAATTAATGATGATTACGTCTTTTAAAATATTTCGATAAAGAACCCATGGCTAGATTAAAAGATTGAAACTTTGATTATAAATTTCTTCGAAAACTGTGAGATTAACTCTCTAGATGGAAGGATGACTAGATATGAAGGATCACCATACCTTAATATAAAATAAAACATCTAAAACATGATAAAGAATCCATGGAAATCAAAGCTCGAAGATATTCTTAAGTTTCACCTTCATACGAGGGTCTAGAGAGAATATTTTTTTAGGGAAAGTCTAATTTGTGTAGAACGTATTGGAAATGGGATGATCACTTTTATGATCACTTCAACATACCCAGAATAAATAAATAAACCTAGTAGGGTAAGGTTAGGACATCGGTTTAATTTCCCATTACCCCTTAAAAAAAATCGCTAGGAAATAGTTGATGACCACCATTGATGCGAGTATGTCCATCAACAGGCCGTCTGTGGCTTCACTCGATTGGGTCTTGGGCTATTATTTGTCTGAGCCTTCCACCGACTAAGTTTTGATCTAAAACTTCACCACCAAAAAGATGTTTATCAACAAATGGGCCATCGTTTGGTTCTGTTGATTGATAATACCAAGGCAGTGTCTCGACAGCCTTTAGGTCTTTCTTGTGGACCCTTTTGCAGGGCCCTTGGGAAGTCGTACCCGGGAGTTTCCAACGTAAGTAAAAATATTAACATTTCAAGGAACTTTAAAATCAGTTTAACCCAAAATGAACACATAAAACACATTAAAACATGCAAGGCACACTCAAGACAAATATGGATGTCTTAAGGTCTAACTTTCAAATGACTTAGACGATCTTGAACGTTTGACCTCCAAACTTAATGAAACTCCATAAAATTCTTATAAACATCATTATTTATCATATTAGTACTTCATAAGATCATTACACACATATAGTCACTTACAAACACATAAGACCCCTTAGATGACTAGTCATCGAACGCCTTGGTCGTCTATTAAAGTTTGACTTCCAAATGAACTCAAATCACCCAAACATAATTTAAAAAACATTATATACATGTTAACAAGATTATATGAAGAAGTGAGGCTATAGTTAATCTTACTCATTTTGGGGATCTAACATGCAAAACCAAATAGTTGCATATAATTCAAAAAATAAAACTCTTTTTGATCATATTAACTTCTAACATGTTTTGACAATATCATTACATATAGTTCTCAAAATAACATGCTATTTCTTATAGGCCTCATACATAGTCATAAAGGATATCATATGAATATATCACTGCAAAATTCACCTTCACACATACTCATGAAACCATAAAACCAAGATGAAAATCAAAGCTCACCTTTTATCCCTTAAGCATAGAGATACAATCTCATCCAAGAAATCACATCTAAAAGACCACCGGACAAGAAAACAGTAGAGAGAGATCTTATCGAGATAAGTTCTATGACATGCCATGAGAATAATAAAGAAGGGAAACTCTATCATCCTATAATCTCTCACTCATAGATGTGTGAAGATTCACACCTATTATCTATACTCTACTAGACATGGAAATATGAGACTTTTAGAACCTAAAACAACTTTCACAAACCTCATGATCAGATTCCACGTTTGTCACATCTAGGGAGTACCCCTTAAAAGTAACATGATGTACTTGACCTCTCGGAGGTCTTATACAAGACCATAGTTCATCGCATTGTCATAGGTAAATTTAGCAGAAAATTTAAAACTTTCTTAGCACATCATATTCTAGAACATTACTTCATTTATGTATAAAATATGATAATACATAGTTAAAGACTCTTGTATCTTTTTGTAATCCTAGACTCAACGTCTTAAGAGTAATTCAGGGACACGAACCTTATAACATAATACATAAATACAATATTAAAGAAATTTAAAGTAAGTTAGACATTAGAACATCCTTGGACTTAAGGATTTCTTTCTTTTATATTGGGAATCAAAAATGAAGCTTCTCACCATTTAAGACATCGTTTAGGCATCCATAACCTACACTTTGTGTAAAAAGTAGAGAAGAATGGAGTTTGTACAAGAATGCACTAAGTATGTCAACCATGCAAAAATATTCATTTAAAAGGGCCATTTTTCTTGAAATCATATTTCATCGTTTTTGAGTAAATCTTCATATACACTTATACAATAGGATTTATGTCAATAACATACTTCATATAGACATTTTCAAAGGCCAAACATCTTATAAAATCACACATAGAATTTAAGTCACAAGTAACCCTGTAGTCATACTTGATGTTGTTCATCACCTTAAGGTCACAAGGAAAACCATATATTAAACTTAAATAAGCCAACACATACGCCCGTACTAGTATAATATATTCAAGACACATTTAAATAAAAACCATGAGAACCTTACAATAAACTCTTAGTCATTATGCACATATACTAATTTTACCTCACATAGAACCATATGAAACCTTACTCATAACCCCAATCTAAGTCCACTAGTGCAATGTACATGTTAAGGCCATAACCTCACATACACTTTGTAGACCTATCATGAGACAACAAGCTTTGACACTTTTTTTCATACATAAAAAATTCCATATAAACAACTTCATTTATGCCAACAAGACATTCATCTTATATTCATTAACACCAACATAGTGCATATAAGAACAAAAACACATCACAAAGATCCTTTAGAACTCATGCCATGCAATTCATCAAAACAAGTCGAAAATTCCTACAAAGTCATGCATAAGGAACACATACATAGACACATGCATTAGAACATCTTCGTAGGACTTCCCTCAAGAGCCACTTGTGCAATATATAAGTGAAGTACCATACCCCCAGTTACCTAAGAAACTAACCTTAGGTTATCCTATATAGAGTCATTACATAACTTCAATTGTCCATTTTACATTATGAAAACTATAGCCTTAATTTACACTAAGACCATGGGCGCTAAGCATGGAATTTGGTGTTGTAGAGCATTACAACAATGGAAGGTGTTCTTACCTAGCCAAGGTAAAAGATTAACCCATTCTACAATACTAAGTGAATTCACTTTCTACATAAATGTGTGCGTGTACTTATATGTCAGTAAACCTTTTACATAAAATGTAAATGTTACACATGGTCATATATTAATGCATAGGTCTATAGGTGTAACTATATGAACAATCCTTTCATATAAAAACTATAACAAACTATGCACATTCATACTTCATCACATCATATACTTAACATCATATCATATAAGACATATTCATAAATTGTCCAGACATTAATTTCATGTACATTAAAATCAGACCGAGGAACTATCCTTTCAATGTACACATGTCCAATGCATAGACAAGGTCTCATACCCTTGCCCATACTAGTACACCTATCATGTTATCCTTGTTAATGAATACATAACATACTTCACATACATTTATCTTACATTCATAGTAGTAGACTTTTAGTGAATATGAGAACAACCTTTCATTAGACACCACAAACCTGTACTACATTGTAAGCATGCATAATGTGTGAGTGTGTGTACATTGTTAAACATGATTACATAATGGATATCAATAAACACATTGATTAATCCACCCTCTAAGGACCAAAATTCACCACCAAGCATTGACTACACAAAATAATTTTAGCATAGGAGGCAAGCTAACTTCACATTACATTCAAGACTCCTAACCATAGGTATTAACACATTTAAATAGAGGTACATGGGTAAGGGATTATAAACAATAATAACTCATCAATGGTAGCACCTACACTTTACCATAACATAGATAGACACACGCTTAGACAATAGCCAGAAAACCTACATCAAAAATGTAATAGGAAAGTAGGCATAAGCTTCACATAGTGTGATCATCATAATCACACACTCATGTATTCATTAATTTTCCTTCAAGGCCTTAATAGACAGATATATAATGACAATAGAGTAAACAACGCCACCATAAGTGGACCGTACCACACAATGACATACAAAGTTTCATAAAACACAATAATATAGAAAAGTAGAGATGAAGAGTCATTCGTACCAATTTATCAACCTTTGATCATCATTGTGCAATACACCTTTTTCATCATCAATACCTTATAGAGAATTAGATAAATATACATCTAATTATGAAAGAAACAAAGTACAAGTTGCTACAAGATCATATTACAATCTAATACAATACATCACACATATAATATAGAGTAGAGAGTTATTGATTATTAACCAATCTCCCTAGTTTTGTTAATCAATGGTATTTTATCAATAAAATATATTTAGGTCATTAGTTAAAGAGATGGAACATCATAGCTTAATCAAGCTTCATCCACCCTAAAATATAGATCTCAACATATACACTACTCTATCAAGTCTATAGGAATGAAGAACCTAAATGGATCTTTGCCAATTCAATTGTTATTCATTCATATTATATTAATATACCTAATTATCATAACATTGCACATATGGGAAGCAGCTAAAAAAATGCACAATGATCAAGTTACATTAGCAACAATCCTAACGTCAAGATCACAAGTTTCTGCATTCTAAACTAGCCTTATGACAACTTTCAAATTTGACCCTCAAGGATAATTCCTTAACATTCATAACCAATATATAATACTAGGCAGTTGGTAAAAGAATATTAACATAATTTAATCATAAGTAGATATACAGAAGTTCAAGATCATATCGCCATACATAAGCTAAAATCAAGTTTATGAGCGAGCATTGGTTCATCGTGCAATCGGATTGAAAATCATGAAAAAATCAGTATATTATCGTCAATACATTAATATTATGCTTCTGAAATCAATTAAAGAAAGAACCAATTGATAGATTAAAGAAGAAGAGATTTGATCATGAAACTTCTTTGAGAACTTCAAAGAGGACTCTCTAGATCAAAAATTAGCTAGAGATGAAGGATCACCATACCTTTATCACATGAAGAACCCATAAAAATTGGTGAATAAACCATGGGAATCCTATATACAAGATGATCTTGAACATTACCTCAATAGAGGTTTCTTTAAAGGATATTTTGGGACACAGAGGTTTTTATTTTGAATGGGGGATTGGGTATGGGCTATTCAAATTTTGAACCAACATAATATAGCAAAAAAAAGTTAACTAAGGTTATTTTATCACGTGAAGTGAATTTCCCATTCACCCCATAATTAGGTAGCGTACATGGCAATTCTTCAGGCCTACATAGACGGACCCATCGATGCCAGTAGGTCCTTTGATTTGCCATTTTATTGGCCGTTGTTTGAGTCGGAGGCTAGTAAAATGCCTTGAGCCTTCACCATGATAAGGGTTCATCGATGCCTACCCATCGACGGGGCGTTGGTGGACTTACGAGATGTCATTTGAGCTCGTAAATTGACACAAGGCACTGTCTCAACCGCCTTTGGGTCCATCTTGAGGACATATTACGAGACGCATGGGAATTCATATCCGGATGTTTCCAACATAAATATAAAAATTAAAAAATAAAGGACCATCCACAAAAGTTTAAACAAAATAAATTGCACGCAACACATCCAAATATGCTATGCACCACCAATACACACACATTAATGTCTCAAGGACTATCTTTCCAACATCTTGGACGTTTGACCTCTAAACTTCATGAAGATCATCATACATCCTTAAAACATCGTATTTCATTATTTAAGGACCTCAAAAACTCATGACACGTACAAAAGCACAAAGAAATATATAATGCTCCTAAAGTGACTAGTCGATGAACGTCTTGGCCGTCCCTTGATGTTTGACTTCCAATTGACTTTAAATCATTCATGCATAATTTAAAACACTTTATTAAAATTTCAACAAGCCTAGGCACAAGTGAGAATCTAGACACCCAATTTCATTTTGGGGGTCTTACAATATATATGTTAATTATGAATCAAATTCACTACTCATCCAATTGGAAAAACTTACAATTTCAATTTAGATTTCGGACTTGATTTCCTTTCTCTTGTTCGTACAAGTTGTAATAAGCATTTGAGGCTGTGATGGTTGTTCCTAATTTTCTTTTGATACACGCTAGAGATTATATGAAAATAAATTTAAAAAACATCACTATGCTCGCTCTAATAAAGTACAAATAAATAAAATTAAAATATTATAAGAAATGTTAGCTAAGTATTACCAATGCCGCACATACTCTATATAATTAATAGGTCCCATTCGATGCCTCCACTTTTGCTTTTTTCTATTATTAGAATTCATCTCACATATGGCCTATTATTAAATTAAAGATATCATTGAATAGCAATACATAAAATGAATTTATATGATGCAAAATATATTGATGAGTAGAATGCACAATTTTTGCCTTACTTGAACAGTTGGGTGTTTCCAATACTAGATCAACCGGAATTGATTATCTGGAATACCATCAGGACGTTTTTCTTGAATATTATCAAGGGTACAATTTTTATCCAAAAAACAATTCCTTTTAATTTTTTTGCTTGTGTCTCCTCCAAGCATCACAATGACTAGTCATCACCCACTACCTCCTTCTACAGGAATTAGAAATTTGGACTTTGCAAAATAAAATATATTTAGCTTCACTAAGTAAAAAATAGTAAAATATGTAATCTCATGAGTGTTTGTTCTTACATTTATATTAATACGACCCGCAAGTAGACCCTAGAAGGAGGGATCACTCCTGAGTTGTCACAAGGTGTTTTTGTCCCTTGGGGGTCATGTACAAGCCTCTTAACTATAGTTCATTACCTAAGATACGAAAAGTAGTGCGAACTTAAAACTTTTCACAGGAATAACAAGCAGAAACTATTTTACAAATACTATGAACAAGTCTCGTTGTCACAGGCAAATTTTAAGACACAACTAAAATGTGTACAAATCACGAATCTTTACATTGAAAGAAAATATATAATGTCCTATACAAGTATTAATCATAAACTAAAGTAACATAGACTATGTACTCAAATATATGAGGACATACCGAGTCTTTCTAGAGTCAACTTTCCAAGCTTTCCTTTTGAACTTCCACTTGCTTCAACCTTTAATTATAGAGTACAAAAAAGTATGTGGTTATTATAGACATTGTTCTAAAAATATTATTATTAAAAAACATGAAAAAGTAGTGAGACAACATATAAATCATTGTTTAGCACATAGAGTACAACTTCCATAAATTTAACATAATGATGTAGTTTATAGTGAACTCAAGAATACTTTATAGTGAACTCATTTCGTTTCAACTAAGGTATGACATGAAGGAACCACCCATACAATCCCTTTAATACACATCTTGGTGATACTCAAGACTACCCATTATAGGGTTACTTCGCACAGGTAACAAGTTCAGATTATATAACTAGACACTAGAGAAACATGCTTGCATTTAAGGACTTCACATAAGTGCCCTTCTCCAAGTCAAACCGTACGTTACAGAAAGTTCAATGTGAAATTATCATCACATAATACTACTCCCACAAGGTACTCCTCGGGGATTCCCTTTAATCAAGAAGACCAAATACTTCATTCATAAACTTCATAATTAAAGGTTAAGGGATAATTATTGTACACCACATCTTAACTCACCAATGGGTATCCACCATCACACCTAACCTAGAAAGCTCTTGGGAATAGTGATATTGCTATTAAACACTACATGTCAACTCATGAAGAGTTTCCATCCCCAATACTACCCTCTTTCTTACTATAGGAATAATAGGGATGGTCTACACACTTCATCTTTACTCACGAAGAGTATCCACCCTAATACTCCCAACTCATATTCAATAACTTCATTCATTCATTCATTCAATGTTTGTGTGTGAGTATATATGAGCACATCTTTAACATAATAATCATTTTCATAATATTGACTCTGAAATATCCTTACATCTTCATTCATCATATTTTGCACGACATCATGCTTCACATATGCATATACTTCATTTAACATAATATCTACATTCATAAAATTCAAGCTTCATAACGCATATCAACATGAATATCATCATCATTATTTTACTTCATTAACTATGCATTCATGGCGATAATTACAATATACATATTCATACATATTTCCTTATACTTCACGAAAATAATTCCACCAAAGATGGATCATACGTCTAAAAAACATTTCACAATAAGAACTATATTATAGAACAAACCTGCCATTCATACAAGCTTTCACTACCTATTCTCAATTCCTCAAATAATTCATCATAAAATAGCCCTGAAGGCAGTAGCTATTAATTTATAACCATAAAGAGATCATAGTTATATCATTATCTAACAATGTTTAGTAAACCCATTTCATAAGCTAAATGTAGGAAACATGCATAAGTATGGGTTCGTTGGGGTTTTGACATTAAAATTATAAACTAATACTAAAAAAACATATTTCAATTATTAAAACTTCTTTATGCAAAGACCAATGATTAAAATCAGACATAGAAGAAGTTGAAGTTTGAAAACCCTTTTAAAATCCCTTGCAATGGCTCCTTGAATGTAATGATGTTGAAACATGAGTACCATACCTCAATTATAAGAAACCCATGATATTTTGATGAATAAACCTCCATAACCTTCAACTTTAGACCTACCTTGAGTTATAACTTTTATGGATTTTGAGAGAATTCTTTCTTGAGGAAGGTGGTACAGAAATTTGAAAAGGAAGACTTGTCTAGGTCTAGGACTTTAAACTAACTTAGAATACCCTAAATCACCCATGGTTCATAAAATACTTGGGGTGAATTTACCGAACACCACAAACCTTGGCAGAATATCCTTCAGCTTTACAATGACCATCGATAGAACCCCAGCTACGGAGCATCACTTGGGCGATCGCCTCTCCTGCTGGGTCATTGATTGAATCTGATTCTAGTCACATAGGGATTGATGTTCCACCACTACATTGGATCCACGCTTCCAACAAGGGGGAGTCGTTCAACCTACTGGCCGTAGCTGAGGGGCGTCAAATGAGGAAGTCTTGGATGTTTTGTTGCCATGTCTGTGGGTCCTAGGTGTAGTGGTACCCAGACTTTGAACCACAACACATGCTCATCTATGTCATAGGGTCCCTCAAACATCATTATAAACCAAAACAAACAAGTAAAACTTGCCAAAACATATTAAGATATACAAGCGCATTCCTAGACATATCTTTCGAACGTTATTGACATTTATGGACGTTATACCTCAAAATATCACAAAACTTTAGACACTGGATAAAAAATTATTATTAATCATTTTAATATATAATTATATCATGAGACACATGTGAATCTCAACCTTCACCTAGTTCTTTTTAGGGACTTTACATTCTCTCCGCTTGGAACAACATTCGTCCTTGCATTACACTAAAAACATTTAAGAACATTACGAACTCAACTAGAATAATATATCACATCAAGTTATGGTCAAAACATTTATAGTCAATGAACAAAATTCACATGGGAGACCAACTTCATATCATCAAACATTCTAAAATAACACGAGCAAAGTTGGAAAAGTTCCACAATTCAAAGCACACATTTATTTCTTTATTTATGGTGGAACGAATGTCCACAACATTAGAAATTCTAAGATACATCATTTCTACACACATTGCAACCATTGTTCATGGAAATAAAGTTTAGTCAAATTTTTATGTTCCTTTACAGTGAGTACAATCCTTCACAGTGAAGAATGAAGAATAATCCAATAATTCCTCTTTCAGGCAATTTATCATGAAGTCATGACAATATTAGAGACAACACCATACAATCTCATCTAACCACATAAGCATAACAACCAAAAATATTTAAAACTTACCCGGACTTTCATTCTTAATTTTTCCTCTCCTCTTGACCCAAGTGCAACGAAACGATTCCTCTTCACAGCATTAGGACATAGACCACCTTGAGGCGCTTGGTTGATCTACTTACCTTATTTTGTTGAAGGTAGGTCAATCTCTCATCTTCTTACAATTAGCAACACAACCAAACCAACCATCCGTCGGCAAGACACGTACCAAAGTGTTGCTTACCCAAAGTAAAATACCTAGACCTTTCAAAAGCATGTCCCTCTTTTTGGGAATATTTTTTGGAAACCCTATGCATTCTCACCATGGAAGTCTCTTGATGATAGAAACTCTTCATTGGTTTGCGTTGATTTGTCTCATCTAACCTCGACCTCTTTCCTTCCCTATTTCTCTCCCTAATCTTGGTCTCCTAAATTTTTTTAGCATAGACCATGTGCCTAGAGATATCCATGTCATTCAAGAGCATTGAAGTACGAACGCCTTTTCCACAAAGATAGACACTCCCATCACTACTTTATTCATCCTAGACCTAGGGTCGGCTACAATGGTAGGGGTATACATAGAGATTTGGGTGAATTTGAGAGAGTAATCCTTTACTGTCGTACTCCCTTGACGAATATTCATAAATTGCACAAAATTTCTCTCACTCCAATCTAACGGTCAAAACATATAATGAAAATCCACTTTGAACAATTCCTAATATACCGAACCTTATAAGGTTCCCTCATCCTTCCATTGCTCAAACCATACTTAATCCACATCTTTGAGTTTATAAGGGGCTACTCTTGTTCTCTAACTAGGATATACACCCATAGAATCCATAACCTTAAACACCTCATCTATGAAACCTTGTGGATCTTAATCTAGCTTGGTCATATGGAAACTAGGAGGGTTCATTCTCATGAAATCCCGGATTCTAAAAGTACGAGTACTACTTTTTTTTTGAGATCTAACTCATAGGTTTTCTTGGGCATCCACATGATATTGATGACTTGATCTTGATTAATCATGAACTTTGTCAAAACACTAATGAAATCCCTTATCTTCGCATTAGTAATATCCTTCAACATAGAGAGCTTGACGACATTGGGGAATTGGAGGTATTTATGGGCACTTGAGGTTCTTGAGGTTTAACCTCCGCATTCACTTCCTTTTCAAAAACTATTGGGACTTGCTCACCACGGGAAGGATCCAGTCATTGGCTACTCCTCATTCTTCCATTCTAGCAGTTGTCCTCCTCGTATTCATGTCCTATAAACTCAAAAGAATAGGTTAACAGAGACACCGTATATACTTTAACTCTATGGCACGACATTTGAATAATGAAGAAAATGAAATTTCTATCACCTTATAGCCTCTCTCTCATGGGTGTGTCGCGACTCACACCAATGAACAACACTCTAACTGACGTGGATTTTGAGACATTGGAACCTATACTATTTCCCTAATTTTTAATCTTTGATACCAAGTTTTTCAAGACCCGCAAGTACACCGTAGAATAAGGGATCTCTTAACTATCGTTCAATCATAAGATATGAAAAGTAGTGCGGAATTTAAACTTTTCACAAGAATAATAGTGGGAAACTCTTTTATAAATATAAATATCAAGTCTCATCGTCTAAAGCCAACTTAAAGACAACTTTTAAATCTTAAGATCATGACCCTTTATATTGAATGAAAATACATAATATGTCTCATACGAGTGTTATTGAAAATCTCAAGAAACATAGACTATGTCATCGAATATGAGTACATACCGAGTCTTGAGAGAGTCAATTTTCCAAGCTTGCCTTATAAACTTCTACTTGCGTCAACCTATACTTAAAGAGAATAGAAAAGTATGGGGTTAGTAAAATATTGTACTATGTATGACATTAGGCATAAACATGCAAAAAAGGACATTTTAGTAGAAATTAAGCTTCCATGTAAATTAATTACAATATTCTTTAATATAGTAGTGAGACAACATATAAATCATCATTTAGCACATAGCATAAAATTTCCATAATTTAAACAAAAAGATGCACATTATAGTGAACTTAAGAAAATCCTACAGTGAACTCATTTTTTTAACTCACAATGAAATCATTTCCTTTGAAGTATCCGTGACATAAGTTATCGTAAGACTTACTAGGGTAAGACATGAAGGAACCTACCATACAATCCCTTCAATACACACATAGGTGACCCTAAAGACAACCCATTATAGGCTTAAATCAAAAGGGTAGGAAGCCAAAATTCTATACCTAGAAACTAGAGAATTATGCTTGCATTTAAGGACTACACATCAGTGCCCTTCTCTAAGGAAACCACAAAGTTACACAAGGTTCTATGTGAAAGTAGAATACTACGACTACTCTCAAAAGGTAATCCTTGGGCATTACTTTAGATCAAGCACACCACATTCTTCGTTCATAAACTTCATCATACAAGACATAACTTTATGACGCTTTCATAACATTAGACATTAAGTCACCGTACGAAATTAACATTAAATATTGACCCATTCATACATTCCATATATGGATACACCAAGACTCCCCTTTCTACTGACTACTCGTGTAATCGATAGATAGTGTCCCATACCACTACCTACCCTAAGGAGTACACTTTTAAGGAACTTAGTTCATTATGTTCTTTTGTGGGGGCTAGCTTTAACCGACATAGACCATGAGAGATTGACATGGAATCCCAGTATTAACCCTTACTGGATGAGGGATACCCACATTCTTATGATAGGTTTATTGTTGTTCCTTTAAATGGATTATTCAATAGCTACTCTCCTATGCAGACACATAGTAAAGGATAAGGAGATTAGTGCTAAGTAACTCATTCTCTACTAAAGAGAAGTACTCATCTAAAGAGGAACATTGGGTACAATATCTCAACTCACGAAGTGTCACCACCACATCTTCAAATACTCTCGGTCCTAATATTAACTCCCCCATGGATTCATAAGCATTCTTTACTAAAGGTCAAGGAATAACTATTGGACATCACATCACAACTCACGAAGGGTATCCATCCTCCAATCTAACATAGAAAGATCTTTGGTATAGTGAAGTTACTAATAAACACTTCATCTCAACTCACGAAGAGTATCCACCCCAAAACTGCACTCCTTCTTACAATAGGAAAAGTTTGGATGGTCTACACACTACATCTCTCACAAAGAGTGTCAACCCTAAAATCCCCCATTTTTATTCATTCAATGTGTGTAAGTAAATGTGAGCACATATTTCACACAAACCACATTTTTATAACATTGATTTATTAATATGATTACACCTTCATTAATCATATTGAATACACAAACATGCTTCACATATACACATACTTCATTGAACATAATCTCTAGAATACACACAATTGAAGCTTCATAAAGCATATCAACATGAACTTCATCATCAACACTACTTTAATTCACATACTATGCCTTCATGTCCATAATTACAATATATGTATTCATAGATATATCGTTATGCTTCATGTAAACACCGCAACCAAAGGTTGATCATACCACTCAAGAGCATTTAACAATTAGAACTAAATAATACAATCAACTTACCATTCATGCAAGCTTTCACCACCTATTCTTAATTCATCTAATAATTCATTATAGAATAGCACTTAAGGAAGTTTATAATAACAATAACCATAAAGAAACAATAGATCTAACATTATCTAATTATGTTCGCTAAACCCATTTCATAAGCTAAAAGTTGGAAATATGCATAAGGATGTGTTCATTGGGGTTTCTACATTAAAATCAACAACTAATACTAAAAAGAACATATTTGAATCATTAAAATGTTTTCATGTTTATACCCTTGGTTAGAAGTAAATATAGAAGAATTTGAAGTTTGAAAACCCTTTTTGAATTCAATTGGAATGGCTCCATGAATGAAAGAAGTTTCAAGGATGACTACCTGTCACGACCCTCTTGTACGCCCTATAATTTAGGGAATTGATAGTTCATAACATGGAATACATGACCTCTCGGATGTCATGTACTATTCCTTTAACATCATTCATACCATATATGCGAAAAGTAGCGCAAAAATAAAACTTTTTTTCAAAATGTATTGCACAAGTATTGTTATAAAACGTCGAACTTATGTTTCTAAAACCATATATCCAGGTTCACGACCCATAAAAGTCTAACATAAATGAAAATATAAAGACATTATAGTGGTGGTAGTCCTTGGATTATATGAGGACTCACCAATCTTGTCTACTTGGAAACCTTTGAAACTCTATCATTGCAAGTAACCCAATCTTCTCAAGACTCTACATGGACAACATGTAGGAAATATGTGTTAGTATGATGTGTACTAAGTATAGAAACAACACACAAACAGAAGATATCGAAAAGCGTTAGGCAATATAGACATAATTATAAGTGATAAAGACATAAGAAAAACATGTATATCATAAGCATATTAAAGCATCATAAAACATGTAAGTGTTCATACATTACTCATTATATTCATACTACTATGGACTATATAAAAAGCCACCTGTAATTATCCTTGTGCAAGGATAAGGTAGCATCCCCTACTACTTCCAAAGCTAAGTACCTCTCTTTGTTCATACTTGATCATAGTTCACTTTCATACTCAAGACCTAAGTTCATCATAATATATGAGCACTATGCCTCTTGGCCAACAAAAAACACATTTGTGGAATGCATGTGAAACATCCCATAATACCTCACACACTAAGCATATCTTGAAATCACCTTAACTTGTTCCATCTCATCTTAGGAGTCATATAATAAACCTACTTCATATTGACTAGGAACTATCATCCTTAGTCAATCATGTCATGGAATGTAACCCTACTAACTATCAAAGATAAACATAAATCATGTAGTGGACATGTCATAGGTAGTTTCAAGTCATACTTGTGCAATGCAAAAATGACATATCTTACTACCATGCATACTAAGTTCTAAAATAGACCAACCTAAGAGAAGCTAGCTTATCTTGTAGCCTTATCTATCAATATCAACATACTATCATAATATACCTACTATCACATGAAGCATCTCATTATAATAACCAAGATAACTATGGAAGGATACAACATCCTAACCCCCATGCGACCAATCATGTAGATGCAAGTTAACCATAAGGGAGAATGCGTCCTCAACCCTAAGCTGCAATGAGAAACTAGTCTCAATTTATTCCATGAACTATACCTTACATGTAATTCAAGCTAACATTAAATTCATCTTACATGCAAGTCAAGATCCTATTATATGAGTATAGGCCTTTCTCCAAAAGGTACCATGAATTCTTTTTTACCAAACCAAATTCAGTTACCGTGAGCAAGCACCCTAGGATCACAAGACCAAGATAATCATGGTAGATCAAAGTACGTCAATCCCAAGCTACCAAAAAGTCACTCTACTCATGCTACATCAAGCTACTCTTAGGAGAGCTACCTTACTCAATCCCAAGCTACCGTGGGAACAACCATCCATAAGATATCATGAAGTTTATTACCTCTAAATACCATGAGTAATATAACCCAAGTTTCCATGAGATTCACCTTCTCAACATACCATGAGTATTTCAACTCAAGACTCCTTGACATTCATTATACCAAGTTACACTTGAGACCTACTATGTCAAGATACCATGGGTACTGAACTCAATCTACCACGTAGTTGATGTTGTCGCACCATGTCCATTACACAAGAAGTGATCACACAATCTGACTTCAACCTAATACTTAGTCTACTATGAATTGATTCATGTCAAGTTCTTCTGCCAATGTAGAGTTCCTCTTTGTTAGTACTTGTTTGTCCTAATCATGGTCATGTGTAGGTGTCGTAAAATATCATCACAATCATCTTCATCAAGTCTTTACCCCAAAAGTCCTATCATAAATATAATAAGACCTCGTAAATGATAATTACAATTAAATCATTATGATGTATGTTTAATTGCATGCTTATTCTATCAATTAGAATATTAGAAGGCAATTCTAGGCATGCATGATCATATAAGTTAAATGTCAGCTTTACATTTCAAGACCAATCTAGATCACTTTGGCCTAATTCAAACCATATATATGGGATTCAATTATAATCCAATTGTATATAATATAATTTAAAAAAGAATATTAACATATGACCTTAATCTAGCCTCTGATGGCCTAAAATCACCATGATCACCTTCATGTTCAATTACTCCAATTCACTATGAATTCACTGCGAAAAAAGTACTTAATAATCATGTAAACATCATTGAATATTATGCACTCGTTCGGGATCACAATCAAGCCTTATCCACAATGCTAGCACAACCCTCTCTAGATTGGGGTTCTTTGGAATCACAATTGAATAGAAACTACGAAGGATTCATGGATTGGAGAATCCATGAATGAATATGATTCACATACATAGATTATATAATTAATCTTAGGTTGAAAACTAGGCGAAATCACCTAATATACTGCTCCTAATTCTTCTTCTTCTCCAATGGTGATCTTGAGATTTCTTATGTGAGAGATGGGTTTTTATTTGGAGTCTAGAGTCTAATAGGGTTATTTATCGTTTAAATACCCCAAAAATATCTTAAAGCACTAAATTTAACCGCCCAAGAATTTATTCTGACCTGTGGTCAATTTCCCAATTTATCCATGCACATAAAAGTGTGAGATGCGAGAAACGCAGACTCAATCGACGGTTGGCCATCGATGAACCGTTAATTTGAAAATGGTCCATCCTGCAGTTCCTTCTTCTTAGTTAGAGAGGCATAATTTTGGTGCTTGATTCAAAATTCTATGTGTAAACCAAATCCTCTCACAAATGGGGCGTCATGGACCTACAGTTCGTTGGTGCTCCTCGTTGTTTGGACTGGTTTTGAGATATTTTCTCTTAATTTGGGTCCACTTTAAGGACCCTTAGGTGTTTCCTTGGGGAGTCTTGTTTCACGACTCAAAAGTACCCCTAGAAGTTAGGGAGAACCCTCGATTCGTTGCAAAGCGTACTTCACCCTTTGGGAGCTTATACAAGGCCTTTAACTATCGTTCATTACATAAGACATGAAAAGTAGTGCGGAATTAAAACTTTTCGACAACAAATTATTAAAAAGGAAATCTTTCATAAATACTTAAGAAATATCATCGTCACAAGTCTAACTTAACAAACAACATAATATCTTTGGGACAGTGCCCGTTATTTTAAAAGAGGAGTACATAATAAGTCTTAATAATAAAACTAGGAAATAATAGACTATGTCCTCGAATATATGAGGACATACAAAATCTTGAGAAAGTAGATTTCCGAAACTTCACCTTCGAATCTTCCAAAAAGGCCTTCAGTATTTTTGAACATATTACAGTAAAGATATTAAACTCTAAAGTAAACTCAAATTTTAAATTACCGTGAATTACTAGACTCAAAAGTAGTGAATGTCAAAGGTATTACCAATGAGGAATAAGTATCATTTCACTACCTACCCTAAGTAGAACACTCTTTTAGGATACTTAGAACATTCATTTCATTTGTTGGAGTTATCATAAGCGACATAGACCATGAGATCTTTACAAGGAATCCCGACATTAACCCCTATCGTATGAGGGATCCTCACTTTCCTGGAGTAATGTAATTTTTTTTAGCTTTTACATGGCTTTCCCAATAGCTACACCTATGCAGGCACATAATTAATGTATACGGATATTGAAACTATGTAACTCGTTCTCTACTAACGAGGAGTACTCATCTCAAGAGGTACATTGGAATACAACATCTGAAATCATGATGTGTAACCACCTCTTCTTCATAGCCTCTCGGTTCTAGACATAACCCCGATGGATTCTAAACATATTAAACAATAGATTAAAGATAACTAGTGAACACCACATCTCAACTCACGAAGGACATTCATCCTCCGACCTATATAATAAGGCTATTAGGATGCAGTGAGGTTTCTACTGAACATATCATGTACACTCACAAAGAGTGTTCACCCCAAATCTCCTCTACTTACTCAACATAGCTTCATACATCTATTTAAGTTTGTGTGTGTGTTCTTGTGAGCACATCTTGCATATATGAATCATTTTATTCACATTATATTCTATACATGATTTAGACCTACATTCATTGATTCACACACTTAAAATGCTTCACAAAATCATATACTTCTCTCAGGCATAATCTAAGCCAAACATGCAATTAAAATTCATGAAACAGAAGAAAAGACATATTTTCATTTTCACTTCCTTTCCGATATTATGCCTTCAAAGACACACTCACATGACATACTAAGTAATATCAAGTTCATCAAATAAACACCGCCACCAAGAAGGTGGACCATACGTCTCAAGAGCAATATATCATAAGAATTATATAATATAACCAACTCACCATATAACTAATCCATCACTACCTATAACCAATTTCTCAATATTTCATCTTTCTAAGGCCCTTAGGGCAGTAGCTAAAGGTCATACAATACACACGCATGCTCATTCGACACATTTTTTACAAAAAACATTGGAATATGCATATACATGAGTTAATTACATTTTTAAAATTAAAATTATAAATTCATACTAGAATGAACACATTTAAATTATCAGAACACTTTTACAAGAAGACCCATGCATAAAATCATAGATAGAAGAAAAGAGAGTTAGAAAAAACCTTTTTGAAATCTATTGGAAGTTACTCCTTGAATCGAAGAGGGTTCAAGGATGGATACAATACCTCAAATTCAAGACAAACCATTGATTTTTTTATGAAGAACACGTCCTAACCAGCCCTCCAACTTCTTCTTTACATCTATCTATCAAAGAGATTTGAGAGAGAATTCTAAGGGAGATGGCTTTTGGGTTTTACTAAATTAAGTCTAAAATTAGGTCTTAGGGTTTGAAATACTTTAATACATCTCAATTACCATAAAATAAATGTCCACGTTCCGTAAAATACTTGGGTTTAATTAACCAAATACCCTATGCAAAGGAAGTCACTTAATAGCTTTTGCAAGCAGTCCCCATAACCCTGAAACGACGAGCCGTTTGTAAAGCAATGACCCGTCGATTGGGTGTCTTTGGTTGCGACTGCAACTATAAAACTTGCCCGATTTCATGGCCCAAATTATAGACAAGATCAACGAGTATTCTCCTGGCCGATTGGCCGTCGATTGGCTCATCGATGGGCACAATTTTGGGTAATTTTGACCAAGTGTTGGGGACCTCTTCTAGGGCCCCTCGTGTGTTCTAGATGGAATCGTACCCGGATGTTAATTCCCTAAACGTATTTGTGTAGGTCTTAGGAACATCCCACATTAATTTTGGTTAAAACAAACATGTAAAACTAACTCAAACACATCAAGACGCAAGAACACTTTCTCAAGCATATCTTCCAAACAATATGGACGTTTTTGGACGTTTGACTTCAAAACATAATCAAACTTCATACACTGCCTAAGAAGACTAAATATAATCTTTTTAAAACAAAATTAGCTAACAAAAAATTCACGAGGCTCTAGTTCACCTTAGTTTGTTTTGGGGCGTTACATCGTGCCCGGATGCTTCAACCCCAAACACATCCGTCTAGATGTTAGGAACCATCCCTATCTATTTGGGCTTCAAAATCTTCCTGAAACCCCATGAAACATACAAAGGCATGTAAACGCATTACAAGACTATCTTTAAAACATCACATCACGTTTCACTTCAAAACACTATCAAACTCTATATAATTCCTCTAAACACTATATTTGGCGATTTTAGGACCTTATAATATCTTGGAACCACATGTAATGGTGTATTTGTACCTAATTCATTTGGGGTTCCTTATGATATCCCCCACATAGGAAACATTCATCGTCGAATGGCACTTTAGTTAGCACTTATTTAAAGGACCCACTCTAGATTAGCCGGCCAACGTATGTGCACTATACCTAAATATACATACCCAAATAAAGGAAAAAATTGAATTTCAAGAAAAACATAGATACACATAATCATATAAAGACCTCATACCAAGGATCCTTATCCTATAATTGGGAATAAGCTACACATATCATTGTAACATCAATTCCTCAGCCTAAAGAAAGATCATATAAATAAGAAAATTCATAATCATAGAATTTTTTCATAAGAAAATTAAGGAAACAAAAATCTTAAATGTACATAACGAGATCATTCATGATCACCCTTGGATTGGAGAGAATAGAACCTATTCTTGGCTTTAGGAACACTTTTCACATTACTATATGAAACTTGTTTTTACCCTCTTCTTGTAACTCTAGCCTTAGCAAAAGCTTACTAGGAAACATTAATAATCTCAGATAAGACTAGAAATTCTCATACTCAACACCATTCAAGGTGAAAATCTCTAGCACTACTAGCGTATGCAAAACAAGGATACATAAAAACCTCATTCCATCATTTTGAGTAAGATTATGCTGAATCCTTTCTAAATATCAGTAAAATTTCATATCCTTCACCCAAGGTGACTCTTATACCATGGTGAATTACTCATCTAACCTCCATAGAGGATTCTATCTACTCACCTCTTCTAGGTAGTACTCAGACAGTCTATTCCACCACTTCTATCAACATACCTCAAAACACATCATGGCCTTCTACCAAGATCAACATAACCATAGATAGTCCCAACCAAAATAAAAAACATCATAACTCATCATATCAACTCTATCAGGTAACATATCTATAATTGGAATTTAAACCAATCCTATCTCCCTCACTGCATGAAGCATATTATAAAGACCATAGGTAAGGGATAAGAGAGAAAGAGACCTTATATATCTATGGCATGACTTGATGAATAAAGAAGTAAAAATTTCCTAAGCATCCCATAAGCTTCTTCTTAGAGATGTGTCGTTACTCAGACCGATGAATAAGAATCTACAGATGTTGTTTCGAGACATCGTAGGACCATTTTCATGACCTAATGCTCTAATATAAAGTTTTACATGATCCACATATACTCCCTAGAATTTTGGGTATTCATAGGTCATAACATGACTTAATTGAACTCTCAGAGATTTTGTACAAGTCCTTGAACATCATTAAATGCATATATACAAAAAGTAGTGTAAAAGTAAAACTTTTCTTCAAAAATGTATTGCGGAAGTCGTTTCATAAAATTTTAACATATGTCTCAAAAACAATCTATGATATCATGAATACAATAATATTTGGTCACAATTTATAAAAGTCTAACAGAAAGGAAAACGTATAGAGAACATAGTTATGGTAGTCCTCGGATGCTATGAGGACTCACAAATCTCATATTCTTTGAACCTTTGAAACTCTACCCTTGCTAGTAACTCAATCTCTTCAAGACCCTAGATGGACAACTTGTAGGCAATGCGCGTTTGTACGATATGTACTATTTAAATATCGCACCAACATAAGATACCTCAAAGGGTTAGTCAATGATACACATAATCATAAGATATAAATACATAAGCATAATATGTATATCATAAGAATAATATATATATCATGAGCATATTAAAGCATCATAAAGAATAGAACAATTTATACTTTACTCATTGTCTTTCTTACTATATGAACCACATTACAATCAAAATCTAAGCATCCTTGTGCAAGTCTAAAGTATCATCCCATACTACTACCTATATAAGGACCTCTCTTTTGCATACATGATCATTGTTTACTTTCGTAATCAAAACCTAAGTTCATAATAACATATAAGCAATATGCCCGTCGGCAACTTTAAAACACACTTTTGCATTGCATGTGAAAATACCCATTATACCTCACACACTATGCATATCTTGACATCATCCTAACTTGTTTCATGTAATCTTAGTAGTCATCATTTCATATGCCAAATTCATATTGACTAGGAACAATAATCTTAAGTCAATTATGTCATAGAATATAGCCGTAGTAACTATTAAATTAAACATACATCATGTAGTGGTCATGTCATAGGTAGCTTCAAGTCATACTTTTGTACAGTATAGATGAAATCCCATACTACCATCCATACTAAGTACTCCTCTACACAAAGCTATCTTATCTTGTAACCTTGTATATTAAGCTCAACATACTATCATAATAGACATACTATCATGGAAATCATCATATCATACTAACCAATCTAACTAAAGAAGGATACGTCCATCCTAACCACCATGCAACTAATCGTGTTAATGCAAGCTAACAATAGGAGAGCATAAGTCCAAAACCCTAAGGTACCATGAGAAAGTAATCTCAATCTATTCCATGAAGTATTCATTACATGTAATTCAAGCGACCATGAATTGAACCTTATATGCAAGTCAAGCTACTATTAGGAGCGTATAGGACTTTCCACTAAATCTATCATGAAATTGTTTTGGCCAAACCAAGTCAAGCTACCATGATCAAGCATCTTAGCAACACAAGACCAATGTAGTCATGGAAGTTTCAACTACCTCCATACCAAGCTACTATGGAGGTACTCTTGTCATGAAACTTCAAGCTACTCTTAGGAGAGCTACATTACTCAAACTAAGCTACCATGGGAACAACCATCCCCAAGCTACCATGACGTTCAACACATCAAGATATCATGAGTAATCTTACAAAAGCTTCCATGAGATTCACCATGAGTATTTCAACTCAAGAGACCTTGATATTCACTATCCTAAGCTACCCTTGTGACCTACTATCTCAAGCTAACATTAGTACTTCGCTCAATCTACCATGTCCTTGGTGTTGTCGCACGAAGTGTAGTACAAAAAAAATGATGATACAATCAACCTTTAGGGTAATCATCAAACTATTATGAATTAAATCATGTTAGGTTCTTAAGTCAACCTAGGGATCCTCTATGTGAAAACTTGTTTCTCCTAATCATATATTCATGTCAAGGTGTAGAATAGAAAGAAAATATATTCACAATGATCTTCATTATTACTTTATGCTTTAATCCCTATCAGTAATGGCATTACAGCCCCTAAATGATTATTACCTTTAATTCATTATAATATATGTCCAATACATGCTTACTTCATTCAATTAGAACATAAGAGGGCAATTCTAGTCATGCATGATCATATAGGTTCAATGTCATCTTTCCAAGTTGATATAAAACTATATAAATTAATCCTAATTCAATCCTCATCTAGGACACTAAATCATCAGCAAATAGTATAGAATAAATTGAATAAAGAAGAATAACAAACGATCATTATCAAGAATCCAGTAGCCTAAAATCACCATGATTACCTTAAGGTTCAATTAATACAATTCACTGTGATTTCACCATGAAAAAAGTGCACTATAATCATATATACATCATTGAATGCTACACACTAGATAAGGATCACAATAAAGCCTTACCTATAATGCAATCACAAACTTTACTAGACTAGGTTCTTTCAATTCACAATTAATGGGAAACTAGGGGGGGCTTCATGGATGGAAGAATCCATGAACGAATAAGATTTACATACCTGAGATTAGAGACATAATATAAGCTTGAATCCTTGGTGAAATCGTCCTAAGCTGCTGCTCCAATTTTTTCTTCTTCTCCAATGGTGTTCTCGAGGGTTCTAATGTGAGAGAGGGGTTTTTATTTGGAGTCTAGATTCTAAAAGGGTATTTTATTATCTAAATACAACTAAAATATCTAAAATAACATAATTTAACCGCCCATGCATGTATTTGGATGTAGGGTGAATTTCCTAATTCACCTCTCCACCTTACATTTAGCTACAAGAATTGCAGACTCAATCGACGGACCGTTGGTTAAAGGATGGTCCATCCTGCACGTCCGTCATCATGGTCATGGATGAATTATTTGGGTTCTTAACTAAAAGTTCTAAGATTCAACGAACACCCCTCACCAACAAGGCATCGTTGGACTAGCGGTTCGTTGGTGCCCCTCGTTTTTTGGCATTGGTTTTGACAACTTTTCTCTAAACATGGGTCCTTTTGATGGACTTTTAGGTCTGTCTTTGGGGACTTGTGCCCGGAATTTTCAACCCCAAAAACGTCAGTCCAGATTTTAAGAAACATCCTTATAAAGTTCGCATCAAAACTCTATGTAATACCTCATGATATATACTAAGGCATGCTAATATGTTCTAAGACTAACTTTGAAACGTCATTGGACGTTCCTAGATGTGTCACTTAAAAACAATCTCAAACTCTACATACTGTCTCTAACAACCATATTTGAACCATTTAACACCTTATAAGCTCTTGGACCCACATGTAAGGTTCTATTTGGACCTAATTCAATGTCACGACCCAAAACGCGTCGTGAGTGGCACCCACACTTTCCCTCCTATGTGAGCGAACTAGCCAATCTAACCCCCAACGTTTTATCCATAATAAAAAGAATACAATGCGGAAGACTTAAAACTCATTAACGAAATCAATAAATAACTTCTAAAATTCAATACTTATTATTCCCAAAATCTGGAAGTCATCATCACAAGAACATCTATCCTCAAATTACTAATCTAAGAGTTTCTAAGAAGCTAAAATAAGTAAAAAGCTAGTCCATGCCGGAGGTTCAAGGCATCAAGGCATGAAGAGGAAGATCCAGTCCAAGCTAGAAGCATTAGCTCACCCTGAAATCCGGTGTAATGAAGATTGGCTAGAGTTGCGGTTGAATTGAGGACGACGGTACGTTCGCTGTACTCCAAAAATAACAAAGAAAGAAACATACAAGTAGGGGTCAGTACAAACACAAGTACTGAGTAGATATCATCGGCCAACTCAAAATAGAAAATAGTATATATCAGATAATATCATAAATTCAACTACAATTCTCAACGGGTAGCAACAACAAGTACTATAATCATTAATAAGTACGCCAAGTCCACCCATGAGGAAGCAAGCCTCTATACCATACTCATTTGGGAAATAGGTTCATTAAATTGAGTATATTAACATCTTTCAAGATTCATTATCTTTATTTCTCTTGTGTCGGTACGTGACACTCTGGTCCCCTAATTCTACGTGTCAATTCGTGACACCCGATCCCCTAATTCTACGTGTCGGTTCACGACACCCGATCTCCTAATTTCTACGTGTCGGTTCGTGACACCCGATCCCCTAATTCTACGTGTCGGTTCGTGACACCCGATCTCCTAATTTCTACGTGTCGGTTCGTGACACCCGATACCCTAATTCTACGTGTCGGTTCGTGACACCCGATCCCCTAATTCTACGTGTCGGTTCGTGACACCCGATCTCCTAATTCTTCGTGTCAGTTCGTGACACCCGCTCCACTAATCTCATTCTATTAATTCATCAAGCCTTCTTTTATACCAAGGCATCATCAACCTCATTACTTTAGTTCATCAAGCCTTCTCTTATACCAAGGCATCATCGACCTCATTAATTTAGTTCATCAAGCCTTCTTTTATACCAAGGCATCATCATTAACAAGGTGACTTTAGGATTAGAGATTCAATAGACTCATCAAGCTTATTCATCACAATTATATAATCACATCATGTAAGCACACAATTAAGCAAATAGAAGGTTTTATAATACTACCCAACACATATCATTCGCTATTAAGAGTCTACTATGAATAGCATAAAAAACATAATCTACCTCCACCGAAGAATTGTGATCAATCAAGCTAATCCTCATGATCTTTGCTTTCCTCTTCGTTTCTCTCTCTCGATCGTTTCTCCCTCTCTTTCTGTTCTTTTATTTTTCTTCTTCAAACCCTCTTTCTTTTACCCTAATTAGCATATAATTAAGTATAAAAGATGGTGAATTAACCCATTAATAAATTTAAGGTTATCTATTTTAACCCTCAAGTAGTTAAATTATTAACATTAACCCACTAAATTTGTAATTATAGTAGGAATAGTCCAAACGTCCCTTAAAACATTTAAAGAAATCCGACCCAGCCTGGGATTACGCAGCCTGTGACGGTCCGTCGTGCCTGTGACGGTCCGTCCTGCTGCTTCCGTCACAGAGTTCAGAGACTCAATTCCTTGAAGAGTCTGTGACGGTCCGTCGTTCCCACGACGGTTCGTCCTGCCATGTCGTCACGAAGTTCAGAGAGTTGATTTCAGTACCCAAATTTCAGAATTCTAAGTGTTTTGGAACGAGACCCCCTCGATGGTCCGTCGTGCCCATGACGATCCGTCGTGGGTTCCGTCGTCTCAGCCAGTTTTTTTTTTCAAGAAATGAAATCTGCTGCTCAAAACGACTAAATAGGTCGTTACAATAGATACCAATTTACCCATCGTTCGTCCTCGAATGATCATAAGAAGAAAAACAAGGGCGAAAAGGAGTACTTGAATCTGTAAAAAGGTGTGGGTATCTTTCTTGCATATCTGCCTCCTTCTCCCAAGTGGCTTCTTCAACTGTTCGATTCTTCCATTGAACTTTGATGGATGCAATCTCTCTTGACCTTAACTTGCGGACTTCTCTATCTAGGACAGCAACAGGTTCCTCCTCATATGACAAATTCTCATCAAGCAAAACTGAATCCCAACGGATAATGTAGTTTCCATCCCCATGGTATCTTTTCAACATAGACACATGAAACACCGGATGCACTCCTGACAGTCCTGGAGGCAAGGCTTATTCATAAGCCACCTCCCCTACTCGCTTAAGTACTTCAAATGGTCCAATATACCTTGGGCTTAGCGTACCTCTTTTACCAAACCGCATCACCCCTTTCATGGGCGAAACCTTCAGGAAGACTTGCTCACCCTCCATAAACTCCAAGTCTCTAACCTTTCGATCTGAATATTTCTTTTTCCTACTTTGAGCCGCTAAAAGCTTTTCTTGAATGTATTTCACTTTCTCCAATTAATCCCTCAAAAGGTCAGTACCCCAAGGTCTAACCTCAAATGCATCAAACCAACCAATGGGAGACCTACATCTCCTCCCATACAATGCTTCGAATGGAGCCATATCAATACTTGAGTGATAGCTATTATTGTATGAAAACTCCGCTAAGGGTAAGAAGTTATCCCAATGACCCCCAAATTCTATCACACATGCACGAAGCATATCCTCCAACACTTGAATCATTCGCTTAGACGGACCATCGGTCTGAGGGTGAAATGCAGTACTAAGGTCCAACCTAGTACCTAATTCAGCATGCAATGTTCTCCAAAACATAGAAGTAAACTGCGTACCTCTATCTGATATGATGGAGAGTGGAACTCCATGCAATCGAACGATTTCTGAGATATAGATTTTGGCTAACTTTTCTGCATTATAGGTCACCTTGACCGGAATGAAGTGAGCAGACTTAGTTAACCAATCAACGATTACCAAAATGGAGTCATACTTACTCATTGTCTTTGGAAGACCAACCACGAAGTCCATTGCAATTCTCTCCCACTTCCATTCATGAATGGGCATTCTTTGAAGTGTTCCTCCGGGCCTCTGGTGTTCAAACTTTACTTGCTAACAATTTGGACATTTGGCAACAAAATCAACAATGTCGCGCTTCATTCTACTCCACCAAAAGTGTTGCTTTAGGTCACGGTACATCTTGGTTGCACCAGGATGTATAGAATATCCGGAACTATGAGCCTCTGTAAAAATAGTGTGGATCAAATCATCAACACGGGGCACACATTCCCTTCCCTTAATTAACAAAACACCTTCCTAATCCATTATTGCTTCTTTAGCCTCTCCTCGAAACACCATATCCCGAATTCGACTTAGTTTCTCATCATCAAACTGTTTTCCCTTGATCTTGTCAAGAAAAGAAGATCTTGCCTCCACACTGGCCAAAAATCCTCCCTTCTCATTTACTTCTAGCCTCATAAAGTTATTAGCCAGAGTCTGAACTTCTCTAGCCAATGGGCGTCTAGAAACTTGCAAGTAAGCTAGACTTCCCATGCTCCCTGCCTTTCTACTTAAGGCGTCTGCCACAACATTAGCCTTTCCCGGATGATACAAGATAGTGATATCGTAGTCCTTTAGTAGTTCCATCCACCTCCTCTGTCTCAAATTCAAATCTTTTTGAGTAAAGACATACTGTAGGCTACGATGATCCGTGTATACTTCACACTTAACCCCATATGGGTAGTGTCTCCATTGCTTTAAGGCAAACACTACCGCTGCCAATTCCAAATCATGGGTCGGATAATTACGTTCGTGCACCTTTAATTGCCTTGAAGCATAAGCAATTACGTTCTTCTCTTGCATTAGCACTGCACCCAAACCCGAATAGGATGCATCACAATAGACAATGAAATTCTTACCTTCCACTGGCAGGGTAAGGATTGGTGCAGTAGTCAACAACGTCTTGAGTTTCTGAAAGCATTCCTCACATTCGTCCGACCATACAAATGGAACATTCTGCTTAGTCAAGTTCGTCAATAGTGAAGCAATGGAAGAGAATCCCTATACAAATCGATGGTAATAGCTAGCTAAACCAACAAAGCTCCTTATTTCTCACACATTAGTAGGTCTTACCCATTTCTTCACTGTCTCAATCTTCGAAGGATCCACCATCACCCCATCCTTAGAAACCGCATGCCCCAAGAAGGACACTGCATCTAGCCAAAACTCACACTTGGAGAATTTGGCATAAAGCTTTTTCTCCCTCAACATTTTCAATACAATTCTCAAGTGCTCCTCATGTTCCTTCTTGCTCTTTGAGTATATCAATATATCATCAATAAATACGATCACAAAGAGATCCAGATATGGCTTAAAAATCCCGTTCATCAAGCTCATTAAAGCAGCAGGGGCATTCGTAAGACCAAAAGACATCACTACAAATTCGTAATGCCCATACCTGGTCCAAAAAGCAGTCTTTGGCACATCCGTTGCCCGTATTTTCAATTGATGATAACCGGATCTCAAGTCAATCTTAGAGAAGACACAAGCACCTTGTAACTGATCGAAGAAGTCATCAATGCGAGGAATGGGATACTTGTTCCTAATAGTTACCTTGTTCAACTGCCGGTAGTCTATGCACATCCGAAAACTCCCATCCTTTATCTTCACAAATAACACCGGAGCACCCCAAGGAGATGCACTTGGTCTAATGAATCCTTTGCTCAACAACTCTTGAAGTTGGGCCTTTAACTCTCTTAACCCAGCGGGAGCCATTCTATAAGGGTGTATACAAATGGGGCGAGTACCCGGTTCAAGATCGATGCAAAAATCAATATCTCTATCCGGTGGCATACCAGGAAGATCTGCAGGGAACACATCTAGAAACTCATGGACTACCGAAACCGACTCATTTGAAAGTACTTGGGTAGTGTCATCCCTGAGGTATGCCAAGAAAGCTAAACACCCCTTACTAACCATTCTCTTAGCACGAAGAAATGAGATGATACGAACCGGAGTGGAAGTGTAGTCGCCCTCCCACAATAACGGATCTGTCCCAGGCTTGGCTAACGTCACAGCTTTAGCATTACAATCCAAGATCGCAAAATTCGGAGAAAGCCAAGTCATACCCATTACATCAAAATCAACCATTTCTAAGATAACCAAGTCTACATAAGTATTGCTCCCCACAAAAGTCACAAGACAAGACCTATACACCTTTTCAACTATCACAGACTCACCCACCGGAGTAGAAACACGAATAGGCATGTCAAGCAATTCACAATGTAAATTAAGACCAGTAGCAAATGAGGAAGATACATATGAAAATGTGGAGCCAGGATCAAATAATACAGAAGCCATACAATCACAAACCAAAATATTACCTGTGATAACAGCATCTGATGTCTCCGCTTCGGACCGCCCAGGAAAAGCGTACAATGGGCCCTATCAACTGTTTGCCCGTTGCCCCTACCATGTTGCGCTGCAGTAGTTCCCATTTGTCCGTCACCCCGGCCATGTTTATGACCACCATTACCTCGGCCACCACGTCCTCCAGAATAACGGCCTCTACCATGACCACATCTACCTCTATCTATTGGGGGTCTATAACTCTGTTTTGGACAATTCCTCCTAATATGTCCAGTCTCCCCACAGCCATAAGACTCTCTTGAGTCAAGCATAGGTCTCTCAGAGAAGTGTTGACCGGTCTAAGGTGGACCCCCAACTACAGTCTGTAGTGAAGACTTAATTGGTCGGACTGAGTAACCTCCTGAACCCTGTCCTTTAGAGTAAGAACCATTAAACTCTCCTCCCTTTAGAAACCTTTTTGATTTTGATGCCATGGTGAAGTTATCTGGCTTCACTCCTTCCACCTCTATCACGAAGTCTACCACTTCTTGAGTTGGTGGAGGTGTCACCGCCCTAGTACCAGATGGGCTAGGTGCTCGTCCTCTTCCTCTAGAGGGCGTCCTCCCACGACCTCTTCCACGGCCTCTTGTCACTACTCCTCTTCGAGCTACAGCCCCAGTGGCTGGCTCAGACGCTTCTTGTCTTGCCGATGTTGGTGTTGGCGCAGTTGTTATTCTAGTTCTAACCATCCGCGAAATAGAGTGAAGATGGTCAGATACCAATTTGTATCACCTAGATACCAATTGGATCCAAGTAATAGCACGAAAGAAAGAAAGAATGGAATTTTCCTAAAGTCTTATAGCCTCTCATAGAAAAGTAAAGGCGTCCCCCTACCGTCCCTCAAGATTCTACTAGACTCGTTCTTGTGTGATGAGACCAACGAACCTAATGCTCTTATACCAAGTTTGTCACGACCCAAAACGCGTCGTGAGTGGCACCCACACTTTACCTCCTATGTGAGCGAACCATCCAATCTAACCCCCAACGTTTTAACCATAATAAACAGAATACAATACTGAAGACTTAAAACTCATTAACGAAATAAATAAATAACTTCTAATACTCAATACTTATTATTCCCAAAATCTGGAAGTCATCATCACAAGAACATCTATCCTCAAATTACTAATCTAAGAGTATCTAAGAAGCTAAAATAAGTAAAAAGCTAGTCCATGCCGGAGGTTCAAGGCATCAAGACATGAAGAGGAAGATCAAGTCCAAGCTAGAAGCATTAGCTCACCCTGAAATTCGGTGTAATGAAGACTAGCTAGAGTTGCGGTTAAATTGAGGACGACGGTATGTTCGCTGTACTCCACAAATAACAAAGAAAGAAACATACAAGTAGGGGTTAGTACAAACACAAGTACCGAGTAGATATCATCGGCCAACTAAAAATAGAAAATAGTATATATCAGACAATATCATAAATTCAACTACAATACTCAACGGGTAGCAACAACAAGTACTATAATCATTAATAAGTACGCCAAGTACACCCATGAGGACGCAAGCCTCCATACCATACTCATTTGGGAAATGGGTTCATTAAATTGAGTATATTAACATCTTTCAATATTTATTATCTTTATTTCTCTTGTGTCGGTACGTGACACTCCGATCCCCTAATTCTATGTGTTGGTTCGTGACACCCGATCCCCTAATTCTACGTGTCGGTTCGTGACACCCGATCCCCTATTTTTACGTATCGGTTCGTGACACCTGTTCCCCTAATTCTACGTGTCGATTCGTGAATCCCGATCCCTTAATTCTACGTGTCGATTCGTGACACCCGATCCCCTAATTCTACGTGTCAGTTCATGACACCCGCTCCACTAATCTCATTCTATTAATTCATCAAGCCTTCTTTTATACCAAGGCATCATCAACCTCATTACTTTAGTTCATCAAGCCTTCTCTTATACCAAGGCATCATCGACCTCATTACTTTAGTTCATCAAGCCTTCTTTTATACCAAGGCATCATCATTAACAAGGTAACTTTAGGATTAGAGATTCAATAGACTCATCAAGATTATTCATCACAATTATATAATCACATCATGTAAGCACACAATTAAGCATATAGAAGGTTTTATAATACTACCCAACACATATCATTCGCTATTAAGAGTCTACTACGAATAGCATAAAAACCATAACCTACCTCCACCGAAGAATTGTGATCAAGCAAGCTAATCCTCAAGATCTTTGCTTTCCTCTTCGTTCCTCTCTCTCGATCGTTTCTCCCTCTCTTTCTGTTCTTTTCTTTTTCTTATTCAAACCCTCTTTCTTTTACCCTAATAAGCATATAAATTAAGTATAAAAGATGGTGAATTAACCCATTAATTAATTCAAGGTTATCTTTTTTAACCCTCAAGTAGTTAAATTATTAACATTAACCCACTAAATTTGTAATTATAGCAGGAATAGTCCAAAACGTCCCTTAAAACATTTAAAGAACTCCGACCCAGCCTGGGATTACGCAGCCTGTGACGGTCCGTCGTGCCTGCGACGGTACGTCGTGCTGCTTCCGTCACATAGTTCAGAGACTCAATTCCTTGAACAGTCTGTGACGGTTCGTCGTTCCCACGACGGTCCGTCCTGCCATGTCGTCACGAAGTTCAGAGAGTCAATTTGAGTACCTAAATTTCAGAATTCTAAGTGTTTTGGAATGAGACCCCCTCGACGGTCCGTCGTGCCCATGACGGTCCGTCGTGGGTTCTGTCGTCTCAGCCAATTTTTTTTTCCAGAAATAAAATTTGCTGCTCAAAACGACTAAACAGGACGTTACAATAGATACCAATTTACCCATCGTTCATCCTCGAATGATCATAAGAAGAAAAACAAGGGCGAAAAGGTGTACCTGAATCTGTAAACAGGTGTGGGTATCTTTCTTGCATATATGCCTCCTTCTCCTAAGTTGCTTCTTCAACTAGTCGATTCTTCCATTGAACTTTGATGGATGCAATCTCCCTTGACCTTAACTTGCGGACTTCTCTATCTAGAACAGCAACAGGTTCCTCCTAATATGACAAATTCTCATCAAGCAAAACTGAATCCCAACGGATAATGTAGTTTCCATCCCCATGGTATCTTTTCAACATAGACACATGAAACACCGGATGCACTCCTGACAGTCCTGGAAGCAAGGCTAATTGATAAGCCACCTCCCCTACTCGCTTAAGTACTTCAAATGGTCCAATATACCTTGGGCATGGCTTACTTCTTTTACCAAACCGCATCACCCCTTTAATGGGCGAAACCTTCAGCAAGACTTGCTCACCCTCCATAAACTCCAAGTCTCTAACCTTTTGATCTGCATATTTCTTTTGCCTACTTTGCGCCGCTTAAAGCTTTTCTTGAATATATTTCACTTTCTCCAATGAATCCCTCAAAAGGTCAGTACCCGAAGGTCTAACTTCAAATTCATCAAACCAACCAATGGGAGACCTACATTTCCTCCCATACAATGCTTCGAATGGAGCTATATCAATACTTGAGTGATAGCTATTATTGTATGAAAACTCCGCTAAGGGTAAGAAGCTATCCTCCAACACTTGAATCGTTCGCTCAGACTAACCATCGGTCTGAGGGTGAAATGCAGTACTAATGTCCAACCTAGTACCTAATTCAGCATGCAATGTTCTCCAAAACATAGAAGTAAACTGCGTACCTCTATCTGATATGATGGAGAGTGGAACTCCATGCAATCGAACGATTTCTGAGATATAGATTTTGGCTAACTTCTCTGCATTGTAGGTCACCATGACCGGAATGAAGTGTGCAGACTTAGTTAACCTATCTACGATTACCCAAATGGAGTCATACATACTCATTGTCTTTTGAAGACCAACCACGAAGTCCATTGCAATTCTCTCCCACTTCCATTCAAGAATGGGCATTTTCTGAAGTGTTCCTCCGGGCCTCTGGTGTTCATACTTTACTTGCTGACAATTTGGACATTTGGCAACAAAATCAAAAATGTTGCGCTTCATTCTACTCCACCGAAAGTGTTGCTTTAGATCACGGTACATCTTGGTTGCACCAGGATGTATAGAATATCCGGAACTATGAGCCTCTGTAAGAATAGTGTGGATCAAATCATCAACACGGGGCACACATACCCTTCCCTTAATTCTCAAAACACCTTCCTCATCCATTATTGCTTCTTTAGCCTCTCCTCGCAACACCATATCCCGAATTCGGCTTAGTTTCTTATCATCATACTGTTTTCCCTTGATCTTGTCATGAAAAGAAGATCTTGCCTCCACACTGGACAAAAATCCTCCCTTCTCATTTACTTCTAGCCTCATAAAGTTATTAGCCAGAGTCTGAACTTCTCTAGCCAATGGGCGTCTAGAAACTTGCACGTGAGCTAGACTTTCTATGCTCCCTGCCTTTCTACTTAAGGAGTCTGCCACAACATTAGCCTTTCCCGGATGATACAAGATAGAGATATCGTAGTCCTTCTGTAGTTCCATCCATCTCCTCTGTCTCAAATTCAAATCTTTTTGAGTAAAGACATACCGTAGGCTACGATGATCCGTGTATACTTCACACTTAACCCTATATAGATAGTGTCTCCATTGCTTTATGGCAAACACTACCGCAGCCAATTCCAAATAATGGGTCGGATAATTACGTTCGTGCACCTTTAATTGCCTTGAAGCATAAGCAATTACTTTCTTCTCTTGCATTAGCACTGCACCCAAACCCGAATAGGATGCATCACAATAGACAATGAAATTCTTACCTTCCACTGGCAGGGTAAGGATTGGTGCAGTAGTCAACAAGGTCTTGAGTTTCTGAAAGATTTCCTCACATTCGTCCGACCATAAAAATGGAACATTCTTCTTAGTCAAGTTCGTCAATTGGGAAGCAATGGAAGAGAATCCCTTGACAAATCGACGGTAATAGCTAGCTAAACCAACAAAGCTCCTTATTTCTGACACATCAGTAGGTCTTACCCAATTCTTCACTGTCTCAATCTTAGAAGGATCCACCATCACCCCATCCTTAGAAACCACATGCCCCAAGAAGGACACTGCATCTAGCCAAAACTCACACTTGGAGAATTTGGCATAAAGCTTTTTCTCCCTCAACATTTCCAATACAATTCTCAAGTGCTCCTCATGTTCCTTCTTGCTCTTTGAGTATATCAATATATCATCAATAAATACGATCACAAAGAGATCCAGATATGGCTTAAAAATCTCGTTCATCAAGCTCATGAAAGCAGCAGGGGCATTCGTAAGACCAAAAGACATCACTACAAATTCGTAATACCCATACCTGGTCCAAAAAACAGTCTTTGGCACATCCGTTGCCCGTATTTTCAATCGATGATAACCGGATCTCAAGTCAATCTTAGAGAAGACACAAGCATTTTGTAACTAATCGAATAAGTCATCAATGCGAGGAATGGGATACTTGTTCTTAATAGTTACCTTGTTCAACTGCCGGTAGTCTATGCACATCCGAAAACTCCCATCCTTCTTCTTCACACATAACACCGGAGCACCCCAAGGAGATGCACTTGGTCTAATGAAGCCTTTGCTCAACAACTCTTTAAGTTGGGCCCTTAACTCTCTTAACTCAGTGGGAGCCATTCTATAAGGGGGTATAGAAATGGGGCGAGTACCCGGTTCAAGATCGATGCAAAAATCAATATCTCTATCCGGTGGCATACCAGGAAGATCTGCAGGGAACACATCCAGAAACCCACGGACTACCGAAGCCGACTCAATTGAAGGTACTTGGGTAGTGTAATCCCTGAGATGTGCCAAGAAAGATAAACACCCCTTACTAACTATTCTCTTAGCACGAAGAAAGGAGATGATATGAACCGGAGTGGAAGTGTAGTCGCCCTCCCACTATAACGGATCTGTCCCAGGCTTGGCTAACATCACGGTTTTAGCATTACAATCCAAGATCGCAAAATTCGGAGAAAGCCAAGTCATACCCAGAATTACATCAAAATCAACCATTTCTAAGATAACCAATTCTACATAAGTATTGCTCCCCACAAAAGTCACAAGACAAGACCGATACACCTTTTCAACTATCACAGACTCACCCACCGGAGTAGAAACACGAATAGGCATGTCAAGCAATTCACAATGTAAATTAAGACCAGTAGCAAATGAGGAAGATACATATGAAAATGTGGATCCGGGATCAAATAATACAGAAGCCATACAATCACAAACCAAAAGATTACCTGTGATAACAGCATCTGATGTCTCCGCTTCCGACCGCCCAGGAAAAGCGTAACAATGGGCCCTATTACCTGTTTGCCCGTTGCCCCTACCATGTTGCACTGCAGTAGTTCCCATTTGTCCGTCACCCTAGCCGTTTTGGGGACCACCATTACCTCGGCCACCACGTCCTCCAGAATAACGGCCTCTCCCATGACCACCTCTACCTCGAGCTATTGGGAGTCTATAACTCTGTTTTGGACAATTCCTCTTAATATGTCTAGTCTCCCAACAGCCATAACACTCTCAGGAGTCAAGCATAGGTCTCTAAGAGATATGTTGACCGGTCTGAGGTGGACCCCCAACTACAGTCTGTAGTGAAGACTGAATTGGTCGGACTGAGTAACCTCCTGAACCCTGTCTTTTAGAGTAAGAACCATTAAACTCTCCTCCCTTTTGAAACCTTTTTGATTTCGATGCCATGGTGAAGTCATCTGGCTTCACTCCTTCTACCTCTATCACAAAGTCTACCACTTCTTGAGTTGGTGGAGGAGTCACCGCCCTAGTACCAGATGGGCTAGGTGCTCATCCTCTTCCTCTAGAGGGCGTCCTCCCACGACCTCTTCCACGGCCTCTTGTCACTACTCCTATTCGAGCTACAGCCCCAGTGGCTGGCTCAGACGCTTCTTGTCTTGCCGATGTTGGTGTTGGCACAGTTGTTGCTCTAGTTCTAACCATCCGCGAAATAGAGTGAAGATGGACAGATACCAATTTGTATCACCTAGATACCAATTGGATCCAAGTAACAGCACGAAAGAAAGAAAGAATGGAATTTTCCTAAAGTCTTATAGCCTCTCAAGGACAAGTAAAGGCGTCCCCCTACCGTCCCTCAAGACTATACTAGACTCGTTCTAGTGTGATGATACCAACGAACCTAATGCTCTGATACCAAGTTTGTCACGACCCAAAATGCGTCGTGAGTGGCACCCACACTTTCCCTCCTATGTGAGCGAACCAGCCAATCTAACCCCCAACGTTTTAACCATAATAAATAGAATACAATGCGGAAGACTTAAAACTCATTAACGAAATCAATAAATAACTTCTAAAACTCAATACTTATTATTCACAAAATCTTGAAGTCATCATCACAAGAACATCTATCCTCAAATTACTAATCTAAGAGTATCTAAGAAGCTAAAATAAGCAAAAAGCTAGTCCATGCCGGAGGTTCAAGGCATCAAGACATGGAGAGGAAGATCCAGTCCAAGCTAGAAGCATTAGCTCACCCTGAAATCCGGTGTAATGAAGACTGGCTAGAGTTGCGGTTGAATTGAGGACGACGGTACGTTCGTTGTACTCCACAATTAACAAAGAAAGAAACATACAAGTAGGGGTCAGTACAAACACAAGTACTGAGTAGATATCATCGGCCAACTCAAAATTGAAAACAGTATATATCAGATAATATCATAAATTCAACTACAATACTCAACGGGTAGCAACAACAAGTACTATTATCATTTATAAGTACGCCAAGTACACCCATGAGGACGCAAGCCTTCATACCATACTCATTTGGGAATAGGTTCATTAAATTGAGTATATTAACATCTTTCAAGAGTCATTATCTTTATTTCTCTTGTGTCGGTACGTGACACTCCGATCCCCTAATTCTACGTGTCGGTTCGTGACACCCGATCCCCTTATTCTATGTGTCAGTTCGTGACACCCGATCCCCTAATTTCTACGTGTCGGTTCGTGACACCCGATCCCTTAATTCTACGTGTCGGTTCGTGACACCAGATCCCCTAATTCTACGTGTCGGTTCGTGACACCCAATCCCCTAATTCTACGTATCGGTTCGTGACACCCGCTCCACTAATCTCATTCTATTAATTCATCAAGCCTTCTTTTATACCAAGGCATCATCGACCTCATTAATTTAGTTCATCAACCTTCTTTTATACCAAGGCATCATCATAAACAAGGTAACTTTAGGATTAGATATTCAATAGACTCATCAAGCTTATTCATCACAATTATATAATCACATCATGTAAGCACACAATTAAGCAAATAGAAGGTTTTATAATACTACCCAACACATATCATTCACTATTAAGAGTGTACTACGAATAGCATAAAAACCATAACCTACCTCCACCGAAGAATTGTGATCAAGCAAACTAATCCTCAAGATCTTTGCTTTCCTCTTCGTTCCTCTCTCTTGATCGTTTCTCCCTCTCTTTCTGTTCTTTTCTTTTTCTTATTCAAACCCTCTTTCTTTTACCCTAATTAGCATATAATTAAGTATAAAAGATGGTGAATTAACCCATTAATTAATTCAAGGTTATCCCTTTTAACCCTCATGTAGTTAAATTATTAACATTAACCCACTAAATTTGTAATTATAGCAGGAATAGTCCAAAACGTCCCTTAAAACATTTAAAGAAATCCGACCCAGCCTGGGATTACGCAGCCTGTGACGGTCCGTCGTGCCTGCAACGGTCCATCCTGCTGCTTCCGTCACAGAGTTCAGAGACTCAATTCCTTGAAGAATTTGTGACGGTCCGTCGTTCCCACGACGGTCCGTCCTACCATGTCGTCACGAAGTTCATAGAGTCGATTTCAGTACCCAAATTTCAGAATTCTAAGTGTTTTGGAACGAGACCCTCTCGACGGTCCGTCGTGCCCATGATGGTCCGTCGTGAGTTCCGTCGTCTCCGTCAGTTTTTTTTCCAGAAATAAAATCTGCTGCTCAAAATGACTAAACAGGTCAGTACAATCAATTTGGGATCCTTACACTACTATATCTAAATGAGAAGAAACCGATAAAATATTTATGAAGAAAACTTAACAAATGACTTGGGGTGATTTTAGAAAAACATCCAAAGCCTGGGCAGAGTATCCTGTTGCTTTACAGTAACCATCGACGGACCCCTAGCTACGGGGTGTCATTTGGTCGACGGCCCGTCGTGCTAATTTGTCTATGGATCTGAGACTGGTCACATAGGGTTTAATATCCCAACACAAAGGTTTAATCTCCGCCCCTACAAAGACAAGGAATCTTGAGCCTATTCATCGTACGTGAGGGTCGTTCATTGACGCAGTCTTGGTAGTTTTGTTGACATGTCTTGGGTCCTCTTCTAGGGCCCCTTGTTGGTCCTATGTTTATTCCTACCCGGATGTTAAGCCATTACTCATGGTCATATGGATCCTAGGTTCTCCTTACATCATTTTAGCCAATACAAACATGTAAAACTTGCAAAAACATACTAAGACACACAAGTACATTCCAAGGCACATCTTTCGCACGTCATGGACGTTGGACCTCCAAAAGTCACAAAACATTAGACACTACCTCAAAAAATGATTATTAATCACTTTAAACATAATTAACACATGAGAAACATGTGAAGCTCTAGTTTCACCTTGTCCGTCGTAGGGATGTTACAAAATTATTCACACGTTCAGTTTTTAGTATCTTTTGGAACCACATGCCATGTAGTGTACATCAAACTGCTAAATCTAGGAATTTTGCAATTTTTCCTATAAAGTTTATTAATTTTGACACTATCTTATTAGTTGATACCACTGCTTGTCCTTTATCAAATATCACCTCCTTTTTTTCTTCAAAATTTCATGCATGAATATCCTTGCATATTGTTTGTCTTCTAAATTTCTTTTCCTTTGGTATTTATAGATTTATGTAATCGACACAAAATCTTACAAGTTTGAATACATACCTTTTTTACTATAATCCATGTCAAATTACTCTTCAACAACACATTCCACTCCACCATGTTCTTCTTTATCCACAATATCATCCAATTTATTGTTGTGTTCATTTATAATAGGAGTATGCATAAATTCAACATCAACAATTGTGTGATTGTCATGTTTTGTTTTATCATCTATATATATCACTTGATTTTTTTAGAAACTGATCAAGAGTACTAGCTGGAATGACTGACTTCTTTCTTACCTTTTTTAAATTTGGTAGATCAAGAATATCATGTTTATTGTGTATCGGTTGCTTATGCAGAAACTGTAAAATATAGGTGGCTGGTTAAACTGACTTTCTCTTCAAAGGTTAGAAGTTAAGTAGATCCTAAATATCAATTGGTAGCTCTCAATTATCTAGTGTTATTCCAGTTATATGTGTTGAAGCAGTAACACCTTCCTTAAATGACGTTTTGAACCAAGAGTTATTCATAGGAATTTTAATTCCTTTATATTAAATGGACTTTTATTGTTGAAATAATGTTTATTTAGCTTGTCTATTACCTTAAATCATCTGTGAGGTTCTACGCTTTTCTCTTGAAGATAATTGAATTACTTATTCGTGCTTGAAGAAATTTACTATTTCCTTGTTGTAGATTGAAATCCTCAGAATTCTCTCTTTTATGATGTATTGGTGCCTGCTCATTCTTAGCTCTATCATTGCATTCATTTCCAAGTTGTTCTCTCTTAATCTTGAATTTGTTTGCCAATTCACCACTTGATCGGTATCGCATATCAACATCGAGATTCTATAATGGATTTTGAGCTATGTTTTTATTCAAACCCTTTTTCTTTAGTATTGTTTATTTATTCATTCTTCTATCTTAATTTAAATCTCTTTTATTTCTTTCCATGTAGTAAGTAAACCTACAAAATAATAAGTTTCTTTAAGTGAAAGAAGTAGCAACAATATAATTTTTATAGATGTCACACAGATGGATAATTTATAATAGTAGATTCCAGAAACCAAGTTTTCAAACACAATATCCTTGGATCCACAACTAAACTGATTCTATATCCTTGATGGACACAATATCCCTGGACCCACAACTAAACTGATTGTATTACCTGTACAACCACTTAGCATATTTTACCTAGAGACAATTTTTTAAATGAATACATAACATTCTACCAGCATTACCAAACATGACATTACTTATACAAAATAGTAATGTATCGACATAATTAATTTTGGAATACATAATAAGTCACATACATTCAATAATCAACACAACATACATACATAACAATACCTTGGGGTAAATAAGATGTTTGAAGACTATTTAGAGTTCCACAATTGCATTCTCATTTTCTTAATAGTTTTAACTTAAAATCATTGTTTTTTGGTTATTCCATTTGACATTCATATTGGATTTCAATTAATTTAGACTTATGTTGAATAGTGTAAATTTTGCTAGTATATAAGCTTCTACTTTCACATACATTTCTAAACCAGTTGAAAACAACTAAATATGATAGTTGTTGTGAACATGAGTCCCATTGTTTCAAGAAGTTCAACGGAGAAGTAAACATAAATTACTTAACCAAATCATATAAACATTGTTAAACAACAAAAAAGTCTCATTTCTGTACACATTATTCCAACATATAATCACCATTTATTTACGAGTAATATAATCCTTTTTGATACCCAAGGAAACAACAAAGAACCCCAGACCTTTCTTACAAAACTTTGAAAATTTAAAATGTCCTTAATAGTGTCAAGTTCTGGGGAATAACATCAAAAACATTCTGCAGGTCAACTTCAAAATTGACAGCTTCTCATTGCTTCAATTACTTAAATTTAATGAGTTTTACCTCTCTCGGAGCCACAAGTATAACAAATAAACAAGAACCGACTTCAAACTACAAAGCTCATTGTTTTGCCTGTAATGATTACTTCCTGATAACAGAAGGAAACAAATAAGTATATAAATAACAAAAAGCCAAATAAAAAAATTACTATTTAGTAGTACAACTTTCTTGATAAAATAAAAATCAGATAAGTACACAACATAAATTACTTAACAAAATAACTATTGGGCGCATGAAAAATCAAAAAGAATACTTAAACATTGTAGAGATCTAATCTTCAATATCACCTATTAGACAGCTGAATGTTTTGTACCAAAACAACAATTTAATTACAAAATAGTACGTGAGCACTATATGATCATCACAACAATAATGAAACTCAAGGTGCGTTGTCTTCAAACACTTCTTTAGACTTGGCTTCAAACTCATCTTTAGACTAATATTCATACTCACTTTTAGACTTGTCTTCAAACTCATGATCTTTAGACTCATCTTCAAACTCCTCTTCATACTCGACATCAAGTTGTTGAGTGAAAAATTACTCCGGATACACATTAATAATTGTGTCTGGTACATCAGTCCCTGTTAAGAGTATTTCACAATTATCTTTTGGTATAGATTTTTATGATCGGGGAGCACCCCCTAGACGTAACGGACATTGTCATCCTCGGAGAGGACTAAGACTAGAATCTTATCATTCATTATTACGTTTCATAGGTTAAAAATGTAGAAATATTAAAAATCTTATATATTAAAATTTACATAGACATCTCACATACTACTTAGGGAGTTTTCTTAGACACCTTGCATAGGAAGCACACATACGCTACTCGATTAGACAATATTCATAACATATATTTATGTTGATCACATGGATCTACACATAGAAGCATTGGTGTATTTGACATGCAACCATAAAAGGCTCTTCCTGAGAGCATCTTGTGTGAAAATAGACATAAGTAACTCCATAAGAATCACTTTCAACCATATACAAAACTAACATAAATAGAAAAACATCAAAACGACCATAATAGTCTAGTTAAACAATATTAACAGTTCTTTGATAGTAAGTCAAATCTGCAGCAATCACATTTTTATTCTTCAAGCATGCAAAGCTTCTAGTTGAGGAGATTAGTAGAACACCACTTTTTTTGTGTATCACGCCTTGCATCACTCACCCTAACATGTAATCTATATCCACTGATGATATACCCAGCGTATCTTTTTGCAACAGAATTTTGTCCTCTAGACAACTATTTTATAAAATAAGGCACATCCTATTGCAAAACACGATTATTAACCTCTTGTTCATCGATATATCGGAGGCACTACAATCTGGTAGCTTGGATGTCTTTAAAATTCTACAAAAATAAATTTCTATCCATTTTTCATTGGGAAGCATGCCTTTGCAAACATTGTTGTGTTACTATCTTCTGTATCTCTTTAAATGAAGGTTCTTCCTGATTTTTCGTTATCTTTTAAACTATATCGGACTTTTGCATGATCCTTTGTTTTTTCCGAAATATCCAAAAGAGTTACAATAATTCTATGAAATATGTTCCTTTGTATGCGCATTACTTCAAGGTTGTGTCCTCACAAGTTGTGCTTCCAATAAAGTAATTCAAAAATAATTGACATTTTTCCAATGAGATATCATTTTGATCTCTTTCTCTTCTTCCCAAACACATTTTAAAAATCATGTAAGTTATTAAGAACATCATTTCTCTTTAAGGAAGGTGGGAGCCTAAATTTCACTTTTCCATTATAAGAATTTTTTTTAGATCTCCATGGATTATCCATGGGTAGAAAAATCCGATGATCCATATAACACATTTTCCCGACTATGTATAAGATAGCATGAATTAGATTCATAATTACAAAAAGGGCAGACACACTTTCATTTTGTACTAAAGTGAGATAACATAGCACATGTAGGAGAGTAACTGATTTCCCACTTACGAGCTTCCCGTATTTGAAAAGTTTCATTTATTAAAGCATCATATGTTTAAACAATAGAATCCCATAATAATATTAACTCATCTATCAATGGTTGTAAGTAAATATCATTGTCATTTACTTAGTAAGTATAGAATATTAAGATTTCATGAACATCCAAGGCTGCAAATTATACACCATCAACATAACTGGCCATGAGCTATCTGATATACTCATGGTTCAAAATGGATTGAATCCAGTTCATGACATGCCAAGTCTCACATTACGATAATCTAGTAAGAAATTTTGATGTATCATATCAAATTCTTTCCATGCTATACCATTAGTGGGATGGTTAACTTTGTATCTTCAAAATTGTCCTCTTCATGCCACCTCAAAGATTTTTCCGTCTTTGAGCATATAAATAGACTTTTTTAGTCTAGAAATTAATGCAAAGTCGCTCAAAGTCTTTGTTGAAACTCGATGTTGTTTTTTATGGCTCAAGATCAGTATCAACATCAGCAGATTGAATATATCGTTAATCTCCATAAGTATTAAAAAAATTATAATCATTATTAAGATTACTGAACAACATGCTATCATTTTGACATGCATCAATTTTCTCGTAATGAAGACCAAGATTCTTAACAATAGACATTGTTTTATTGCAAGATGGACGAATGTTAAACTAGGGCATCGTCTCATTCAATAGATAGAAAAGAGAAGTGAATGATTCATTGCTCCATCCGTGTAGACACTTCAACAAATATAAATGAAATGTGAATGATAATTTAGAGAATACTATAAAAACAAGATATAATTCGTGGCTTTCATCTTTATCTATGATACTGAATTTCATGGAATCATAATTTAGATCATAATAAACTCATTCAGCCTATGAAACATCTCTAAATTGATCATTGAACAACCCATAAATATCATCACGCGAGTAATTCATATCATCATTAACATTTAACTTTATATCTCATTCCCTGTGATTGATCCGTCTATTATAGCCTTCAACAAATCTATAGAATATAAGATCATCATACTCTACATTCAATCGAGTCCAATGAATAATACAACATTTTGTAACATCCACATTGATTTTATTCTATTTGAGGATCTTCGTTAGAGTATGCAAAATCTAAAAATGATTCAACACCATCAATATACTTTTTCCTATACCTTGCTAAATTCATTCAATCCTTTGATGTGATATGTGAATTCCTAGAAGAAGATATCAATATTTCATATTTGAGTTAAATCATGAACTACTTCACAAATAACTATTAAAAGTCACGAGTAACAGAGCAACTTATCAAAATAATGTATTATGAGATGAAGAAAAGTTTCTTACCTAGTCATAACAATTTCGCAATGCCAAATCTGATATTGAATCCTCCACAAATGTTTTTAAATATTGATTGTACTTCTAAGGAAAAATAATTTGTACAAACCAAAAGGTCATAAGTACAGCAGAAGGTAATTAATTACATATATTTTATATTATCAGTAAGCAAATAGTACAACAGAAGTATCGTTAAAACTTGTTATCATAAAGATATCTGAACAACTATATAGCTATAGGAACATGCTAGTAAGTATAAATGAGAGAAAAATATTGTGTGTTTACCCAACAAGCAAAAATAAAACAAGATAAAACCTATATTGTGTTCGTTAGCGAGAAGTTTTTCAACTCTTCAACGAGAAATAGGTCTAAAATAATATCATCATATAAATACTTTTACCGTTTTTATCAATTTTCTAAAGTACTTCTACATTCTCAATCACAACAGATAAATTAAATCTAATGCATATTTTTTTTCTCTTCTAGCATTAATTAAAAAAAATATATGCATTAGAAAAGATGCAACATGTTAGTTGAAAAATTACAAGGAGGACATACCAAAAGCATTTACGGATGTTTATGGTGGCGTTGTTTAAGGGACCTATTCTATAGACGAGGATGTCCATTTGACTAACATATCAACTAATCATGAAAAATTAATATTCAAAACACAATTAAAGCAAGTTTAACAATTAATAAGCAATCGAAATTCAAAGAACTCAATGCCAGGCATGAAAATTATATGCAACGGTCGCATGAACAAAACCATGCAGCTTCTAATAGTTTGAAAAAAGTTCCTCGCGCAAATTTTGAACAAGAATTTGAAGTGCAATTAAAGCACGTTTATCAATAACTAGGGAAAGGGAAAAATAATCAGCATGATGCTGAAAAGCCTAAAACTATGAAAGTCGTTAATGTGGAGAGTAATTCTCAATTATAATTTTGAGTTTAACCATTAAATACAATAACAATCCAGAAGGGACAACAAAATTTAGGTACATATGTTAATTCTAGTAATGCCAATAATACCGCCCAAATTCACGGGCAACAAATAATAATCCCCAAACCACAAGGAAAGGACAAAAATGAGGGAGGCAATACAGTAGGCAAGTCTACTAATTCTTGCTCTTGTTATAATGGTAATTCTTAGAGTAGTGATGGATATGAGACATTTTACACTAAAGGGAAAAAGAAAGTTAGTTTCAATGAACATGCATAGGAGGAAAGGGACAATAATCATCACCAAAAGGCTAAATATAGTCATAATTGAGAAGGGAAAAATGTCTAAATCTCAACAAGGCTATTATGGTGGGAATTCTAATCCAAAAATCTATGTTAATGCCTTTCCTAAATTCTTCTATAATTTTTAAAAACATATCCCCCTTAATCTTACTAGCCAATAAATCAGACATCCTATTAAGCCTAAGGGTATCATTGATATAAATTAGATGCAAAAATTAAATCATATTCAAATTGCAGATATAGTTCCATATAGAGTGTTTCACACTCTGACTGCAAGACTAAGACAAATTCACGAGTCACATGCAACCCCCATTAAAATAGTTACTCCTAGACAAACTACCAATCAATGAAACGTCCTAATTCGGTTGAATTTACAAATTTCAAGACATAGAACAAGTTGTGATGCTAAAAATTAACCTTAATGAGGTTCAATTAATGTTAAAAGAAGAAGTTAATTAATATAAGGGGCAATAAAGAAGTTTAACAAACTATATACATGATATACACTTACTGATTGAAATACATATGAGTAGTAGTTCAACGTATGTTGCTTGCTTTATATGCATAGGACTTACGTTGACATTAAAGATCTTCAACACTTTCTTGCTGTACTTTTGAATTTTAGTCGTAACTCGTGAATTGTTTCATTTAAAAAACACAAAAGTAGTAAAATCATTCTAAACGCCAAAAAATTAATAGAGATTAAAAAGAACCTCAGCTGCAGAATATTTACTCAAAAATCTAATGGTATTGAGGAAAATTAGGACCCTCAAAATAAATTAAGGTGTTTAGATCCTTACATGTGTCTAAAAGGTTATAAATATTTTAAGTGATTTTTATAGTTTGCATGGTTAGTTTATAGTCATTTGGAGGTCAAAGGTCCAAGAATGTCCGATGACGTTTGAAAGTTATAATTGACACGTCCTTGGATGTCTTCAAGTGTCCTGACAAGTTTCACGTGTTTGTTTTGGTTAAAATTGATATAGAATATATTTAACTTGTATATGAGTGTATTTATGTTAGAAATTTCTGGTCACGACTCTGCAAGGTCCAAAAAAAAATCCCCACAGAAGGACCAAAAAATAGCCTAGACACTACCAAGCCAAGAGACTGCCTTAGTAGTGTTTACCTGTGTCTAGGATTGATGGACAGTAGGCTTGGTGAAGCCCCCTCGATGGGGAGCCGTCGTTTCATACTTATCCTTGGGAAGGCTAAATGTAAATGACAACCCTCAGACAAAAATAATGGTGTTCTCAAGAGTATCCTAAACTAGATGGTGATTCAATAATAGTCGAATGTTAAGGACCTACACAAAACATAGGGAATATACAAATAGTCTTGCAAATAAAGGGGCTCTTAAAATGTGTTCTCAAGGGTATCCTAAACTAGATGGTGATTCAATATTCTATCTATATGTGAAAGGTTTTCCCACATTATTTAGATTGATTAAAGCATACTCTCATCTATGACCTATGAGCTATGCATATTGGTAGTTAATTTCCTAAGCCTACTTTTATAAAGTAATGTTAATAAATGCCTCTCCATAAAGTGAATTTGGCTTGTCACCTAGTGAACTTAAATATGAGGGGTGAGCCTTCAAAAATGTGGGAAGGCAGGTTCACCATAGTACTCAAAAGGTGGATAGCCTTATGGCCCAAAAGTCATAGAATGATATTTCCATATATGCCTCCAAGTTCCATGAACTATGCTTGCCTCATGGGGTCTACCAAGTAATATAACCAATTGTGCTCACATGATGTTAATGTTCTACTTTGGAAAGCTAGAGCACCTTCCCTGGGTTTATGGACTACAACACCAAATTCCATGTTTAGCACCCATGGTCTTAGTGTCGGTTAAGGCTATAGTTTTTTCACGACCGGGGATCACCCCATAGAATTAACATGGTGTACTTGCCGCTTAGAGTTCTTGTACAATTCAATAGCTATCATTCATAGAATTGTAGTAGGTAAATTTAGCGGAAAATTTAAAATTTTGATAGCACATTATATTCTAGAACTTCACTTCCAATATATATAAAATATCCTAATACATATTTAAAGACTCTAGTATTATTTTGCCGTCATAGACTCAACATCATAAGAGTACATTAGGGACACGACACTTACAACATATATCATAAGTATATCATTACAAGACAATACAGTAAAGTAATACTTTGTAAATCCTTAGACTTAAGGATCCTTTCCTTGAAGTTGGGAATCACATATGAAGCTCCTTACAATTCAAGACATCATTTAAGCATTCATAACCTACATTTTATGTAAAAAGTTAGAGAAGGATGGAGTTAGTACAACAATGCACTAAGTATGACAACCATGCAAAAACATGCATTTAAAATGAACATTTTACTTGAAACCATGCCTCATGCCTTTTTGTGAAAAAATCATTAAAGTTGGATACAATGAGAATTATACCACTTACATACTTCATATAGACATATTTAATGGTTAACCATAATATATGATCATAACCATAATATAAGATCACACATTACATCTAAGGCATTTTAGGATCACATTGCAGTAACTTCCTCAAAAGCCACAGTAAGGATTTTTCTCTTTACAACGAACTTGTTTTCTTTAACTAATTGATCTCCAAAGTAACCCCCCTTTGATAATGAAATTATACCTACATCCTACATAATCCAACACATAGCAAAATTGAAGTATAGTACATCCTAGACACATTTGATGAAGACTCACAATATCACTAAAGTAAGGTCTAGTCATTAAGCGCATATTCTAAGTTTACTTCATATCGAACATTATAAGACCTTACTTACAATCCTTATCTTAGTCTACTAGTGCAATGCAGATGTAAAGCCCCATAACCTCACACAAACTTAGTAAACCTATCATGAGACTACAAGCCTTAACATTCACTTCATACAATAATATGACAATCATATACAACTTCATTCATGACAAGCAAGACCTTCATCATATAGTCCTTGAGACCAACATTATGCATGTAAGGAAAAGAGAACATCATATAGACTCATACCATGAATTTAATCACAACAAGTAGACAACACTACAATTTCATGCATAAGGAACACAAACATAGACACATACATTAGAAAACCTTCCTAGAACTTCCCTCAAGAGCTAGTTGTGCAATGCATAAGTGAAGTCCCATACCCCCACCTACACTAAACACCTACCCTTTGGTTATCCTATTAGTGTCATTGTCAATTTCATCCATTGTCCATGTTTACTATACGTACTATAGCCTTAACCGAAACTAAGAACACGGGTGCTACATGCAATTCGTTGTTGTAGAGACTTACACCAATGGAAGGTGCTCTACTTATCCAACGTAGAACATTAACTTATGCTAGAATACTAAGTCATATCACTTGCTAAATCGTATGTCGCAGGTATTATTTATGGAACTTGGAGGTATATGTGGAAACTCCTTTTATGTTATGAGGCATTGTAATTATCCACTTGTGGAGACCCTCTTTATGCCTATTGAGGCATTGTATTTATCCACCTCAGGAGGACAAGGTTAACAATCCTTCCCACATAGGAAATGGGCACCTCTCATCTATGTTAACTCGGTGTTAAGCTATGTTACCTTTATCAAAAATACTTTATTAACATCACTTTATAAAATTAGACTTAGGAGAATTAACCCCTCATATGCTTAGATTATAGATGAAAGATTAGAGTTCATCAAACTAAATCATGTGAGAAGCCCTTTCACATTGACATAGTATGTTCAAGCACTATCTAGTTTAGCGTAAACTTGAGAACACCTTTTAAGGCCCCTCCATAACTAAATCATCATACATGTGTGTATGCATATATGTGATCAATCATTTTACACAACACATTAAGACCACACATGTTCATATATTATCATAATCATGCATTCATATTCATTTAAATAGAAAACCAAACCTAAGAACTATCCTATCAAGGCACACATGTTGAATGTTTAAACAACGAACCATACCCTTTACCATACTAGTAAAAATATCATCTTATTCTTGTGAATTATACATCACATACTTCATATATACATATAATTTACATGCAAAGTAATAGACTTTAGTGCATATGAGAGTACTCTTTCATTTAATAGTATGAACCTATACTACTTGTATGAATGCATGAAGTTTGAGTGTGCGTACATTGGTAAATATTATCACCTAATGGATGTAACCAACAAGTAGAGGTATCCACCCTCTAAGGACCACAATTAACCCTCGACCATAGACCACAAAACACATACTAGCATAGGAGACAAGATAACTTCAATACATACATTCAAAACTCCTATCAATAGCTAATCACACATTTATGTAGGGGTGTGTAGGTAAGGGAACATAAAGCATCACGACTATTAAATGGAATCACCTAAACCCATCCCTGACACAGTTATAGAAATGCTTATACAATAGTCATACAACTTTGATCACAACTAGAATAGGAGACTAGGCATGACACTACACATTGGGTGATCATCACAATCACAGATTAATGATACAATTGCCTTTTAAGTTCAGGATCAAATCACATATATAACAAAAATAAAAGTATACACTGCCACCATAAGTGAACCTTACCACACAATGCAATAGAAGGATTCATCACTAAAAAATTAATACAAAATTAAAGGGGTAGATCCATTCTTACCAATTCATCAAGCCCTTGATCATCATAGATCAAGACCCATATTTTTTTTAACAATTCATATCTAGTGCAATACCTAAATATACGATAACATAATTGAAATCATAACCTAATCATAACAGGATCAAGATCATATAAAGTAAACTACAACATGATTCCACAGAATGTGAAGAAAAGTAGTTCATTAACCAATTCTCCCTTACTTTGGTAATAAATGATCAACCTTCATAATTCATGATAATACAATATACGAAATCCTATATTCATGTACTGTAGAGTCGAGTTCAAAGTGAGCAACGTACATTAACAATCTATAAGAAGTAGAGTAATATAGCTTAATTCTTATCAAATCTTCAAGAATCAATCCACATTGGACAAACATCCCATAATTCATTATCATATTATAACACAAGAAGTAGCTAAGATAATTTATCATAATTGAATCACATAACAATCATTCTAGAATCAAGATTACAAAATACCACATTATAGGCTAATATTATTAAAACCTTCCTACCTTGATCCACATGGATCAATCATCAACAATTCACCATCAATACACATACTACGAATTACATATAACAAATTTAATATAATTAAATCACAATTCTGTTTACACAAGATCAAAATCACAAGCCCCATGCATAGACTAAAATGAGTGTTTGAAGGGAGCATGGGTTCATCATGCAAATGGATTAGAATTCATGTTACAATGAATATAATAACAGCAGTTTATCATGAGGAATACTTTATAAAAGTTTTGAGAAAGAATCCATGGCTAGATTGGAAGATTTGAGATTTAATTATGAACCCGCATTGAAAACATTGGAAGGAACTCCTTACAATAAAGGTTGACTAACGATGAAGAGTCTCAATACCTTCAAAATATAACCACTGAAACTTGATGAATAACCCCTACAAATCAAAGCTCCATGATTTTCCTGAGCTTCATCTCCAATGGAGGTTTTTAGATAGGTTTATTTTTTTAGGGAAGGGTCTAATTTTTTGAATGGATTGGAAATAGGTATTTATGTTATATATCAATATAATATACGCTAAAATATATGAATTAACCTCCTAGGGTAAGTTTTGGATGTGGGGTGAATTTAACATTCACCTTACAAAAGAAAATTGTGCATGGAAGTTGACAGTGACTTCATCGATGGCCACCCAATGATGCCCCTTAGGCCTATCGACGGGCCGTTAGTGGCCACTGTCGTTTGGGTATGAGGCTATCAGTTGGAATGATCCTTCTCCAAACTAAGTGTCAATCAATGCCTCACTATCGAAGGGGCGTAGGTGAACCTTTTGGTCATCGATTGAGAGTCATAGGTAGACAATGCCAAGGCAATGTCTCGATTGAATTTATATCCTCCTTGAGAGCCTTTTGCGGGGACCATGGGGAGTGGTACCCGGAAGTTTACACATAAATGTACTACTTATAATTTTAAATACTTCCACATTAGTTTCAACAAAAATAAACATATAAAACATGTCGAGACACACATGCACGTTTCAAGGGATAATATTGAACGTCTTGGACGTTCTTTGACATTTGACTTCCAAATGTCTTCAGATAAATCATGCATGCTTTAAAATACTTATTTAAGATATTAACTGGCTTATAAGGCACATTTGAGGCTCTATACACCCTAACTCAATTTGGGGGTCTTACAATATCCCCCACTTGGGAACATTCAACCTTTAATGACATTTGTAACACTTTAATTAGCTAGAACATGGACTTCAATGAATCATAGAGAAGTTCACAACATTCATAAGATAATATTATCTATATCAGTGAAAAACATTAGAAGGAATACCAGCCTCTAATAAATTTAGCACTCAATGCAACACAAGCAAGCACAAACTTTCATTCACTGACTTTCAAAATGCATTAATTATAGTCATCACTCATTTTCATGGGAAGAACATCCCTCTCCTAATCATAACATGGTCTTTTCACTTCATTTAATTAATAGCTCATCATGCAACAACATTAATGTCACACTAACCAGATTCAACAATACTCGAGAAGCAATTAAGCACTCATACTTCAATGCACATAGACTTGAGTCAAGTAGATCTACAATGGATTCTTATTAGTTAAGCCCAATCCCATTAGGGAAATACTCAACCATACCATTCTTAGATATGTTTAGGGAAGAATGTACTTCTCCTCAACACACTCACATGTCTCATGAGTTCATACCCAAGCAATGCACAAATTTCCATTTATTTTAACAAAAGATTTCATAATTTTTTACCAAGGGGCATGCTCATACTTCCTTCCAAATGAAGTCAAAATGGTAATTTACACCACTCATCACAACAATAGGAAGTCATTTCACAAAGTTTCAATTCTTACAATAACACTAGCTTTCATATTCATGCATTATTTAGGAAAATTCTATAAATTATAGGCACACACAAGGACAATGGTTTAACATACTTGCACTTTGCAAGAGTGAGCCTATATTCATATCTCCCAAATCATATAAGGAATATAATTTTCAATGGACTCTTCATTTTTTCATTTTAAGGAGACTCAAATTTTTCATTGATGGATTAAAACACCACATAATATAAGTGACATCAACATGATTCTTATATTAACTCATGAAGTTAAATGCACAACCGAAATATCAAATTGCACAATCATCACGAGAAAACCATAATTTAATGAAATATCCTTTTTCATGAAATTTAGAGTCTTCATAACATGCTAGCATGCTGTCATTTAAGATATATATAACATACGGGGAACATGCAAATCATACTTTCATGCAAGACTCCCATCATGAAAAATCCATTAAAAACACTTTAGTTTAAGATCAAGTACGAACAAAAGGACAATATTGAAACATCAACAACCTTACTACTCACATCACTATCCCCCACTTAGGATAAACCCATTTAAGACCAACTTAACCCCAACTTCAAGAGGATCTTAGTTTATCAACCTTCATCATCATCACATAAAACTCATTAACAACCTAAAAGGGAATTACACTCACATAACATCGGGACACCCAAGGCATATAATATCCTACCATCAAGGCACACTGTCTTTTCTTTCAACAATATAGTAAGGTAACTTTTAGGTCAATCAAACCCACATCATCACCCTATAAGGTAAGCCCACTACCTTCACTTCTAGGACTAAGACTATCACAATATTCCAATCAATGCAAGGCAACCAAGAAGGTGCACACAAATACAAAGGGCAACATTTCAACCATTACAGATATATGGAAAAATTGAACTATTAAACATACATATATATGCGACATGCATTTTTGGCTATCTACCACACTTCCTAAAGCATTTCAAGTATAACCCATATCATAGGAATATCATCATACAAAACCATATAGCAACACACCATTCAAAAAAATGAATAATTTTAACCATAACAACTTCTAACATTCATTAACCATATCATGACATACATTTCTCAAAATAACATGTCATTTCACGGAGAGCTTATACATAGCAACAAAGGGCACCACATCATCAATGTGTACCAAAATTTACCTTCACACATACGCATTAAAATTATAACCATGATAAGCATCAAACTCACCTTTTCTGCCTCAAGCATAGAGATACCATCTCATCCAAGAAGTCACATCTAAAAGACCTGCGAACAAGAAAACATAAGAGAGAGATCTTATAGTGTTAAGTTCTATGGCACAACATGAGAATAGTGAAGAAGGGAAACAATATTATCTTATAGCATCTCACTTATATATGTTTCGCGACTAACCACCGATGCTCGAGAATTTACTAGGAGTGGCAGTATGAGACTTTTGGATCCTAAAATCACTTTCTTAAACCTCATGCTCTGATATCAAATTTTTCACGATCGGGGAGAACCCACTAGAAGTAACATTGTGTACTTCACCTCTTGAAGGTCTTGTACAAGCCCATAGCTATCATTCATTGCATTTTTATTGATAAATTTAGAAGAAATTTATAACTTTCATTGCACATCAAATGCTAAAACGTCACTTAAAATATATTTATAATATATCATAATACATAGTTAAAGACTTTAGACTATTTCGATCATCCAACACTAAACATCATTATAGTACATTAGGGACATGAACCTTAAGCACATAAATCATAAGTATATTATTACAAGACCTTATAGTAAATTAAGACTTAGGAAATCCTTGGACTTAAGGATTCCTTTTCTTGAGCTTGGTAATCACAAATCAAGCTCCTCACAACACATTACATCCTTCATGCGTACATAACCTACATTTTATGTAAAAAGGTAGAGAATAATGAAGTTAGTACAAGAATGCACTAAGTATCAAAACCATGCAAAAATATGCATTCAAAAGGGACATTTTACTTGAAACCATGCTTCATGCCTTTTAAAGAAAACATAATAACACTTTGATAGAATGAGAATTATCCATTTACATACTTTATATCGTACTTTTTAATGTTAAACCATCATATAAGATCACACTTTGCATTTAAGGCCTTTTAGGGTAAGATTATAGTAACCTCCTTACACGTTACACTAAGCAATTTTCTCTTTACAGTGAACTTCTTTTCTTTAACTCATTAACATCCCAATTAACGTTGTAGTGATACTTGGTGAATTGTATCACCTTATGTCCACAATGAAATCATACTTATATCCTACAGAAGCCAACACATACCAACATACAAGTATATTACATCATACACACAATTAATAAAGACTCATAATATCATTACAGTAAGGTCTAGTTATTATGCACATACACTAACTTTACTTCTCATAGAACATTATAAGACCTTACTTACAATCCCAATATTAAAGTAGTAGTGCAATCAGATGTGCAACCCGATAACCTCATACATACTTAGTATATATATTATGAGACCACAAACCTCAAAATTTACTTCATACAGTAACATGACAAGCACAGACAACTTCATTCATGCCAAACAAGACCTTAATCATATACTCACTAAGACAAAAATTATGCATTGAAAAAACCACATCATATAGACTCATACCATGCATTTCATTGCACAAAGTAAACAACACTACAATATCATGCATAACGAACATAAACATAGTCATATGACTTAGAACACCTTTCTAGAACTTCCCTCAAGAACTACTTGAGAAATACATAAGTGAAGTCCCATGCCCCCCATATACACTAAATAACTACCCTTAGGTTCTTATAGTTAGGTTCACTGTGATTTACTTCCATTTTCCATTTTACTTTAGGGAACTATAGCCTTAACCGACAGTATGACCATGGGTGAAACTTGGAATTCGGTGTTGTAAAGCCTTAAAAAAATTGAAGGTTCTCTACCTAGAAAAAGTATAACATTAAGACATGCTACCATACTAAGAGATTTTACTTGCTAAATCCTATGTGACAAGCATAGTTTATGGAACTTGGAGGTATATATGAAAAAACCCTCTTTATGCCAAATGAGAAATTGTAGTTATCCATATATGGAAACCCTCTTTTGCCTATTGAGGCATTTTAGTTATCCACCTCATAGGGACTATGGTTACAAGACTTCCCACATTGGGAAGGGACAACCCTCATCTATGTTCACTTGATTCTAAGCTAAGTTCCCTTTTTTAAAATTCTTTTATTAACATCAGTTTATAAAATTAGGCTTAGGAGAATTAACCACTCATATGCTTCGCTTATAGATCAAAGATGAGAGTTCATCATATGAGAAGACCATTCACATGGACATAGCATACTCAAGCACCATCTAGTTTAGGGTAAACTTTAAAACAACATTCAAGGCCCCTCTATTAACTAGATCATCATACATGTGTGTGTGTATACATATATGTGAGCAATACTTTCACACAACACATTAAGACCACACATGTTCATACATTAACATAATCATGCATTTATGTTCATGTAAATAGAAAACCAAACCTACGAACTATCCTATCAAGGCACACATGTTCAATGTATAAACAACATCCCATACCTTTGCCCGTACGAGTATAAGTATCATGTTATTCTAGTGAATTATACATCACATACTTCATATATACGTATAATTTACAAGCATAGTAGTATACATTAGTGCATATGCCAGTAATCTTTCATTTAATAATACGAACCTATACTACTTGTATGCATGCACGATGTTTGAGTGTGCGTACATTGGTCAACATGATCAACTAATGGCGATCAACCACCCGTTTAGATAGCCACCCTCTTAGGATAACAATGCACCTTCAACTATAGACCACACAACACATACTAGAATAGGAGACAAGCTAACTTCAATAATTACATTTTAAACTCCTAATCATAGCAATGACACATTCATGTAGGGGTATGTAGGTAAGAGGACATCAATAATCCCAAATCATCAATTGCAGCACCTAAACCCATCCCTGACATAGTTATACAAATGCTTATACAATAATCATACAACCTAGATCACAACTAGAATAGGAGACTAGGCATGAGACTTCGCATTGGGTGATCATCACAATCTCATATTCATAACACAATTACATTTCAAGACATGATCACATGACATATATAATAACAACAAAGTAAACACCGCAACCATGAGTAGATTATAGCACAAAATGCCATAAAAATCTATATCAAATAACAATTCTACAGAAAATTAGAGGGTAACAGTTATTCGTACCAATTTATCAAGGCCTTGATCATCATTGATCAATACACATATTTCATACACAATTCATATATAGGGCAGTATCTAAAGTTATACTAACATAATCAAAATCATGCATTAATGACAATAAGATCATGATTATATCAAGTACACTACATCATCAATCCATAGAATTTAAAGAAAAGTAGATCACTTACCAATTCTCCCTTACTTTGATCATCAACGATAAAGCTTCATATTTCATCAGAATACGATACAGGGCAGTAGATACATATTTATTATCTTAAATAAAATCCTACGTTCATGTACTATAGAGTCGAGATATCAGTATACAACATACATTAACAATCGAGGAAGTAGAGTAATATAGGTTAATCCTTATCAAATCTTCAAGAATCAATCCACATTGGACAAAAAACACATAATTCATCATCACATTATATCATAGGCAGTATCCAGGACAATTCATCATAATGGAATCTAATGACAATAATTCTAGCCTCAAGATCACAAGATATCACATTATAGGCTTCTTTTATTCAAAACTTCAAACCTTGACCCAAACAGATCAACAATTCACCCATTAAATGAAATTGTGTGAATAACACTTGACACAACTTGCATCAATGGCTACCAAACAAACCTCTTAGGCCCATTCACGGGCCATTGTTTTTTGGGTCTGAGGCTGTTATTTGGCTGAGCCTTGTTCAAGGTAAGTTTCAATGGACGTCTCAACATCAATGGGGCATAGGTGAACCTACTGTCTGTCGATTGTGGGTCGTACATAGACACTTCCAAGGAAGTGTCTCAGCAGACATTAGGTCCTCCTAGAGGGCCTTTTGCATGGTCGTTGGGTAGTCGTACCGGTCGTTATCAACATAAACATACTCCTTATAAGATTAAAGACTTCCCACATAATTTTACACAAAAACGAACACGTAAAACATGTAAAGACACATTAATACACACATGCACATCTCAAAAGCTAACTTTCGAACGTCTTGGACGTTTGACTTACAAATGACATCAAATCAATCATGCATACATTAAGAACATAAAACATATTAAAAATATTATTATTTACATGTGAGTCTCTAGAAACCCTAATTTATTTTGGGGGTCTACATGTTTCCCTAAAGTAAAATTGACAATGGAAGTAATGTACCATAACAAGGATAACCTAACGGAAGTTACTAAGTGTGGGTGAGGGTATTTCACTATTAATATTCATTTCACAAGTATATCTTTAATGGAGTTCTGGGAAGGTGTTGTAATGTATATGATTACGTTTATGTTCCCTATGTATGACATTGTAGAGTCCTCTGCTTGTTATGATGATATGCATAGTATGAGTCCTGATGAGTCTATATGTTGTGTTCTTACCTTACATGTATAAAGTTGTTCTTATTAAAAATATATGAAGTGGTTCGTACTTGGAATGTATGAAATTTTCTATACTTGTCTTGTCGATGTATGTAATACATGTTAAGGCTTGTGGTCTCTTTATAAGTTTACTTTTTATGTGTGAATTTATGGGACTGCACATGTACATTGCACTAGCAGGCTTATAATGAGATTATAAGTAAGGTCTTATTATAATGTTAAGTGAAGATAAATATGCTACTGGTTAACTAATTCCACTTATGAAGATATTAGTAAGTCTTGACACTTATGTGGTCTTGTAATGATTTCTTCTATGTGATCCATAACAAATGTTGGGTCAAATGTGGAGTATATGTATTATTATATGGAATGGTTCTATGAATGTATGTGTTAATTAATGATGGTTAGATGTTTGACTACCTAGCGGCTTTAAGGTGATGCTTGAGTGTGGATAGTGTAATCATACATTATCTGTACATTGAACCATGTATTACTAAACGTTTACTTAGGAAGTTAAGGAGCTAGAAAATGACATCACTGTAAAGTTTAAAAAGGTTACTGTATAGTAAAATGAGTTAACTGTGATTATGCCTTAAATACAATATATATCTTATGTGATGTCATCACTAGTGTGTATGCTTAAAATAAGCATGTGAATAGTATGATGCTTACTGTACAAGTTTTATGAAGTTCTCACAAAAGGCATTATACATGGTTTGAAAGTAAAATATCCCTTTTAAATGCATGTTTTTTCATGGTTACCATACTTAGTGTATTCTTATACTAAAACCATTTTTCTTCAACTTTTTACACAAAGTGTAGGGTATGGATTCTAAAAGGATGTCTCTAAGGTGAAGGGCTTGATATGTGTTTCCCATGCTCTTAAGTTCAAGGATTTCCTATTTCATGTTTAATGTAATGTCTTGCAGTAGTCTAGTTTAGTTTATGATTTTATGTTATAAGGGTCGTGTCCCTAATGTACTCTAATGATATTGAGTCTAGGATGGAAAAGAGACTTAGAGTCTAACTATGTACTTATGTTTTTAAATAGATAATGGAAGTGATGTTCTACCATATGATGTGCTATGAAAGTTGAAAATATGGGCTTGTATAAGACCTCAAAGAGTACGCCGTGTTACCTCTACAGATGCTCCCCTATCGTAAAAAAGTGGTAATTGAGAATAAGGTTTATAAAAGTTGTTTTAGGCGCCAAAGTCTCATATTGAAACATCGAGTGCCTCAACATGCTAGGATTATGGTGTCCCTTTTGAGAGACTTTACTACAATGAGTCCACCTATGTTTTATGGGTTTAGGTCATATGATGACCGTCAGGATTGTCTTGATCAGGTCAATAAGATTCTTTATATTGTTGGTGTGACCCCAATTGATAAGGCCGAGTTTGCAGACTATCAACTCAAAGATTTGGCCCAAACATGGTATTCACATTGTAGGGATAGTAGGGCACTAAGGGGTGGTCAGGTGACTTTGGAGATATTCAAGAGGGCTTTCCGTGATAGGTTCTCTCATATAGAGGTTAGGGAAGCTAAGGTAAAAGAATTCATCAACCTTCGTCATGGAGGTATCAGTGTACTTGATTACTCTTTGAAGTTCACAAAATTTTCCAAGTTTGACCTATCCTTGGTGTAAAACCCAAGTGATGAGATGAGTCGTTTCCTCACGGGGGAGTCCAACAATTTGGTTGAAGAATGTCATTTGGATATACTTCAAGATAATATTAATATATCTCGTCTTGTGGTTAATGCTCAAAAAGTGGAAGAAAGTAGGCTAAAGAGAAACAGTAGGGAGGCCAAGAAGGCCAAGTCTTATGTAGGTCGTTCTTCAAATAGTAATCTTGATATTCAAGACAAGCCCAGATTAAAGAAGAGGTTTTCTAATATAGTTCCCTATTACTTGTTACCAGAGGGTGTCTAACCCTATGTCTCAAAAGGTAAGAGGTAGTACCTAATCAAGCAAGAAGCCAACATGTGGAAAGTGTAGTAGAAAGAATTATGGTGATTGCCCTGTTGGGACAGACAATTGCTTTGGGTGTGGCAAGAGTGGACACAAAGTTAGGTATTGTCCTAATTTGGTAGGTCATGACAAAAGTAGTGGGCAATTTCAAGATAGTGGTTCCAATGTGGATGCACCAAAGAAGAATCGCGTTTATTCAAATCGTTCTAGGGATCAATAACAATGTTATCCAAATTTGGTGACGGATACAATACAAGTGTTCTTTATTGATGTCTATGCTTTACTTGATCCAGGTGATAATGTCTTTTGTTACTCCCTTTATAGATAGGAAGGTTGTTTTTTTCTGATATTCTAAATGATCATTTAATGGTAACTACCCTGGTAGGTGAGTCGGTGGTTGTAAAGACGGTATATGAAACTGTTCTATAATGTTGCTCAATAGAGTATCTCATGTTGAATGACTAGAACTATATATAATTGATTATGTCATTTTGGATATGAAATGGTTGAATTATTGTTTTGCTTCCATTGAGTGTAGAAGAAGAAATGTCAAGTCAATTTCCCAAATGAACCTTTCTTATAATGGAAAGGGGGGATTCTATTCTTAGAGATCCTATAATATCTTGTCTTAAGTCATGTAAAATGATCTCAATAGGGTGTGGATAACATATTGTAAATGTCAATGATTTAGACTCTACAAATCTTCCCATTGCGTTAGTCCCCGTCGTGAGGGACTTTACAGAGGTTTTCATAATGATCTTCCAGGAATCACTCCCTAATGTGACACTGATTTTTGTATTGACTTGATATAGGATTCCTACCCCATTTCATTTCCTCCTTATCGGATGGCTCTGACTGAATTGAAAGAGTTAAAGTATCAACTCAAGGACATAGTAGATAAAGACTTTATTAGATCTAGTATTTCTCCACGGGGTGCTCCGGTATGGTTTGTGAAGAAGAAGGATGGGTCCCTTAGAATGTGCATTGAATATTGCAAACTCAATAAAGTGACTATTAAGAACAAGTATCCTCCCCCTCGAATTGATGACTTATTTGATCAACTCCAAGGGGCAATCTACTTTTCTAAGATTTACATGAGAATGGGATATTACTAAATTAAGGTGAGAGGTGAGGATAAAAAAAATAGCATTTCGAACTAGATATAGTCACTATGAGTTCTTAGTAATGTCCTTTGGTCTCGATAATGACCCGGCGGCATTTATGGGTATTCTGAATAGGGGTTTTCTGTGTTACCTAGATTCATTTATCATCATCTTTATTGACTACATCTTGGTTTATTCAGAAAATGAGGGTGAACACATGGACCATTTTAGAGTGGGGTTGCGGGTTCTTAAGGAACACCAATTATGTGTCAAATATAGAAAATGTGCGCTTTGGTTGATGTCGGTATCCTTTCTTTGTATTATCATCTATAGTGAGGGGTTTGAGGTAGATCCAAGGAAATCTGAGGCGGTCAAAAATTTGCCTAAACCATTGACTCCAACAAACATTAAAGTCTTTTTGGGTCTAGCAGGATATTATAGTAGGTTTGTGAATGATTTTACATTCACTATATCTCCTTTGACAACCTTTACCAAAAAGAGTGAAATTTAAGTGGTCGTAGCCATGTGAAATAACCTTCAAAAGTACTCAAAGAGAGAATTACCTCTACTCTACTGTTGACTTTATCGGACGTACCAAGGGATTTGTTTGTATTTTGATGCATCATGAGTGGGCTTAGGATTTGTTCTTATACAAAATTTGAAGGTAGTAGCCTCTGTGTATGTGTATGCCGACAACAAGACTCTTCAATATGTGTTTACTTAAAATGAGTTGAATCTTCGACAAAGAAGGTGGTTAGAACGTTGAATGATTACGACATACCACCCGGACAAGGACAATGTTGTTTCGGATTCTTGAAATTGTCTTACCATGGGTAGTGTGTCTCATGTTGAAAAAGCCAAGAATGACTTGCGTATCATATCAAAACTTGTTTTACCAGCAAAATGTGGATTCATCAATTTTTTTGATTTTTGGTATTTCTTTAAGTCATTTCCTGTAAATAAATGAGTCCGTAAATTCTACGTAAACATAAAATTGAATAAAAAATAAGAATTATTAAGAACTTAAAATATAAATCTAACCTTTAATTTTTTCAGAGGCTGAATATTTGAGAAGATCCTTAAAATCAGATTTTGAAACATCTTTTTGCTTATTTGCAATTCGAAGATAATCATTATCATATGCTTTATAATGTTTCACAAACAAGTCATTCTTATACTTTCTCCGAGCATTCTGAATTCAATCCAAAGCCCATAGTTTTGCAATTTCAGGAATATCATATTTCTCCTACAATTTTTTATTTATATTACTAAAAAGTATAAAAATGTTTATAAATGAAATTGGAAATGCAGGAACTCAAACAAGCGTATACTTCAACAAATCATCTTTTATGTCCATATTGTTCCAATTATTAATGTTTAGAGGACAAAGCATCGCATTCCTTGCCAAGGTTCCAAGAAGACACCCATACTATGTCACAACAACATTAGTAGGAACAATGGGTTGATATTACCTATTAAACACAACAAACATACGCTCTTTTCTCCAATATACACTTTGCATTACTGTACTACCTCTGTTCTTTTTTTTTTTTTGAGTTTCAAGGCCTACAATATATGAATCAAATTTAAACAACATATAAACGATGTTAACTGATTTAACAATTCTAGTACATTGAAATATTTAGAAGTGAATTTATATATTTTTACCTAATTCTCATTATAAGTCATTTTGTTCTAAATTGTGTGACTCTTGTTCCACTTGGTCCTGTATATCACATGCCTCTACACTAGGAGATTCTCTTGGAACATGTTGCAATTGTTTCTCTGAAACGTGTGGTACTATAGTGGAAGAATATATAGGTTCTTGTGGCGCCTCTTTCTGCACAACTTATGCTTTTCAAGTGGAGAGATTTTGACGCAGATGTTCCTGTGGTTTCTGCATTGATCTTGCTATAAGTGTCGAACAACTATGAGGTATTTCATCCTTTTTAGACTGTGCTTTCGAAGTACAAGAATTCTTAGGCCCTTGTGGCAATTCTTGTTGTAATGTTTTTCCTACAAGAGTAGAGGAATTTTGCAGCAGAATAGATTGAGAATTCCTTATTGATGTCAATGAAGAAATCCTTTTGTGATCCATTGATGTAAGTATTCAATCTTGAACATATTGTTTTCGGTTTCCTTTTTTTTTAAGTCTCTTCCTTCCTCATGACTTTAAAATCTGGTAAAACCATATATATGAAACATGAACCAGTTCTTGTTAAGCATAATATAAGGTACTTTACATGTGCATCATATACAATAACAAGGTTAAGATACTTAAGAAACATAGACCTTCCTATAGTCCTAGCTCGTCAGTAGTGTTGTTGAGATTCCCTTTAATGATTTACTAGCTAGCATGCAAATAGAAGGTTAATCATCTGAAACAAAAGAATATGATTTTAAGAAAAAATTATAATATAAACATGTTTTTATAAGGAAAAGATATTTATCACTCACTCAAAATAAAATAAATATGTATTTGCAAGACATTAAAAAATAATTTATCCATCATCCGCATCCATCAAATCCCAATCAGTATCATCATAGTCATCCTCCTCTCCGACATTCCCATAGTTGTATCAGCTAAAAATTGAGCATTAGATGAAATATCAACAACATCAACTGGAACATCGTCTCTTGACAATCTCATGTTAACATCCGATAATATATATGAGGGATCAATGTCTTCTCTTAGCTCTCTCAAAAATGTATCTCCAATACTAGGAAAATTTTCTTCCTCCAAGTCATATAAATCAACAGTCACTTTATTTCTTGCATAACATACATCCTTCTGAATTTGATCCGCCATATAAAAGTTTTGATGCACTTGAGACGCCAACATAAAAGGGTCATCTGTACTTCGTGACTTGTTGAAGTACAGATGAGTTAACTCAGATTCATCTATTTTATTTTGAAACCAATCACATTATAATAGTACAAAATAGTAATAATAAACCTCTATAATATATTGAATAGCCCCATAATATATAACCTCTCCAATAATGGGATTCTGATTTCGAGCACTAGCAAAACTATCAGTTGTCGTTGATAAAGTCACTCCACTATTTTGAGAGTTGCGTGAGTAATCATGTTTTAATGTATGAAATCAGTATCCATTAATGAAATATGGAGTATATATTTTGGTTGCCACTCTATTATGCACTTTAGCTAGCGATCTTATCTTATTAGACACTTCAACATTTTTAGCTTTCTCTTTGAACCAGTTGTCAAATTCTTGACTATGAATCTTTGCTCTTGTTCATGCATTTGATCTAATATAACTATCAATTTACATCTTATGCTCAATGCAAGTATGAATAATTCAAGTTTGACTATCTGGCATTTATAATTAAGGTTTTAAAAGCCTTGTCATAATTAAAAAATGATGTTTAAATTATTTATAAGTAAATTTTTTTTATCTTACTTGATAAATTTTTCCACTTCTTACTAGTATTGACGAGAACATATCGATGTACTTCTCAAGATAACTCTATATCCATGGTAAAAGTTTTTTGATTTCCGACAAGATGACAAAGCTTAGGAAACAAAAGGGACAAATCATCTCCCTCTTTTTCAAAAACCTCTTCATCCTCAGTTCTGTACCTACGGAATTGTGTCTTCACTCCATAATGTAGGTATCTCGAACTAATGATAAAAAATTCTTCAACATCAAAACCTCTGCTATAAAACTTTCTGGATAAAACCGATTACGAACAAAACCCTTGAATTTACACATTTTTCTCTCACTAGAATACATCCACTAAAGATGAATCAGACCACCTAATCAAATTTCATCAACCAAATGTACAAGCAAATGTTCCATTATATCAAAAAAAGATAAAGGAAAAATCTTTTCAAGCTCACATACAATTTCTATGATTTGAATCTGCAATGGCTCATAATCTGCTTGCTGTATAACCTAATTGTATATTAGCTTTAAAGAGGTTTCCCAACCTAATCAAGGTTAATGAAACAATGTTGGGCAATCCTCTTCGAACCGCAATTTGGATCAAGTAATGCATTATAAAACGAGCATCATGGTTTTTGTACCTTGATATTTTCATCTCATCCTCATCCACACGATCTTATATGTTTGAGGCAAATCCTTTTGATAATTTCGCATTTTTTAAGACAATGCAAAATAATCGTTTTTGTTTTGGCTTCATGGTAAAACAAGATTTTGCTAAATGAGATTTTCCATTTGTATTATCTTTCCTTTGATTAGGCTCCTTTCGTATCCCCATTTCTTGCAACTTATAACGAGAAGTAATGTGATCTTTTGACTTTCATGGGATAAGTTATAAAGTCCCAAGCAAACTATCACATCTATTTTTGTCAATACGCTTCACATCAAAATTGTACCTCAACTTATTATGTTTCCAGTATGGTTATTCAAAATATTGGATCTTTTCATTCATGGACCCTCATTAATTCAACATTTTTTCTTGTTCGACTTTCCAAATACATTTTTGAAATCCGCCAACTCTTCAAACACTTCTATTCCCGACAAGGAAGTAGTTGCAGGTCTATGATCTTCTTCTCCATTAAAAGAGTTTTTGTCAATTCGAAATAGATGATCAGAATGCAAATAAGCTTGACGACCTAAGTAACACAGTTTACGAGTATGTTTGAGAAATTGAGAGTACGTGTCGTAGTTACATGTGGGGCGCTCTAGTTTTCCCTTAGTACTTATTCCAGAAAGCATTAATAGCACTAAAAATAACTAATTGTCCACATTAAAGTTGCATGCATTTAAAAAGTTTGGTTTGTATGAGCATTATATTTTTTGTATAAAAAATTCCCAAAGTTCCTTCAATTCCGCAATTAACGGTTGTAGGTACACATCAATATCCTATCCAGGAGATGATGGCCCTGGAATGATCATCGACAAAATCATATGCTCTGGCTTCATGCAAATACACGGTGATAAATTATAATTCTTCAACATAACAAGCCAGGTACTATGGGAAATGCTCATGGTTTGAAGTGGATTCAAACCATCAATTGAAAGCCCCAATCGAACATTACGAGAGTCATTTGAGAAGTTTGGAAGCATAGAATCAAAATCCTTCCAAGCTTCTCCATCAGCAGAATGCCTTAAATTCTTATCATTTGGTGGTTGACAATCATGACATCTCATTCCAACAGTTGTTTCAAGGCAGATAAACATTCTTTGAAACCTAGCTTTTAAAGGAAGTACCTTAAAATCTCTGCCGGTATTTTAGAGGTTGGATTTGTCGTGTCATCACCCTCATTTAACCATTTAGAAGATCCATACACAGAGCAATTATCTTTCTGTATAATTTCATTAAAAAATAACATGAAATCGTTTGGCCATGCATGTGTTTTGTCATAGTTGATACCCAAATCTTTTTTCATTTTTTAGCTTTATTGAGAGATTCGGGTAGTTGAGCAAAGGGAAATGCTTCTTTTAACATGTCTAACGGAGCAGTAAAAGCCACATCATTCAACCCATATAGGAATTTTAGCAAGTATAACCGAAGGATGAAACTCTACTTAATGATGTTTGACACCATGGACATAACTCTTTTTTTTTCCTTCATCCAGTAATTTAAAAAATTTCTTTGATTCTTCAGATATACCTTGTCTTCTCCTTCACCATGACTTTTTCCACCCTACATATTTCAAAATGTATTGTGAAATAGTCCATCAATATCATCATGGCTGCATGAATGTTGTGTATTTCGTGAGGAAACTCTCTCCCCGTGAAAATTCCATTTGTTGTATCCATCCACAAATCCATTTACAATCAAGTGATCCTCCATCACATTTCTGTAATGCGAATAACAATTGATGTATATTTTGAAAGGGCATAATATTTCACTTCCTTTTAAAGATCGTTGAAATGCCTTATCAAGAAAATCATTTACTCCACTAATATATTTATCACTGCATCATTTACTACTAATCCCACTTCTATCTAAATTATCTATTGATATCTAGTGATACAGACAGATAAAAAAATTAATTTTTTTATAATCTATGAAATAAAAAAATAGTGTATTACACAGGAACAATCATATCTCAAAATGTAGATAGAGAATCTGTAGTTTAATCATATTGCAATCAGATTTCAATTTAAAACAAGCATTACATAACTTTTCTTAATATGTGGAAGTTCCGCAAAAAAATTCTTTTTCCTAAAAATCAAGGAAGAACATTCTTTAAAAGTATCCCTAATGATTTTCAAAAAAGTATCCCTACAAATATACATTATTATTAAACTCAAGTCAAAACATTCCTCTACAGTGATAAAATGGAAATTTAACGCAAATAATATTGATCTGAAATTTTAGGATGTTTTAGATTTTCACGTCAAATTGTCTAACACCAACAGTGAAATTCAATTTTTCCCACTTTCATGCTGATGTATCTCTTGTTTCCTGTTGCTCTATGTAACTCTTTAACAATTATGAAACCCAAATATCTCACATAGGTACTCAAGGGAGAGGTGAAATTAAAGAAGATATCATCAATGTAAGGTTAATCAAAACCGACTAAATGACTCATGAAATGACAAATTCAACTTCAATATCAAGAGAAATATGTCTACAGTAATCAATTTCAACATTACTACAACCAAAACTTTAAACGGCAATAGCTAAAACAAAATGAAACAGAGCCCAAAAATGGATAAATACATCAAATGCACTAACTACACCTCAATGAGTAAAAGAAAAAGAAGAGATTAAAGTAGAAAAACTCAACAACTCAAACTTGAAATTTTTTCAGCTATAAGAGTTTTAAGAAGAAAAACTCAAAATCTCAAACTTGAAGTTTCTTCAGCTATAACCTCAAAGAGGGAAGAAAAGAACCTTCACTTGTTGAAGAAAAAACTATCAAGATTTCTCATATTTCACAAGCAAACCTTTGACCTTCCATTTCCTTTGATTTCACAACAATTTTGTAGAAAAAAAAAGTAGTCAAACTCAGTGTATGTCTCTATAATTATCCAATTATGATATTTGAATCAAATACCCATGAAACAACATAGGTAATCAAATTGAAGAAAGATAAACACAAATAATTAATTTTTGAGAACTGTTACCAATATGTCTTGTTAAATCACTTATTCATTACTCAAATAAGATTAAAAAACAACAAAAAAAAGTAGCCCTACACAGAAAATTTTAAACTGAAATCAAATATATTAGAGTCTCAAAGTTCAACTTTAAATTAAAGACAAGATGAACTTACTATAATATTCAATTCTTTCACATTTCTATGAATTTAGTGGCAACATCTTGTATTTTCATTAAAGATTCCGAATGATTTTCAAATGAATCAATATTATTTCTGTCCCTAAAAAACTAAGAAGGTTCATACAATACTACTTGTTATGCTAAGCTTAAATATTAGAACCAAAAGAAGTAGTTTTATTATAAATATAAAAAATGCAGTACTACGCAAGTAGAACCATAGGGATCGTAGAGAGGATCAATGAAATTGAGGTTGATATGGCTCGTACCCAAAAAAATATACATATATTAATGGTTATTGTTGTTTAAAAGTGAGCGGACATTGTATTAATTTTTTCTGGATGCTTTAATTAAAAGGATTCCACGATGTTAATTTCTTGTTCAATACTTTAATGTGTTTCAAGTTGTGCCTTTTATGCTCAAAATGTTGTTCGTCATACATTTTTCAGAGTTCTTTCTTAATATGTTGTTGTATGACATACTAAATGAGTTCGAATAGGGTAGCAGTCATATAGCTGCAGTAGTGAAGAGTAAGAGAAAAAACAGTAAACTTCCCTTGGTAATTGAGGAAGAGAGTTCTCATGATGTAGCAGTCACTGGTGAAAGTTCTCTTTGTACCCACCAGTAGCAAATTTTAAATAATTCTGTCCTCATGTTCATTTATATCTTATTTCCTATTTCTCTAACTTAAAATGCAAATAATAATCTTTTCATTTGTCCATAGAAGAAAGTAGAGGCTAGAGATCATATGATTATATTTTTTTACAAAAGATTGTCTATTTGTGTGCGAAAACTATAATAACATGCTTAAACTAGTTATATGTCAATCACCCTCAACTACCAGACTTGAAATTGATAGCTGCTCCACCCTTTAAATACCATTTCCAAATTTCTCATCACCTTATGAAAGACCCTGTTGTTCTTGCAACTAGACAGGTATTCTCTCCAAATTTTAGTTCATTGCATTTCTGAATTATTTAATTTCGTTCATCTTTCTTTCAATAGACATATGACAGACCATACATTGAAAAATGGCTCAATAAAGGTAATTGAACCTGCCCTCAAACAAAGGAGCCCAAAGTTCAACATGAATAATTCATCAATTTAAAGTTAAATAGGTCTACAACGGTGAATTTCATCGTAAATGCAACTATATTAAACCCACAATAGCTACAATTTAATAAAAAAGAACCCACAAATAATGAAGTACTTCACATATACTAACTACCCCCAAATATTGAATACAAAAGAAGAGATTCAAGAAGAAAACCTCAAAACTTCAAATTATAGTTTCTTAAGCATCTCTAAACTCAAAGATTGAAGAAGAGAACCTCCAAGATTTGAAGAACAAAACCTGCATTGACGTATATTTTACACGAAAACATACACACATCAATTTCATTATATATCTGAGATATTTTAACGAGAGAAACAAGTTTACATTCGAAGAAAAAAAAGGCTTATGTCTTCCCTAAAATCACAGACATGAAGAACAACTTACTATCTTCCATCATTATGTTTCTACTTCAATTTTCCATCGTTCCACAACTTTAATCTTCCTACGTTCTTCCGCTTCAACTTGTAGCCGTGTTCTTCTTGTGGAACTTAGGTAAAAGAGAAAGAGAAGTGGAAGAGAAAATAGAAATGGGTTTATGTCTGCTTGTGGAAATTAAGAAATGTTATTTTTCTCTTTACTTTATTTTACTTAGAGAGAAAAATTATTTATCTTAAAAAAATAATTAATAATAAAATAAAATGAATAGTTTTTGAGGGGTCAGCGAAAATAATAGAGGAATATTATGGAGGAATTTAATATAGAATTGTTCCAATAGAGAGTAAATGTTGCCATATATTATATGATGACAATGATAACAATAATTGTTGCAATATAGTGTGTCTATTGCAACGAATTGCACACATTGGTAATAGATTCATTACTTAGTCCTAGCAATAATGTTCAATCCTTTTAGCGACGGCTCAAACCGTTGCAAAAGACCCTCTATAGTAACGGTGGCTTAAGTGTTGCTAAAAAATCCATCGTCGTAGGCCTAATTTCTACTAGTAATTAGTACATGTGGTTTTACTAACGTTGTTCTTTTATCTATATATATAGTTCTTGGAAGGTGAGGATCTTTAAGAACTGAAGACTTTCACTTAGAAGATCGGTCAAGACAAGTTTAAGTATGTTTTCACTTGACTCGAGGGCTGATATTTTTTTTATGTTTTTCATTCAAAGAATTATCATACACTAAGTATTTCTATATTTGTCCTTTGAAGTATGGGTCTTGTCCCACGTATTCTTGTGTCTCTAGATGATGAGATTCAAATTTAGTGTTTCCATTTACTTTTAATTGGAAGAGATTTTGAAGACTAAATTATGTTTTTTGAAAAGTTTTAATTTTACACAATTTTTTACTATGTTTATGCAATGAATGATATGAAAGGTCATGCATAAGAGCTCAGAGAGGTCGAGTATGACGGATAAAATCAAAGATTGTACCCTAACATCTATTGTATGGTTTCGGGTTGTTACATGCTTGGTATCTGAGCATAGGTTTGTGAAATTAGTATTAGGAATCCATAAGTGTCATCAAGTCACGTCAAGTACAATCTTGACCATCAATGTGAGTCGGGACACATCTATGGGCGAGAGGCTATACGACAATAAAGTTCCCTTCTTTTCTACTTCTATGACATGCAGTAGAGTGAATGTTATGAGTATCTTTCTTAATGTGTTTCCTTTTGTTTCAAGGAGATGAATGCTAGAAGGATGGCCGCTAGAAGGTTAGAAGAGGAGAGGTTGAATAAGGAGAAGGGTAAATAACTTTCCACAGATTCTAAACATTTTAAAATATAGGTTAATGATAACTAGTGAACACCACATCTCAAATCACAAAAGACATTCATCCTCCAACCTATCTTAGAAAGCTCATGGGATGTAGTGGGGTTTTATTAAACACTTCATATAAACTGACGAAGAGTGTTCACCCCAAAACTCCCCTTTAGGACTTAACTTAGCTTCGTGCATTCATTCAACTGTTAGTGTGTGTACATGTGATCACACCTTGCACATAAGCACCATTCCATTCAAATTAAACTTCTATACATGATTAGACCTTCTTTAGTCACATCACACACTTTACATACTTCCTATAATCATATAAGTCCTTGATGCCTAATATTGAACATACATCTCACAGCAAGCTTCACAAAATAAATAACAAGAATAACTTCATTCAAAAATACACTATACTCTACTTCAAATAATCACTTCATAAGGCATATTTTATATGAATGGCATATTTATCATCATAATTCACATAAAAATCCTTAATAGCCTCATTCACACAACTAGTAACTTTACATTCATAAAATTCAAGTAAACACGACTACCAAGAAGGTGGACCATATAACTCAAGAGCATTTTATAACTAAAGCTTAATAAACATAACCAACTTACCCTTTTGTAATGCCTCAAAAAAAACTAAGGTGAACTAGAGCATCGTAATTGTTTCATGAGTTGAATTTAGGTTAAAGTGAGTTAATGTAGTCAGTGAGTGAGTTTAGTTTATGTTTGGAATTCAATCGATCAAAAATGTCCATGACATTCAGAAGGTGTGCCGTAGAATGTACTTGTGCTTCTTGATGTGTTTACATGAGTTTTACATGTTAGTTTTTGTTTAAACTAAGGTGGGATGTTCTTATAACATAGACAGATTAATTTAGGGGTTTAACGTCCGGGAACTACCATCCTAAGACCGACATGGGGCCCTAGATGAAGGGCCAGAAACATGGGCAAAACTGCCAAAAAACCAGTGGTCATCGACGACCCTAAGCACGGAGTGTTGGTCCATCAACGGTCTGTAAACCTAGGGAGTCGATTGTAGCATAAGTTAATGGTTGCAAGGCTCCATTAGTAGCCAATTCCAAAACCACGAGACCCTACCAACGGCCCGTTGATGCAGAGAAGGTCCTTTGATGAAGGTCATGTCTGTGAGTGCTTACTGTGTTGGTGATGTTGCTACTAACTTGGGGTTTTTTAAGACCCTAGGTAGATAATTTTTGTTTTTATTAGGTATGTTAAAATTTTCTAATCCCTAAGACCTCATTTTAGACCCCTCTTCCAAAAGCCCAAAACCCCTCTTCTTTTGATGACTCTCTCAATTCTCATGGAAGATAGAAGTGAAGAAATGCTAGGAGGGCTTTTGATGGTGGTTTATTAATCAAAAATATTTTGTATTTATTCAATCTGAGGAATTATATCCATGCTTTAACTATCTTTCAATAAAGGGGCCCCTTCAAACAAATTTTCAAAATGGGTTTTCAACCCCAGATTCTACCAACTTCAAATCTAAATATAGGTCTTGCATGAAAATTATTATAATGAATTTATAATGGTATTTTGTAATGTTAGTTTATGATTTTAAGGTGAAAACTTTAATTAAATAATGTTAATGATTTTCATCTAATGTGTGCTTAAGAAATGGGTTGTATGAGCATGAATTAGTAGTCTTTGAACTTTGATTTCTTATAGTTGTTATTGTTGTTTAACTGCTGCCATAAGTGCTACATCTTGATGAAATATAGAGTAAAATGTTATATGTTATGAAATCCTGGATTTAAGGGTATGTTGGTTATATTGTTTAGCATTAATTTTTGAAATGTTCTTGAGTTGTATTGTCCACCTTCTTGGCAGTGTTTACTTGAACTGTATGAATGTAAAGTTACTAGTTTAATGTGAATGAGTCTTTGATTGATTGTTATGTCAAGTAAGATGAAAAGTATGTTATTCTTGTTAGATCTTCCTTATGAATCTATTGTGTTTAATAGGCTAGAGACTATGCTTAAATTAAGCTATTCTTGTTAAGTGTTTTATACAACTTGTTATGAGAAATATGTTAAAGATTATGTCTTAAGGACGTATGTGATTATATCAAGTATGTCAAATTTGTGATGTGATGAAGGAAGGTCTAAGATTGTATAAAATTAAATGTAAATGAAATGAAGATTATGTGCAAGGTGTGCCCATATGTACACACACTCACACTTGAATGAATGAATGAGGCTAAGTTAAGTCTAAAAGGGGATTTTTGGGGTGAACACTCTTCGTGAGTTTAGATGAAGTGTTTAGTAGCAACCCCACTATTATATCCTATGAGCTTTCTAAGATAGGTAGGAGGATGAATGCCTTTTGTGAGTTGAGATGTGGTGTTCACTAGTTCTCCTTAACCTACAGTCTATAATGTTGAGAATCTGTGGGAAGTTATGCCTTGCACTGAGAAGATATGAAGGAGAGGTGAATTAAGCTTCGCGAGTTGAGATTGTGTATTCCAATGTACCTCTTGATATCTATACTCCTCGTTAGTAGAAAAGGAGTTACTTAGAAGCAATTTCTTTATCCCTTAATTATGTTCCCACATAGGTGTAGCTATTGGGAAAGCCTTGTAAATGCAAAGAGAATGACCTCATTCAAGGCAAGTGAGGATCCCTCATCATATAGGGGATAATATCGGGATTCAATGTTTATCTCTCATTGTCTATGTCGGTTAATCTAACTCCCACAAAATAAATGAATGTGCTAAGTCTTCTAACGACGTATCTTACTCAGTGTAGGTAGTGGAATGGTTTGCTATTTATCCATTGCACTATGTAGGCAATCCAAAACGGGAATCTTGGTTAGACTTACTTTAATTGAATAAACTAAGTCTCCTAAAAGAATGTACTACTTAGGGTAGGTAGTGGTATGGGACATTATCTATCCATTGCGCTAAGTAGGACCTTCTAAAATGGAAGACTTGTTAACAAACCTTCTAAAACAATGAATTACTTAGGGTAGGTGGTGGTATGGGACACTATCTATTCATTGCACTAAGTAGGCATTCCGAAAGGGAATACTTTGGTGGCTTGTTGGGTGTCTTTGAATGTCTTGCCATTTATTAAGGGGCTTGTTTCTCCCGAGTTGAGTAAGCCTAAAGGGTTAGTCTTGAGGACTGCTTTGGTGTGTATTGAAGGAGGAATATGCATACTTCCTTCCTGTCTTACCTTAGTTAGTCTTAGGATAATCTCGAGTAAGGGAACTTTTACAAAAAATAAGTTCACTTTTTCTTTCGCTTGGGCTTGGAAGTTCATCCATTTAGAATAAGATAGTTCATTGTAATTGCTCAAGTTAAATTCATTGTAAATGATTTAAATATTTCATTGTGATTGTTCAGAGTAGTTTACTGTAATGACATTTTTTAATTAACTGTAAGTTGTGAGAAGTTACAGTAAAGTTCCCTTTTGGTTTAAAATTTTTTGAGTTCTTCTTTAAGTGTTAAATGATGGTTTTCATATTAATTTTTTAATAAATTCATCAATAGTTTACTTAACTTGCATGAAATGTATCATTCTAAAAGGTCCCTTTTCGTACATTGTTTTGTACTAACCCCATACATTTTCTATACTATAAGTATAGGTTGGAAGCATTTTTAAGGCTTCAAGGCTAGCCGGAAGAACTTGCGAAAGCTTCTCTCAAAGCAAAGTATGTCCTCATATATTCGAGGACATAGTCTTTCTTTACTTTTTATTAAAAGGCTTATTATTTATTTGATTTCAATGTAAAGGGTCGTGTCCCTAAGATATTATATGTCGTGTGTTAATTTTGGCTTGTGACGATAAGATTTCTTATCTATTTATGAAATATTTCTTTTTTATTAAATTATTCATAAAATGTTTTAATTACACACTCTTTTTCATGTACTACGCAATTAATCTAGTTGAAGGGCTTGTACAAGACCCCAAAGGGTCATGTACGCCTGGACACGAATCGAGGGTTCCTCCTAACTTCTAGGGGTACTTTCTGGTCGTGATAGACTTTGTATAATAGCATAAGGTTTTCAAAAGTTGTTAAAGGTCTAAAATTTTCACAAGCCACGTCAAGTAGTATCTTTGTCATTTGTGTGAGTCGCGACACATCCATGGTTAAGAGTCTATATGATGTTAGAGTTTCACTTTCTTCATCACTCTTGAATCGTGCTATAGAATTTAACTCCATAAGGTCTCTCTCTCTTATGTTCCCTTGTCCAGTGGTCTTCTATGTGTGATTTCTTGAAAGGGGAGATTGTTGTAAGTTTGATGGAAAGAAAGGTGAGTTTTGATGTTATGATGGTTTTGTGTCCAAAAGAGTAGATGTGAAGGTAAATTTTTAAATTTGAGATGTGATGCCATCTATGGCTAGGTGTGAATTAAGATATTGGGAGTGTTATGGTGAGAAACTTTATGTTGATTTACTTCTAATCATTATAAGAGTTACAAGGATTAATAAAGTGCTTTAAAGAATAAATTAGTTATCTTGTGATTATGTTCAATGATGGAAGATATTCTCTAAGGTATGAATTTGAGGAAATGTTTAGAGTATGTGGAGATATATTACAAGTTTAAGGCAACCCTCTTGTCTGGTTTATGTTTGAATAGTCATTCTTGTGATTTAGTGGATGTTCTGGTGTAGTCTTACACTAAGTTGGAAATACGGTATGAATATCTAGTGAGGAAGTTTTTTTCCTTGAAATTTAGGTAGATGATTCCTAAGAGTTGAATGAAGTGATGCTTAAGAGAGTTTGTTTTGGCTTGAATCCTAGAAGGAAACTGTTATGCTTAACTTGTATGGTTGATGTTTAATCTTGATGTGCATGATTTGCGGGTAGTGTGAGTTCTTGCCATGTGACAGTAATAATGGTGCTTTGGAGTATGAGACCTTGAAGATGGTTTTACCCTATGTGGGGGAGAGTGAGTTGAGCATGTAATGTACTCAGTCCAAGGGAACTCTCAAGGGTCACTATGTAGGAGTAGATATATGGGATGCTACTCTCACATTGCACATAGTGAAAATTTCCAAGTCTCTTTGAAGTAAGTTAGTGTGGTTTTATCCCTCATATTGTCATTTCATATTCATAAAATTCCTTGAAATTTGCATTATGGACTTTTTAATTATGTGACATAGTGATGTTTTCAATTCACTGTGATGCAGTTCAACTTTTTGAGGAAATTGCATTTTTTATGAATTACGGTTTCAATGTGTTATTAGATGAGTTTATATGGTATTATACTTCATGTGATCATGTCATCTTAATGAATTTCTCAAAGAACGGATTTTTGAAGAATTTGAGTATGTTTGTAGTGACATAGTGAATCTTCAATGTTAGATTTGTGATTTTTGAGAAAATTTGTTTTGTCTATGATTGAAGTTTTAATTTGTGGAATAGTGATTTGTTTATGAGCATGTTTAATGTTTGATAAGGTAGTTCCTCCATAAAAAAAATACTAAGAGTGAATTTTGACTTTTTGAAGATTCGATAAAAGAGTTTGTGTTGCTATGTGTTTGAAAGTGTGAAAGAATGCTCTTTGTTAGTTTATGCTTTAATTTTTGATTTTTTTTTATCATTATTGAAGCGTGTTATGTGATGCTAAGTGAGTCCTTGTTGTTCTTTAAGTTTAAGTATTATCCGAGGACGAATGTTATTCCAAATAGGGGAGAATGTAATACCCCAAAACAAACTAAGGTGAACTAGATCCTCGTAATTGTTTCTTGATTTTAATTTAGGTTGAAATGAGTTAATGTAATGTTCTTAGTCAGTGAGTGATTTATGTTTAATTTTGGAATTCAATCAACCATAAACGGCCATCATGTTCAGTATGTGTGTCGTAGAATGTACTTGTGCGTCATGATGTGTTTCGATGAGTTTCACTTATTAGATTTCCCTTAAACTAAGGTGGGATGCTCCTATGACCTAGACAGATTAATTTAGAAGTTTAACTTCCGGTAACTACCCACGTACGACCCAAGTGGGGCCCTAGATGAAGGGCCTAAAACTTGGGCAAAACTGTCGAAAAACCTGTGGTCATCGACGATCCTAAGAACGATGTGTTGGTTTATCAACGGTCTGTCAACCTAGGGCGTCGATTGTACAAGAAGTTCATGGTTGACAGGATCCTTTTGTACCTAATTCCCAAACCACGGGACCCTATCAATGGCCCGTTGATGCACAGACGGTCTGTTGGTTAAGGTCTCGTCTGTGAGGGCCTGCCAAGTATGTGAAGTTGTTGCCAACTTGGGGTGTTTTATATAAATACACCCCAACTATTTGAATACCCAAGTCGGATAATTTTAGTGTTTATTACATATATTAAAGTGTTCTAAAACATGAGACCTCATTTTAGACCACTCTTCCTAAAACCCAAAATCCCTATGTATTAGAAGACTCTCTCAAGTCTTCATGGAAGCTAGAAGTGAAGAAATTCTATGAGGGCTGTTGATGGTTATTTCTTCATCTAAAATCTTTTCTAATTATTCAATGTGAGGTATTGTATCCATCCTTAAACTTTATTTCATTCAAGGATCCCCTTCAAACTAATTTTCAAAATAAGTTTTCAACCCTAGTATCTACTATTTTCAAATCTAAGTATTGGTCTTGCATGAAAATGTTTATAATGGATTTATAATGGTATTTCTAAATTTATTTGATTATTTTAATGTTAAAACTTCAATGAAATCATGTTAGAGCTTTTCATTTAATGTTGGCTTAACAAATGGGTTATATGAGGATGAATTGGTAGTCTTTGACCTTTGATTTCTTAAGGTTGGTATTGTTGTTAAGCTACTGCCTAAGGGCTTTATTTTAATTAAATATATAGTAAAACGTTAGAGGTGATGAAATATTTGTTTGAAGGTTAAGTTGGTTATGTCATCAAGCTCTAATTTTAGAAATGCTCTTGAGTTGTACGGTCAACCGTCTTGGTGGCTGTGTTTACTTTAATTGTATGAATGTACAGTTACTACTTTATTGTGAATGAGGCTACGATTGCTTTTTATTTGAAGTAAGATGAAAAGTATGCTACTCTTTTTAAATGTTCGTATGAAGCTATTATGTGAAAAAGTCTAGACAGTATGCTTAAATTAACATATTCTACTTATGTTTTTTATGAAGCTTGTTAAGAGAAGTATGTTAAGGATTATGTCAAAAAGACTTATATGATTACATGAAGTATGTGATGTGATGAATGATGGTATAAGCTTGTATGAAATGATATGTAAATGAAATGAATATTGTGTGATAGGTGTGCTCTTATGTACACACACACTCACACTTGAATGAACGAATGAACCTAATTTTATTTCAAAAGATGAGTTTTTGGGTTAAACCTCATCAAGAGTAGAGATGAAGTGTTTAGTAGCAACCCCACTACATCCTATGAGCTTCTAAGATGGGTTGGATGATGAATTCCCTTCTTGAGTTGAGATGTGGTGTTCACTTGTTATACTTAACCTATAGTCTATAATGTTGAGAATCTATTGAAAGTTATTCCTAGCACCGAGAGGATATGAAGGAGATGTGGATTACACTTCAAGAGTTGAGATGTTGTATTCCAATGTACCTTTTAGGATGAGCACTCCTCGTTAGTAGAAAATGAGTTACTTAATGGTAATCTCCTCATTCCTTAACTATGTGCCTGCATAGGTGTAGCTATTTTGAAAGCCGTGTAAATGCTAAGAGAATGAACTCATTTAGGAAAGTGAGTATCCCTCATCCGATATGGGTTTATATCAGGATTCCATGTCTAAATCTCATGGTTTATATCGGTTGAGCTAACTCTTACAAAAGAAATGGACATGCTAAGTATTCTAAAAGAATTTTCCTTTTGAGGGTAGGTAGTGGAATGGGACACTATTTATCCATTGCACTAGTTAGGCAATTTGAAAGGGGAGTCTTGGTGAGACTTATTTGAATTGAATGAACTAAGTCTACTAAAAGAACATACTACGTAGGGTAGGTGGTGGTATGGGACGCTATTTAACTATTGCACTAAGTCGGACCTTTCAAAAGGTATGACTTGGTGGAAAACCTTCTACAAGAATGTACTGCTTAGAGTAGGTTTTGGTATGGGACGATATCTACTCATTGCACTAAGTAGGTATTCCTAAAGGGAAGTCTTTTGTGGATTTTTGGGTGTTCTTATATTGTATCTCCATTGAGTGAGTGCTTGTTCTCCCGCGGTGAGTATGCCAGAAGGGATGTAGCTTTGGTGTGTATTGGATGAGGCATATGCGTACTTCCTACATATCTCAACTTAGAAAGTGTTAGGATTACCTTATATAGGGAAACTCCAATGGAAATTATTATTAATACTCATTGGCAATAATTTGGAAGTATACTAATTTGGAGTCATTTTAATTTACTTTAATGGTCAAATGAGTTCATTGTAATTTAGGGTCACTTTTACTGTAAGGTTCTTCTTTTAGCTAAAAATAAGGAAATTCTTCTTTATGCATTTGATGATGATTCTTATATTGTTTTACTTCTATATTCATGAATGTTTTACTTATTTGGGATGAAAGATTATTCTAATAAAATGTCCCTTTTTTATGTTTTTGCACACGCCATACTTAGTACATTGTTTTGTACTAACCCCATTCTTTTCTATACTATATAATTATTGGTTTTTGGAAGTAAGGTTGAACACTAGAAGATGAAACTTGGGAAAGTTTCTCTCAAGGCAAAGTATGTCCTCATTTGTTCGAGGGCATAGTCCTTTCCTTAGTGTTTTTACTTAAAGACTTATTATGTATCTCTTTCAAATGTAATGGGTGGGGTTCCTAAGTGTATTATGTCGCATCTTTAAGTTGGATTGTGAAGATGGGAATTTTTAAGTATTTATAAAGAATTCCTTTTTAAATTAATTATCGTGAAAAGTTTGAGTTCCGCAATACTTTTCATGTCTTATATAATGAACGATAGTTAAAGGGCTAATACAAGACCTAAAAGAGTCAAGTACACCTTGCAAAGAATCGAGGGTTTTCCCGAACATCTAAGGGGTACTTTTGGGTCGTGAGAGTTCTGGAAATATCAACACCACCCTGCCTCTTATCCATCTCACCATGCAGATCCATCAAAGAATATTGTCCGTGCTGGCAACTCTTAAGTAACAAATGCATCTTCATCAGGAAACTCATAAGAAATTTCCAATTTTCCTTGAAGAGGGTAATTAGCAACGAATTTTTCAAGTGCTTGCCCTTTCACAAATTTTTGAGGTGTGTATATGATCTCATATTGATTATCCAATATAGACAATCTTGCTACACGTCATGAGAGAATTGGTAAAATTATTACAAAATTCACGGGATCAGCCCGAAAAATTAGCTTGCCAGTGTAACCTTCAAAGTAATTCGTCAATTTTTTAGTTACATAAACCAACGGTAAGCACATCTTTTTGATAGGCGTATAATCCAACTCATCCCCTATCAAATTATGACTAAGATAGTACAATGATTGTTCCTTCATAGCTTCATTCTCATGGAACGAAGTGCCCCAAGTGATCGCTCTTGCGATGCAATGTATAATTTCAATGGATTTCCAAGAGTTTGTGACCCAAATACAGATAATTCAACAAGTAGATTTTGATACTTCTGTAAGCATTTTGACATGATTGGTCCCAGTGGAAAAGAACATCTTTCCACATCAAATCGTTGAATGGTTGACATTGTCCAGAAAGGTTAGAAATGAACCTCTGGATGAATGCCAAATTTCCTTATAGACTACGGAGATATCTTATGTTTACTAGCTCAAGCATTTCTTGAATATCACCAATCTTTTCAAGATCAACTTCCATTCCGCGGTAACGTACAATGAAGCCAAGAAACTTTCCTGCGGTACCCCTTAATGCACATTTAAGCGGATTCATGTTCAAGTCAAACTTTCTTAACCTTTAAAAAATAATTTGAAGTTCTTCAAGTTGGTTTTCCCTTTGATTTGTATTTACCGCTAAGTAATCGAAGTAACATCTCACTCTCTTATGAAGCATGTCATTAAATATTGTTTGCACTGCATGTTGATAGATGGCACCAACATTTTTTGGATCAAAAGACAATATATTTTTATGATAAATTCAACTTTGGATTTTAAAAGACATTTTATTCATCTTATTTTTGAGACATTCTTAGTTGAAGGTATGCACAAGATCCATCCATAAACGACATAACTTCATGTCCACTTGTAGCATAAACCATGTCAATCCTTGGAAAATAGAAGTCATCTTTCGAACATTCCTTTTTTAAATCTCAAAAATTAATGTAGACACGTATTTTTAACCATTCTTATTTTTCACAGGTACAATATTTTAAATCCACAATGGGTACTTAACTTCTAAAATAATCCATACTCGATGAGCTTTTTGACCTCCACTTAAATTTATGTAACAAACTCAGGATGAAACACTCGTTGTGATTGTATTATAGGACATGTTCCCATTTTGATACCCAAATGCTAAATAGCTATCCTTGGACTAAGGCCTGACTTTTCCTTGTACGACCAAGCAAAAACATCCTTGAACTAACGCAATAACTTGAAGTATTTCCTCTCATCTTTTGGTGTAAGAAGTGCATTAGTGAAGATTTGACGTGGATCTTCAAGATTGTCTAGATTTAGTTACTTGAGGTCATCTATGGTTGATTGTACGCCATCCTCCGATTCAAGGAGGATATCATTTGTATCATTAACCTAAGGACATACTTCAGCTATTATGTGATAGGATGATTGTGTCAAGTTTGAATCTTCCACATCACTTCCCATGAAGACTATGATGGATTTAAGCAAATCATTGACCCACCTATGCCGTCTAATGAGGAAAAGGTGATAAAAAATAATGATAAAGTGGTAGAGGTTAGTGGTGAAGTAAAAGATAACACTGGAAATGATGCTGAAGTGCCCAAAAAGTTTACTCCGATGCCTACACCACCACACCCCTTTTCTCAAAGATTAGTGAAAAAGACCGAGGATGGTAAATATCAGCGTTTTATAACAATGTTGAAGCAGCTTTCTATCAATGTTCCTTCGGTAGAAGCTCTAGAAAAAAGCCCTATTATGACAAGTTTATGAAAGATCTTGTTACAAAGTAAAGATCAGTCACTTTTGAGGATGATGATAAAATGCAGCATTGTGGTGATATTGCTACAAGATCTCTAGTACAAAATAAAGAAGATCCGGGTGCGTTCACTATTCCTTGTACAATCAGGTTTTTTTATTTTGCGAAAGCATTGTTTGATCTGGGGGCAAGCATAAATCTCATGCCCCTATTGTTTACCTAGAAGTTGTGTTTGGGTGATCCAAATCCCATTGCGATGTGGCTACTGATGGCCGATCGAACAGTAAAAAGGTCTATTGGGATACTCCACGATGTGGTAGTATAGTAGAGTAGTTCATACTTCCGATAATTTTTGTTATTATTTATTGTGAAGTCCATTTTTAAGTGCCTGTTATTCTTGAGAGGCCATTCCTTGCTACGGGTAGAGCCTTAGCTGATATGGAAAAGGGGAAGATGAAATTTCGGTTGAATAATGAATAAATGACCTTCAACATTTGTAGCTCCATGAGATAGATTGGTGTGCTCCACTTGGTATCTTTTATATCCGACAAAGTTTGTATGTTATCAAAGTCAGAAAAAGAAGAACGTCTAGGTGAAGAAGATTTAGCGGCAGTGATAATGAATTTTTATAACGATTGAATTAAAAAGTTTGGTAAATTGTCGCAGTTGTTGATCGTGGTGATGTTTGGTTTAAACCAAAAAAATATAAGTTAGACATGAAGAATCGCAAGTCTCCACCGGCAAAACCATATATAGAGGAGGCTCCAAAGTTAAAACTAAAAGCTCTCCCACCTCATCTCAGGTATGAATTATTATGAAATGGTGACACTTTGACGGTTATCTAGCATCAAACCTGAATAAACAACAAGTTGAGAGTTTGCGAGCAGATCTTTATATGATCCTAGAGGCTTGGGTGCCTGAGTCTGAAGCCCCTTCTTCAAAGCCTACTGAGGAAACAGTGTTGGTTGCTTTATTCGCCATTTATGAGATTCTCCCACCTCCCCCTCAAAAGTATGCCAAGGGGCGCAGGGATCGAGAGGAGGATGAGGCTAGGGTAAGGAAGAAGGAGTCTCGTGAGATAGAGGCAGCGAAGAGAGCCTCGATTGCCTATGTGCAGACAGCAGGAGGAGCGACTGATAGTGTTGTTGCTAATGAGGAAACTACAGAGGGTGTCCAGACTACAGAGGTAGTGGGTTCCAGGGAACTGGACCCACGAGCTTTCTGATTTCCGGCGCTTTGCGCCACAGCTTTGCTTCACTTACAAATCCTGTATCTAAGTTTTTTTTTGCATTGGGGACAATTGCATATTTTTTTGTTGGGGGTTGGGTAAAAGGAAAGTGAGTGCTAGGGTGAAGTCATAGTAGCCAAATTCACGATCCAATTTTGGGGTTTTCTTGCCTGTCTTCTTTTTTCCCCAAATGACTGATGACTTTTATTGTTGAACCGGCATGTTATATCTTGTGTACATAGTATAACTTTGAAGCATGATGGCTAAAACAAATATGATATCCCGATATGAAAATGATGCATGACTAGGCACAGTAATTGATGATTGTGTGTCTCTAAACATGACATAGAGATACACTACTGCATGACCATGAGTCTGAGACTCAAGCTAGGTGTCTAATAATCTGGGAATGTAATGAATATCAAGTGAGTGTGAGGAAAATTCAAAGGATCCACCATTGTGACTAAGCTAGAACTTACCTGGTTAGTCTTGCTAAAAGTAAGACAAAATTAACAATTAGGAAAGTATCATAGGACTTTGTTCGAAATAGTCAATCTTGACCCCCCCCCCCCCCAAAAAAAACTGAAAAGCAAATGAAGTTAATCTCGTATTGATCCAAATGATTTTATCCTAAAATAGATCATTCTTTTTCACCCCAAATGATCTTCTCTGGTAACAATGTGTTGGCCCTGGTCCCTTAGAGGATTGCAGAAAACAACCTTGTCGTGTCCCTGACCCAACCATGGGTATTGTGAACCTTGACTCATGGCAAAGTGATGAGTTGAGGGTGGTGTTATAAGGATTACTCCAGAAAAGTGGGGTTGATATAATGAAGAGAAAGAAAGAACAAAACAAAAGTGACAAAAAAATTCACTTACATATAAGGATAAGAAAGGGATAACAACAACATAAAAAGAAAATTGAGAAATTGGGTGAAATAAACTCATAAAAATCTGGTACGTTTAGCCGTTATGGTAAGAAGGGCTACAAGTCACTAAAGTTTACCTAAATATACCCTACTTGACCATGAGCCTATGTTACAAGCTAAGAAATTCCTATCGATATCCTAAGAGTTGTAAGGCGAACTTAATGCAGTGAAAATAAGGGCTAGATTATGGTAATATGTATGAATGAGTAGTGAATTTGTTTAGAGAGTGAGTGTTTAAAAGTAATCCTTATAATCAAACTGATATCATTGAGTGAAAAATGAGGATGTTGTTTTGAACTAAGGACACTAGTAGCAATACCGAAATTATTAGCTACTCAGTGTGAAATTGAAAATTATAGGTGTCAGTGCGTGGTGAGTCAATGTCATGGTCTGGGTCAACATAATTCAAGACTTATAGTGATAACATGCATAAACATGATGAAAATGATCGGGATTGATATCCAAATGATTGCAAAAGATAAAATATGGACACTCTTGTACAAAGATTTTGTAGTGAGTCATACTGCGTCGCTTGAAGACAAACAACAAATTTAAGTTGAGGGTGTTGATGTACCGTGGTTTCACGATACTTTTAATGCTTTTCGCTTAACATTAGTGTGTGTCCAAAAGCCTTTTTGTATTGATATTTATGTAATTTTCTCCTTATTTGCAGGAAATCTGTCCAAAGATTAACGCGGAAGTTTTGAAAGAGAAATGCAAAAGAGACTACCTATAGAGCATATGACAGTCCGTCGAGTCGTTGACGGTCCATAGGTGGCATCGTAGTGAAGAGAGAAGCTGGTGAAGGAAGATGGTGAAGTCTCACCTAGTGTGGGATTACGGAAGTCCATGATGAACCGTGATAGCTGCGACGGTCCGTCTTGGTGGTTCGTCTTAATGATCAGAGAGTAGTCCCAGTACCCAAATTCCAATAAGTTAAAGTACTATGGAAGGGAGACCCTTGACGGACCCTGGTTGTTGGAATGGTCCATCATACCTTTTCGTAGAGGGTAATGAAGAAAGCAGCAGAAGAATTTGTGAAGTATGGGATGACAGAGGCCATGACGGCACATCGTGACTATTACGGTCCGTCACGAGGTACGTCCACTCAGACACATTTGGACAGATTTTATGTAATTAGAATCCTTCTTTTACTAGATTTTTGTTTTTATTATAAATAGTTCGAAAGACCTCGTTTATGGGGTTAGACTTTTTGAAGTGGTGAAGAATTAATTTCACTAATTGATACACTTTTTCTGGAATTGATTGTTGGTGTTTCTGTTGATTAATCATATGAATTCTGGATTTTATTCTTTCTCATTAAAGTAAGTTCATGAATTCTTATATTAAACATATGAATAGAGTGATTATAACCATGGTAACTAAACTCCATAACTAGTATTGTGGGAACCATGGGTGAATAATGAGGTAAAATCATACTATAATAGCAATGCTAGAATACTCTCTTTCATATATTGATAATTCTTTCGTTTAGAAGTCTTTTTAACGGATGGCCAATGTTAGAACTCGCCTTAATGCAACATGTCGTACCAAGGAGGCAGATAATTGGAAAAGAATTATCAATATAGATTTAGAGTACACTATCTAATAGGCTAGTGTCGGTTGGTACGAGGTAATAACTTAGTCAAATATCGAATACAATGCTTAATATGAGGTAAAAGTAAGGCTTAGTATAGCAACACATGCAGCCAGACCAAGGTGTCGAGTGAAATTTTCTAGATGCCAGTCAATGGATTTAGAGATACGTTACTTGTCACATTACATGCAAGATACTAGGAAAGAATTGTTATATTTAGAATTATCAAGTTAGGAACCTGTGGGGAACAATTGAGCCCTAGAATCTTTTGTTAATTGATTAAGCTTCGAGATTTGAATTTGTTAGTTTTTTTTTTTAATTTAGTTAATTATTTTCATTAGTTTAGAAATAAAACCCCCTTTTTTTATCTTTTTTTCTAAGGAAATAGTTGACTAAATAACAGTAACAATAGAATAAAGTTAAGTTTGGACTATTTTCCACGTGGGATCAATCCCAACCTCATTAGTTGGGTTCTTTACTTGATAAGACCACTTTAATTCTTATTTGAGAAGTAAGTTTGAGCTTATCAGTTGCTCCCAACTATCAATGGAATCATGTTACAGGTCGATTGTAAGACCAAAAAAATAACCAAGGTTAACTACAGCCTAACATGTTGGTTTTGATGGTCTATGGTCTTAAATATGTTTAATATATGGTATATAGGAAGTAGCTAAACTATTGGGTATGTTTGAAGTCGAATGTCAAGGGACGACCAAGATGTTCAACGATTAAGTCACCTAAATGCCTCATATGTGGTTTTCATGTGTTATTATGTGATTCATCAGGTTCTAAGGTCTATAAATGAGTTATTATAGCATGTATAGGCAGTTTTTCAAGTTTCTTGTAGTTTGGAGGTCAAACGTCCAAGAACGTCCTTGACATTTGAATGACATGACTCGAAGTGATCTTCTGTGCTTGGAACGCTTCGTCGAGTTTTACGTGTTCATATTTGGGTTGGAAACGTCTGGGAAAATTATCCCCAAGGACCATCCAAGTGTCCTTGAGGAATTACCAAACTTCGTGTCAATTCTAACTAAGGCAGGCCCCAAACGACGGAGCAGTTGACGGATCATGGGCCTATCAACGCCCCGTCGATGGTTGTTGTCAGCAGATACTTAGCCTAGGGGAAGCCAGGAAGCCATTAGAAATCTCTGGACCTACCAACGAAAGCGAGCACGACCTATCATTCGGCTAAGGCCTTGACAATTGGGTCGTCAGTGAAGGTTGTCTCTCCGCGCAGGTTTACTTTACAATTCACGCCACTTCAAAATGGATGTATTAGAGGTTTTTTAAGTGTATATTGGGTATTTTTAACATGTATATCAGTGTTTAACACTTCGAATATTCCATTCTTCTAAATTAAAACCCCAAAATCCCTTAAATCTCTCAAAGTCTACATTGAAGTCCAATTCAAAGAACAACTTGGAGGTTACGTTTTGAATGGAAATTCTTCATCAAAGTGAAGAATTAGCTTCATCATGGTATGTGTTTTGATCCTTGAAAATTGTTTCATCAAGGATCCCAATTCTCAAAATGTTTTGTAAAGTTGAATTATCTGATTTCATGATTCTACCATGGTATCTTGTATAAAAGATTTCCAAACAATGAATTCTGATCTAATTGCTATTGTATTGATGATTTCCATCTAAATTACCTATGTACCCATGAATTGGATGAAACAAAAATTTTGACTATGTTTTGGGTTACTTGATATCTATCTAATGTTGATAAAATCTTATATAGTTTCTTATGGGCTTTCTAATGATGTAGTAATTGTGGTAAATATATATCTAGGTTTTGTTACATTGATTAATTCACATTGAATTAGCCAAGTTCATTGATTATTGTAGTTGTTATGTTGAATTGTTGGTTATGGCCTTAGGTAAGTGTCTTGTTTTATCGAATTGAGTAAGTTGACATTGAATTGAAGTGTTAAGGATGTTTTGGAGGTGTGCTGCCGTATTTCACTTATTTTGATGTTGTTTATACTTGAATCCATTGTTATTAGTATGCTCCACTCATTGTGGCGGTGTTCTGTGCTTTACATGCAATTGATGCAGCCTTCTCGGTGTTACTTTATGCAATATGATGATCTTGGACTTGTTGAAAACTACTTGAAATAATATGACTATTTGTGTATTTTTTATTATTTGAAGCATGGTAATAACTATCAACATGTGAAGTCATGTATGTATTATTCTATTCATTTTCTCTTAGGTGATCATGTTAGACTATGACTTCGACATTATGAGTATAGTGTTAGGGTTCAGTCTTGGTTATTCTTACTTGGCTAGACGATTCTATGTTAATTACATTGATGAAGTTATGATAGTATATAACATGACATAAAGATGTTAGGGTTATTCCCAGGTGCTTAGAGAATGACTTGCATTATGAGTTAAAAGTGAAGTATGTGAGTCTTGGTTTACTTGTATCTCTTGCTTGATGTATATGATAATGAATATGTGATGCCTTGATCTAGGGTGTTAGAAGTCTTAGTCATGAATGTATTAATGACATGTGATCTTATATGAACTTAGGAGTGTCTTTTATGTGAAAACCTTGACCTAAGGGTAAGGTTAAGATTGTAGAAATTGTATGCCGTAATTGTATCCTTCGAACTAAAGGAATGATGGACTTAATATTAGTTTGCTGGAAAGACATCATATTAATCCTTAGGAAAGTCATCATGAGATTCTTGTTGCCATTATGAGGTAGCCCTAACCTTTTTTGGTAGGGTAAATGTGATTGGGTTATTAACTTGTTATATGGGACCTTTTTATATGAACCTAATGTATGAAATACTCTATGAGACAGAAGGCTAGAACCGAGTGAGTATATTAAGGGAAGTAGTTCTATTTAAACTATGAGACTAGAATACAATGAAACCCTTCATATTGCTTAACCATGTGCCTACATGGGATGTGTCCAAGTTCTACCATTGGCAAGTAGAACAACCTCATCGGAGTAGGATAGAACTCCGAATTCCATATCTTCCTATCATGGTCTATATCGGTTATTTCCCATTCTTATCATGTGAGATTCCTATTAGCATTGGAAATGTTTATGTTATTTATGTGGTTGAATGGGATTCTAATTAGACATGGCACAATAGGCTTTGAAGGTGTTATGTGGAGTTCCTAGGTATTGTCTAAGACGATTAGTAGATTTTCCTTTTATGTGATGTATGAGTCTTAATGAACTAATGAACTAATGACTTATCTTAAGAAGTATATAAATCAATGAGTACCTAATCTGCAGTGACTTAAGCATTTCTTAGGTAATGTTTGAAGAGGAGGGCATAAAGGATGATCTCTTCATGACTTATCTTTGGAGGTCTTGAGGATGACTCTAGTTAGGGAAGTTGGTTTATATTGGTGGACATGATGTAAGCCTTAGGTAGTTTTAAGAACTATTTAGGTGATCTCGAAAAGGTCACTATGGACGTTATCTTCTTGATTTACTTATGTAGGTCTTTTGATAGCCTTTGGAAAGAAAATGTCATATTACCTATATGTTGATATGTTTTATGTCTTGAAGTGTGTATGTGACTTATTATGAGTGTTCTTTAGGGTCAATTATGTATGCTAAGGGAGGTTTCATGGGAGGTCTCTATTTGTTTTGCTTATGTCAGTTTTAGGATAATTTCTAGTGAGAAAACTACATGCTAAGGAGACTTAAAATGAAAGGTAAAGTACATCACTGTAACTGTAAATTTATTCACTGTACAGTGAATTGCACTCACTAAAAAGTGTCTCCTTAAATTGTGATTTTTTGTTGTATGTTATCTTATGTGTTTCTAAGTTGTTAAATGTTGCTTTTATTAATAAAATATGATTTTTGAATGAAAAAAATCATATTTCTATGAATGTCCATTTTCATGATTTTTATGCATAATGCGATACTTAGTACATGTGGTTGTACTAACTCTATTCTTTTATGTATCTATATAGTTCTTTGTAGGTGAGGAGCTTTAAGATGTGAAGAATTGGACTTAGAAGATCGTTCAAGAGAAGTTGAAGTATGTTCTCACTTGAATCGAGGGCATATATATCTTTTCTGTTATTCAATAAAAGTATTGTAATAGACTAAGTATTTTTATATTCGTATTTTGAAGTATAAGTCGTGTCCCAAGTATTCTTGTGTCCTAAGAAAATGAGATTGAGAATTAGTATCTCCTATTACTTTTAATTGAAAGAGATTTTGAAGACTATATTATGTTTTGTGAAAAGTTTTAATTCCACACTATTTATCACTATGTTCATGCAATGAATGATACGAAAGGGTTTATATAAGATGTCTTAGAGGTCGAGTACGCCGGTTACAATACGATATTTTACCCTATCTTCTAGGGACTTGTCTTATGATGTGAAAAGCTCGTTATTAGAGTTTAGGATGGTCAAACTTGTCATAGGAATTAAAAAGTCTCATCAAGTAACATATAGTATAACCATCACTGTGACTCGCGACACATCTATGGGTGAGAGGCTATAAGACGATAGAGTTTCCCTTCTTTTCTACTCCTATGTCATGCACTAGAGTAAATTTTATGTGTATCTTTCTTAATCTGTTTCCTTGTGTTTCTAGGAGATGAATACTAGAAGGATGGCCGCAAGAAGGTTGGAAGAGGAGAGTGTGAATGAGGAGATTCCTCCTAAAGTAAAGCAAGTTGAGCAATTTCCTCAAGATGAGCAAGGAGTCCATGGTGCCCAAATGCCTCCCCAAGGTGATCCTATTCCTAATGTGGATAGAGGTATTGAGGTTTCGTAGATGTCTAATAGGGATATTAGAGTCTTTCATTGCTATAGCATGAGCTGTGACTATACAAGCTAATTTGAGTATGATACCTAGGGTTGTGGAGAGCACTCTGATATCTCGGTTGAGAGATTTTCTGACGATGAATTCGTCTATCTTTCATGTCTCTAGGGTAATGACGATCCTCAGGAGTTTCTTGATGGTGTGTACAAGTTCTATAGGGAGAAGGAGGAGTTGTCTTCGTAACAATTGAGGGATGCTTATTAAATTTGTTACACTCAATGGAATGATATTAGGCCGAAAGAATCCAGTCCTATTGAATGGGAAGAATTCAAGGAAGCTTTTTTTGGTAATTACTTTCCCCGAGAGAAGAGAGAAGTTAAGGAGGAGGATTGTATTAATCCCAAAAAAGAAAATACGAGTGTTGAGGAATACTCTTTCAAATTCTCCACATTGTCTAGGTATGCCCCTTCTCTTGTGTCCAATCAAAGAGATGAAATGAGTCATTTTATGACGTGGGTAGCCGACCTAGTAGTGGAAGCATGTCGTACTACTTTGTTGCATGATTATATGACCCTATCTAGAATCATTGTGTATGCACAATCAATTGAAGAGTCTAAACTTAGGAGGATGGCAAGCCTACTTGTGTAAATTGTGTCAAGAAACATTATGGTGAGTGTCTCTAGGGTACCGGGAGTTGCTTTTGTTTTGTTCAGGAAGGGAACAAAGTGAGAGATTGTCCTATGATTGCTACTATAGGTAGAAAGGGTAAGCAAGTTGCTACTAGTGTTCAAAAGGATTATACTGTAACAAAGAGGCATTTCTATGGACTCCATTCTAGAGTGGATAAGCAGGATAAGAAGGAGACTGATGATGATGTTGGTAAGTTCTCTTTCTTTTGTTTTGATATGAGTTCCTTCTAAGTGGAAGAATATCGTTTGTAGATGGGATAGATGTCCTAGAAAATGTTGCCTGTGCATGGTGTTTAGGAGTTTTGTTGAAAATGTATTTTATTAACTTCTTGCATTGAGTATTTTTGAAGTTATGATTATGTTTTAAAATGTTTTATCTGATGTTATCCTTCATATTATCCTGTTTATATCACGAATTTTCTAAAAATATGGATTTTTGAAAATTGCATAAAATTATTGTAGCATTCAAACAGTTCACTGTAATATTTTGTAAAAAATTACTATTTAATTTTTGGTATAAAATTAAATTAATGTGGTTAAAACTTATATATATAAGTATAATATCCAAATAAAATGAGTTCTTACCATTTGGAATGAAGCATGTGAGTTTTGTAGCATAATGAGTTATAGAATTTTTTTTGTGTTTCTTGTTATGTTGTGTATCTCTTTGCTATGTGAAGCTTATAGTTGCAAGTTTCATTCGAGGATGAATGTTGTCCAAGTGGGGGAGATTGTTAGACCCTGAAAATGACCTAGGTTAACTAGAACCTAAAATGTTGGTCTTTATTGTATAAGGTCTTAAATATGTATAATATATGGTATAGAGGCAGTAGCTAAAGTATTATGGTGTTAGAATTCAATCGTCAAGGGACGATAAAGACGTTCGACAACAGTGTCACCTAAATGCCTCATATGTGGTATTATGTGATATTTTGTGATATTTTTTTATTGATGAGGTTTTAAGGTCTATAAATGAGTTATTATATCATTTATAGGCAGTGTTTAAAGTTTTGTGTATATTGGAGGTAAAACGTCCAATAACGTCCGTGACGTTTGAAAGATACACCTTGAAGTGACATTGTGTGTCTAGGCACGTTTCGTCGAGTTTTACGTGTTCAATTTTCATAAAATTTATGTGAGAGGTGTCTAACTCATAGAAGATCGTATTTGGGTTTGAAACATCTTGGAAAATTATTCCCAAGGACCATCCAAAGGTCCTTGAAGAAGGACCAAACTATGTGCCAAAGCTGTCCCACATATGCCCCAAACGACAGAGCAGTCGATGACTTGTGGTCCTATAGAAGCCTCGTCGACGGGTTTCGTCTGCAGGTACTTATACTGGGGGAAGGAATATATCCATGACAAGTCTCAGGACCCAGCGACGGTTGCCCCGTAACTGGGGTCGTCAATGAAGGTTATCTCTGCGCACTGGTCTGCTGCCATGTAAAGCGTTGAATTGTAAATACACCCCACCTATAAATGGATGTATTGAAGGTTCAATGTTATATTTGGTATTTTTAGGAAGTATATAAGTGTTTAATAGTTAGGATATTTCATTATACAAAGTCATAACCCTCAAATCCCTTAAAATTATATCGTAGTCTCCATTGAAGTCGAAACAAAATAACAGCTCGGGGTGACATTTTGAGTGGAGATTCATCATCAAATTGAATAAATAGATTCATCAAGGTATGGTTTTTTTTCTTGAAACTTGTTTCATCAAGGATCCCAATTCTCAAGATGTTTTCTAAAGTTGAAGTGTCCAATTTCGTGATTCTACCATGGGTTCATGCAAAAATGATTTCTAAACATTGAATTATGATATAATTGATATTGTATTGATGATTTCAATATAAATTACCTATGAACCATGAATTGGATGAACTCTAGATTATAACTAAGTTTTGGGTTACTTAATATTGATCTAATTTTGATGAATTCTCATGTAGTTTCTTATAGTCTTTCTAATGATGTAATAGTTGTAGTAAATAGATATCTAGGTTGTGTTACATTGATGAATTCACATTGAATTAACCTATTTTATTCATTATTGTAGTTTTTATGTTGAATTGTTGGTTATGGTCTTAGGTAAAGGTCTTGTGTTATCGAATTGAGTAAGTTGACGTTGAATTTGACTGCTGAAGATGATGTGGGGGTATGCTTCCCTATTTCACTTATTTTGATGTTGTTTATACTTGAATTCTGTTGTGATTTGTATGGTCTATTTATGGTTGCGGTGTTATGTGCTTTACTTGTAGTTGATGTGGCCTTGTCGGCCTTACGTTATGCAATATGATAATCTTGGCCTTGTTAAAAACTACTTGAAGTAATATTACTATTGGTGTAGTTTGATTATGTGAAGCTTGACAATATCTATCTACATGTGCAGTCATATATTTATTCTTCTATTCATGTTGTCTTAGGTGATCATGCTAGACAATGTCTTTAACATTATGAATATAGTGTTAGGTTTGAGTCTTGGTTATTCTTACTTGTCTATATAAGTCTATGTTGATTACATTGATGATGTTATGATAGTATATATTATGACTTAATGATGTTAGGGTTATTTCTACGTGCTTCTAGAATGACTTGCATTATGAGTTAAAAGTGAAGTATGAGATGTCTTATCTTGGTTGACTTGTATCTCCCGCTTGATGTATATATAATTGTGAATATGTGATGTCTTTTATTAGGGTGTTATAACTCTTAATTTTGAATGTATAATGACATGTGATCCTAAATGAACTTATGAGAGTCTTTTATATGAAAACCATTACTTAAGGGTAAGGGTAAGATTGTTGAAGTTGTAAGTCGTAATTCTATCCTTCAAAGTAAGGAATGATGGAATTAAGGCTACTTGACTGGAATGACATCATATAAATCCTTAGGAAAGTCATCATTAGCCTCTTATCTCCACTGTGAGGTAGCCTTATGGCCCTTTCTTTTGCTAGGTAAATGTAATTTGGTTATTAACATATTATGGAACCCTTTTATGTGAACCTAATGTATGAATTACTCTATGAGAAAGAAGGCTAGCACCGAGTGAGTTTGGTAAAGAAAGTAGTTCTACATAAAGTATGAGACTAGAATACAACGAAGCCCTTCCTATTCCTTAACCATGTTGTTACATGGGATGTGTCCATGTTCTACCATTGACAAGTAGAACAACCTCATCGGAGTAGGATAGAATTCAGAATTCCGTTTCTTGCTATCATGGTCTATGTAGGTTATTGCCTATTATCATCATGTGGAATACATATTAGCATTGAAGAAGTCTTATAAGGGTTAGGTGGTTGTATGGGACGCTTTCTACACATTGCACAATAGGATTGCAAGTTGTTATGTGGAGTTCCTAGGTTTTGTCAAGACCATTTGTTGAATGTCCTTTATGTGATTTGTGAATCGTAATGAACTAATGAAATAATGATTTACGTTAATAAGTATATAAATAAATAAGTACCTAATCTAAAGTGACTTAAGCAATCCTTAACTAAAGTGTTAAGAGGGTATAAATGATGATCTCTTCATGTCTTAACTTTGAAGGTCTTGAGGATTAATCTAGTTAGGGAAGTTTGTTGGTTTTGGTGGGCATTATCTAATCCTTAGGTAGTCTTAACGACTATTTAGGTAATCTCGAAGAGGTCACTATGGAAGTTATCTTCTTGATTTACTTAAGTAGGTCTTTTGAAACCATTTGAAATTAGAATGTCATATTACCTATATGTTTATATGTTTGATGTCATAAAATGTGTATTTGACTTATTATTAGTGTTCTTGAGGGTCATTTAGGTGTGCATAGGGAGGTTTTATGGACGTTCTCTCTTTGTGTTTCTTAAGTGAGTCTTAGGATAGCTTCTAGTGAGGAAACTACATGTTAGAGAGACTTAAAATGAAAGGTAAAGTACTTCAGTGTAACAGTGAATGTACAGTGAATTGGACTTACTGGAAAGTGTATCCTTAAATTGTTATGTTTGGTTGTATGTTATCTTATGTGTTTCTATGTTGATAAATGTTGTTCTTCTGTTTAAAATATTATTTTTAAATGAAAACATGCATATTTCTAATAAATGTTTGTATTCATGGTTTTTATGCATAATGCCATACTTAGTACATGTTGTTGTACTAACTCCATGCTTTTATCTATCTATATAGTTCTTGGTAGGTGAGGATCTTTAACAAGTTACGACTTGGACATACAAGATAGTTCAAGAGATGTTGAAGTATGTCCTCACTTGAATCGAGGGCATATATGTGTTTAATTTTTTTCATTCAAAGTATTATGATAGACTAAGTATTTTTATATTCGTATTTTTACGTATAGGCCATGCTTAAGTATTCTTGTGTCTTAAGATGATGAGATTTTTACTTAGTATTTCCTATTAATTTCATTTGAAAGAGATTTCAATAACTATATTATGTTTTATGAAAATTTTTAATCCTACACTACTTTTCAGTATGTTTATGCGATGGATGATATGAAATGACTTGTATAAGACCTCCGAGAGGTCGAGTACGCCAGTTACAATCCAAAATTGTATCCTAATTTCTAAGGTGTGATCTTGAGATATGGCATTGATGTACTAGACGAATGTATTTCATTTCAGCGAACGAAAAAATTGTTTTTACAAAAAGGTAACCATGTGTTCCAGCATTGCTATAACTTTGAACAATGTGGTCGACATGCTCCATTGGGTTCCCCATTCAAGTAAATTGTTGCAAATTTGGTGGTTGATAGTTCTTTGGCGTTAATAGACAATCAGTTCATCTAGTATATGGCTTGAAGTAAAACAAAGAAGTTTGTGACGTTCTGCCATATTTAGCCCTGATAGTGTTTGTTATCATGTCTTGCAACTGTTTGATAGATAATTCAGCAACAGAAGCATATTGTTTCATATTTTGAAATTCAGACTTTTGCTAGAGATTCCTTAACGCCTTGTTTCGTTGTTCAAAAGTAGATGGACATGTGGGAACTTCACTTGACTCTGCAGGTGTAAAGGTCTCAAACAAGTTTATAGTTGAGCAATATGTTATTTTATTTGAAAGAGATTTCGATAACTATGTCATGTTTTATTAAAAGTTTTAATTCTGCACTACTTTTCAGTATGTTTATGCGACGAATGATTTGAAAGGGCTTGTATAAGACCTCCGAGAGGTCGAGTACGCCAGTTACAATACAACATTGTACCCTAAATTCTAAGGTGTGATCTTGAGATATGACATCGATGTACTAGTCGAATGTATTCCCCTTCAGCGAAAGAAAATATTGTTTTTACAAAAAGGTAACCATGTGTTCCAGCATTGCTACAAATTTGAACAAAGTGGGCGACATGCCCCATTGGGTTCCCCTTTCCATTAAATTGTTGCAGATTTTGTGGTTGATAGTTCGTTGGCGTTAATAGACAATAAATTTGTCTAGCATATAGCTTGAGTAAAACAAAGAAATTTTTGACGTTCCGCCATATTTAGCCCTGATAGTGTTTGTTATCATGTCTTGCAATTGTTTCATAGATATTGCAGCAGCTGAAGCAGAATGTTTGTTATTTTGAAATTCAAACTTTTGATAGAGATTCCTCAACGTCCTTCTTTCTTTGATCAAAAGTAGATGGACATGTGGTAACTTCACTTGACTCTCTATGTGTAAAGGTCTCAAACATGTTCATAGTTGAGCAATATGAAGTTTTTTTCCATCAAACGGATATCTTAAAGGCCTCAATGGTTTACTACATCGTCGCAAACTTCTTGTACATGTTAGTTGAGTCAGCCATAAAAGCATTGACATTCATTGAAGTTAGAGTATCAATTGAATCATCTTAATCACCAAAGTTAGAGCCAATCTGAGAAGATACTCTAAAGAATACAGATGCAAGATTGGCCCTAGGTGTTGTACTTATGACCATCGTATGAAAGTTGTTTATTTTTATCTCCTCAAAAAAAGTGAAGTATTCTGATCTATCTAGAGTACTGTTTTTGAACTTTTGTCGAGTAATCGGGCCGACATGACTGAGACCAGCAGACACGACATAAGTAGAGTCCTCGGTTAAAAAATCACAACTTATTCTGAATGTCATTGCAATATTAGACTTTGTAGATTCTGATTTGAAAGAGAAAGAGATGAAGAGCATAGTATGACCCACTAGGCGTGCTGAATTTTTTTGCAACCAATTTTCATATACTCTTAAAAATCAACTGTAAGCAAAATAAATAATTAAAAATATAAATTTATTAATGAATCGTTGTGAGTACAATTCCATTGTTCTCTTGATTCTCTTTACTAAGTTTCTCCACGATTTGAGGGCCTTTAGTAGCTTTTTTCTTGAATTGTTGGATGATGTAGATCTCTTTTAGATGTTTTCAATCTCTGGGACATCAGAAAATACTTCGTCGTTGTACGTCGATCACCGGGAAGAACTATGTTGATCACTCATTTAAAGAGCTATTGATGTTGATCTTGTATCTTTCTCCAATTTGGTGAATGATTGTTAAAGAGTTTTCTGGATCTCCCTTTAATGTTATGTCTATCTTTTGTTTATTGTTTTATGGAGTGGACAAGGTTACTTGTGATAGGGCAAGTGATGTCATTTTGACACTTGACGCATTGTGATTTGTTCTTACATTTGACATGGACTACTACCTCCTTTTAAACAAGTGGTGTTAAGTTGTAGATCTTGGATGCCTAGTAATTGTGATATGTGACATGAGTTTGGGCTTAAAGGTGCAATGGACCTTAGATTTGAATTAAATAAGATGAACTTATTTATTTGTAAAGCCCAAATGAACATGGATTTGAATAAAATTTTACATGAATTTTATCCAATACAATTTATGTGTCTACACTATGTACATGTTTACTTGGCATTAACTTAAGTAGGTTGTTCTTGTGTGGAATTTTATTGTATCATAAGAGGTATATGAATGTTACCTTATATGTGTCCTTGGATTTTGCATAAGGGTTTTCAAAGTTAATATGCATGCTTTTATCAAATGTTCATTTTTAGCATGATTTCTGTGTTGTGTGTGCACATGTTTGCGTACTTAGTAGAAGTGATGTGCTAACCACCATTAATCCCTTTTCCCCAAATTTTAGGTTTTGCTTGTTGAAGGGTTCGTGACCAACTTTAAAGGAAGTCTTGGATAATTTCTCCTAGCATGCGTATGTCTCAAGTTTCGAGGACGACGACATCGGGTAAGTGTAGAGGGTGCTCCGCGGATGCTGTAAGTACACCGCGTTCCAACTCAAGAGTGCCCTAACTTCTACGGTGTACATGCAGGTCGTGACAATGAATATTCACCTTCGTGACCTTAAGGTGATGGATGAGTGTGGATAATGAGATGGGACACTATTCATGCATTGCACTAAATCTTACTAGAGGGTTTCTTAGGGGTTAATGAATTAAGTTAATGGAAGAAATGTTCTGAACATGATTGGTATGCTTTAAGTGTAATATATGTTGATTGGTGTGTTGACATGAATAGTGAATATGACCATATGAAATATATGAACTATATTGTGTAATTGTGCCAATGTTTATGAAGATTCTATAAAAAGGCATGTTGCAGGATTTATAAGTAAAACGTCCTTTTTAAATACATATTTTTGCGTGGTTGCAATACTTAGTGCATGTATTGTTCTAATATCATACTTCTACAACATTTTACCCAATGTGTAGATGATGGATGACGAGATAATATCTCTTAATGTGAAGGACTTGATACATGTTTTGCAAGCTCAAGAAAGGGATCCTTAAGATACTAGGTTTCCCTCTGACATGTTTTTATTCAATGTTTATGCATTAGCATATTTAATTAGTTATGTTGTTAAGGGTTGTGTCCCTATTCTACTCTATTCATATTGAGTTTAATATGGCAATAAAAGTCTTAGAGTCTAATTATGTATTATGACCTATTTTATGTTTATATAAAGTAATGTTTATAGCATATAATGTCCTACAAATTTTTATTTTTTTTATAAATTTCCTATGACAATGCGATAAATGATGTCAATGGGCTTGTATAAGACCTCCAACAGGTCAAGTACGCCATGCTAAATCTAGGCGGTATTCCCCAATCGTGACAAACATGGTATCAGAGCAAGGTTATATAAGTAATTTTAAGGTCCAAAGTCTTATATTGCCACATTAAATAGAGTCTTTTTCATTGATGGTTAGTTTAAACTTATGAGCAAGATATTATAGGATGATGGAGCTTCACCTCTTCACTACTCTTATGCTGTGCCATAGAACTGAACTCTTGATGATCTCTCTCTCATGTTTTCTTGTCTGGTGGTTTTTTAGATGTAATTTCTTTGATTAAGTGGTATCTCAATGCTAGAGGGAGAAAAGGTGAGTTTTGATGCATACTTCAGCTTTGTGGCTTCATGAGTGTATGTGAAGGTTAATTTTGATACATGTTTATGAGATAACATCCATGGCCATATATGTTAATTTTGAAAAATGACATGTTATGTGAGAATTTATGTCATGATATGCTTCTAACTTGATAATAGTTGTTATTGTTGAATGGAGTTCCTTATGCAATAAGAAGTTTCTATATGATTGGTATGATAAAAGTGTAATGATATGGTTTAGGGTTAAAATGCGTTGGTTAAATGTGGTAAATAGCTTTAGATGCATCTTATCATTATATATTTGAAATCATTAAAATGTTGACCTTATATGTATGTGATTCTTCATAGTTTCCTTTGTGTTGATTGGAGTATTTTGTGTAGGCTTGATCCTAAGGAGTGAAGGTAGTGTGATTACCTTGTAAGGTTATTATGGAGTACTCTATTAAATTGAAGAACCCTTCTTACTAGGTGATTAGTTCCTTTATGAACTTATTCTAAGAGTTGGCAAAAAGGGATGAAAAGGTTTTTTTTCCCATAGGTTGGAAATATGTTCTGCCGTAAGGTTAACTTAGAGAGTCATATGTATTCCTTTTCATATAAAGTGAAAGATAGAAATTGATGTTGACATAACTTGACGTTGTTAGTTGTCATTTATAATTTATCTATATATGATCATTTAAGGAAATGCTTAGGTTGTATCTAGGTACTGTTGGTTAGAAGTTTCCTTCAAAGGTGATGATATGGGTTGAAATGGAGTAGAAGTTACCTTTCCTACTATTTAAATAAAATAAAGAGGCCTTTATGGACATGTTTCCTCTATTGATATCCCTAAGGTTTTACCTAGAGCGTTATGATATCCTTAGTTATTAAGGTTGGTGAGCTAAGGTTCTCTTAAGATTGAGATGAGTTCCACTTAAATGGTTTCACCCTCTCTGGGGGATGATGATGTTAGTTGTAACGTTGTAGATATCCCTATCTTTTCCTTCTATTCGTACACAAGTTTGAAACCAAAGAGTTCCTAGTAGCTTGTTCATGATCGGAGTCTTGCATATAAGTATGAGTTGCATGCTCTCCATATGTTTGGTGTGGCTTAATTGACCCTTTGTTATGCATGTTATGAAATTTCATTGTTGCATGAAAATGGATTTCTAAACAAAATGCATAATTCTCACATTGTTGAGAATCTTAAAATGCTATATGCATTAGAATTCATGAGATGATGTAAGTAGCATGCTTGATATCACTTATAATTTGTGATGTTTACTCTATCAATGAGAAATTTGAATATTATTTAAATGAAAAATGATGATTCCCTTAAGAATGTGTGACTTTTGTGATTTGGGATGTTTTAATGTAGGCTCACTCTTGAGAAGTGATGGTATGTCTAGATGATATTCTTAATGTGTGCCTATATTTCCAAGAATTTCCCTAATTTGTACTTGTTTATGAAGACTAATATCATGCAAGATCATGAAATGATGTGTGAGGTGTAGTTTACCATGTTGACTTAATTACGAAGAAAATATGAGCATGCCTTCGTTATTACTGGAGAAGTTCTCTTTAAAATGAATTGACCCTTGTGCATTGCTTTAGTATTAAGGGTATGATAACATGTGAGTATTTTAATGAGAAAGACATTTTACCTTTAACATAACAAAACATGGTAATGTTATATATGCCCTGAATGGTATTATGTCTAAATGATAAGGATCTCTGTTAATCTACAATACTCAAAATCTATATGCATTGAGTATATGTTGCTTATTTACCTTTTGAGGTATAATGTTGAGCATGATAATGTGTATTAAAAGGCTATTACATGTTGAGCTATTATTAAAATTAAACATAAATACCATGTCATGATTTGGAGAACTATGTTCCTTCTTTGAACAGGAGAAATGCCTTTGAAATTGAAGCATTAAGAAGTGAGTGAATGAATGTTTTACATGCTTGTGTTGCATTAGTGCAAAATTGTATGAATTTATCGTTTCTTGTAAATTTGTGTAATTGACTATTATATGATGATATGTTGAATTTTTTGAGCTTCTCTATGGTTTAGTGATTCCTTGTAAGTGTTTAAAATGTCTCAAGTGTCATTCAAGGACTAATATTCGAAGGTCGGGGATACAGTAAGCACTCTCAAAATGAATTAAGGTGTCTAGAGCCTCACATGTGCCCAAAAAAGTTGATAACATTCTGATCAAGTGGTTTATAATATGTATGATTGTTTTAATGTGATTTGAAGGTCAAAAGTCCAAGAACACCAACGACGTTTTAAAGTTAGTCTTTGACGTGCTAGTGTTTTCTAGTATGCCTTGGCATGTTTCCGTGTTTTTTTGTGCTCAAATAGATAGGGAAGGACCTTAACATGTGTGTTATTGTATTTAAGTATGAAAAGTATGGGCACGACTCCCGAAGGACCACCCAAAGGGATCCTTGAGAAGGACCCAAGGCTAGATAAGGACATCCATGGCAATGTGCATTCGACGACCCACAAGTCGACGCCTCAGGGATGAATCAATGTTTTGTTGATTTTGGAAGTTGCTAAACACTTATATGTGTGATATTATCCCTCCAAAATTCAAGACTATATCCCAAATGACAGTCGTGCAGCACGGCACCGTAGTTCCAACCACGGTACGTCGACTGCACCATCAATGGGAGGCTTGCAATCATGTCATGCACGATGATCACTTTAGGGGTGAAAGGGAAAATCACCCTATGTTTTAAAAAGATAATGGAAGGTTATTATTATCTATTTTAGGTATAGAAGTTTCTTAACAGCATTAAAACTCAATTCCCAATTCATTCTTTAAATTTCACCCTTCCCTCTCGAAATAAACTCTTTCTAAAAACCTACAATGGAGATAAAGCTGAAGAATAGTTTACAGATTGGATTATCATGGTTTCTTCATAAGGTTTTTGTGGTCTTGTTATGTAATGAGTCATATTATCCTTAATCGTTAGGTAACCATTACTTTAGGGAGTTCTTTCAAAGGTGTTCAAAAAGATTTCATGATAAAAATTATTATATTTCAATCTAGCCATGGGTTCATTCTCAAATTGATTACAAATTTTTTTTTATGATAAAGTGATGATTAGCAATTGTTTTAAGGATGGATTTTAATACAATTTCATGAAGAGCCTATGATCCTTCAAAAAGCGCAAATTCGCCTATGTTTTTGTACAATGATATTGATTCTAATTTATTGCATTGTGATTCTATAATGTTGGATTGTCTATTGCTAATGTTTTCTATACGGATTGATCTTGAATTATTTTTAATTGATCAATGATGATCAAATCTTGGAGAATTAGTAAGATTGACCTATTTCCCCTACTTTGAATAGAATTGGTAGTTGAAATGGCCTTGAACGGTATTGTGTAGTATTGTCCACTTATGGTGGCGTTGTTTACCTTATTGTCACTATCTATATGTTATGATCATGGCCTTGAAGTCAAATTGATATATTGGGAATGTGTGGTTATGATAATCAAACAATGTGAAGTATTATGCATAGTTTCCAACACTAGTACCATATTTTATGTATATTAGTCATGATTTATATATGTGCATGAAGATTTTAGGCTTAGTTGGTCTATACGTTTGAAATAGATTAATTCAATTGATGGATGAACCCCTACATGCGTACCCCTACATGAATGTGTGATCTTAAGCATGATTAGGAATCCTAGATGTAAATGATAAAAATGATCTTCTCTCGTACGATATAATGTGGTGTGTGGTCTATGCATTAATAGGTATTGACATCTTAAAAGGGTGGTTTTCTCAATGTTATGTTGATATCAATTACGCGATCATGTTAACCAATGTACATACACTCAGATTTCATGCATATCGATGAGTAGGATATATTCATAGTGTCTAATTAAAATATATTTTTCATATGCACTATTATCTAATATTATGCATTTAAAATTTATGTCCACGAAATTATGAAAATGTATCTTAAATACGAGGACTTCATAGGTGAACTAGTATAGGTAAGGGTATGGGACTTTTCCTATACATTGAACATATGTAACTTGATAGAAAAGTTCCTGGGGTGATTACTCTATGTACATGAATATGAATACATTATTAAACTATGAATATGAAATTGTATTCTATGATGTCAAGTATATGATATATTAAAGTATGCATATGTGTAGTGTCTAATTATTGTTTGTGAAAATATTCCTTATATATAAACATATAGAACACATTGATGAATGCATAATTATGTATGTATGATAACCTAATGACTAGAGTCCTTTGAAACGTTTATTTAATTGTAATCTAAACTAGGCTATGCTTGAATATGCTATGTCCATGTGAAACAATATTCTAACTTATGTTGATGAAAGGACAATTCTCATCCATAACCTATGAGCAAAGCATATGAGGAGTTAATCTCCTAGAGACTTTTATTATGATAGCAATATTAATTATGGATTTTTAAAAAGGGAACTTTGACCTGTACCAAGTGAACATGACAATGAGATTTTTTGACTACCCTCGGAGGGAGACTCACATATGAATTCTCATGTGGTGTTGACTCCCCTTGTAGTGAGATTCACTTATGGTTTCTCATGAGGTGTTGACTCCCCATAGAGGGAGATTTCACCCCATGGTTTCTCTTGAGATAAGGAATCTAATGAATATGGGCATGTAAAATGTCCAATATACATATCTTAGTTCCTTAACTATGTTTCCCTCATACAACCTAGCAAGTTCATCCACCTAATATTCTAGTGTGATGTTAATTTTCTACCTTGGGAAATAGAGAACCTCATTTCGGTGTGGGGTTCCATGACACCACAAGTAGCTCTTGGAGGGAGTTATAGGAATATATATATATATATATATATATATATATATATATATATATATATATATATATATATATATATTATGCATCACTATGTGACATTGACCTACTGGTATGATATATGCATAGTATGAGTCCTATGGTGCGTATATGATGAAGGACTCACATTAGATGCATAATGTTGGTCTTATTGACTATATGATAAAGGTCAGATGCATAATGTTGGTCATATTGACTAAATTATAAAGGTCTTACTTTGTATATGCATGATGTTGGTCTTACATACATTATGATGAAGGTCTTACGCATGCCTGTAGTTTGCTATAGCGGTCATGTGGATGTATGAAGTAAATGGTATGATTAGGGTTTCTTTGTGAGTTTACTTATCTCTGTTTATCATGTGTGACATTACAAGGTTTCACATGTACATTTCTCTAGTACGATTAGATTGAGATTATAAGTATGATTTTATGATGTCTAAGATAAATGGAGTTATCATATGTTTTTCTTTACTATTGCCTTATTATGATTTTATTGGCAGTGTTGACTTATATGTATTCTTGGAATAAGTCTTATAAGTTGTTCATGTATTATGTTGAATCATATGTTAAGTATATGTTACATGATATTGTATGTATATATGAATATATATGTTCAAGTTGATGAAGATTGTAGAATGTTCACCTTGGTGTTCTTAAGGTGATGCTTGAGTGCGGATAGTGGAATGGGACATTATTCATATATTGCACCAAGTGTTACTACAAGGTTACTTAGGGGTTATTTAACTATGTTAAAAAAAGATATGTTCTGAACATGATTGATGTACTTTAAATTTAATATATGTGGCTTAGTGTGTTAAAATGAATAGTTTCTATCCCGATATGTAATAAATAAACTATGTTGTGTAATTGTGCCATTGTTTATGAAGACTCTTTCAGAATGCATGTTGGATTATTTCTAAGTCAAAAGTCCTCTTTAAATGAATGTTTTTGCATAATTGTTATACTTGGTGCATTCTTGTACTAACACCATTCCTCTCATGTTTTTACTTTAAGTGTTGGTTATGGATTACTAGTGGACGTTACATAAAGTAAAGGGCTTGATACATGTTTCCCAAGATCAAGAAAGGGATCCTTAATATTCAAGGATTTCCTATGTAAAGTTCTTATTCAAGTTTGTGTAATAGATTAGGTATTATGTTTTGTTGTAAAGGGTTGTATCCCTATTATACTCTTTGATGTTGAGTCTAAGATGGAAAAAGAGACTTAGAGTCTAACCATGTATATACAATCTATTTTAAGTTTATCTGAAGTGATGTTTCTAGTACTTGATGTGCTATGAAAAGTTTAAATTTTTTTAGCTAACTTTCCTTTAAAAATGCGATGAATGATGTCTATGTGCTTCTACAAGACTTTTGTGAGGTCAAGTACGTAATGTTACCCCTAGGGGGTTGTCCCCGTTCGTAACACTAGCGATCCAAATATAATGACTAGGGATGTCTCCCTAGACGTTACTGGCCTTATTGTACTTGACGAGCACTAAGACTTGCTTCTTAGAATTCGTCATAACATTTTATAGGTTAAAATGAGCAAAAATTAAAACATTTCATATACATCTATATAATAAGGTTTACATAGACCTCTCTCATGATAAATATAGAGTTTGAATAGACTCTCACATATGAATCTTACATAGACTTCTCTTTTAGTTTACATAATTGATACATTAGAAGTAGTCTAATACTTTATCTTATATTGAACCATATAAACCACTACAAATATTGGACATAGACAATACAAAACCAACATTCCAATATAGGCTTTCGTCAATATCCAAATGAAAGAGGAATGAACAATGTCTTTAAAACAATACAACTTTAAAGCTAGAATGTGGTAAAAGGTAATAAACCTGAACATGAGGACCTACCAACACTTTGGGAAATGGATCCAAGTCTTCTTCAATCGGCCTTCTAACAACTCAATAACCGGAACCTACATAATTGTAGCAATATAAAGGAAAGGGGTTAGTACATCTCCTTGTACTAAGTATGGAAACATATGCACATATAATGTTTGAAAATATTCTTAAAGGGACATTTATTCAAAATCATACCAAGTTACATTCAAAAGCCTTATGCACAACCAAGAACACCTATAACATAATATGCATATATCCCTTAACACTAGATGTCATACGATACAAGACCAACATCATCAAATTGAGTCATGTCAATATGTGGAGAAATTATTAGAACATATAATTAACGCAACTCCAACATCATGTTATAACAACAAACCATGTAAAAGAGTTCATAACATTTTAACGAATGCGAGACCCTTACTCATAACAAATTACAAAGCTTACAAGTGCAATGACCAAGTAAAGTCCCTGAACCTCACTCAACCAAGTAAACCAAAAAAGGATCACAGGTAATGTATAACTTCATATAAGAAAAAATCATCAGAAGACATCATCATATATAGCAAGATACACCAACAACATATTCCTAAGTGAAACAAACATCATATAGAATAATCAACATGTAAAGTTAACATATACATATCATTTACTTTATAAGAACATAAAAGCATCCTTCTAGGATTTCCATCAAGGTCAACTAGTGCAATTTATAGGTGGAGTCCCATACCCTTACCTAGACTAAGTAAAACCCTTAAGTCAAACAAGTAAAAATTCACTTGAATACTTTATTTTACTGTCGGGAACAATTGTCTTAACCGACATAAAACACATGAGCTAAATGTTGAATCCGGTTTGATGAAAGTCTTCCCCGAAAGACGGTGAACTACTTGACAAGGTCGTATTAAAACACGAACATAGAATTCTAGGTGGAACCACTAGCTAGTATTTATATGGGGGGAGACATAGGATTTCATTATGCTCAGATGATCTATGTCAATCAAAGTTAATGTTCCAACGAATGAATGAGGCCAGCCTCAATGATACGCACAATGAAATGAATGATACCAAAGGTGTAAGGATAGGATGATCAAGATGTGACCTAGACTTAAGTGATGACAGTAGGTAATTATTAATCATTGCACAACGAATCCGATGAAAGTATTAGACTACATCCTAGGTAAAGCTGGTGTTAACACTAGCCTATGAGCAAAATGAAACAAAGTACATATAAATTAATGGAGCAGACTTTGTGTTTTCTAATTAAGGCTCCCTAGTGGAGGTCCCATATGTTGAGACCTCATTTTAGAAAGTCTTACTTTCAAGTCCGTGATTCCAAGGTCTCATGGTATATGAATGAATGATATGAAAGATGTTATGTGCTATATGCAAAAAAATATGTGCTATGAATAAGATGTTATGTACTGTGTGCAGTATGATAAGTATGATGATGCATATTATTCTCATGGCATGACTTTCCTAATCCATTTTGGAAAGCTCACTAATTTTGCTAATCCTATATTGTCAAGTCAACTGACTTGACTTTCAATAATAATGTTGTTAGGAAAGAGTTGTTCTTACTCATGCATGTCCTTGGTGTGTGCATGCATATACCCATACTTAGTACAACTGTGTACTAAATCCATACAATTCTACAATTTTAGGTGCAGTCATAGGTGGTATCTAGAGCTTGCAACTATCTGAAGGTGGAGCTTTCATCCGGACATGGTAGGCCCTCATGATTTCGAGTATGTCTACCGTTATTGTCTATCTTAGATATAGGCTATATCTAGTGGAGCATGTTCCACTAGTGTTTCTTTCAATTTTGTTCAGACCTTGTATTGGTGCCATTTTGGCAAAAATACATTTATTAAATTATTATATAATTCTTTCATCTGATTATTTGTTTATTAGATGTCTAATTTGTGAACACCGATGATGTGAAGTATTATGTATAAATGTTTGTTGAGAAACAATATGTTTCAAATTTTCTGCTAAAATTAACCTAAATGAAGTAAGAATGACGTATACAGGCTTATCTGCAACTTCTGAGAGATCAAAGACGCCGGTCTTGTATGGGGTCTATATTGCGGTCGTGACAATGGTAATTTCAATTTCATTCCTTTAATGAAACAGTGTGCAAGTCAGTGGCATCAGGCTGCATCGATGGATCACCATAAAAGGCTAGTAGGTCCATCAACTAGATGTCTGTGGCATTGATCGGTTGGAACTTTGATTTTTCTTTGGTTAATACAACTCAAGTCTAATTTTGCATTGACAAGACATCATGTACGGGACGTTGGTCGACCAAATGGTCATTGTTTTTGCTCGTCGATTGATATTTCCAAAGCACTCTCTAGACAACCTTTGGTCCTTCTTGTGGGGACTGCTGCGGGGACCTTTAGAAGTTGTACCCGAGCGTTTCAAAAGTAAATACAATCCTTAGTAAGTTTTACATCTACCACATAAGTTTCATTAAAAAAATGCACGTAACACGTCAAAACCGGATTGGCCCCATCAAGACAAATTTGGATGTCTCAACGTCTAACTTTATACCGTCTTGGATGTTTAACCTCCAAAATTTACTAAACTCCATATACTGTCAATAGAAATCATTATTACTCTTTTCAATACTTCTTAATCTCATGAAATACAAACATAAGCACGTATTGATACATGAGACACATAGGTGACTAGTCATTGAACGTTTTGGTCGTCTCTTGACGTTTCACTTCCAAATCCTCTTAAACTTTACAAACTGCCTCAATATCTTATTATAATTCATTTTAAGACCTTATAAAATTATTAAGAACATGTTAGTCGATAGAAACTCTAACTCATTATGGGGGTCTTAAAATTTAAACCCATTTATAATATCTGAAGAACACGTAAACAGACACCCTTTCCCTTATTTGGACACAGGGTGAATATATCAATTCACTTTTCCATATAACCGTGAACTGCACTGGAACGCAGCCCTCACAGACAGCATCCCATCAACAGGGCGTTAGTCAACTAATGGACTGTCCTATCCACCGTCGATTGGTTCAAAGCCTGAAAAGTTGGAAATTAGCTCGCTGTGCTAAGTGCCCATCGACGCCCTCCACTTGTGGGATTTCGACCAGACCGGTGTCCATCGTTTTCCGTTTGTAGGGGAGACTAAATTGGGATGTTTTGTCCACAAACATGTGTCCCTATTCAACGACCCTTGGATGGTCCTTGGGGATGATTGTCTAGACGTTTTGAACCCAAATATGCTTGTATATGAGTCTAGGACCTCGACGAAACATGCCAAGACACACAAGTTCGTTTCAAGACAAACCTTTCAAACGTTATTGAAGTTTGACACACTTCCTATAAACATTCTAATATCTTCTATAAGGATCTAATTACTCATGAAACACACATATAAGCAAATAACAACTAGTGAGGTACATAGGTGACTAAGTAGTCGAACGTCTTGGTCATACCTTGACATTTGACTTCCAATGAACCTAAATCTTAAAACATTACCTCAATACCACATTATTGACAGTTTTACGACCTTATTCCCTCATGACAACCATGATAGGCTCTAGCTTATCCTATGTCCTTTTTGAGGCATTAAAATGTTTTAGTTTCATTTTCTAAAAGACTTTGTATTAGACTATACTTTATTTTAAAAATTTGATTAAAGGGTCTTGACCCTATGATATTTACTTGTGTCTAACATGGTTTATGATGAAACATAGTTTCTTATGCTTTCATAATGAGTTGGATTATTCTTGTAAAAATAATTTATTTCCGCACTACTTTACATATAATTGTGATAAATAAATGCTTATAGGTTTGTAGAAGACATTGAAGAGGTCGAGTACGATGTGTAATGACTTTGGGCTGCACTTTGTTCGTTACAAAAAATTTATAAAATCATATGGTTATGATGTAGTAAACATATAGTAGATTGTTTTTTCCATTATTGGTGAGTGAAGACACAACTATGAGAGAGAGGATATAGGACGATAGAAGTTTCATTTTCTTCATCACTTTTGATTTGTGCCATACAGTTGAGGTCATATGTCTTTTCCTATTCTCTTTTCTTGTGTTAATAGTATGTGAATACAAGACGTACGCCCACAAGAAGAGTGAAATATAAAGTGGTGAATGATAGAGTTTCTCCCGAGGAGAACAAGTTACCCAAGGTGTTCAAGTTACCCATGTTGAACAAGTCCCTATAGCTAACCAATGGAATGAAGTTCTGGTGGTTCCCCCAGACATGAAAAATGAGGAAACTAAGGGAGTTTTTCTTACCCGATCTATAAACATGACTGCCCAAGGGAATCGAGATGTATGGTCTAGAGTGTATGCTCTTGAGTTTTCTATGACCTCAATCTTGACAGACTTTGTTAGGATTAATCCTCCAACTTTTCTTGGGTGTAAAGCGGGAGAGGATACCTAGGATTTTATAGATTGTGTTTATAATGTGTTGAGTTCTATATTTATGACTTCTTGGGAGAAGGTGGAATTGGTTCATACCAATGAAGGGAGGTTTCTCAAGTTTGGTACACACAATAGAAAAGTAATAGGGTTGTAATACTCCAAAAGTCCATACACTAATATACAGAATCACATGATTAAAACCTTAAAATGATATTTATAAGCCTAATTTAATATATTAAAGCTAGTTAGTATATTTTAGAGTAAAAAAGTCAATCAACGTCCATGACGTCAGTAAGCTTGTTCAATCGATGTAGTAAAACATCCATAATTTTTGTGATGGTTTGTAAGTGTTGTATGGAATCTAAAACATGTAGAATTACATTAAAAAGATAAAATCTTGTATATAGGGTTAAAACGTCCCGGTACGACTCCCCGAGGATTTCCTTAGGTGTCCACAAACGGACCCAAAACTTGACCTAGCAAGATGCCTAAGGCAGTGCAGATGCACTATGGTGAAGTGTCTCCGCCTCGCAGACTTTTTCCATTTGGAATCAAAATTTTGGGCTGTGACGCGCAAACGGATAGGAATCTTCTGTTTCAAAAATTAAATTAGGAAATCTTGCAGGAGCATCTACGCAATGCGGACTTGTTCCCAAATGAAAATCTAAAATTTGTAATTCAAGTTTGATTTCAGTAAAAGGTCATCTTAAGTTAGAGGTATTTTTTGAATTTCATGGGAGGGTTGTATAATGATTTCAAAAAAATTTTAACTCACATTCACTCAATTAAATAAAATCCAAAAATATAAAATAAAAAATTCTCACCTCTGTCTACTTTCTTCCTCTACTCATCCTCCACTAAAGGAAGCAAGAAGCTTGAGGAAGAAGACCATTTTTTCTAGGATTTCACTCGAATGTTGTTGATTAATTCTCATTAAGTTATGGGTTCTTCATTGTTGTAATTCATTTCCCCCAGAGGTCCTTTTAAAGGTTATTTCAAAATCACCGAATTCGATGGGTTTTCTTCTACCAATAGGTTTTCCTCTAATCTTTAAAGTGATGATTGATTAATGTCTAATTGTGTTTATCCATGGATAATTAAGTGTATATTATTGAATAATTGATGTTAATTTCGTTTAGATCATGTCTTTTCCTCTATTTCACAAAATCTTGGATCTTGCTTATGAATTGATGAGAATTTATAAATACATTGATTGTTAGCCTTGTTTTAACCATCCTAATTAATTTAAGGACTTACTAGGATAATTTATTATTGTGATTGAACCTACTTCTTGAAGAATTCATGATGAACCCTATTCCCCTAATATTAGGTTATGAATTGATATTGAATTATTTAGTGATGATACAGTTTAACTAGTTCTTGTATAGATTACTATTGTATGATGTTATTAAACCTATTTATGGGTGAATATGGTTGGTTGATGGTAAGACAATTGAAAGAGGCTTATGAAGGTAAATTGGTAATACCTTGTGATCTTGAATTGTTTACTTCAATAGTGATGACTTATACTGTATGATGATGTTCAATTGAAGTATTACATGTGACTATATTACATAAGTGATGGAATGATGAATGTAACTGAAATGTCTTGACTATATGATTAGTAATATTATGATTAAGGTATGATGATATAAGGTTTATTGAGAGTCGCTTATTTCTCATACTATAATATGGTTATGATTGTGTGTTAATATTTCAAATGAAGGTTTGCAATGAAAAAACATTCTCATACAATTCCTGTCACGACCCAAAACCGGGCCGCGACTGGCATCCACACTTACCCTCCTATGTGAGCGAACCAACCAATCTAAACCTTAACATTTCAATATAATATCAACAGAAAGTAATGCGGAAGACTTAACTCATTTATTAAAAACCAATTCAATAACTTCTAAAATTCAACATCTATTATTCCCCAAAATCTGGAAGTCATCACCACAAGAACATCTATGATCAAATTACTAATCTAACAGTATTCTACGAAGCTAAAATAAGTAAAAGCTAGTCCATGCCGGAAGTTCAAGGCATCAAGACAGGAGGAAGAAATTCCAGTCCAAGCTAGAAGCGTTAGCTCAACCTGAAGATCCGATGTGACGAAGACTGGCTAGAATTGCGGTTGAGTTGAAGACGACGGCACGTTTGCTGCACTCCACAAATAACAAGAAGAAAACATAAAAGTAGGGGTCAGTACAAAACACGGGTACTGAGTAGATATCATCGGCCAACTCAAAATAGAAAACAGTATATACCGAGTAATATCATAAAATCAACTATAATACTCAACATGTAGCAACAACAAGTACTATATCATTAACAATTACCGTCAAGTTCACACATGAGGACTCAAGCCTCAATACCATACTCATTTGGGAATTAGATTCATTAGATTGAGTATATTAACATCTTTCAAGATTAATTATCTTTATTCCTTTTGTGTCGGTACGTGACACTCCGATCCCCTACTACTATGTGTCGGAACGTGACACTCCGATCCCCTAATTCTACGTGTCAGTTCGTGACACCCGATCCCCTAAATCTACGTGTTGGTTCGTGACACCCGATCCCCTAAATCTACGTGTCGGTTTGTGACACCCGATCCCCTAAATCTACGTGTCGGTTCGTGACACCCGATCCTCTAAATCTACGTGTCGGTTCGTGACACCCGATCCCCTAAATCTACGTGTCGGTTCGTGACACCGGATCCCCTAAATCTCATTCTATCAATTCATCAAGCCTTCTTTTATACCAAGGCATCATCAATCTCATTACTTTAGTTCATCAAGCCTTCTTTTATACCAAGGCATCATAATCTCATTACTTTAGTTCATCAAGCCTTCTTTCATACCAAGGCATCATCATTAACAAGAATTGGGTTTTCTTTTCAAGATTTAGGATTCAATAGCTTCATCATGCTTATTATATCACAATTACATAATCACATTCATGCATGCATACAATTAAGCACATAGAAGGGTTTACAATACTACCCAATACATATCATTCTCTATTAAGAGTTTATTATGAAAGCATAAAAACCATAACCTACCTCCACCGAAGATTAGTGATCAAGCAAGCAAATTTTCTTCAAAGCTTTGTGTTTTCCCCCTTCTCGATCGACCCTCTCTCTCTCTTCTTGTTCTTTCTATTTTCTTTATTCAAACCCTCTTTCTTTTACCCTAATTAGCATATAATTAAGAATAAAAGATGGCAATAATAACCCACTAATTAACTTAAGGTTACCTCTTTTAACACCCAAGTAATTAGACTTATTAACATTAACCCACTAACTTTATAATTAAAGCAGGAATAGTCAAAAACGTCCCTTAAAACGTATAAAGAAATCCGACCCGGACTGGATTATGTTCTTCTCTTGCATTAGCACCGCACCCAAGCCAGAATAGGATGCATCACAATAGACAATGAAATTCTTACCTTCCACTGGCAAGGTAAGGATTGGTGCTGTAGTCAACAAAGTCTTGAGCTTCTGGAAGCTTTCCTCACATTCATCCGACCATACAAATGGAACATTCTGCTTAGTCAAGTTCGTCAATTGGGAAGCAATGGAAGAGAATCCCTTGACAAATCGACGGTAATAGCTAGCTAAACCAACAAAGCTCCTTATTTCTGACACATTAGTAGGTCTTACCCAATTCTTTACTATCTCAATCTTAGAAGGATCTACCATCACCCCATCCTTCGAAACCACATGACCCAAGAAGGACACTGAATCTAGCCAAAACTCACACTTGGAGAATTTGGCACAAAGTTTTTTCTCCCTCAACATTTCCAATACCATTCTCAAGTGCTCTTCATGTTCCTTCTTGCTCTTTGAGTATACCAATATATCATCAATGAATACGATCACAAAGAGATCCAGATATGGCTTAAAAATCCCGTTCATCAAGCTCTTGAAAGCAGCAGGGGCATTCGTAAGACCAAAAGACATTACTACAAATTCGTAATGCCCATACCTAGTTCGAAAAGCAGTCTTTGGCACATCCGTTGCCCGTATCTTCAATTGATGATAACCGGATCTCAAGTCAATCATAGAGAAGACACAAGCACCTTGTAACTGATCGAACAAGTCATCAATGCGAGGAATGGGATACTTGTTCTTAATAGTTACCTTGTTCAACTGCCGGTAATCTATGCACATCCAAAAACTCCCATCCTTCTTCTTCACAAATAACACCGGAGCACCCCAAGGAGATGCACTTGGTCTAATGAAGCCTTTGCTCAACAACTCTTGAAGTTGGGCCTTTAACTCTCTTAACTCCGCAGGAGCCATTCTATAAGGGGGTATAGAAATGGGGCGAGTACCCGGTTCAAGATCAATACAGAAGTCAATATCCCTATCCGGTGGCATACCAGGAAGATCTGCAGGGAACACATCCAAAAACTCACGGACTATCGAAACCGACTCAATTGGAGGTATTTGGGTAGTATCATCCCTGAGATGTGCCAAGAACGCTAAACAACCCTTACTAACCATTTTCTTAGCACGAAGAAAGGAGATGATACGAACCGGATCGGAAGTGTAGTCACCCTCCCACACTAACGGATCTGTCCCAGGCTTGGCTAACATCACAGTTTTAGCATTACAATCCAAGATCGCAAAATTCGGAGAAAGCCAAGTCATACCCAGAATTACATCAAAATCAATCATTTCTAAGATAACCAAGTCTACATAAGTATTACTCCCCACAAAATTCACTAAACAAGACCTATATACTTTTTCAACTATCACAGACTCACCCACCGGGGTAGAAACACGAATAGGCATGTCAAGCAATTCACAAGGTAAATTAAGACCATTAGCAAATGAGGAAGATACATAAGAAAATGTGGATCCAGGATCAAACAATACAGAAGCCATGCAATCACAAACCGAAAGATTACCTGTGATGACAACATCAGATGTCTCCGCCTCAGATCGCCCAGGGAAAGCGTAACAATGGGCCCCATTACTTGTCTGTCTATTTCCCCTACCATTTTGTGTTGTAGTGGCTCCAGTTTGCCCATCACCCTGGCCGTTTTGGTGACCACCATTACCTCGGCCACCACGTCCTCCAAAATAACGGCCTCTACCATGACCACCTCTACCTCTAGCTATTGGGGGTCTATAACTCTGTTTTGGACAATTCCTCCTAATATGTCTGGTCTCTCCACATCCATAACACTCTCTAGAGTCATGCATAGGTCTCTCAGAGAAGTGTTGACCGGTCTGAGGTGGACCCCCAACTACAGTTTGTAGTGAAGACTGAATTGGTCGAACTGAGTAACCTCCGGAACCTTGTCCTCTAGAGTAAGAACCATTAAACTCACCTCCCTTTCGAAACCTTTTTGATGTTGATGCCATGGTGAAGTCATCTTGCTTTACTTCCTCTACCTCTATCACGAAGTCTACTACTTCTTGAAAAGATTTCGCTGTAGCCGCTACCTGTAAGGCTGAAATCCGCAATTCTGACCTCAACCCCTTCACAAAACAGCAAATACGCTCTTGTGGACTGAAACAAAGCTGGGTGGCATATCTGGATAGTGCACGAAACTTAGCTTCATATGCAGTAACCGAAATCCTACCTTGCTCCTGGCTCAAGAATTCATCTCTTTTCCTATCCCTCAAAGTCCGGGGAATATACTTCTCCATAAACAAGCTAGAGAATGATGCCCAAGTCATAGGTGGTGCCTCTGTTGGTTGACACTCAACATGTGACCGCCACCACATTTTAGCGTTCCCTTGAAACTGATAAGTCACAAACTCAACACCAAACCGTTCTACTATACCCATCTTGTGTAGTAGCTCATGACAGTCAACCAGAAAATCATAGGCATCCTCAGATTCAGCACCCTTGAAGACTGGAGGTTTCAATTTCAAGAACTTACTGAAAAGTTCATGTTGATCATTTGTCATTATAGGCCCTGTAGTCAAACGAGGAAATGTGCCTATTTCTAATGGAGCATCCATGCGAGGAGCCGCAATAGCCGCATGTTGTTGTTGGCGCAGTCGTTGCTCTAGTTATAACCATCTGCGAAATAGAGTGAAGATGGTCAGATACCAATTTGTATCACCTAGATACCAATTGGATCCAAGTAATAGCACGAAAGAAAGAATGAAAGAATGGAATTTTCCTAAAGTCTTATAGCTTCTCAAAGAAAAGTAAAGGCGTCCCCCTACCATTCCTTAAGACTCTAATAGACTCATTCTTGTGTGATGAGACCAACGAACCTAATGCTCTGATACCAAGTTTGTCACGACCCAAAACCGGGCCGCGACTGGCACCCACACTTACCCTCCTATCTGAGCGAACCAACCAATCTAAACCTTAACATTTCAATATAATATCAACAGAAAGTAATGCGGAAGACTTAACTCATTAATTAAAAACCAATTCAATAACTTCTAAAATTCAACATCTATTATTCCCCAAAATCTGGAAGTCATCACCACAAGAACATCTATGATCAAATTACTAAACTAAGAGTATTCTACGAAGCTAAAATAAGTAAAAGCTAGTCCATGCCGAAAGTTCAAGGCATCAAGACAGGAGGAAGAAAGTCCAGTCCAAGCTAGAAGCGTTAGCTCACCCTGAATATCCGATGTGACGAAGACTGGCTAGAATTGCGGTTGAGTTGAAGACGACGGCACGTTTGCTGCACTCCACAAATAACAAGAAGAAAACATTAAAGTAGGGGTCAGTACAAAACACGGGTACTGAGTATATATCATCGGCCAACTCAAAATAGAAAACAGTATATACCGAGTAATATCATAAAATCAACTATAATACTCAACATGTAGCAACAAAAAGTACTATATCATTAACAATTACCGTCAAGTTCACACATGAGGACTCAAGCCTCAATACCATACTCATTTGGGAATTAGATTCATTAGATTGAGTATATTAACATCTTTCAAGATTCATTATCTTTATTCCTCTTGTGTCGGTACGTGACACTTCGATCCCCTACTACTATGTGTCGGAACGTGACACTCCGATCCCCTAATTCTACGTGTCGGTTCGTGACACCCGATCCCCTAAATCTACGTGTCGGTTCGTGACACCCGATCCCCTAAATCTACGTGTCAGTTCGTGACACCCGATCCCCTAAATCTACGTGTCGATTCGTGACACCCGATCCCCTAAATCTACGTGTCGGTTCGTGACACCCGATCCCCTAAATCTATGTGTCGGTTCATGACACCCGATCCCCTAAATCTCATTCTATCAGTTCATTAAGCCTTCTTTTATACCAAGGCATCATCAATCTCATTAATTTAGTTCATCAAGCCTTCTTTTATACCAAGGCATCATAATCTCATTACTTTAGTTCATCAAGCCTTCTTTCATACCAAGGCATCATCATTAACAAGAGATTGGGTTTTCTTTTCAAGATTTAGGATTCAATAGCTTCATCATGCTTATTATATCACAATTATATAATCACATTCATGCATGCATACAATTAAGCACATAGAAGGGTTTACAATACTACCCAATACATATCATTCTCTATTAAGAGTTTACTATGAAAGCATAAAAACCATAACCTACCTCCACCGAAGATTAGTGATCAAGCAAGCTAATTTTCTTCAAAGCTTTTTGTTTTCCCCCTTCTCGATCGACCCTCTCTCTCTCTTCTTGTTCTTTCTATTTTCTTTATTCAAACCCTCTTTCTTTTACCCTAATTAGCATATAATTAAGAATAAAATATGGCAATAATAACCCACTAATTAACTTAAGGTTACCTCTTTTAACCCCCAAGTAATTAGACTTATTAACATTAACCCACTAACTTTATAATTAAAGCATGAATAGTCAAAAACGTCCCTTAAAACGTATAAAGAAATCCGACCCGGACTGGGATTACGCAACCTGCGACGGCCCGTCGTGCCTGCGACGGTCCGTCCTGCAGGTCGTCGCAAGGTTCAGAGACTCAATTTCCACCAAAGAGTCAGTGACGGTCCGTCACACATGTGACGGTCCGTCCTGCCATTTCGTTACGAAGTTCAGAGAGTCGATTTTCAGTACCCAATTTCAGATTTTCTAAGTGTTTTGAAACGAGACCCTGCGACGGTCCGTCGTGCCTACGACGGTCCATCGTGGGGCCCGTTGTCTTTGCCAGTTTTTCCAGAATCAAAGTCTGCTGCTCAAAACGACTAGTGATTATGATATACAAGGGGTTCAATCTCTTATGACCTGCATCAATCTATGATTGATTTATAAAAAATTCAACACATTTCAAAAAGGGAATTTATCTAGCAGCGAGTATACTAGATGTTGATCTGTCCCTTTCAAATGTGAGAAGGTTGGTTTACAATGCTTCTCATCAAATATAGATTACAATTCTATGGTGCATAAAGAGGGTCTCAAGTATCTGTCGTGGTTCTGTAACTATGTTCCCCCACAGGAATACTAGCTATTGGATTAACCTAGAATGCTATGTTCATGTATTGGTACTACCTTAGCAAGAAGTCCACTTTCATTCAGTGTAGTGTTTCATTACACTATATTACTTATTTAGCTAATGTGGTCTATGTTGGTTAAGTCAATTTTTCCTGAAACTAAAATGATGTAATAAAGTGAACACGATCTAGAGTGCCTTAAGGAGTTTGACTTTGTGTAGGTAGGGTTATAGGACTCTATTTATGCATTGCACAAGTAGGCCTTGAGTGAAGTTCTAGGAATTTGTTCTTATTTTATTTTGTATGATGATATTATGTATTATGTAATTTTTTGATGTATATGATAACACTCTTATATGATGTTGACTATGATAATGAATATTTTATTGGTCTAAATTTTTATATGTTGCGACGACTACCTATGATTATATGTTTTATGAAGCAGAGCAGACTTATGATCTCCTATCCTGTTTACTTGATTATATGCGATTATGGGGATTCACATGAGTATTGCACTTGTATGTTTGGGGTGGGATAGTTGGTAATGGTTTTGTATACTATGTTTATATGAACTATTGAATAGGAAATGTTTATACGGGTTTATGTTTATATTATCTTTAGTTATAAACATATATTATGTTATTATGGTTCTTATCTTGTATATTCTCTCTTGTATGTACATTAATGGATTTACAAATTACATACCATGTTTTCTAAAGTAATGGTCCCTTTAATGCACGTATTTAAATGGTTTTATGTGCATATATCAATACAAGTTGTGTAATAACCCATATTTCAATTTTTTCTACAAATATGTTTGTTCCATCCATTGAGTTCTAGGAGAATGATTGAATAAGACTTTTGTTCTTTTCTCCAAGTATTGGTAGGTCCTCATGTTCGAGGATGTTACCTTCTCTTTGGTCTAGCTTTGAAGTTATATTGCCATTAAGACATTATTCATTCTTTTATTACTTGAACATTAATGTAATCCTATCATGGCATATTGATTTTTTTTGTCTATTTCAAACGTTTGAACTCGTTAGATTGTTGAATATAAGACAATATATTAGGGTATTTCCTATGTATCGATTATGTTTCCTAATTGAGAACCATGTGTATGCTTCATATGCGAGGAGTGTAAGTAAATTCGATTCAAGAGGTGTATGAAAACCTTACTATATAGTTATGTATGAAAAGTTTTAATTTTTCCGCATTTTAACCTATGAAATGTAATGAATGCTAAAAAACTAGAATTAGTCCTCTCCTAGGACGATTATGCCGTTTACATTTATGGGGTTCTCCACGGTCGTGACAAGGTCAATTAAATCAGGTCCCATAGAATGCGAGAGTTTATTGAAACTTTATTAGGAAAGTATTATCGCCGTGAGGGGAGATATTTAACGTTTGAGGAGTTTATAAACCTTAGGAAAGGTAATATGAGCGTGGAGGAGTATTCCTTAAGAGTTACCTTATTGTCTAAGTATGCTCCATCTTTAGTGTCTAACCCTGGAGAAGAGATGAGTAGGTTTGTGACTGGTGTTGCCGACTTTGATAAAAAAGAGTCTATACAACATTTCTCCGTTATTACATTTCTCTATCTTGTCTTATGGAGTATGCTCAATCCATCAAGTAATCTAAGCTTGAAAGAAGGGGTAGAGGTTTTTTAAAAGAGAAAGAAAGGATGGGCAAAATAAACATTGTTTTAATAAGATAGATCCAAAGTAAGACCCCCCTTGGTGCTCCTAAGGTTAAACATGAGAATGGTAGTAGTTTTGAATATGTTAAGCGTACTTTCTCTACTTGTGGGAGGAAGTACTTTTGGAAGTTTCTACCTGGTACTAGTGCACGATATAATTGTGCAAGAAATTGTCATAAGGTTAAAGATTTCCGTACTCTTGCTTGTAGGGGAAAAAAGACCAAGAAAGATCCTCCTAATGGTCCGGATGTTGGTGAAATAAAGAAGAACCACTTATATTGCCACCGATCTAAAAATGAAGCAAATCCATATGAAGGTGCCGGTAACTTATAGTTTTCCCTCTTTGTGTTGTGATGGGTTTTTCCTAAGTGTGGGATTATTTTGAATAGTTGGGTTGATGGATTGTGTCTCTTCTCTTCTATTTTATTAATGCTTGAGAGTTAGAACTTTCTAGTAGCATGTGCATAAATTGGGATTTTTTCATGAAAAATGAGTTTCGTTTTCCGTTACTATATTTGAATGTTTTCATGAATTTATGTTTATATAGTAAAATGAGCTTAACTGATTTTTTCTCTCATGTCGATGTTCATCTTTAACGAATTTACTAAATTTTGCATGGGAAAACATATCAGCATGCTTATTAGAGAAATATTGAGAATGTTGCATAAATGTGTTCCTATGAGATCTTTTACATAATGTGGTTAAAATTAATGTAATGAGTATGATGATATGTTGAGGAGGAAGTTCCTCCTATGAGAAATAAGAAAGGGTAGAGTCTTTTTGCATGATATGTTGTAGATGTTGTTCCTATTTTCTTGTTGTGTTTTCAGTCTCTTTATTATGTGGAGTTTATGTCCTACTAATTATCTGTTCATATTTTGGTATGGTGTGTGTCACACCCCATGAGCACACCCTAGAAGATATGGCACTCTACCTGCGCAACATTGCGTACTTGACCTCTCAGAGGTCTTGTAAAAGCCCTTGACATTATTCATTGCATACATGTATGAAAAATAAAGCATAATTACAATTTTTACCACAAACTATATTAAAACATATTACGTATTAAAAACCATAGAAAACACTAAGCTTCAACATATGGCAATCTTAGACTAAAAAATAATTGGGACACGGCACATACAATATGAAATATAAAACTACTTAGTCTATTACAATACTTGAATAAAAGAAATCTAAAGATGATTATGCCCTGGAGTCAAGTGAGGACATACTTCAACTTTGCATGAACAATAACAAAATTCCATGCATGCTTCAATGACACCTGTCACCTGCTAACCACACCTTTTGAGATAAACAAAAGTACGGAATTAGAACAATCACATTTACTAAGTATAACTTAATGCATAAAATTATGAAAACAAAAATATGTGAGAAAGATTATCTTTTTGATTAAAACGACATATTAAAATTATATGAAACACATCTAAGAACCAAACATCAAATTTGGAACACAATACAAAGTATATGCAATTTATATCAATTTGTCAAATCTTACAATAACATTATAGTTAACTTCACTAAAACCTAACTTTTAAAGTTGATAAACTCAAATTACACTTCCCTAAAGAAGTATAAATGGTCATATCCAATAAAGAACCCAACTAGTAATTAAAAGGGGGGTTTTGTGAATCAAGTTTCTTCAATACTTCTATGTAAACAAGTAAGCAAAGGTAAAGATTTAGTTTTTATAATGTTATGAGATATACTAGGGTCTACGAGTTACTAATAGCTTCATAACTCCATATTCCTAGAAATAACAATTCTTCTCTATTGTTTTGCATGCAAAGTGATAAAATAGGTATCTATAAATCCTTAGTCTAGTTCACCCCGTACATTGGTCCGGTTATGTTTGTATAATTTACTAACTCATTGCCTCATATTAGAAATCAAAATCTATGTATGTATTAGTCATTACATTGTACCAATCGACATTAGCATATTAGATAGTCTCACACTAAATCTATGTTGATAATTTTTTTCTGGTTAACTACCTTCTTGTTCCGGCAAGTGGCAACATGTAAGACCCCAAAAATGACTTAGGTGACTTAGAGCCTAAAATGTTACGATTTGTGGTCTAAAGTACTAATTAGGTCTTATATATTGTATAGGGGCAGTAGATAAAATATTAGGTTCATTGAAAGTCAAACGTTAACAGGACGAGTAAGATGTTCGACTACTAACTCACCTATGTTTCTCATATGAATTTTTACATGATATAGTGTTATGAATGAGACTTTAAGGTTTATAAATGATTTATTATAGCATGTATATTCAGTGTGTCTAGTTTCGTAGAGCTTGGAGGTCAAACATCCAAGAATGTACATGATGTTCGAAAGATGTGCCTTCAAATAACCTCGTGATCCTAGGCATGTTTCGTTGAGTTTTACATGATTGTTTTGGATGAAATTTATTTGAGAGGTATTAAAATCATAGTGTATAATATTTGGGTTGTAAACGTCCAGGTAATTAACCCCAAGGATCAACCAAGTGTCCTTGAGGAAGGACCTATGTTTGTGGCCAAAACTACCAAAAGGCTGTCCACCTACAAAAGGCAATCGACGACCAATGTCCTGGTCGACAGACCGTAAGTGATGGGCATCGGTGGAGCCTTAGAATAGGAATCCAATCTTCCATATTCCAGGCTCTGACCAAAATGACGGTGAACAACACGGCCCGTAAGTGGACTAACGCATAGTCGATGGGTCTGTCATCTGTGAGACTGTGTTACGTGTAACTCACTTTTAAGCTGGGGGTGAATTTTTAATTTAACCCCACTTCAAAATAATAGTATTTGATATTTATTAATGGTCTTATTGATATATTAAACAAGTATATAAGTGTTTAACTCTTAGAATATTTTATCCTTCCAAATCAAAATCCCTTAGGTAATCCCAATCTCTCCATTGAAGATAAAAGCCATGGAACAACTTGGAGGTGATGTTTTGAGTGGAAATTCTTCATCAAATTGAAGAATTATAATAATTGAGGAATGTATATTGATTCTCGAAATTCTCTTCATCAAGGAGCCTCAATTCTCAAGATATTTTGACTAAGTTATGTGTTACTTGATATTAACCTAATGTTGTTTAATTCTAGTTTAGATTTATAAGGGATTTCTTATGGTGTAAGGATTGTGTTCAATTGATATCTAGGTTATATAATATTTTTTAATATCTATTGAATTGACCTATTTTAATTAATTATCATAGTTTCTACATTGAATTATTTTTCATTGCCATTAGTAAGGGCCTTTTGTTATTGAAATGGATGAATTTGCATCAAGTTGAGGTGTTGAGGATATTGAGTGGGTAAGCTGCCCTATTACCTTTATTTTGATGTTATTTATACTTCTATTATGTTTTTATTTGCATGGTTCACTTATGGTGGCGGTGTTATGTAATTGATGTGTCCTTGTTGGTGTTACTTTATTCAATATGATGATCTTGGCCTTGTCGGTACAACTTGAAGTAATTTGGATTTTTGTGTAATTGATTATGTGAAGTATGACGATATCTATATACTTGTTAAGCAATGTCAAAGTATATGTGATCTATTGATGTTATGTAGGTGATCATGTAAGGCTATGAACATGTGCTTATATGTGTAGTCTTAGAAGTTTATACATGATTTTTCCTACTTGATTATATGATTCATGATGTTTACATTGATAATGATATAGTATTTTATTGGCTGACATTAAGAAGATTAGGGTCATTCTTAAGTGCTTTAAAGAATGATATGCTATATGTGATAAGGTGAAAAGAATGTAGTGTCTTCTTTGGTAGACTTGTGTCGCTTACATGTTATATGAATGAATGTTATAAGAATATGAGATTTCTTGACTAGGTAGGCTTAGTACACCCTTGTAATGAATGAACGAAAGATATGTGAGATCTTAGGAAATATTAAGAAGGTCATGTATGAGGTAAAGGTTTTGTTATGAATTTTTAAGTGGAGAGTCATAATGGTATCCTAGATGTAATGAAATGGTGGTGGGACTAAGTTTAATTGACTTGAACGACGTCATATTAATCCTTAGGAAATTGTAATGAGCTACCTTAGTATCCATTGGAAGGTAGACCTAGTGGACCTACTTTGTATGGTGAATGTGATTGGGTTATGAACTAGATAAGGAACCCTCTTCATCTGATCCTTTAATGTTAATTACTCTATGAGAACCAATGCTATCACCTAGTGCTTATGTAATGTGAAGTACCTCTACTTTAGAAAAGGACTAGAGTACAATGTAGCTCTACTTCATAATGAGACTACAGTACATAAAAGCCATTCGTACTCCTTAACCATGTGCCTACATGGGATGTGTCCTATTTCAACCCTTTGCAACTAGAACACCCTCATCGGAGTAGGTTAGAACTACGGATTCCATATCTATCTAGACATTGCACAATAGGCTTTGAAGGTATTAAATAAAATCCCTAGGTCTTGTCCAAGGCAATTACTTGAATGTCATCTATGTGATATATGAGTCTTCATGAACTAATGAACTAATGACTTATGTTATGAGGTATGTAAAAGAAATAAGCAACTATCTGAGTAGTTAAGGGTTGTCTAGTTAAGGTGTGAAGTAGAAATAGGAATGATCACTTTGTATCTAACCTAGATGAGTCTTAAGAATGACTCTAATTAGGGAACATGTCAATTATGTAGACATGATCCGAACGTAGAAAGTATTAAGGATTATTTAGGTACTTTCAACCATTAATGTTATTTTCTTGATCTAATTAAGTAAGTCATGATAGACTTTGATGAGGAAATGTCGTAGTGTCTATAAGTTGCTATGTTTGATGCGTTGAAGTGTGTATGTGACTAATAATAATTATTCTTAAGGGTCGTTTAGGCACATCAAGAGAGGGTGTATGGGAGGTCTCTTTGTATGACTTAAGTGAATTTTAGGATAGCATTAGGTGAGAAGATTATATGCTAAAGGATGTCTTAAGTGAAGAATAAGCATCTTCATTATGATAGTGAATGAGTTTACTGTAAGGTGATCTCTAATATATGATTTTAGGTTTGAATGTTATCTTATGAGTTTTCAAGTTGTTAAATGTTGTTCTTATGATTATAATATTATTTTTAAATGAAAATATGCATACTTCAAATAAAAGTCCATTTTCATTATTTTTATGAATAATGTCATGCTTAGTACATGTGGTTGTACAAACTCCATGCTTTTATCTATCTATATAGTTCTTGATAGCTGAAAAGCTTTGAGAAGTGAGAATTGGACGTAGCAGATCGTTAATGAGAATTTGAAGTATGTCCTCACTTGACTTGAGGGCATAGATGTATTTTATATTTTCATTCAAAATATCGTAATAGTTTAAGTGTTTCTGTATTCATATTTTGAAGTATGGGCCTTTCCCCAAGTATTCTTGTGTCATATGATGTGATTGAGACTTAGTATTTCCTATTATTTTTAGATGAAAGAGATATTGAAGCCTATATTATGTTTTGTGAAAAGTTTTAATTCTGCACTATTTTCCACTATATTTATGCGATGAATGGTATGAAAGGGCTTGTATGAGACCTCTGAGAGGTCAAGTACTTCTGATACAATCCGAGATTGTACCCTATCTTCTATGTGTGGTTTTAGGATGTGACATAACAAAGGCGAGTTCTAATGCTGAACACCGCTACAAAGACTTCGAAATGAAAGAACTATAAATATATGCAACAATCTAATTGAGAATTGTTACTTAGCTAGGTCTACATCGTTAATCAGTCATGGTTCCCACAACCCTAGTTGTAGATTTATTTACCAATGAAATAAACAACAAAATTAATGGTAATTAATAAATAAATCATTAACATACTTTAGCAATTTAATAAAAACCCATAAAATCATCTTGAAGTTGCAAGATAACACTTCAAACCAAATACAAAATTTGAATTGTTGCCAAAGTTTGCAAAGACCAATTTCCAAACATAACAAGAACAATAACAACAATGTCTAACCTCGAAAATGAGATTTTAAACCCTATTCATATAAAACATTGTCATAAATAAAAAGGTATTGAAATAAAGGAAGTTTGTCCATAAACATGAATGTAATCGATGACCCATACTGATGGCCGTCGATGAAACGATGATCCGTCAATAACCTCAATCATTACAGACATAGAATATTTTTTCTCTTTCAGATGACATCATCTCTGAATAATTTGATGGACAAACAACACGGTCCGTCAATGTGCCTATAGTTTGTCAGTGCCCTCCGTCGACCATCCTTAAAATTTCTCAAACATCGGGTACTGGAACTATCTAAGATCACATCAACGATTTAGCAGTACAGTCTATCGATCCCTTTTGTAGCTCCACAATTGGTAATATTTCCCCAACTTTCTCCATTAATATTAATTGCACAACCTATGCGCCGTTAATTTAACGATGGGCCGTCGATGGCCTTCTTAGGTCACCTCTATATATTATTATCCATCTTCCTTTTGTGTTTTTATTGTGGACATATTTCCTGTAAAACAAATGCAAAAATATGTTAAAACTTACTACAAAAAGGCTCTAGACACACACAAATCTTAAGAAAAAATAATTGAAAGCATCGTGAAACCACGACACATATACACCCTCAACTTAAATTTTTTCTTTGTCCTCAAGCGAATCACTATGACTAAAAACCACACTCATACAAAGTATACTCTTTTAAGCTTTCAAAATCACATGGATATCAATTTCGATTCTTTCTCTTACATCATCTCTTTCAAAAAGGGACATTTTACAAAAATAATATTTCATGCAAATTTAGAAAAACATTCAAGAACATAAAAGGAAAACATCAGAAGAATAATCATTTAACACTAAGATAAGAATTTCAATAATTTGAAACAAAAAGGGCACTTAACAGTTTCTTCCAAAAAACATACGGTAAACTTCAACTAACATTTAGTGACCTATTAAGACTCCTAAATGGTAAAACATCCAAAACATTGCAAATGAGGAATAAGCATAATTTCTGTAGGAGTTTCCCTTCATAGGTCATCTTAAGACTCACTAAGGTAAGACATGAAGGAAGTACACATATTCCTCCTTAAATAAATAGAAAAGCGACCCGCAAGACTTCCTTCCTTTCGTCATACTCACCGAGGATCAAAAGAACACACACAATGGCAATACAATATAAAATCATCCAAGAAACAACCAAAATCTTCCCTTTCAGAATGCCTACTTAGTGCAATGAGTCGATAGTCCCATACAACAACCTACCCTAAGTAGCACATTCTTTTAGAAGGTTTGGGACTTTTTCTTCCCTTTCGGAATGTCCTACCTAGTGCAATGAGTATATTGCATCCCATACCACCACCTACCCTAAGTACCACATTCTCTTAGAATACTTAGTTCAATCATTTCGCTTAAGACCCACAAAGACTCCCCTTTCGGAAGGTCCTACTTTGTGCAATAGATAAATAGTGTCCCATACTACTACCTATCCTAACTAGCACGTTATTTAGGAGACTTAGTACTTTCATTACTTTTGTGGGAGTTACTCTATCTTACATGGATCATGAGAGGTAGATATGAAATCCCGATATTAACCCCTATCGCATGAGGGATCCTCACATTCCTAGAATGAGGTCATTCTCATAGCTTTTAGATGGCTTGTCCAATAGCTACACCTATGTGAATGCATAGTTAAGGGATATGGATATTGATACTAAGTAACATATTCTCTACTAATGAGGAGAACTGATTTGAAGAGGTACATTGGAATACAACATCTCAACTCACAGAGTGTAATCCACCTCTCCTTCATACCCTCTCGGTGCTAGGCATAAGTTCCCACAGATTCTCAACATAACAGGCTATAGGTTAAGGATGACTAGTGAACACCACATCTCAACTAACGAAGGGCATTCATCCTCAAAGTTATCTTAGAAAGCTAATGAGATGTAGTGGGGTTGCTACTAAACACTTCATCTCAACTCATGAATACTGTTCACCCTAAAACTCCCCTTTAGGACCTAAGTTAGCTTCATTCATTCAACTGTGAGTGTGTGCGTACATGTGATCACACCTAGCACATAAGCTTCATTTCATTTACATTTGACCCTTATAAATGCCTAGACCTTCATTAATAACATCACACATCTCACATACTTCAAATAATAATATAATTTCTTTAGATATAACACTTAACATACTTCATAACAATCTTCATAAAAAATTAACAAGAATAACTTCATTTAAGCATACACTCTAACATACTTCACATAATATCTTCATAAGACACATTTAACAAGTGTAACCTTATCATCATCCTACATAACCTAACAAGCCTTCATGGCCTCATTAATAAATAAAAAGTAACTTCACATTCATACAATTCAAGTAAACACCGCCACCAAGAAGGTGGACTATACCGCTGAAGAGCATTTTGAAATTTAAAGTAACCGACATAACCAACTTACCCAAAAATCCAAACTTTTATCCCATATAACCTTTTTCACAATATTTAACCATAAATTTGACCTTTGGGCAGTAGCTAAACAACAATAGCAACCATGAGAAACCAAAGCTAAAAGAGTATCAATTCGTGATCATTTAACCCATTTTTTAAGTAAAAATTTGATGAAAATCTTTAACATGATTTCATTTATTCTTAACCTTGAAATAATCAATTAACATTAGAAATACCATTACTAAATCATTCGAAACGTTTTCATGCAAGACCTATATTTAGAGTTGAAGATAGAAGAAACTAGGGTTGAAAACCCATTTGGAAATTTCATTAGAAGATATACAAATGATTTTTTTATAAGGAAACAACCATCCACATACCTCCTAACAGTTCTTAACTTCTAACTTCAATGGAGACTTGAAAGAGAATCCTAAGAGAGGGGGGATTTGGATTTTAGGAAGAGGGGTCTAAAATAGGGTCTTAGGGTTTATAAAACTTAATATACACTAACACATGAATCCTAGGGTCATAAAATACTTGGGGTGAATTTAAAAAATAACCCAAGATTTGGCAGATATTTCAACAGCGTTTCGACAGCACCATCAACGGTTGGGGACCGACGTACCATCTGTCGACCAACGGTCCATTGGTTGGGTATCTTGGGTTCATACTTAGCTCTAAATGTATCCTGGGATTCTTGAATTTCAGGGACAATCGACTCCCTAGGTTGACATACTGTTGGTGGACCAACCGACCATAATTAGGGTCGTCGTGTTGTCATTGCTTTGGCAGTTTTGTCCAAGTCTTGGGCATATCATGTAGGGCCCCTTGTGGGTCATATGTGAGGTCATTCCCGAAAGTTAATCCACTAACTATGTCGGATAGGCTTTAGTAACATTTCGTGCATGTTTCAAGAAAAATGAACTCATAAAACTAACTAAAACACCACAAGACACATAACCGCTATCTAAGGCACACCTTCCAATGTCATGGACATTCTTGGACATTTGACATCCAAACATCACACACTGCCTAATAACACTAAAGTAACTCATTTTAAATTAAAATTAACTCAACAAACACTCACGAGGCTCTTGTTCAACTTTGTTTGTTTTAGGACATTACGTTCCCCCCACTTGGAACAACATTCGTCCTCGAATTAGAATTAAACTTTAAGAATAACAAGCAATCACTTAGCATCACATAACACATTGCAATCATGGTCAAAACAATAAAAATCAAAGCATCAAAGATCAAGGATCACCATTTCACAGTTTCAAATGCTTAGCAACATAAGGAACTCTTTGGAAAACTTCAAGAATTTCGACACTGACACATAATCTTCTACTATGGAGGAAATACCTTCTACGACATTAAACATGTTCATATACAACATATTTTCACACATTGAAACTTTGATCAAGTCAAAACAAATATTTCTCAAAATGCAAAATCATTACAGTGAACATTCATTGTGTCACTGCCAAACATGGTCTAAATTAAAAAATTCCATTATTTGAGCAATTCATGAAGATGACATAATCATATGAACTATACAGTCACATCAAATCGTCTTATAACACCTTGAAACCATAATTCATGAAAAAGAATGCAATTTTTCAAAAATTTGAACTTCATTGAAGTGAATTCAAAACATCACTATGTCAAATACTTAAAAATTCATAATCCACTTTCCTAGCAACTTTATCAAGATGACATTACAATATGAGGGAGAAGACCACCTTAAATTATTCCAAAGAGAATTAGTAAGTTTCACTAAGTGCAATATGAGAGTAGAATCTAATACTACCACTCCCACTTAGTGACCCTTGAGAATTCTCTTTGAGTAAGTAGATTATATGCCATTCTACACATCGCACTCTCCCCCACTTAGTGTAAAGAAATATTTAAGGCCTCATACATCAAAGGACCATTATGTCGCTCACATCGTAAGAACTCACAGTACCATTGACTCATGCCCCTCAAAATTAAACGTCAATCTTACCAGTTAAGCATAACACTGTCCTTTTTTGATTCAAGCCTAAACAAACTCTCTTAAACATCACATTATTCAACTCTTAGGCATCACATAGCTCAATCTCATAAAATTTGCTCCCTAGATATTCATACCACATTTGTATCTTAGTGCAAGCCTACACCACAACATCCACCAATTACAAGAACAACTATGAAAAATTAGTCACACAAGGGAGTTGCCTTCAACTTCTAATAGATCTCCACATTCTCTCAACATATCCTCAAATTCAAACCTTAAAGCATATCTACAATCATTGAACATAATCACAAGATAACCCATTTATTCTATACAACATTTTATTCATTCTTATAATTCTTACTATGCTTAGAACTACATCACCATAATGTTTCTCATCACAACACTCCCAACCTCATAATTCACACCTAGACATAAATGGAATCACATCCCAAATTTCAAAACTAACCTTCACATCTACTCTATTGTATCCACAAAACCATCATAATATCAAAACTCACATTTTCTCTCCCTCAAACATAGAAAAATCTCTCCTTCAAAACAATCACACCTAGAAGACCATCGGAATAGGGAAAAAAAGAGAGAGAGACCTTATGGAGTTATGTTCTATGGCACGATTCAAAAGCAATGAAGAAAGTGAAACTCTATCATCCTATAGACTCTTGTCCATGGATGTGTCGCGACTCACACCAACGACAAATATACTACTAGATGTGGCTTGTGAGACTTTTAGACCTTAAACTATTTCCCAAAATATTGTGCTCTAATACCAAGTAGGTAACGACCATAAAGTTCCCCCTAGAAGTTAGGAGAAATCCTCGTTTCCTGATCGAGCGTACTTGACCCATTGGAATCTGGTACAAGCTCTTTAATTAACATTCATTACATAAGACATGAAAAGTAGTGCAAAATTAAAACTTTTCACGAATAAATTAATAAAAAGTAAATCTTATATAAATACTTTAGAAATCTCATTGTCATAAGACAAAACATAAATACACGACATAAATAACTTATTCTCTTCTCACTTTACATTGAAATGAAATACATAATAGCTCTTAACATAAGAAAACTAAGAAGATAGAAATTATGCCCTTGAATATATTAGGACACACTTTGTCTTGAGAGGAACTTGAAACTAAGAAGATAAAAATTACGCCCTTGAATATAATAGAAAACATTTTGTCTTGTGAAAACAAGGTGAAGATCTGTTCATAGTCCAAGTATATGTAGATGATATAATATTTGGAGGAACTAATGACTCCCTAGGAGAAGAATTTACTCAACTAATAAATTTTTAGATGAGTTTGATGGGAGAACTAAACTTCTTATTAGGACACCAAATAAAACAAACTCTTGTTTGAACATCAATTCATCAACAAAAATACATCAAGTAATTACTGAAGAAATATTATATGAATGAAGCTATGTCAAATGTCACACCCACTGTGACAACAACAAAACTTGATAGAGATGAACCAAGTACACCAGTAAATGACACTAGATATAGAGGTATGATTGGATCACTCCTATGTCTTACTGCCAGTAGACCTAATATAGTGTTCAATATTGGTCTATGCACACGCTTTCAGTCCTGTCCTAAGGAATCACATGTAAAAGTTGTCAAAAGAATCTTGAGATATTTAAAAGTCACAATAAACGTGGTTCTCTTGTATCCAACAGGTGACTCGTTTGATCTAAAAGGATTTGCTGACATAGATTAAGCAGGTATGGTAGATAGAAAATATACCTCTACCATGGCACACTTCTTAGGACCATGTCTAATATCTTGGGCAACTAGAAAACAAAATTTGGTTTCTTTATCCACTGCTAAAGCTGAGTATGTAGCAACTGCTTCATGTTGTTCCCAACTCCTTTGGATAAAACAAAAACTTAAAGATTTTTCTATAAAAATAGGTTGTATTCCCATTCTTTGTGATAATACCAGTGCTGTGAACATGGCCAAAAACCCAGTTCAACACAAACGTACCAAACACATAGATATTAGACATCACTTCCTTCGTGATAATGTTGAAAAAGGAAACATACTAATGACGTTCTGTAAAATTGAGGATCAAGTTGCTGATATTTTCACCAAAGAAGTAGGAAGAGAATCATTTTAGAAAAATCTTACGTTACGGCTCATCTTTTTAGATTGTTTTCTGCCTAACCAAGTTCTCAGGATATAAAACCAGGTCCAGTCTAGTTGGTTCTAGAACTGCTTTACACTAAGTAAGGAACATCAGTAGTCAAAAATAAAAATAAAAGGGAAAACATATTTCTCCTTCTCTCTCCAATGCCACTTCTCTTAAAAGTAGGTGCAACCGTCAAAGAACATGTCTCTTCGATATCAATCCCTCATAATTACTAAAACCCTTCGAATATAACACCAAAATAGTACCCAATAAAGCACTTCTCCAAACAAGCAACCAACTATTTCTTCTCTCCCATTTTTCAAAAAAATCCTCGCCATCACCATGTTTAATCCTCTTGTTGCTTACTCAGATGATGAAAATTCATTTGACAGTGCATCCTTTCAGGGGGAAGAGAACCCCGTCATTTATACAATACTTCCTCATGGGGAAGAAAATAAACCCATAATTAAACCGTCTACATCTTCTCCATCATCACCCAAATCAGATCAGCCTACATCTCATCCACCATCAGTCACAGATTCTCCACCACCACCAGTCGCAGTGTCACCACAACCACCTGTCATAGAATCACCATCACCACCAGTCAAAGAAACTCCATTACCACCAAACCTAGAAACACTCATAACCACACCAAAAAACCCCTCTTCTTCCCCATCTCACAAACCCACTCCTCAAAATCTACCTAACTCCCCTCTACCACCATACTTACATTCTCTAAACAATGATGACATCCTTGTAAGCACACCTCACCCTAATAAACAAAGACAACCAAGAATACACATTGCAGTCAAACAAGTTGGTCCGCACAGGCCAGTAACTTGTAGTGCGATTGTAGTTAAACCAATTGATGGTGCGACATCCAGTGTGAAGCGTCGTCATCTGGGTAAGTCTCTTGTTCACTCATCTGTTTCTCCAATGGTTCTTTATTCTGAATCTGATGATGTATCTGAGGGTAAAAATTCTTAAACCCCTAAGTCAAAGTCAAAATCTGCAAAAAGAAATGTGGATAAATTTCTCAAAGTTGGAAAGAAAAAAAAATTTCAAACCAAAACAGTGCTTAGGGGTTGAACTTTTCATCCTGATATTCTATCAATAGACATAGTCAAGAAGGTCTGTGAGTAACTATGATATCAGGGGTGGGAGGAGCTTTTTCTTGAACCTAATCTAATTTATGAACAAGAAGTAGTAGATTTTTACACAAATCTAACAATCTTGGAAGGGGATGTATTATCTTCTAGTGTGAAGGGATTTGAGATTGTTTTTAATGCAACTAACCTTGGGGAAATTTTACATATACCATCGGTGGGTATTAATAAGTATCATTGGGCTTTTGATGAACATTCTAGCCTTCCAGCTATGTTTTCTCAAGGTAGAGTCAATTCTAGGGCCCAGACTGTGTTAAAGGGTATTATGAGATCAGTTCATAAGCTTCTCTTTGAGATAGTACATAATGGAATACTGCCCAGGGGTCACCAACGTCACATTGCTTCCATAAGGGACATGGGACTTATGAATGCTCTTGAATGTAGCAAACGTATTGACTGGCCCACACTAATCATCAAACACTTTGCTAGAATTATTGATCCTAATTTAGGTTCTCATCAATTAGCATTTGGAAATCTGTTAACTAGAGTATTTGATGCGTTTGAACTACCATTGGGAGAAGGAAGGGTTTTGACTCGTGCAGAAATGTTTACTCAAACCATTCTTGCTGATTGTGGCATTCCCGTCGAGTCGGAGCAGGTTGCTAATACTTCTCCACCTACATCTTGTCATGTGGCTCAATTACTCAGGGAACTCAAAGTGGCAGAAGAATACTATGCCACTCTTGAATTGGAAAACTAGAATTTACGTACTAAGCTTCATACTTCAAATGCTGAGATTCACAGGTTGAAAGATCAGTTAGTGCAGCAGCAGCCTGCTATCAATGCAAGGGTTGACAAAGTTACTGGATATGCTTACTTCTGCCTCCACCAAGCCTAGGTAATCTTCCACTTGAAAAACATCCTGTTTGCACCTGGTTCTTTTGATTACTTAAACTCTTTGTTGATATTACTCTTTAGCCAGAACATTTTATTTATCTCAATTAGCTAAGCATATATTGTTGTTGTGGATGTTATAGGTTTTGTTTAGTTGTTGTTGGACTCTTCTTTTTTTTGTCAAAAGGGGGAAGATTACTATATTGCATTACACAGGCTAGTCTTCATCAAAAAGGGGGAAAATTATAGAATCTAAGTAATTCTACTACAATATAAAATTGGTGGTTTGATGATAGACAAGAAATGCAAATAATTGTCGTAGCAAATTGAAGAAGAAAATTAACGCAGCCAAGTATTGAATTAATTGTCACAGCAAAAATTAATACTAAAGATAAAAGTTGATACAAATAAGGAAACCTTAATATATATTTTTAATGAAGGAAGTTGTATATAAAAAGGATTGTATAATAAAAGGTAAAATCAGTATTCGTTGTTTAAATACAATTAGAATTTCCTTACCTTATTTCATAAGGACTCAAGGCGTAGAAATATCTATAAACAGAGGTCATACGCAGATGAGAAAACACAACTTTCACATAGAGAGAAAAACGAGAATTATTCATCAAGTAAAAGTCTTCAAGATCGATAGGTTTGCTGAGTTCAAGAAATTCTTGAGTTAGAAAGTCTTGAACGTGTAAAACTATTTACTTTTTTCATTGTTGAGTGTTAGTTACGATTCTTTGTACAAGAAGTGGGCTTGACTTCTGTAGAGTTGAGCTTTAGTGAGGTTTGTAACAAAAGGTGGGTTTGGCCTTTTGAAGAGTAGAAGTAGTCGAGTATAGTTAATCGAGAGTCGTTGTAGTGGTGAGGTTTTTGATTATTGTGTTGTAATCATAAAATCATCTAGTTGAATTACTAAAATGAGGTTTTTCCTTCCTTGATTGAGGAAGGTTTTTAATTTAACAAGTGTTTGTGTTCTGACCTAAAACCAACTTGCAAGAACCCGGTTCTTGTTCTAGGGGATAGGTTTCTTAAGAAAACATTGAGATTAGCTCTCTAGATTGAAGGATAACAAGAGATGAAGGATCATCATACCTCTATCAACATTAAAATCTATAAAACTTGATGATTCATCAATGGAAATCCAATCTCGAAGCTGTTCTTAAGCTTCACCAACAATAGAGGTTCTAGAGAGAATATTTTTCAAGGGAAAAGTGTAATTTGATGAATTGTATTGTTATTGGGGTTGATCATGTTTTTACTCCATTATATATACATAAAGTAGCTAAATAATCCGATTAGAATCAGGTTAGGACGTGGGGTGAATTTCCGATTCACCCCTTAATTAAACATCATTTTAAATCATTTTAATACTTAACAAGCCATGATATATAGTCTATAAACACGGATGGACACATGAGGCACATAAGTGACTAGTCGAAGAACGTTTTGGTCGTCCCTTGATATTCGACTTCCAAATCACTTCAAAAATTACACACTGTCTCTAAACAATATTATAAGTCATTTTAGGACATTAGAACGTGAAGAAAAACATGTTAGTCTCTAGAACCCTATCTCATTTTGGGGTCTTACACCTACTTAGTGCAATGGATAAATAGCATCCCATACCACTACATACACTAAGTAGCACGTTCTTTTACGAGACTTGGTACTTTGATTACTTTTGTGGGATTAGCTTACCGACATATTACATGAGATATAGACATGGAATTCCGATATTAACCCCTTTCGGATGAGGTATCCTCAATTTCCTAGAATAAGGTCATAATCATAGCTTTTACATGGCTTGTCCAATAGCTACACCTATGCGGGCACATAGTTAAGGAATAGGAAGATTGATACTAAGTAACTCATTCTATACTAACGAAAAGTACTCATATCTAGAGGTACATTAGAATACAACATCTCAACAAAAAGTGTAATCCACCTCCCTTTCATATCCTCTTTTTGCTAGCCATAACTTCCCACGGATTCACAACATAATAGACTATAGGTTAAGGATAACTAGTGAACACCACATATCGACACATTAAGGGCATTCATCCTTCAATCTTTCTTAGAAAGATGATGGAATGTAGTGGGGTTGCTACTAAACACTTCATTTCTAATCACGAAGAGTGTTCACCCCAAAACTCCTCTTTAGGACTTAACTTAGCTTCATTCATTCATTCAAGTGTGAGTGTGTGTACATGTGTGAGCACACCTTGCACATTAGATTCATTCCATTAACATTTAACTCCTATGCATTCTTAGAACTTCATTCATCACATCACACACCTCACATACTTCATATAATCATATAAGTTTTTTAGACATAACCCTTTTTAACATACTTCATAACAAGATTCATAAACAATTAACAAAATAACTTCATTTAAGCATACACTCTAACATACTTCACATAATATCTTCATAAGACACATTTAACAAGAGTAACCTTATAATAATCCTACTTAAACTAACAATCCTTCATGTCCTCAATCACAATAAACAAGTAAGTCCACATTTATACAATTCGAGTAAACACCACCACAAAGAAGGTGGACCATAACACTCAAGAGCATTTCAAAATTGAAATTAAACGACATAACCAACTTACCCTAAAATCAAAGATTTAATCCCCTATAAGTTTTTTCTCAATATTTAACAACAAATTAGACCTTTGGCAAATAGCTAAACAACAATAAAAACCATAACAAATCCAAGCTAAAAGTCAACTAATTCTCATATAACCCATTTATTAAGTCAATATTTGTTGAAAAGACTTAACATGATTTTTTTGCAGTATTAACCTTAAAGTAATCAACTAACATTATAAATACCATTGCTAAGTCATTAGAAACATTTTCATGCAAGACCCATTTTAAGAGTTGAAGATAGATGAAACTAGGGTTGAGAACCCATTTTGAAAATTCATTACAAGGGACTCCTTCAATGGAAAAGATTTAAAGGATGGATAACATACCTCACGTTATAGAAATACCAATGATTTCTGATGAAGAAACAACCATCCACACCCCTCTTAACATTTCTTGACTTCTAGGTTCTATGTGGACTTCAAAGAGAAACCTAAGAGAGAGGGGTTTTGGGTTTTAGGAAAAGGGTCTAAATGAGGTGTTAGGGTTTAGAAAACTTTAGTATACATAATAAAAACTAAAACTAACTTCCTAGGGTCATAAAAGACTTGGGGTGATTTTTCCAAACACCGCAAGACTTTGAAGATTTTTGAACAGCTTTTGGACAGCGCCATCGACGGTTGGAGACCAATGGACAGTCTGTCCATACATAGCTCAAAATAGAGCCTTGCCATATTGAATTTCAGGTGCAATCAACTCGCTAGTTCGATGGTCCGTTGGTGCACTAACGGACCGTCATTAGGGTGGTTGTTTCGTCACTACTTTGGCAGTTTGGTCAAAGTCTTGGCCCTTTCATCTAGGGCCCCTTGTGGATCCTACGTGGGGTCATATCCGGATGTTAAACCCCTAAACTCAGTTGTATAGGCCTTAGGAAAATCTTTTCAAAGTTTCAAGCAAAAAAAACACATAAAACTCACACAAACACTTAAAGACACACAAGCTCTATCTAAGACACACCTCCGAACGTCATGGATGTTCTTGGACGTTTGACCTCCAAACTTAACCAAAGTTCACACACTACGTAATAACATTAAAGTAATTCGTTTTAACTTCAAACTAAATCAAGAAACACTTACGAGGATGTAATTGACCTTACTTTGTTTTAGGGCGTTACAACCCCCAAACCTACTTACCCCCATAATAACCCACTCAACCCCCACCACAAAAAAAAATTACTTTTTTTTAAAAAAAAATTCATCTTGAATTCATCACTAAAATCATCCCCCCATCAGCCTCGCACTTGGATACTCTTCCTCACAATTAAGTGTAGACAGTGCCTCATTGCACGACCATGTGGATTAGGTTGCAGCTTAGGAGGGGCTATGAATATGATTGTAAGCACTGTGTCATATGCTATATTGAAAGACACCCGCTCGAGCTCAGTCCCCTGCATCTCCAGGATAGTGTCTACATCCGCCCGCAAACTAGCCAAGACCTCCTGAAGAGTAGTCAAGTTAGTGGTGGGGGATGGACGTGCAGGTACCCGCTGCTCATAGGCGTCAAGGCGCTGGTGAACCACTTGTATGTTCTGCTTAGTCTACTAGGCCACCCTCTTTTAAATCTGGTTCTCAGCTTTCGCGATTAACTTTTTCATCAAAGGTTATAGGTGGTGCAACAAGGTGGCCATTTAGGCCTCTAACATGACACCCACCCCCATCCCCCTACATACCCCCAACTCCTTTTTAAGAAAAACCCCAACCCGTATCCCTAAAAAAATCCAACCATTCAAAAATATTAATTTTATTTTTCAAAAATATTTTCATCTTCAATTCACACAACCCTAGAACAACCCCCCTAGCCTCCTATCAGCCACCTAACTCCCACCAAAACCCCCCAAAAAAAATTAAAGTTTTTTTTTTCATTTATAATTAAATAAAACTAAATGAAGTATTTTCAACATATTTCATCTAAAAAAAGACTAAAATACTTTCTCCATATGGAATTCTTAAGTAAAGAACTATTTTCTTCACGAAATATGTGTAAAAAATTGGTAAACTAGTATTTTACCCAACCCATTATTACCCATATAAAATATGGGAGAGTTGAATGATTACCCATTTTATATTTACAAATTTTTGACACGCGCACATTTTACCTAACCCGCCCATTTGACACCATTAATTTGGGTATATTATTAGTGAATTTTTACCCTCCTTGACATCTCCGCCAATCTTCCTACATCTTTTCATTGCCTGTTAATGCCCTAATTTTCTTTGTATCCCTTCTTTTTAGATATGACACATATTTTTTAAAAAAAGTTTTTCAAAATTTTTCCTTTCTTTTCTACAATATTTTTTTTCTGTTTCATTCACATTGATGATTAACTAGGTCACATCTTTCACTCACTTTCTCTTTTGTTTTAATCATCCAACTCTTTTATAACCATTTTTTGTTTCTCACTAATAATAGCCACCCTCAACTCAAGGTTTTTCCATGAGTTGATGTACACAATACCCGAGGTCATGCAAGGGCTACGACGAAGTCATTTTCTGCATTAGGCACCCTCAACTAAGGATTTTGGCCTAAATCGAGGTGCACATGTCCAAGGAGAGACTAGGGGAAAAACATTAAACCAATGTGAGGTGAGTTGTCAAAAAAGGTCTATTATCAGCTCAACAAATTAGTATAAAAAATGGATAAAGGTACAGTTTAGTTAACTCTATTTTAAAGTACATGTTTGCTAATTCGGACAAGGTCCTATGATCCTTTCCTAGTATTCTAACACATATTCCTTTTGAAGGACTAGCCAGACAAATTCTATCTAGGTACCAATACTTGAACACTCCAAAGTCATGACACTATCTTGACACCTTATTATAGTATGATTTTCCAATTAAGGCTTGACTTGCTCTACATGAACCACTGCTGCAGATGGGGGAGTGGACTGGGTGGAACTGGGGTCTCCACTGGCATCATGGGCGAACTCATCAAGGGTGTTGTCCATGGGCTATAAAGTAGCAGGGTCAGACCCTTTGGGTTCAATCCACCATGTCCTCCAAGTTCTTACTCAACATCTGCAACTGAACTCAGGTCCCTCTCCGTGGTGCTGCTTCAATGGACTCATCCACGATAAAACCTATATCAATCGTCCCCGCCGGACTAGAAAGTGTATCATAGTAACATAGTGGCAATCTGGAATACCTGCACAAGTGGAAAATAAAACAACAGAACGGGTAAGTAGTCAAGGTCTTGAAAGTCTTGTCATGGATCACCGTGATTAGCAGCTTTACAAAGTCAATATCCAATTTTTCCACAAAGGCTGCTACTAGCATCGCCCTTTCGAAATTAAGAATGTATTCAAAAATTTTCATCGATAGGCGGTTTTGAATTAACAACCACAAGAAATTGGCAGCGAAGGTGAGGTTTGCCTTTTTAATTAGGTCTTGGGGGTCTAACACCTGTCTGTGCTCTTACCTTCAATCGCCAAATGCTGAGCCAACAATTTATTCATATCGTCCCACTACTAAACTGTCCTTTGAATCGTGGCAAACATTATCTCATGCGTGGTCAAATTTTGGAATCATGGTGCCCTACTGTGTCTAATTGGTGGTCCATATAAGAATAGGTAGAGAGTGGCCGTGGAGATGTCAACCTGGAACCCCCAACTAACACAAAAGTGAGAGGTTATTGTATTGAAGGTCTTGCACACCAATCGGGAGAATCTTGCTGAGTAGATACATAGGAACTGTAGAATTCCTTACTATTTATTCACTAAAGGTACAGAAGACCCTATCCATCCTCTCTAACTTTTTCCACCTATACAATTTGTGCACTCGGGTATATTATGAGATTTCCCCATAAGAACACGACACGCTCAACTGTCACAAAACGTGTTATCACCCTCATCTTTCATAATCATAGTGTCTTTTTATATCTAGTGCTGACCATCGATGAACCACTGATTGGGTTCCTCAGCAAAGGGTAAAGGTTCAGCTACTCCGGTGTGGGTGCAGGCTCCGAACTATTGGCCTCATCAGACGAGTCATGGTTATTTTTCCCCTTGTTTTCCTAATAGGCATAAGAAGAGAATGTGTCAATAGTTGAATTTGAAGAATGGACCGACCCGGAAGAAGAAGTAGATACGAAGCCAAATGTTACTTCAAAGCTAGAGGCAGTCCCAGAAGATGAGTCGGTTGGTGTGCGCTCCTTATCAGACTAGGATGCAATGACTACACCGGGAACAACATTATAAGGAGTACCCCTAGTGATCAGTTCATGTGTGGGGGATGTTGTACCTTGTTGAACATATTCTTGATCTTACTCAAAATTGGAGTTAACAATCATCTGATAAGATGGGGCCACGTAATTGGACTTACCCCTTGAGTAGAGGATATCCTTTTTCAAATCAATTTGTACCTGTAGAGAACTTTTTAGTCTCACTACAACAATAAAAAACACTCAAAACAATCCAAGTTGAAAAAGAAAATTTTTTACAACACAGGTCAATTCTGCAATTTTAGGTTGATGAGTACAATCTAAGGTCCATAGATAGGTCCCGTCTTCTGACACATTCATTTATTCAACTTACAAAAAATATTCAAACCTCTTAGATTGAAACGAATGATATGTCAAATGCCTTGTCAACCAATCGACGGACCCTAGTCCACTTCTGCCGTCTAACACTTGGAAATATTTTTGAAATTGGTGAAAATAGGTTCTCTAAATGAAACGACGGATGTGTAGAATGATCCTTCGAGTAGTCCATTTCCGTCATTTAACACTTCAGCAATTTTAGGGTGTTCAAATCGACGGACCCTTTCGATGGCCTGTTGATTCACCAACAGTCCGTCAATAGGGTTCGTTCTATCGGCCTGAGACAGACTTCTTGCCTATTTGCAATCCCCATTTTTTTACTATTTTAGACCATGCAAGTTTAGAAAATGTAACTACCCGCAAATACACCCTAGAAGTTAGGGCATTCTTGTGTGGCCACAACGCAAATGAGACTTTACAAAGTCTCATCTAATCCCCTCGTATCATTCATTGCATAATAAACATTATAAAATCAATATGAATTAAAAAAAATTCTTAACACATGAAAAAAAATTTCCATATTCAATAAGAAAGTAGATGACTTTCATTTAAATGATTAAACCTTTACAAAATCTCGCTGAACCATCTAAACTTTTGAGTATACAACACTTAGGACTAATCTCATACAAGACATAAAGGAAAATGTACATATTGTCCTTGAATCAATGAGGACTTACTAATGCTTCATATTCAACCCTTAGAAACCTATGCATCCTCCATGGAATATCAAGATTTTCAATTCCCTATACTTTAGCCAAAAAGGGAAAAGAAGAGATAAGCAAATTAGACGCACTAAGTATGAAATCATGCAAAAACCATGAAAATGGGAAATTTAGTAAATAACATGCTTTTCATGAATTTTAATTAAAACATCATACATAAGCGTTTGAAAAACATTTACATATTAAAAACACATAAGAAATCAGATAAGAAATTATTCACATTTTTAGGATAACATTACAGTGATCTCTATCACTATTACAGTGAAGTTCCTTCACTGTACAGTGAAGTCCTTTAACTTCATCTTGGACACTTCCTAGCATGTACTTCCCTCACTAAAAGATATTCTATGACTCACTTAAGTAAGACAAAGAGAGACCGCCCATACACCCTCTCTAGGCTCACCTAAATGATCCTTAAGACCACCTATAATGAGATACACACCAATCACATAAACATGAGATTCTTCTACCAAAGGTGATTCTAAGTCTCACTTGAGTGAGTTGTGAAGCGACCACCAATACAATCTCTTACACACACACTTATGATATCCTATAGACTACCTAAGATACAATCATTCTCATTTAATATAAAAACATATAGATGATATTACATTCTCCTTCAAAAGTCGATCAATAGACTTGCTTAAGTAAATTAAGAAGATAACGTCTATGATTGACCTATTCAAGATTTCCTCAATAATAATTAAGGCTCACATCATATCTACATAATAAACCATCCTCCCTAACGAGAGTCATTCTTAAGACTTATCTAGGTAAGATACGAAGTAACCATTAACATGCAACCTTCATACTTTAACTAAAAAACCCTTAACAGCTCTATGTAATTACTTATTCATTTAACATGCTTTCTTAACTTAAACCATTACATTCATTAGTTCATTTAATACTCATTCATCACATAAGGACATTCAAGTAATGGTCATGGACATGACCTAGGGACTCTAACTAACAGTTTCAAAGCCTATTGTGTAATGCCTAGATAGCATCTCATACCACTTCCTAGACTTTATAGAACTTCTTTCATGCTAGTAAGTATCCCACATGATGAGAATAGGCAATAACCGACATAGACCACGATAGCTTTACTTTATAATCTAGAGTTCTAACCTACTCTGATGAGGGTGCGTCTACTTTTCGAAGGGTAGAAGTAGGACACAGCCCATAGAGGCACATAGTTAAAGAATATGAAGGGCCTTTATACACTCTAGTCTCCTTCTCAAGTAGAACTACATTGTACTGTAGTCTCCTTCTCAAGTAGAGCTACATTGTACTCCAGTCTCCTTCTCAAGTACTTCTACTTCTCATAACATTATCACTCGGTTCTAGCCGTTGTTCTCATAGAGTCATTGACATTAAATGATCACATGAAGAGGTTCCATATCTAGTTCATAACTCAATCACATTGACCATATAAAAGTGGTCGACTAGGGATACCTTATAGTAGACACAAAGATAGCTCATCATGACTTTCCTAAGGATATAATGTTGTTCAAGACAATCAACCATTAGTCAATCATTCTTACATGAAGTACACCATTACGACTCTCGACATCAATGTTCATAACATAAGCTTACCACTAGGTTTAACATTCCACGTACATGATCTTCATATAATTATTTAAGGTCTCATATATCATTTATTCATACATTACAGGGGTGCACTAATATTACCTAGAAAAGACATCTTATATTTACATATTATTCCTACATGTATAATGTAAGGGACAAAAGTCTATCAAAACAAGACATAACATTCTTTACTTTCTTTCTTATAGTATGGCATTCTTTTAAACACTTAGAAATGACCATTATCTTATCTCTTACATCCAATACATTACTATATCATCATCAATATAACAATTAAAGACTCATATAGTCAAGTAGGAACAGTGATGCAAACACTTAGACTACTTATACAAAGACATAGTCATAGTCTCACATAATGACCTAATATCAGTAGAAGAACACATACTTTCATATTGATCACATGTAGATAGATATGCTCATACTTCACAAAAATGAACTAGACAAATCATCATAATAGTTTAAGTAGTGCCGACAAGGCCATGATCATCAAAATACATAATGTAATGCCGACAAGGCCACATAAATTTAATTTAAGGCACATAGCTCTGCCAACATAGGTGGAACACACCAATCATCATTTTAATACAAAGGTTATTCATAATATTAAGAGAGATGGGGTAGAATACAACCCATTCAATCTCACCAATGCAATCCAAAGCTAAATCATCCAATTCAATACCATAACACCCTTACCCACGGCCGGGAAAATAAATTAAACATATAAACTATAATATTCAATGAAACTAGGTCATTTCAACACATATTTATCAATCTAAGATAAATTATTTATCAATTTAATACAACTCTAACATCATTCAATAGCCCATAGAATAGTACACTAGAATTCAAAAGCATTAAGTCAATATCAATTCAATAATCTTAATATTAAATGGATATAAGAATATACAATACTCAATTGATCAAATTTAAACATCCTCTTGAACGTACAATCATAATCTATTCGATAAATAAAGATCCCATAACAATCTACACATTCATTCATTAATATCAAATCATGATCACATAACCCATATTTTAGTCAAATTAATATATTTGAGAAGGTCAAGAATTCATGGAGAATTTCGTTGGAAAATATCAATTATACATCAATAATATCACATCTTAAGGTTTGAAAACGTTCATGCAAGAACACAAGACTTAGAGTAGAAATTAACGTTTTCATGTTTTTGAAATCTTTGAAAATCATCTTTGAAATTGACGCTAAGGTGATTGCAAGCCTTAGATGAAGAATAGTCATACCTTATTAGAAGAATCTAACGAAAATTTAGGAATAAACTCCATTGAAGATCTATCTTCAAGCTCTATATTCACCTTGGGCTCTCATGGAGGTTTTTAAAAAACTTTTGGACGAAATGAGTTTTGATTTAGATGTTGGGGTTTAAACGAGAGTTTTATGACTTATATACTCTTAAAATACCCATAAACACCAAAAGTAAAAAGTCTCCTATTTTATCAGACTTGGGGTGAATTTTCCAAAACCTACCAAGTCTTAACAAAAAATTTATCAAAATTCAGTACCATCGATGCTCTAGCACCGATGGTCCGTGGGTGACACCACGCCCTATCGATGGGGTCCGTGTAACATTTAAATAATCTAACACGTGTTATAGAGCATAATATAAGTGTCCTAAGTTCTACACACTGTTTTAAGGTACATTTGATGAATATTAGTCATTAAGGAAGTCTAGAAACCAAAACGTCCAAGAATGTCCGTGACGTCCAAAAACAAGTTCAATGAGGTAATAGTGTGACTTAGCCTATTGTACTAGATTTTAGAAGTCGTAAAATGATTAAAATTGTTGGAAGGGTGTCTATCATGTGTTTAAGTTGATTCATTGTAGAATCGTTTGGGAACGACTAAGGACCGATAGGGCCCTTGAAGAGGATCCTTGCATGTTAGATTCAATCATTACCTGGGTTGTGTGCAAGCACGAAAGTACATCAACGACACATGTGTGGATTGACGAGGCTTTAATTACATCCGTCGACCATTAGATAGTGAATTCCTTGGGGGACCTTCTTTTCACAGTCTCTGAATCAAACCATGGATGTGCAGCATTGAAGGTAGTAAGAATTGCAACTAAAAGGCGGACCATTGGTCGAGGTATCGTCTGTGAGTTAGGGGATTATGGAAGCACAATTAAGTTAATTAAAACCCCATATAAAGACCCCTACCCCATTAGACTAATCACAACTCACAAAATAAGACTCTCTTCCTTCTCTCTTCATTTTTTCTCTAATGAAGAACATCATTGAAGACTAAGATAGGGGACGGTTTAAGGGCTGAAAAGGGTCAATTTTCAAAATGAAAATTCATCAATTAGTAGAGTATGAGATATAATTCATCTTTGATACCTCTTTTCTCAAAGGTTTCCATAAAATTGATGTCAAAAGGTGAGTTCTCAACTAGGTCTTTTCCAATCTCAAAATTCATGTTATGAATTTATAACATGAACTGATTTGTTTATGATTTATTTTTGATATTATGAATAGATAAAATGTATTCTAAGTTAACTATGATACATATTTATGGTTTAGTCTAGTTTTTAGAAGATGACATTTACCCTAAACCCAAGGTTATGATCTTGATATGAATTAGGTTATATTTGTTCAATGGAGGTGTTATTGGTTGAATTATTACTAGAACATTTTGTTTCACTAATCATCAATTTTTTTACGGTTATTTGTAGTCTTTCATGATAGTCCTTTATATTTTGATCTAGGTTATGAAGTATATTGTGGATGGACCTTAGTATTTTGTCTTAAGCTATGATCTAGTATTGAATTGTGATGTAGTGATTATTCTAGCCTTGTTATAATGTTTGTTATTGACTATAGATGATGTATACCTAAATTGGGTTGAATTGAGAATTTATGGTTATACCGTGTTGATGGATTATGAAGGATACATTGTAAATCTTGTGATCCCAATTCTTTACTTCAAATTGTAGTTAATTGTTATTAAGTCATAATGTTGTATTGGAGTATGCCTTGTATTAAGATTGATATAACGGAAAAAGGGCCTAAAATACCCTTAATGTATTTAAATAGTACAAAATTTCTCTCCATCCACCTAGTGGTTCAAAAATACCCTTCCCAACCACCTATTGGGTCGAAAATACCCTTGTAATTCACCTTTTGGTTCAAAATAGACCACTTATTTAACGATTTTATATTTAAACTATTTAAATATTTTTTAAAATATGTGGCACTCAACTATTTGTTATAATTTAACTTATTAGTATAAATTTATAAATCAATCCACTACCCACCCCATTCCTAATTAAATCACTCTAAATTAATGAACCCATCACATTACTAATGCAAGGTACTGCCAATTAAGTGTTTTCAAAAGTTATAGAAGTAAATTATCATACATTGAAGTGGCTAAATAAAAATCACCGATGTTACTTCATAGGTAACTTTTTTTTCAAAATAATATATTAATGTTTTAAAATAAATCATAAATATTTATAAAATTATATTTTTAAAAAGTGCATGAATTAATTCGGGATATATTTCTTCTTAACTTTAATCTTAAATTTCTAATTCAATTTTTGAAGAAAGTTTCCTCCTAAATAAGCGGCTCAACCTACATATAATTGGGGCGTCGACTTGGACTCGAATAATTTTGAATGTCATTTTCAGAAATCTATAATTTCATAGTGTATTAGTAGTGTTTATGACAAACTTGATATTATAATTGGAATATTAATTGAGTGAGGTTTCGTTAGTAATGAGTGGGTAGTGGGTTGGTTTATAAATTATATTAATAATTTATAATTATAATCAATAGTTGAACGTCAAGTATTTTAAAAATAAATTAAAGAGTTTAATTTTAAAACAATTAAAAAATTAGTTAATTTTTAACCCAAAGGTGGATGACAAAGGTATTTTGAACAGGTGGATGAAAAGGGCATTTTAAGCTAATAGGTGGATGAAGGGTAATTTTGTACCATTTTTAACACTTTAAGGGTATTTAGGACCTTGTCCGTTTATATAATTGTATGATTTTTAATTGAAAAGTTTTTACTATGATTTAATGACGTGTTGGCTTAAGATGTAAATGTAATAAGGATTGTGAATGATTTACCAATGTGCTTTATCATGATATGAGAATGTTAATGTGCTAAACTAACCTATATGAATTGTAATGAAAGGACAATACTCAGGAAATTCTTATTGAGTTATGGTGGTGATGACATTATACAAGGGTTAGATCCTATGATCTATAATAAGCTATGATGATTAATAAAGTAAAGAAATTTCAAAAAATGGACTCTAGATTATCACGCAGTGAACTAGAGTGAGGAGTGTGTCTTTTCACATATGGAAGGTAGCATGACTAATTTATTCTTGAGATTGGAGACTACAATTGTGTACTATAATAAGGGTCCCAACTATATCTCCTTGTTCATGAGCTATGTTGCACCCATAGGAAATCTAGCTGGTAGATCCACGAAGTTCTTATGTTCATGTTTTGGTACTACATTGTCAATTAGTCCTTCTTTCGGTGTAGGGTTAAATGACACCAAATTCCACATTTATCTCATGTTGTCTATTTCGGTTAGGGCAAAATGTTCCCAAAAGGTAAAATGAACTAAAGGATTGAAATCAAACTAAGATGACCCAAGGGGTTTATCTTAGTCTAGGTAGGGGTATGAGACTTTACAAAAATATTGCACTAGTTATCCTTGAAGAAAGTCTGAGGAGGATATTGTTTTGTTTTAAAATGCTTATAATTCTATATAAGGATGTATATCATTAACTTGTACATTTTTTATACTACATGTTTATTGGTGTCACTTATGAATATGTGAAGGTCTATATTGTTAAAATATTATGTTATGTCATTTTAAATGTTATGATATATGAAGTAAGATGTTAGGCATGATGCCTGTTGGGTTACTTCATTGAGTAAAGTTATAAGGCTTTTCATGGTCATTATACTTGTTGACTTGATAGGGGTTCATGGGTAATTATCTTGCTTTAGTCATGTTCCAATTTATTCTTATTCATGCTTGTTACTATTATGACTTGATGATAGCGTTACTTGACTATGTGTCCAATTATAGTATATGCATGCTGATTTTACTAGTTTTGGCGTTGTTCGTCTTGTTATGCACATCCTTACGACATAATGAACATGTTGTATATGGTTGTATGCTCTTCTTGAATATACATCAATGTTTTTTATTAAAAGTTCATGCTTTATGAAATGTCCCTTTTTCTTATCATGATTTTAAAGTATGTGTTTATAAGGTCTCATACATAGAATGAACGGTGTACTATAACCATTTCTTTTTTTTCCCCAACATTTTAAGTTCCGGTCATTGAAGTGTTATTTTGAATATGACTTTAAGAAAGCTTAATCTCTTTATCATCCAAGTAGGGTAGGTCGCCACTTTCCGAGGATGATGCCACAATCTAGCCAATGGAGTTGTTTGAGTTTAAAACATCTATGTTCCTTTATTTTTCATTTAGTATGAAACATTATATAGCCCATGTGAGGCATTTTTATAAGATGTATGGGTTATTCCCAAGTTCTTACACTCTTATTAAATACTTTTGAGATGAGATGACTATTATAACTATATTACATTTTATATACTTATGTGCCAAAAAAGTAGAAGACTAAGTAATATTTATGTATGAAGATTCTATGCATAGTAGACATATATATACTATATGTATGTAGAGGTCTATGTAAATGAGTTGATATAATGAATTATTTTAAATTTTCTGATAAATTTGGCCTATGAATGTAGTAATATAAGCTATGAGGATAGTCTTAGTCCTCCAACACGACAACGACTCCAATAACGTCTAGGGGCTATTCCTGATGTAAAAGTTTGTTGGTTGCTTTTGAAGCTCATTAACCTACTGGTACATGGCTCCTTCGACGCCACCCATCGACGGGTCGTCATCTGGTTGATGGGCAGTTAATTGCTACTCCCTGGAATATAAAATGAGGAGTTAGTACATCACTTATACAAAGTATTCCTGGATGTTGAAAACTTGGTATCTTAAGAATGAGGTTAAATATGTTTGAGTCGATGTCTCTTTCACCAATGACTACATAGGTTAGTATTCTTAATTGTGAAGTGAACCACACTTACGAATAAGAATCTATGAGATGCTTAGGAAACTCTCACTTTCTTGGAACTCCAATATCATGCCTTTGGAGTGTAATTCTATGTGCTTTTTCATCTAATACTCTTATTGTTATTATAGGCAATGAATACTCGAAGGAATACTGAACGAAGATTTGAAGAAGAAGAATCTAATGCAGGAATTCCTCCACGTGGTGATCATGTTTTTCCTCTTGAAGAAGATGTGAATGATGATCAATCCCTAGTGAGTCCTCTTCATTTGACGGATGAAAACACAATAGCCTATCTCTTTCAAATGGCTCAAACCATTACTACCCAAACAGAAGCCGCCTCTACTCAAGCCCAAGAAATGATGGCCCATCCTAATCGGGAGATTGTACCCCGATCTCATCAACAAGTTGCTACCATGGCCTCCCATCTAACGAAATTCACTAGGATGAACCTTAATTCTTTCTATGGGGTTGTGTACATTTTAGAAGGACGAGTTAGCAACCTATAAACTCAAGGATGTTGCTCGATCATGGTACATCAAATGGTGGGACAATAGGCCTCTATGAGGTTGACTTGCGAAGTCTTAGAATGATTTTATTGATCGTGTCATTCCTATGGAGAAGAGGAAAAGCTAAAGTGGTGGAGTTCATCAACCTTAGCCAAGGAAGTATGAGTTTTCTTAAATACTCCTTCAAATTCACTAAATTATCAAAATATTCTCCTTCTTTGGTTTTCGATCCTAGAGATGAAATGAGCCATTTTGTGACAGGGGTGTCGGATTATTTTGAAAAGGAGTGTCATTTAGCTATGCTATATGACAACATGCACATTACTCGTCTTATGGTTCATGCCTAGCGTGTGAAGATGCAAGGACTTATATATACAGTAGAGATGCTAAGCAAGCAAGATCTTTTGACGAACTTTCTTAAAACGGAAGGATTGAGATACAAGACAAGCCAATGTTTAAGAAAAGGGTTTTTAATCAAGTTCCTTCTAAGATTCCTAAGTCTATGGATTATAGGGTGTTTAACCCTATGACGAAGAAGGGAAAGGGCACTAGTTCACCCACAGAAAATCATACTTGTGGAAAGTGTGGCAACAAACACTATATTGATTGTCTTAAGGGGACGAATAATTGTTTTGGTTGTGGTAAAAGTATTCGCAAGGTTAGGAATTTCCCTATTGATAGGGGTCAATACAAGGGTAGAGGTCAAGCTCAAGAAATTGTTCAAAAGAGGCTCCAAAGAAGAACCACATCAATTATCACTACTGTAGGGGTTAGCAGGAGACTTCTCCGACATGGTGAGTAGTATGTTGAATGTGTTCTCTATTGATGTATATCCCTTACTTGATCTCGGTGCTACCGTATAATTTGAAACTCCTCTAGTAGCTATAATTTTGACATCTTATCCGATATTTTGCATTAACCTTCTATAATTTCTACCCCGGTGGGTCAGTCAGTTGTTGCTAAAAAGGTGTATAAAAATTGTCCTATAATGTTGCCAAATAGAGTTTCGTATGTTAAACTAGTAGAACTTGATATGCTTGATTTTAATATTATTTTTGGTATGGATTAGTTTCATGCTTGTTTTGCCTCTATCGTTTCAAGAACGAGGGTGGATAAGTTTAACTTTCCAAATGATACCATTTTAGAGTTCAAAGGGGAAATTCTATCCTTGGTGGTCGTATCATCTATCGTTCGAAGGAATGCAAAATGATCTATTAAATGTATTTACATCATATTTTAAGAGTCCAAGATCTAGACTCCGAAATTCCTCCTATTGAGTCTTTCCCTATAGTTAGGGAATTTCCTGAGGTCTTTCCTAATGATCATCACAGGATTCCTTCCGCACGAGTATTTGATTTTTTTATCCACTTGTTACCAGATAAGAATCTCGTTTCAATTCCTCCTTATCGGATAGCTCCGAGCAAATTGAAAGAGATGAAGGCTTCAATCAAAGTTTTACTAGGCAAGGGATTCATTAGACCTATTATTTCTCCATGGGGTGCTCCAGTTTTGTTTTTGAAAAAGAATGATGGGTACCTTAGGATGTGCCTTGATTATTTCAACTGAATAAGGTCACTATTAAGAATAAGTATCCTCTCCTTTGAATTGACAACTTGTTTGATAGACTCCAGCGGCAATCTAGTTTTCTAAGATTGACTTGAGATCAGGCATCACCAACTTAGGGTGAGAGGTGAGGATATAGCAGAGATGACATTTCTAACATGATATGGGCACTACGAGTTCTTAGTAATGTCCTTTGGACTCACGTATTCCTAGATGGCAATGGATCTCATGAATAAGGTGTTTCAAAATTACCTAGATTCATTTGTCATTTTCTTAATTGATGACATCTTGGTATATTTGAAAATTGAGGGTGATCACATAAACCATTTTGTGGGTGGTGTTACAAGTGCTTAAGGATAACCAATTATTTTCCAAGTATAGCAAATGTGAGTTTTTGTTAAGGTCGGTGGAATTTTATGGTCATATTATCTCTAATGAGGAAGTTGAGGTTGATCCAAGGAAAATCAAGGCGGTGAAAAATTTTCCTAGACCATTGACTCCAACCGATACTAGGAATTTCTTAGGTCTAGAGGGTTATTATCAGAGGTTTGTGGATGGATTTACGCCTATTGCATCTCGTTTGACTACATTAACCCAAAGGAGTACAAAATTTTAGTGGTATGCGGCATGTGATATGACTTTCAAAATCTTAAAAGATAAGCTTACTTCTGTTCCGGTATTGACATTATCGCAGGGTTAAAAGGGTTTAATTGTTTATTATGATGCATCGTTAGAGGGTTTACAGTGTGTGGTTATGCAAAATGGGAAAGTAATAGACTATGTTTCTAGAGAACATATGGTGCATGAGAGAAACTATCCAACTCATGGTTTTGAGTTAGCGGTCGTGGTATTTAACTTTAAAATATGGAGGCATTACTTGTAGGGATTACATGTTGATATGTATACCAACCAAAAGAGTCTCCAATATTTGTTTACCCAAAAGGAGTTGAATCTTCAATAATGAAGGTAGTTAGAGTTGTTGAAAGATTACCACATGAGGGTTCTCTATCACCCCAGCAAGGTTAATGTGGTTGTGGATGCTCTAAGTCGTATGACGGTGGGTAGTATGTCTCACATATATGAAGCAAAAAAAGACCTAGTGAGACATGATCATAGGCTGGCTAGATTGGATGTGAGGTTAAAAGATTCGCCAAATTTGGTTTTATAATCCATGATAACGCGAGTCATCCTTGGTAGTGAAGGTGATGTCCAAACAATACCTTGATCAATCATTGATGGAGTTGAAGGAATAGGTTCTTAGAGAGCTTAATGAGTCATTATACTTAGGGGGGATGGTGTATTGAGGTATCAAGGTAGGTTGTGTGTTCCAAATGTAGATGGGTTGAGGAACCGGATCCTTGAGGAAGCACATGGGTCTTGTTACTCCATTCATCTGAGTTCGACAAAAATGTTCAACGACTATAGGCACATGTTTTTTTTTGGAAGGTTTTAAGGACATAACAGAGTTTGTTGCTAAGTGTCCGATTTGCCAAGATGTGAAATCCGTGCATCAAAAGTCATGTGGATTGCTAAAAGAAATTCAAGTTCCTACTTTGATGTGGGAAGATATCAATATGGATTTTATAGTAGGTTAGCCTTAGACTCAAGGGCAAGATGAATATACATGGGTGATTGTGGATAGGCTGGACAAGTCCACTCATTTTATTCCCATCAATTCTACTTATTCGGTGGATTATTATCCAAGGATATTCATAGATGAGGTTGTGTTGTCGTCATGGTATTTCATTATCCTACAAATCGGATAGCCTTGCAAAATCTACATCTACGGTTTGGAGGTAATTTATAGAAAGGTGTGGAACAAAGGTGAAGTTAAGGACCGCTTTTCATCCTCAAATGTAAGGTCAAGAGGAGCGCACTATTCAAACCCTTGAGTATATGATTGGAGCATGTATTAGTGATTTCAAGGGAAATTAGGATATGCATTTGCCTTTGTTGGAGTTTGCTTATAATAATAGTTTTTATGCATCCATATGAAGTCTTGTATGATAGGAGGTATTGGTTTCATATTGGATGGTTTGAAGTTGGTAATCCTTTGCTTCTTGGTCCCTATTTTATTTATAACACTTGGAAGAAAGTTCATACTATAAGAAACCAGTTGAAAACGGTCTATAGTCGGCAAAATTCCTATGCGAATCATAGGAGAAGGGATTTAGAGTTTAAAGAAGGTGTATTTTAAAATTTCACCTATGAAAAGGGTGGTCATATTTGGAAAGAAAGGGAATTTTAGTCCTCGTTATATGGGTCCCTATGAAATGTTGCAAAGGGTTTATAAGGTTGCATATGAGTTAAAGTTGCCTAGTGAATTAGCTTCTGTTAAGTCGATTTCCATACTTCCATGCTTAAGAAGTGTAACGGTGATCACGAGTCTATTATTTCTATTGAGGGTCTTGGTGTGAAGGATAACCTCTCTTACGAGGAAATTCTGGTTCAAATCCTTGATAGCCAAGTAAAGAAATTTAGCAATAAAGAAGTGTCTTCCCTAAAGGTGTTATGGAAGAATCACCTGGCTGAGGGTGAAACATGGGCGGTCGAGGCCGACATGAAGTCCCATCACCCTCATCAATTTAATAACTAAGGTTATTAGTCCTTACTAATAATGAAAATAATGATTAAAATTGAAGTTTGTTGATTTTTAGTGAAGTTTTGCAAAAGGTGCATTTTAGATGTAGTTATTTTGAATTACAGTGAATATGCATTTTGACTTGAAAACTTTATAACTTTTCTTTTTTTTGGTCATTTTGTGCATTTTTATATGGTGAGTCTTTATGAAATTATATGTAGCATGATAGTTAGTTTATATTAGGCTTAATTGACTTATAAATGCTATGTTATTTTAGGCTTTATTGACTCATAAATGCTATGTTAAGCTCTTGTTGTTATGAGAAGGATATTCCTCATAATGTAATGTTGAGCCTTATGTGTGGTAAGTGAAGCTTTTTGAAGTTCCTTTTGTAAGTGATATGGTGATATTGTTAGGTATTGTTGTTGGTTGAGCTGCTAGTATTGAGTGTATTCCTTCCTGTTAATGAATTTTAGTGTCATTCAGGGACTAATGTTCCTAAGGAGGGAGGATGATGTAACATTTCGATAATCTAAGACGTGTTCTAGAGCCTAACATAAGTTTCCTAAGTTCTAGACAAAATTTTAAGGTATATTTTAATGAAAATAAATCATTTAGGGAGTCAAGAAACAAAAAATCCAAGAATATCCGTTACGTCCGGAAACTAGTTCAATGATATACTAACAAGCCTTAGCCTATTAGATTAGATTGTAGAAGTTGGAAAATTATTAAAATGGCTGGAAGCGTTTCTTACATGTGTTTAAGTTTATTCATGGTCTAAACATCTGGGTAAGACTCCCCAAGGACCGAAAAAGGGCCCTTGAGAAAGACCCTTGCACGTTGGAGTGAAACACTGCCTTGGAAGTGTTCACCCACGAAAGGCCATCGACGAAATGTGTGTTGATATACGGGGCATCGATGACATAAATAAACAAACACTTATACAATTACTTGAAGGAAATCTTTTGCATATCTGAATCAAACCGCAAATGTGCAGCACGGAAAGGGGTAGGACCCGTAGACTCATAGAAGGACCGTTGGTAGAGGTCTCGTCTATGAGGGGTCCCAATTTGTGCACTTTTTGAATAAGTCCTAATGATTAATTTATGGGTTAGGTTGTTATTTATAGTAATATTGAATCCTAAGTAAGTTAAATAACACCCAATATAAAGACCCCAGCACCATTGGACTAATCATAACTCATAAACAAAACTCTCTTCCTTCTATCTTCTTTCTCTCTCTACTAAAAACACCTTTGATGACTAATCTATGGGAGGGTTTAAGGGCTGCAGAGGGCCAATTTTCTCCATCAATATTCATCAATTAGTAAGGTATGGTATCTAATTCACCTTTGAGACCTCTTTCATCAAAGGGTTCAATTAAATTGATTTCAAAAATTTGTTTTTCAAGTGGATGTTTTCCATTCTCTAAATAAATGTTATGAATTGATTTTTTTATGATTTATTTTGGATATTATGAATATATTAACATGTATTCTAACGTAATTATTATATATCTTTATTGTTTGTTCTAGTTTGTAGAAGATGACCTTTACCCCTTAACCTTAAGTTATGAGCTTGATTTGACTTAGATTATATTTGTCAAATTGACTTTGTTATTTGTTGAATTACTACTAGATGATGTTGTTACACTAATCATGAATGAATTAGGGTTATTTGTAGTCTTTCATGCCAGTTCTTGATGTAGTGATTCTTCTAGCCTTGTTATCATGTTGGTAATTTATTATTGATGATGTATAGATAAATTGGGTTGAATTGAGGTTTTTGGTAAGATCTTGATGATAGATTTTGAAGGAGACTTTGTAAGTCTTGTGGTTTGTATTCTTTACTTGAAATTTTGGTTAATTATGAGTAAGTCATGATGTTGTATTCGAGTATGCCTTGTAATAGGATAGATAGGATTGTTTGATGTTGAATTGAAATGTCTTGAGAATGATTTTTTTAGGTGTTGGCTTCAAATTGAAATGTCATAAGCATTATTAATTATTTACTAACATGCCTTATCATGATATGATAATGTTAATGTTCTAACCTAACCTATATGAATTGTAATGAAAGGACAATAATAATCCAATTATTATTGATATATGATGATGATGATGTTATACAAGGGTTAGACCTTATGACCAATAATAAGCTATGATGATTATAAATACATTAAAGATATTACAAAAAGAGTCTAGCTTAGTACCAAGTAAACAACAGTAAGGAGTGTTCTTTCCCACATAGGGAAAGTAGGATCACTAATGTACTCTTGAGATTGGAGACTACATTGTATATAGAATCAAGAGGTTCCCAACTATATCTCCTTTTTCTAGAACTATGTTGACCACATAGGAAAACTAGGTAGTGGAATCATGTAGTTGCTATGTTTATGTTTTGGTACTACCTTGTCAACTAATCCACCTTTTTCCGGTGAAGGTTCCTTGAGATAGGATTCCACATTTAGCTCATGTGGTCTATGTCAATAAGGGCAAGATATTCCCAAAAGGTAAAATGAACTAAAGGATTGAATTCTAACTAAGAGGACCTAAGGGGTTTAGGTTAGTCTAGGTAGGGGTATGTGACTCTACCTAAACGTTGCACTAGTTAACCTTAAAGGGAGTCTTAGGAGGATGTTTTTATGTATGAAAATGCCTATAATTCCATATGACATCTATATGATGAACTTGTACATTGTTGATACTATATGTTGATCGATGTTACTTATGAATATATGGTGGTCTATATTGTTAAAGTAAGATGTTATGTACTCTTAAATGTTATGATATATGAAGTAAGATGTTAGTCATGAGGCATGTTGTTTTTACTTGATTGAGTAAGGTTATGGGGCTTTTCTTTGTCATTAAACTTTTTGACTCGATGGGGGTTCATAGGTAATTGTCTTGCTTTAGTCATGTTCAAAGGTATTCATAGTCATGCTTGTTACTATGATGACTTGAAGATAGAGATACTTGACTATGTGTTCAATTATAGTATATGTATGTTTACTTGACTAGTCTTGAAGTTGTTGGTCTTTTGATGTACATGCTTCTGATATAATGAACATGTATTATTGGTTGGTATGGTCTTATTGAATATACATAAAGTTTTTTAATGAAAACTGCATACTTTATGAAATGTCAATTTCTCTTAGCATGATTTCAAAGTATGTGTTTATATGATCTAATACTTAGTACGAATGGTGTACAATAACCATTTTTTCTTTTTCTCCAATATTTTATGTTTTGGTCATTGAAATGTTGTTTTATAGATGACATTAAGAAAGCCTGATATCTTTTTCATCCAAGTAGGGTAGGTCGTCACTTTCCGAGGGTGCTGCCACACTATAACTAATGGAGTTTTTTGAGTTTAAAACATCTATGGTCCTTTATTTTCCATTTAGTACGAAACATTATCTATCCCATGTGAGGCATTCTTATAAGATGTATGGGTAATGCCCAAGTTCTTACACTCTAATTAACTGCTTATGAGATGAGACGACTATTATGACAATGTTACATTTAATATAATTATGTGCCAAAAAAGTAGAAGAGTAAGTAATCTTCATGTATGAAGTGTCTATGTATCGTAGACATATATACTATGTGTAAGTAGAGGTCTATGTAAATCTCTGAGTAGATATAATGAAAAGTTTTAAATTTTCTGCTAAATTTGACCTATTAATGTAATGATGTAAGCTGTGAGGCTAGTCTTAGTCCTCAAACAGCACAACGACGCCGATAACGTCTAGGGGATATACCGGATGTAAAAGTTTGTTGGTTATTTTTGCAGCTCTTTAACCTACATATTACATGGCTCTTTCGACGTCACCTATCGACGGTTCGTCGTCTTGTTGACTGTCGTCATTTAGGGTAGTTAATTGCTACTCCCAGCCAATGATGAGCTCCAAGATGGGGTCCTCCTTCTAGGGCTCCTTGTGAGTCTTAGGCGAAGCCGTACTGTATTGACCCAAAGTACCCCCTAGAAGTTTGAGAACTCCTAGATCGCCACACAACGTCGTCAATCTCTTGGAGGTCTAAGACAATCCCTTAGACATCTTTCATTGCATTATCGTGATAAAAATAGCGGAAAATTCAAAACTTTTCACAGCACTTCATATGCTAGAACATTATTTCATATATATATATATATATATATATATATATATATATATATATATATATAATATTGTAATACATAGTTAGACTGTAATTCCTCTTTGCTGTCTTAAGTCACAACTCAATAGAATATAATAGGGAGACGACGCATAACCACATAAAATAATATCTAAGCTATTATATAACTTGAATGAGAACTTGACTTAGGCAATCGTTGAATTAGAAAGGTCCCTTTACTTGAATATAAGGGATCTATCAATGATTTTCACTTAGGAGACATCCTCTAGAAATCATTACCTACACTTTGTGTAAAAGATGAAGAAGAATGGTATTACTACAAGAATGCACTAATTATGGAAACCATGTGAAAACATTCATTTAAAGAGGACATTTCATTTGAAATCATGTGATATGTCTTTTTAGTAAACTTCATGAACATTGGCACATATAAGCTCAATATAGTTCATATACATAATATAGACATGAATACTATTAATAATAGCACATAAATCCATTAATCATACATTGAAACATACTCAATACATATAATACAATACCTTTCTTTTATTTTACTTCTTTTCTGAAGTAACACTAAGTGTACCTAGTGTAATGTATCACCCTGAGGTCACCTTACTATAGACTTTAATAATATGATTCATAAGAAAATCAAATATATCCATAAGTCATAAATACATCCATGACATAAACTTCTCATAAGCATCATCACCTAGGACAACTCCTAAGTCATACTAGTGAAATGTGTAGGTAGCATCTTTTAATGCTACTTCCACCATGTGTACCTAAGAAGTCACGATATACAAGGCATAATATACTCATCAAGTCATAACACATTCAACAATTCATAACATATTCAGCAAGTCATGACCTATTCATTTCAGACTAATAATAATGCCACATATTTCATATCATCATATAAGGACTCTTTCCTTTACTACAACTATAGTCATAAATAATCATACTCCATAAAACAACATTGGAAAACTCATCATATTTCATACACTTTAGTCATAGACTTACTTAGTTCATATAATTTGTAGACTACCCTCACAATCCCTTCGTAATCATACTTATGCAATGTACACATGGAGTTCCATACCCCCACATATACCCAGTAAACTCATTTAGAATGTATAAGTGTATTTCACTTGCATTGTCATAAGTCATATCCTAACACAACAAGGTCACTTAATATACATTCATAAAAGTCATACATAACAAAAGTTTTTACTTAATAAGGGTCTCCAATCCTATTATATCTTGAAGTCATCTAGTGCAATGTATAGGTAGGATCCATAGTCATCCAATACGATGTATACTTCTCAAGGAATTTAGATTAGAGTTCCTATTCTTTTCTTAGTAAATTATAGACCTCAGGAGACATAGCCATAACCTACATAGACCATGTTAGCTACATGGAATCTTGTGTTCTACCCCCACACTAAAACAGATGGTTAACGCTTTTCTAAGGTGCAACCATTCATACATAGCTTATCTAGGTGTATCCACTAAGCTAGATTCCTATGTGGGAACATAGTTATGGAACAAGGAAACTGCTTTTAGAAACCTTGACTAACTATGCGTTATGGTTTCAATCTCATGAGACAACATCTATGTTGGGAACTCGGACTTACTAACGTGAAAGTTATCTTTGTGGAAAGTCGGACTACTAGACATCAAGCTCCCACTCTCATTTCTCATGATCACTTGGTGTTAAGCAATAATTCCCTTTTTAAATATCAATAATCCTTTAGATAAGATTAGTTCATAAAGAATAGGTCTTAGGGACTTACTCCCTTATGTCATGTAGCTCAAATATATCTAGGATGAAAATTCTACATTCACCACAGAAACTACATTATGTGAGAATTTCCTTTCACATAATCATATCATATTCATACAAACACGTGTGTGTGTACATTTATATGAGATATACATTCACATAAACAAATTTAGGAACACATGTTGATAACATCGTATATAATATACTTTACATGCATATAAATAGGTAATGATGCATAGGAGAACTATCCTTTCCTAAATCATCATGAATCTATTGTATTCATAGATATGCATGAAGTTTGTGTGTGTACGTCAGTCAACATGATCACATAATGTCTATCACATATTATTGAGGAAAGCACCCTCTAAAGACCACAACACATGTACAACATTAATAAATTCTCAAGACATACAAACATATAGAGTATCAAGGAATATAGACTACACATACTCACATGACATCATAGGAGACAAATACATCATTAACAATATGATATAAGACTCCTAGCATACATTAATCACAAATTCATATAGGGTTCATATACATAGGGGTCATGATACAAGGGTATTCTTCATCATAAGCCATATAGACCAATCTAACCCTAACATGATCATCACAAATCTACTTATAACCTCATCTCCACGCGTAAATTAAACAAGTACTGAAGAAGACTATACGTATAATATCAATTTACTTAGACATAATCTTACAATCAAGGCTAAATCCTTAAAATTTTTAACATAAAAATCACCATATCAATTCATATTGAATCTAATGCCTTCAAGTACGTAACCATAACTCATAAACATGTACAAGAATGTAAACACCACCACCATAAGTGGACCATACCAATCAACACAATTCAACGTACATTCTAGGCTAATTAGAAGAAATAGGTCAACATACCAAATATAAAAGATAATGATCATATTTGATCATTCCTCAAAAATTCATATTCAATTTATATAGAAAGTAATAGAAATAAGGAATTCAATACAATCTAATCACAATTCTATAAACAAGAATTAAAGATCGCAAGACCCACATTAAATGTCAATTTGAGAGACTAGGAGGATCATGGGTTCTTCATAAAATTGGATATAAATTCATCATAAAATAAGTAGATAAACATATATTCATTATTATAATGCTTAAGAAATCAATTTCAGAATGAACCCATGGCTAGACTGAAATATAGGATTTTGACATAGAATTCATAATTTTAAAACATTTGAAAGGACTCCATATATCAATGGTTATATATGGATGAAGGATCACCATACATTATACATTAAAAATCCCATGAAAATATGAGAATAAATCTCCAAAAATAAAACTCCATAGCTTGTTCTTTAGCTTGGTTTTTAATGGAGGTTTTGGGGTTTTTTTGGAGAGAGGACAACTCTGGAAATTTTATTTCTCAATGGGTATTGGGGTTTTGTCTTGGGAAAGGGCTTAAAAAGGTCTTAAATAGGTCTTAAAAATAGTTGACAAAAAAGTCCCCTAATATAAAAAACAACCCCACACGAATTGCTGCTCTTAGACATGTAAAAATTGAATTAAAAAGGATGCAACAGAATCTGGGAGTGGGCTGTGCGTCGCGCAGTGGCCTCCCAATTCTGAACTAAATAAAATTTGGGTCATTGAGGTGTGTGCTAGGCGCACATTGTGAGGAAAAGGTCAAAATCTTGCTCCTGTATGCTTCCTTGGCCAGCCTCTTGTCCAAGGTTTGGGTCCTTTTTGGGGGCCCTTTTGGGAGGGGGGTCCTTGGGGAGTCTTACCCGCATGTTTTGACACTTAACATTTTTATTAAGGTAGTAGGGTCAACTACACTTTTTCTAAACTCCAAACAACACAACAAAACAAGGCAAACATACAAGGATTCTCTAGTTCGTCTAAAGACCAACTTATGAACGTCTTGGACGTTCTTGGATGTTAGACCTCTAAATGACATTAAATAAATTATTCAAGCTATAAAACACTTAATAAAAATTTTATTAACCTTTTTAGGCACATAAGAGGCTCTAGCTACCCTAGTTTATTTTGACGGTTGTTACAATATCAACCAGTTGGTAAACATTGGTCCTCGAATAACAAAAACATTTAAATTATTTCATATAGTTGCACAGGAATCATGAATAAAGTAGATTAACTACAATCTTACAATCTACACATAGTACCATCAAGGTCATTTATGACATAACCATTGTTAGCTTTGTTCAAGTAGGGACTACTTTCTCCAACATACACCCATGGCTTTATAGAGTTCATATAAAAACAATGCATAGATGTTAATTCATACTTAAGGATAACTTCTTTACTCCCAACCACTTTATGATTATACTTCCATCCTTATGAAATCTACATTTTAGGTCACACAAAGCACATCACACATTCTGGAGTAAATTTATAGCTTCTATTTCTAGCTTTATCACTATATTTATATTTTATAAGAATGCATCATCTAGATAAATTTATCACAATTTATAGCCAGACAGATGAACCTTGTCTAGATAAACCAATACTCCATAATAGTGAGCCTATAAAAACACTCCCCAATTCTCATAAGTCATACATTTTTATTAAAGGACTCGTCTTATATCATTTAAAGGAGACTCAACTTCTCATTATGGGGCTCAAACCCAGACATCATAAGTGACATCAAGCATTTTCATTAAGCTATCTTATGAAATCATGTTTCACATATATCATATATGGATGCACAACAACATGAGAGACATGCAAATTTATCCAAAATTCCCTTTTAATGATATATTGACCTTTCACTATATGCATAACATAATTTCATTTGACACACGCTTAACATATGGAGAACATGCAATTTATAATTTTTATGTAAGACTCCTATAATGAAAAACCTACTTAGGAACTCTTTGGTTTCAAGCTTCACTAGGAATAGAAGGAAAGATAGGGATTTGTACAACCTTACTATTCGAATCATCCTCCCCTACTTAGGATAAACTCCTTTAAGATCAAATCATCTCAACTCTAGGGAAATCATATCTTACCAACCCTATTAACTAAGCACATCATCCTCTCTTGGGATCTAGGATATGAACATCCTTCTTACAAACACATGAAAGTGCTTTTCAACCTACTGAAGTTCAAGGAAACTTAACAAAAGGACAACAATGTCCCTAAAATTCTTCCCATATATGCACATTATCCCCCACTTGGGATATGCCTAAGCACATCATGCCCTTAAACACCTAGGTCAAGGCAAGTCAAGACTAAGATACAAGGGACATCACTTTTGGTTTGACCTTTCCAACAACCCATGCCTATAATCAAGCACTTCATCAATTGACCATACTCAAATTTAATCTTAAAAGACAACTAGCAACATCAAAGTAGGTCAACCTCAATTCTCTCCATTTCTTGAAAAGCTAAGGGGTACATACAATGAATCTCCCTAATTCACTTTAAGGTAATCATACTTCCCACTTATGGAATAAAACCCTTTTAACCACTTTTACAATAGGTTCATAGAGGAATCCATTACTAGTCATAAGGTTTCGACCATTTACTAGCACACTTTACAATCACCTTACAAGACTCAAAACATTTTCTCCCCTTCTTAGGAGAAAACCTATACAAAAGGTTTCAAATCCATGCAAAGACAACAATGAATCATTTAACATATTCAACGACAATATTCATCTTTCTCACTATTCACCACCTTCTCCAAGACTATTCAGGATAGCATGATTCTACCAATGCACATAATCATAAGGCAATCTATTATTCCAAGGGGAATTTCATTTCAACCATAAAAACAACTAACAAGCTATAACCATGTCATATCATAACTGCTTAACATAACACCTCAATTCTCATAAACCATCCATAGCCATAAATGGCACCACATCGACATATACTAAATTCACCGTCACATATACTCATCAAACCATAAAATCAAGGTAAATATCAAAACTCACTTTTTCTCCCACAAGAATTTATTAATAATCCCTTCCAAGCAATTACATCTAAAAGATAACGAACAAGTAAAAATAAGAGAGATATCTTATGACGTTAAGTTCTTTTGCACCGCATGAGAATAGTGAAGAAGGGAAACTCAATCGTCCTATTACCTCCCGTGCCATTTGATGTGTCTCGACTCACCACCAATGATATAAGACTCTAGTAGACGTGAAAATATGAGACATTGAAACCTACGGACAAAAGAGAAAACCTTATACTGTGATACCAAGTTTTGCAATGATCCGAAGTACCCCTAGAAGTTAGAACACCCCTAGATCACCACATGACGTCGTCGACCTCTTGGAGGTCTAAGATAATCCTATATACATCTTCTATTGCATAATCGTAATTAAAATTACAGAAAATTGAAAAGTTTTTACAGCATTTCGTATGATAGAACATTACTTCATATATATATATATATATATAATACTATATAATACTATAATGGTATTAGTACAAGATTGCACTAAGTATGGCAACCATGCGAAAAAATACATTTAAAGAGGATATTTCATTTGAAATCATGCAACATGTCTTTTTAGTAAACTTCATGAACATAAGCACATAAAATATCAATATAGTTAACAAACATAATAAAGACATGAATACTATACATTATAGCACATAAAGCCGTTTATCATACTTTGAAACATACTTGATAAATATAATACCTTAGGCCTCATTTATTGTACTTCTTTTCTTAAATAACCCTAAAGTGTACCTAGTGCAATGTATCACCTTGAGTTCACCTTTCAATAGTCTTTGATATTAGTATCCATAGCACAAGCACATACGTCCATAAGTCATAAGCACATCAAAGACATAAACTTCACATAAGGACCATCACTTAGTCATATTGAAATCATGCTTAAAACAGTTCAACACCAAGCTAATATCAATTCAATGTAGAGTAGAGAGAATAGTCCATCTTATTAATTTTCTCCAAGTATTAAACATCAATCATATTTTAACAATAAAGTACTTCATATGCAGTAGCTAATGAGATCATAGTCTAGCTGAGGAACTACTATGATTCCCATTAAGGTTGACACAAGCATGTTTCATATTAGAAATTCATGGAAGGTAAGTTTACATAGGTTAATCCTATTTAAACTATCATGAATTGACCCATATTATATTCATTACATATAATTTATCCTCATATTACATTATAGGCAGCATCTATAGACAACATAACCATGATCAAGTCATATACCAACTAATCTAAGGTCAAGATCGCAAGTTAAAACTTCATAGACTAGAAGAACCTAGATCAATTCAAACCTTCTTTACTTTTATAATACAAGAATTAAATCCACAATTAAACCAAGGCATTAACCTAAAACATATGATATAAGAGCCACAAAATAATTGAAATCAAATTTTAAAACAATTGAGGACCCACATTAAATGATCATAATGAAGACTAGGCTAGCATGCTCAAACCTTCATGCATTGATTCACATGGGTAAATAATAAATGATTCACCATAAATTTACATAATGGACAGTATACATAAGCATATTAACATAATTGAATCGAAAATAAACATGCATAAAATCCAGATCATAAAGACATACATAGACTAAAATCGAGTTTGTGAAAGATGCATGGGTTCAACATTCAATAGGATTGAAAATCACGTCCAAATCTGTAAATAATTATCAATACATTCATATTATGCTTTTGAAATTAATTTATGAAAGAATAAATGGCTAGAACATGGAAGAAGAACTTTATCACATTTTTCTCTTTGAAAACTTTGAGATTTACTCTCTTGATAAGTCATACCTGAACGTTTCCAATGTAAATACAACCCTTAAAATTTTTTATACTTTCCACATATGTTTTACCCAAAACAAACACTTGCAACTCGTACAAACAGGCTAGGCCCCATCAAGGAATACGTTGAGCGTCGTAAGGTTTATCTTCCAAACGCCATAGACGTTCTTGGCCGTTTGACTTCCAAACTTCATGTACCATCATTAAAAATTATTATGAATAATTTTATTATTTTACAAACTCATGACATACAGTCTATAAACACGCATGGACACAAGAGGCAAGTAGGTGACTAGTCGTCGACCGTTTTGGTCGTCCCTTGACATTCGACTTCCAAATCACTTCAAACATTACACACTACCTCTAAACCATATTATAAGTCATTTAAGGACCTTAAAAACTTAATACAGACACGTTAGTCTCTAGAACCCTATCTCAATTTGGGGTCTTGCAATATCCCCCACTTGGAAACATTCGTCCTCGAATGACACATAGGGATCTTTAATCACAATAAGGACTCTAATGCATCATATAGAAATTCATAACATTTATAACAACATCAAATCATTTTCAGCACTCAATGCACACAAGAAAGCAAAACCACTACTCACTCTTTTATACATCAACTACATAGGCTATTATCATGTTCATAGGAGGAACTTCCTTCTCCAAATCATAACATGGTTATTTCATTTCAATTCATTAAGATATCATTTTGCATGGCTACACATAGGTAGATTTCAACAATACTTGAACAAAGTAGGCACTCATACTTCAATACCCATATATTTATTAAAGATCATTATTACTTAGAGTTAGTGCCATGAAGGTCATACTCAACCATACCATGTTTAGTGGTGTCCATGGAGGAATGTCCTTCTCCTCAATACACTTACATGTATCGTGAGTTCACACCTTAGCAAGGTACAAGGTAAATTTCCTCTTTTACTGAGAAATTGTTAACTTGTCAACCAAGGCATGCTCATGTTTCCATCCTAGGGAAGTCTAAGTAGTAAGTCTAACCAATCACATCACAACAAATAATCAAATTTCACAAAATGTCAATTTCTAACATATTATTCACCTTCACAGTAAGCATATTTTAGGAAGAATCACACAAATCATAGGCACACACATGAGCACTTATCTTAATATCCTTTCATTTTTCAAGAATGAGCCTACAATTGTGCATTCCAAATCATAATAGTCACATAGTCTTTAAGAGACTCAATACATTTCATTTGAAGGAGACTCTGTTTTCATGCACTTTGGAATCTTTAGAATATTCTTAAGGTAATTCCAATCAATACATACCAAACATATAAGGTCCTGCAATTCATATTTGAGACACGACTTGTATCATGAACAAGCGTAGTAGAAATTCATTACTTTCAAGCTCAAGTAAAGATAGAAGGAAAAGGTAAAAAACATCTACAACCTTATTATTCCATCACCATCCCCCATTGAGGTAGACGTAATTTAAGAGAAACCTAACTCAATCCTAGGTGTATCTTAATTACACAACTTTCATTTTCATCACTTAAAAGTGATTACAACTTTTAGAAGGATTTATACTAAGTTAACATAGGAACACAAAGATATTTTAAACATTATTTTTATAGGTCATTTATAACCAATTATCATGTTAGGTCAATATCATTCAACCAAATAAGGTTGTCATATAATACAATAGACACCAAGGTCATAAATCATTAGGGGAAACAATATCGAAGACTTAGTCTTAAGGACTCTTTCTTTAATTTCAACTTTATAGTAAGGTAATTTTTTGGTCAATCAAACCCACATAATCACCCAACCAATAAAATAATACTACACTCAATTCTAGGGAAACACCAATTGCACAATCATCAAGGGACTCACAACACAATAAGAAGTTTGAAACAATTCTACAACTCATCCTTGCCACAAGACTCTCATTCATTATTCCAAATAGTAATTCTCCCCTTTAAATTTATTTTCATGTTCATATATATAAATTTTATACACATTTTAACAACATCTAATCAAAGAACAAGTTTGTTGATTTCCCAAAAGTCACACAGTAAGATGCCTATCTTTACCGTAAACATGCTTCCAAATTAAAAAAATGCAACATTTAGACAATTGATAGGAAAAGCATGACAATATTACGCACATAACTTTACCATGAAAGGCTACTCCAATCTATTCTAGGCAACTTATCAAGGACCACATGTATAAAAAAGGATACATTGAACACCATGAAGTACATAATCTTAGGGTAGCATGCTTCCATAGGTAGTAACTAAGTCTTGCAAATTATATTTGTAGCATAAGGCTACGATTACGCAAAACCATTTACGAACTCATCATACGAAAGAACTCATTTTATTCATAGTAACTTCTAAAATACTTTAAATATATCATGGCATACATTTTTCAATATAACATGCTATTTCACGAAAACATCATATCTTGACCTAATTGGGATCACATCATAAGAACATACAAAAATTCACCTTTACACATGCTCATTCAAACCATAAAACCAAGATGAGCATTTACAATCACTTTTTCTCCCTAAAGCATAGAGAACAATCACATCCAAGCAATCATATCAACAAGAACACCGGACAAGAAAACATAAGAGAGAGATCTTATATAGTTATGGTCTATGGCACAATATGAGAATGATGAAAAAGGGAAACTCTATTGTCCAATAGCCTCTCATACCATTTCATGTGCTGCGACTCACCACCAATGATACAAGACTCTACTAGATGTGGCAATATGAAACTTCTTGGACGCTAAACCACTTTCAAAACATTGTGCTCTTACACCATTTTTGTCAGATTCGGGTAGCACCCCCTAGAAGTAACATGGCGTACTTGACCTCTCGAAGGTGTTATACAAGCCCATAGTTATCATTCATCGCATCGATATAGTAAATTTTAGTGGAAAATTTATAACTTTTATTGCTCCTCATATGATAGAAAATCTACCTCATATACATATAAATTATAAGTCATAATACATTTATAGACTCTAAGTCTATTTACCATCTTAGACTCAACAACATTAGAATACATTAGGGACAAGAACCTTAAAAACAAGACATAACTATACAATATTTAAACATTTTACTTTAACATGAATACAGAATCCCTGGAACATTAGGACCCCTTTCATTGAGCTTTAGAACCACATATAAAGGTCCTCAATCATAAACATCCTCTAAGCATCCATAACCTACACTTAGTGTAAAAATTAGAGAAGAATTCCATTAGTACAAGAATGCACTAAGTATGGCAACCATGAAAAAAAATGAATTTCAAAGGGACATTTTCTTGAAATCATACTTCATGCCTTTTTGAGTAAATCTTTATAAAACCTTGAAACAATAGCATTCATATAAATATATTCAAAAGCCAAACATTTCGTTGGTTCACACATAGGATTTATTACACTTTTGAGTCATGTTACAGTGAGCTCCTGTTCTCTTAACAGTGAACTTTTTTCCTTTTTATTCATTAACTTCAAAAGTAAACCTCTGGTGATACTTGGTGCAATGCAAACCTTAAGACCACAAGAAAACATACATACAATCTATACAAGGCAACACATACAATGATAGAAGTATAGTACATCATAGACATATTTATGTCAAGACCTTCATCATATAGTCAACAAGATCAACATCATGCATAAAGATGCATATCATACACGTCTTCATAACAAGTAGACAAATACTACAATGTTATGCATAAAGAACACATACATAGTGACATGCATTAGAATACATTCCTAGAACATCCTAAAGAGCTACCTGTGCAATGTCTAGATGGGTTCATTACTTCCCCCGATCCTAAGTAACTTCCCTTAAGTCCTTCTAGTTATTGTCCTAATAATTTACTTTCTTTTTCCATTTTACTTTAGGGAAACTATATCAATAACCGACATAGACCATGTGATGTTAAACTTGGATTGCGGTGTCATAAAACCCCACACGGAAAGAAGGTGGTCTACTGGACAAAGTAAAATCAAATGTGACATAGCCTTTTATTTGTATCAACTAGCTAGTATCCTATGGGTGCAACATAGTTATGGATCTGAAGGTACATGTGAAAACCGTGTTTATGCCAAGATTCAGCATTGTAGTTATTCACTTAATGAAACCCTATTTATGGCTATTGAGGCATTGTTGTTATCCACTTCATGAGATTTATGGTGACCTACCTTTCTACCATAGGAAGGGACACACACTCATATTCTAGCTCACTCTCTGCTTATCAAAGTTCCCTTCATTGAAAACCTTTATGATTTTTTTTCATTATAAAACATAGGTTTTAGGAGATTCATCCCCTTATATGCTTAACTTATAGGTCATAGATTGAAGTTCATCAATCTAAATCATCTAACGAATCCCTTGACATGAACATAGAATATATAGAGCATATCAGGTTTAGGGTACACGTGGATACACCATTCCAGGCCCCTCTCTTGACTAGGTTTTCTTACATGTGTGTGAGTACATATTTGTGAGAAAACCTTTTACATAACACATTAATACACACATGTTCATACATACATATTCATTCATATAGAAACAAAAACTAGAACTATCCTATCAAGGTTCACATGTGCAATGCATAGTCAAAGTCCCATACCTATTCCTATACTAGTACACCTATCAAGTCATCCTAGCTAAGGAAACATATATCATGCGTTCATAAAAATCATCTTATCAAGCATAGTAGTTGACGCTAGTGAATATGAGAACTACATTTAATTTAGACAAATTTACCTCTACTACTTTTAAGATGCATGTAAAGTTAGTGTGTGTTTACATTGGTCAACATGATCACATAATGGATATCAACAACATATTGAGGCATACAACCTCTTAGAAAATAATACTTTTTCAAGCATAAACCACACAACTTATAATAGCATACGAGAAAAGCCAACTTCATATTTCACTTAAGACTCCTAACTTGTGCTATTAATTCATTCACATAGGGGTACATAGGTAAGGTATTATTAACCATTTTAAACTCGACAATGGCAACACCTATACTTTACCATAACATTGATATACACATGCTTACACAATAGCCATACAATCGAAATCATATATAGAATAGGAAAGTAGGCATAAGCTTCACATGGTATCATCATAGATACATGTTCATATATTCATCAATTTGCCTTCATAGCCATGGTCAACACATATATAGATTGACAATAAAGTAAACACCTCCACCATAAGTGGACCATACCAAACAATACCATACAAAGCTTCATCAACATTACTATAAAGAAATAGAGAATCATAAGAGTAGAGGAATTCTTACACATCCTTTAGCCTTTGGTCATCATTCGCCATTACTACTGTTTTGTCATTAAATCAAGTATAGGGCAGTAGCTTAAGGTACTTTAATCATACATAAAGTTAAACATAAGCTACTGCATGGACATGCTACAAATACTACAACATATCATTAACATGATAGAATGTAGAAGGACATATATCATCAACCAACTTCACTTTCATGGATTATAGATCATATTTCGTCAGTAATATCAATCAAAAGAAGTAACTAATCATACACATAGTCATATAAAAATAATGCTATAAACACTTCAAGACCAAGATACTATCGTAGGCATATATGTCATTTAGAACGTTTAGGAAACAAAACATTGAAGAACATCCATGATATTCGAAAAGTAGTACTAAGAGGTACTAGCATTCCTAAGACAATTTGACGAGCTTTTAGAAGTTTAAAATCCATAAAAACATATGGAAAGGTAGTCAATATATTTTAAAAATTATTCGTGATTGAAATTTTTGGTTACGACTCCCCAAGGACAAACCAAGGGCCCTTGAGGAGGACCATAGAATGTAGGAGGCAACATTGCCGGGGCAGCGTGCAACCACAAGGGGCAAAGGACAGGTCATGTGTGGATCGACGGGGAATCAATGCCAATCCTCATCCAAACATTTATCCAAAATGTTGTACCCCTATCCTTCACAGGTGTCAGACCAAAAAAGCGGTTGTGCAGCACCGAGGGAGGCCTGGCCGTCGATGGACCAACAACCCATATGTCGTGGTCTCATCGATGTGCCGCAATTTTCCTGCACTTTTTAAGTTAGTTATTTCAATTAGTTAAGGGGTTAGATGGTCAATTATGTTTTTAAAAGAGTCTAATTATGTAAATTAAAACACAACATATAGTCCCCAACCCTCATTAGATTAAACTCAACTCACAAAACAAATCCTCTTCCTTCTCTCTTCTTTCTCTCTCTATTTGGAAGAAACCATTGAAGACTAGCTAGGGGAGGGATTTGGTGGCTGAAAAGGGAAAATTTCACCATTAAATATTTTTCAAAATTTGAGGTATGAGATATAATTCACCTTTGAGAGATCTTTCCTCAAAGAATTCCGTCAAAATATTTTCAAACAGTGGGTTTTCATATGGGTTCTTCTCAATCATTAAAATTTGGATATGAACTGATTTTTTATGTTTTATTTGGATAATATGAATTGATTAACATGTATTCAAACTTAATTATAGTATATATTGATAATTTGGTATAGTTTGTAGATAATGATCCTTAACCCTTAACTATGGGTTTTACATTTATATGAAATAAGTTTTAATTGATTCAACTGACTTGTTTATTGGTTGAATTGCTATTAAATTACATTTTTATATTAATCATGAACAAATTAGAGATGATTGTAGTCTTTCCTGCTAGTTCTTGAGATTATGATCCAGGTTAAAAAGTGAATTAACCTACGTGTGTTATTTGAAGCTATGATCTATTATTGAATTGTGATGTAGTGATTTTTCTAGCTTCTTTATCGTGTTGATTATTTAATTGTGATGTTGTACATCTAAACTGTCTTTATTTGAGGCTTTATGGTAAGACATTGATGATGAACTATGAATGAGACTTGTTTAGTCTTATGATCTCTATCCTTTACTTCCAATTGTTGTTAATTGTGATTAGCTTATAATGTTATATTGGAGTAAGACTTGTATTAGGATTTATACGATGGTATGATGTTGAATTAAAATGACTTGGCTATGTTGTGAGGTTAATTAAGGTGTATATGTTTTAAAGATGGTGATGGCTATAATGTGCCTTATTATTATATGAAATGCTAATGTGCTAACCTCACGTATATGAACTGTAATGAAAGGACTTATACTCATGCAATTCTTATTAAGCTATTGATGATGATGATTATAAAAGGGTTAGACTCTATGAACTAAGCAAGGTAATGATTGATTATTAAAGGCTTAACAAAATTTGAAAAAGGGACTAGCTTAGCACCGAGTGAACTAGAGTGAAGATTGTCCCTTCTCGCATACGGAAGGTAGAAGCACTAAAGTACTTTAGAGATTGTAGACCATAATGCATGTCGCATAATGAGGGTCCAAACTATATCTTCTTGTTCTTGAACTACGTTTCCCCAGTTTGAATTCTAGCTAGTGCATCCACGTAGTTGCTATGTTTTATTTTTTGGTACTACCTTGGGAAGTAGTTCGCCTGCTTTCGGTGTAAGATTTAATTACCTCGGATTCTACATTATCTCATGAGGTATATGTCGGTCAAGACAGGATGCTCACCAAAAGGTAAAATGAATTAAATGATTAGACTCTAACAAGGATAACCTAAGGGGTCTAGCTTAGTCTAGCTACGGGTATGAAACTCTACCTAAGCATTGCACTAGTTAGACTTGAGGGGAGTCTCAGGAGGATGTTCTTATGTATGTTTTTGCATAAAATGATGTATGATATGTACGTTATGAACATACATATTTTTGATACTACATGTTGATTAGGTAACTTAGGATTTTGTGTTGGTTTATATCGTCAAAGTAATGTGAAATGTCTAGCTAAATGGAATGTTTTGTGAAGTAGGGTGTTAGTATTGTTTCTTCTTCGGTTATTTGATTGAGTAAGGTTATAGGACTTTACTTTGTCATTGCACTTGTTGACTTGATAGAGGTTCATTAGTAATTGACTTACTTTGTCATAATGAAATATACTGTTATTCATCCTTATTGTTAACTATGACTTGAAGATGGAGTTAGTTGAGTATGTATATACTTACATGTAATGAAGGATTGACTTATCTAAACTTGATGTTGTATCATTGTGATACATATTCCTATGATTTGATAAATCAAAAATATTGATTTGTATCGTTGTGTTGTATATTGATGAAGGTTTTGAATGAAAAATTCATCCTTATAGAAATGTCCTTTTCTTAGCATGTTTTACAATCACACTTAGTATGAGTGGCGTACTAACCCCATTTCTTACTTTTCCCCCAACATTTTAGGTTCCGATCGTTGAAGGCTAATTCGAGACGACTTGAAGAAGACTTGGATATTATCTACCATCCATGTTGGTAAGTCCTCACTTTCCGATGGCGATATTAATATCTCGCATATGGAGTTTCTTTGTTTTTTCTAATACGCTTATGTTCATTATATTTCATTTGAATACGATTTGTACGAGTCACAATGTGGCTTTTTTTTATATTGATATAGGGCTATCCCAGAATTTCTATGATCATTTCAATGGTATATGAAGGCTATGTAACCTTCATATACGAATGTTCTATGCATACTCTCTAGATATATTATGTATATGTAGAGGTCTATATAAAGCTCTGAGTAGAAGAAATAAAAACTTTGAAATCTTCCTCTAAATTCGACTTATGAATTAGACGATGTAAGCTAAGAGGCTAATCTTAGTCCTCAAAGAGGACGACGATGCCGATTACATCTAGAGGGTAAACCGAGATGTGAAAAACATGGAATCAGAGCACGAGGTTGAATTATCTTGCAGTCAATGTCTCTCTCAACCACGTCTTTCTAAGTTCGTGTTCATGATTGTGAAGTGTGCCACACTTATGAGTAGAAACCTACATGATGCCTAGGCAAATCTTATTTGCATAGAAATATCGTATCGTTAAATAAGAGTACACTTATGGTTTGCTTTTGAATCTAATAATATTGTTGTAATTATAGGAAGAATGAACACTCGAAGGAATAAGGCACGAGGACTTCAAGAGAATTGTTGTAATTATAGGAAGAATGAACACTCGAAGGAATAACGCACGAGGACTTCAAGAGGAAATTACCAATGCGGGAGCTCCTCTTAGTGATCATGTTTCTCCACATTAAAAAAGATGCTAATATGGAACAAAATTAGGTCAATCCTCTACCCTTGACGGATGGATAGATAAGGGTTTCCCTCATCGAATTGTATTAAGCCATCACTGTTCAAGCCTAAGCTATGACGGCCCAAGCCAACCGGGAGGTTGTACCCATCCTTATCAACAAGTTACTACTATGGCTTCTCGTCTAAGAGACTTCACTCGAAGGACTTCATTGGGCTACAAGAACATTTCTCATTCTATGGTGCATAAAAAGCGTGTGGAGAAGGCAAGAGATAAGAGAAAGAGTAGAGATTCTAAGAGAGCAAGATCTTTTGATGGAGATACTTCAAGGAATAGGATGGAGATACAAGACAAGCCTATATTTAAGAAATGGGTTTCAAGTCATGTTCCTTCCAAATTCCCTAAGTATAGTAGTGACAGGGTGTTTAACTCAATGTTTAAGATACTAAAAGGTACCAATTTTTCAACAGATATGCCAACTTGTGAAAAGTGTTGCAAGAAGCACTATGGTGATTGCCTTAGTGGGACGAGGAATTTTTTTGGTTGTGGTAAAAGCGGGCACAAGGTTAGGGAATTCCTTTATGTGAGGGTTCAATACAAGGGTAGTGTTCAAGCTCAAGTAAGTGGTTCAAATGAGGCTCTAAAGAAGAACTGCTTCTATGCTCTCCGCTCTAGGGGTGAGCAACAGACTTGTCTTGATATGGTGACTGGTATGTTGATTTTGAGGTTATATTTGGTACAGATTGGTTGCATTCTTGCTTTGCTTTAATTTATTATAGGACAAGGGCAGTGAAGTTTAAATTTCCAAATGAACCCGTTGTAGAGTGGAACTGGTGAACTCTATTACTAAAGGTCATATAATCTCATGTCTAAAAGCATGAAAAATTATCTCTAAAGGTTGTATATAAAATAAAGTAAGAATTCAAGATTTAGACACCGAAATTCCTCCCATTGAGTCAGTCCCAATAATGAGTGAACTTCCTTAGCAATTTCCTTATGACTTTCCCGTTATTCCTCACAAATGGGAAATTAATTTTTGTATTTATTTGCTACCGGATACAAATCCCATTTCATTCCTTCTTATCGATGGCTCCGGCCGAATTGAAAGAGTTTAAGGCATAACTCGAACTCAATTCAGTCATAACTCAGTTCTCAGTGATTAGTTGAGGGGTATGCATCTCTTTCCCTCTATTTTAGCTAGTTAAGTCCTCATTCAAAGACGAATGTTCCCAAGGGGAAGATAATGTAACAACCCGTAGCAAAAACAGACCAAAAATTAGTTTTTAAGAAAAATTTGTAGTAGCTACAAACGGTGGCATCGACGGACCGTCGCCTGAACCACGGTTCGTCCTACACAACCGTCGATGGGATCAGAAACTCCCAAAAATTTCATCCTAGAAAAATTGGTTTAGTCTTGTACAACGGACGGACTTACATTCCGTAGGTCAAACGACGGTCTGTAGTCCGTGACCATCGATCAAGACTCCCTTCAACCACTCTCTGACAAGAGTTATGGATGACCAACATGGTTTGTAGTTGGACCTACGGTCCGTAGGTGGAAAATTTGCAGCCAGTTAAGGGAAAATGCAGTTGTGTCAACATAAAATGATCATACCTATTAGCACAAAATGAATTATGTCTTCAATGACCTACCCACAGATAGATACTTGAATTATCTTTCCAAAGAAAAGACTTTGCAAACATCAGTCCTTCGAGTAAAAAATTATGCCAATTTTGGTAAAGGCCTGTCGAACAGGCCCTCACAACGGACCCGACAACGGGGCTTCTGGCGCATGACGGATCGACAGTCGTAGCCATCGTGAGGCCTGACAGCAACCTTCCCAGTGATCTTTTTGACCTTTCCCACTCCGTTTAAAAACTAAATTATGTCGTTTTGACCCTAAATCATCAGATTTTAGTCCGTTTAATCCTATAAACATAATTAAAACATATCCAAGTCAAATCTTTAAATCAAAACATAGAAAATTAGAAGCAAGAGAGGAGAAAAAAAGCTCAAGAACCCTAGATAAAGAACGCCAGAAGCTCCTGCAATTCCAACCTCGAAACCTAAGTATTTTTCCGTAGATTTCATGACCAAGTATGTGGGATTTCACTACTTGGTTCCTTTAACCGATTAGGTCCCTAGTTTTCAGTCAGATTCTGGATTCTTTTGTCATTATTTAACTTAGGGTTTCTAGAACTTTGATAGAACATTATGAATATATTAGTTTTATTTTCCAAAGAAGATTATCATATTATTATTCACTTTATTGCATTAATTTCAGAAGCCTTGCTTTGTATTTCTTTAGTTCGTGAATTATACATGCTAGGTCATATATTTCAGAAACTTCAGATATACATGCCTCACTTATAAATGCATAATTACAATACTAATTGTTGCATTCTCAGTTTGCATGTTTAGTTTCGAGCTATCCAGTATTTATCGAAATTAAGATATAATCAGTTAATTTACATTATTCATTGGGAGTAGCATAATACAGAGTTGGACTAGGGTTTAGCGTACCCAATAGTCCTAGAACTACTAGCCAAGTAGGTTGTAAGTCCCCTCTGTGGGCAATCAGTTTAGTGATCACGCCATCATGCTTTTACACCTTTGGCGGTGTATATTGGGTCCTCTCGACGGGGCGTATACATCGGACTCCACATTTCGCTTATGAGGTGTTATTATCGGTTATTAGTATCTCCTACAGTTAAGCCAGACTCTCTACATTGACCATTTATCAATATATTCAGTATTCAGTTTCAGCATGTTATAAATTGATCATTGCATCCAGTTTGCTCAAAAATCAGCACATCACGTTCAGAATATTATACTTGTCTTTGTGCTTGTTCAGTTATGTTTTATTTAAGCTTTACTCTATCCTACATGCACAGTACCTTTCAGGTACTGACGCGTACGTGCGCTACATCTTCTCGTGATGTATGTTCAGGTTCACAGCATCCAGATGACGCATAGATCGATTTCCCAATCTCTAGTTCAGCAGATTCAGTGGTGAGTACTCATTCTACAAGAACAATAGTCATGAGTTTAATTTAAGTCTTTAGTCATTTAGTTTCAGTTTTTGCTAGATTTAGCTGGGGCTTTTCCTAGTATTTCTATTCTAGTTTAGAGGCTATTTTAAGACATAGTTAAATTCATCTTAGTATTGAGTTAATATTTCATTTGTATTAAACTCATTGTTTTCAAATATCTCAGTTATATGGTTATTTCCCCCTCTTTTGATTTTAAGTATGATTTAGCTTCCACAAAAGTTTACTATCTTTAGTATGCTCATGATTATGCCAACAAGGTTAGCTGAGGATCACTTGTGGTCCTAGGTTCTGTGTCCGCGTCTCAGGGGAAGCTTGGGACGTAACAATAATATGCACACATCATTGAAATACACACCTTTCCACATACTAATTAAACCATAAAATAAAGATAAGCATCAAAACTCACCTTTTCTTCCTCAAGCATAGAGATACAATCTCATCAAAGCGATCACATCTATAATACCACCACACAAGAAAAAATAAGAGATATATCTTATATAGTTAAGTTTTATGGCATGACATAAGATTGATGAAGAAGGGAAAGTATATCGTCCTACGCCTCTCGCTCATTGATGCGTCGCGATTCACACCGATGATCGAGACTCTACTAGACATGGCAATTTGAGACTCTTAGAACCTAAAACCACTTTTGTAAGCCTCATGCTCCGATACCACGTATGTAACATCCGGGGAGCACCTCCTAGAAGAAACATTGAGTGGTTGACCTCTCAAAAGTCATATACAAGCCCATAGTTTTCATTCATCGAATTGTCATGGGTAAATTTAGAGGAAAATTTAGAACTTTCTTAGCACTGCATATGCTATAAAATTACTTTAATTATATACAAGATATAATCATACATATTTATAGCCTATAGTCTATTTTTTCCATCCTATGCCCAAAAACATAAGAGTACTTCAGGGACACGACCCTTACAGTAACTAGACATAACTTAGGAACCCTTGGACATAAGAATTTCCTTCCCTTGAGCTTGGGAATAATTTAACAATCTCTTCATCACTAAAGACATCCTTTAAGCATACATACACTGCAAAATGTGTAAAAAATTAGAGAAGAATGGAGTTAGTACAAGAATGCACTAAGTATGGAAACCATGAAAAAAACATACATTCAAAAGGGACATTTTCTTGAAAGTCATACTTCATGACTTTTTGATTAAATATTCATAAAACCTTTATCCAATAGTATTTACATAATTCATATACTTTATATGGACATATTTGAAGGCCAAATATCATAAAAAATGGCATATAGTGTTTAAGAACCTTTTTGGGTAACTTTACATTGAGCTAGTTCTACTTTACAGTGAGCATTTTATTCTTTACATTGAACTTGTTCTAACTCCTTAACCTTCCAAGTAATTCCTCTAGTGATACTTGTTACAATGCATCACCTTATGGACAAAAGGGATCAATCATACATAATACATCACCGACCATCAAAGAAGTATAGTACAACATAAGCACATTTATGTAAAAACCATAAGAACCTTATATTAACCTCTTAGTCATTATGGACATATACTTATCTTATTCCATCTAGAACGTTATGAGACATTAGCCATAAGCACAATCTAAATCTAGTAGTGCAATGTACATTAGAAGCCCCATAACCTCCCACATACATAGTAGACCTATCATAACACCACAAGCCTTAACATCCAATTAATACATAAACAAGTAATTGAAGATAACGTCTTTCAAGTCAATAACCTTCATCATCTAGTCATTAAGACCAACATAGTGCATATAACAATAAGAGCACAACATATAGAATCATACCATTCACATCTTCATAATAGGTAGACAAATTCTACTATGACATGCATAAAGACATAACCGTAATCATACTCTGAAAATAACCATCCTAGAAATCCCTAAGAAGCCACTTCTGCAATGTCTATGTGGGTTCATTACTTACACCTATAATAAGTAACCTCCCTTAGATCATCCTAGTTAGGGCGTTAGTCATTTACTTACATATTCTATTTTACTTTAGGTAAACTATAGCCTTAACTGATAATAAGACCATGTGAGCCAAACATAGAATTCGGTGTCATCGCCTCACACCAATAGACGGTAGCTAACTTGCAAAGGTAAGACATGAGTGTCAGGGTAAAGTATTAGGTCATATTACTTGCTACATCATATGGGGAAACATAGTTATGGAACTTGGAGGCATCATGGAAACATCAACTCAATGCCCTTGGGTTGTGAGGGTATCAACCTCATGAGGATTATGGTGACCTACCTTTCTCATATTGTGAGGGACACCAATCACTTCAAGGTCACTCAGTGCGAAGCTAAGTTCCCTTTATTAACAACCTTTATTTCATTACTTATGAATCATAGGCTTTAGGATATTCACTCCCCATATGCTTCGCTCATAGGTTATAGATGAGAAGTCGTTGCATCAACCTATATCATACGAGAAAACCTTTCACATGGACATATAATATGTAAGCATCTATGAAGTTTAGGATAGTCTTGAGCGCACCATTTAAGATCCCCTCTATTTAATAGATCATCATACATGTGTTTGTGTGCATACATGTGAGAAAACCGTTCACATAACACATTTAGACCACACATGTTCACACTTTACTTCATTCATACAGAAGTGTACAAGTGTAAATATATGAACCATGCTTTCATATAAAAACATCTAGACACTAGGTATAATCATACTTCACCATAACATATGCTTTACATTATAGTAGATAGGACATGTTCATAACATACTCATGCATTCATATCCATGTACATAAGAGACAAAACCTATGAACTATCCTATCAAGAAAGACATGTGCAATGCATAGACAAGGTCCCATACCCTTACCCATAATAGTACTCCTATCAAGTCATCCTAGTTAAGGAAACACATATCATAATTTCATAGACATAAGCTTAATATGTATAGTAATTGATACTACTGAATATAAGAACAACCTTTCATTAGACAAAATGATCCTATACTACTTGTAAGCATACATCTATAGTGAGGGTTTGTGTAAATTTGTTAATATGATCACATAACGTCTATCAATAACACATTTTGGGCAGCCACCCTCTTACGACAACAATCCACAACCAAACGTAGACTATACAACACATAATAGCATAGGAGACAAGAAAACTTCATATTACACTTAAGATTCCTAAATTTTGCTATTTTATGCATTCATATTAGGCTAAATAGGTAGGGATCATCATTCATTAATATTTTATTAATGTCAGAACCTAGACATAACGCTATTCTAATCATTCTAATGCTCATATCAATAATAACATAACCTAGATTCACAACTAGAGTAGAGGACTAGGCACAAGTTACACCTAAGGTGATCATCATAACCACACATTCATACATTCATAAATTTTCCTTCAAGGTTGTGTCAACTCATATGTAATGACAATAAAGGAAATACCACCACAATAAGTGGACCATACCACACAAAATCATGCATGGCTTAATCAACAATACTATATAGAAGTAGAGAGGTAAAAGAGTAGAGTAATTCTTACCAATCCTTTAGATTTTTGTCATATTTAACCATTACTACTTTTTAATAAAATAATTTAATTATTATTCAGCATATCAAGTACCATAATCATATATGAATTCATGAATAAGTTAATACAAGGTAATGCTAAAACTAGTACAACACATCAATAACATACTAGAAGGTAGAAGGACATAAACCATCAACCAATTTCACTTAAATGGATTATAAATAATATTTCATCAATAGTATAAATCTAGATAAGTATCTAAATATATACTTTCACATAGAAATATCATGCTTAAATCCCTACAAGATCAAGATACCAACATAGGTATTAAAATATCAATTCAATAGAGAGTAGAGAATAGGCAATGCTACTAATTCCGTAAAGTAATGATAATCAATCATATTATAAAAATAATGTACATGTTAAGAAGTAGCTAATTAGATCATTACTCAAAAGGAATAGTGATTCATCTAACATAAAATCGTATTCACATCACAAAAATAGTATTATCAATAAATAGAGTTCATGTGAGGCAGAAAAATACATTTTTAACATTATTTACCTAACATTTATCATTTACATTTGTCCGTTTTAAGTATAAATTTTATGGATTATGATAATTATGTACTTTATTAGAAGGATTAATTTGGTGAATAAATGAAGAAGTTTTGAGCTAAAACAAATTAAAGATGGAATGTTGAAAAAGGAAACAATAAGACAGCTTAATGTATTAAATAAAAGGAAAATTATACATATATATATATATATATATATATATATATATATATATATATGGAAAGTTCCACAAATCTCAAGATCAAATCGCTTCCACGTAGCAACAACTAAAACTAACTGATCAACTCAATTGAAGCGGCGGCAATAAAAAATTTCCAACAGAGAATTTACAGAATCAATTCTTTCCGGGTTTTGAATTCCTAATTTATTTTAGACTCAATTATTTTATGTAGGGTTTTGTTTATAATAAATAGTCCATAGAAATAAATATTTAGGAAATATTCCAAGAAACAAGATACAAGTGATAATATAAATTTTCTTCTAGATTTTGGATCTTTGTAAGAGCCGCCGTGGAGGCCGGAGAATTGTGGTCTATTGTTTCATCTCCTTTATTTTTAATTTGTATTTGTAATTAATATACCATAATTTAGCTATTGTTCCTAAATTTTTGTGTTTAACACAAGAATATTTATTTTAATAAATTTTGATTGTGTTTTGAGATAATGAGTACCTAAACTCCATAACTAGGTTTGTGGAAACCTTAAGCAATTAACAACGCATGACTAGTAATTAAACAATTCTCTAATAGGTTTATACATGTATTGATAATTCTTTTGTTAAGAAGTCTTTTTAACTGTTGCCAACGTTAGAACTCGCCTTTTTGCTACTTGCCGGACAAAGGAGGTAGTTAATAAGAAAAAAATTATCAACATAGATCTTGTGGGATACTATCTAATAGGCTAGTGTTGATTTGTATGAAATAATAACTAAGTAATACATCGATTATGATGTCCAATATGAGATAATTGTAAGGGTTAGTAAATTACACACGTAGCCAGACCAAAATGCGGGGTGAAATTCTCTAGTTGCCAGATGAAGGAATTATAGATACTTAACTTATCACTTTGCATGTACTACACCAGGAATAAATTGATATAACTAGGATTACCGCATTATGAGCTTATGGGAACACATCCCTAGTTAGTTTTTAGTAATTTGGATATAAACAAATACATAGTTCAAAGCTATTTTATTTCTTTTGTTTTTATTTCAATTTAAAAACCCCCATTTTAATATAACGACTATCGAGTTAAATATTTGATATTAATGATATTCTTTTATATTCTCTGTGGGATCGACCCCGACTCATAGTTTGGTAAATATATGCCATACAATCATTTTTGTTTCTTTTGTAGTATTATATTTGAACGTTATAATTAGACTAGAAGAACCTGGATCATTTAATACCAATCCTTCTTTACTTTGATAATACGAGATCTATACTAACAATTCAACCATTACATTAACCTATGGCAGTAGCTACAATCATCATAACATAATCAGACTCAACATGCATACCTCATAAATGAAATGTTACATTTACCAAATAGAGACATAGGCTAGTCATGTTCAAATCTTCATACTTTGATCAAATTGGATCGTTCATCAAAAACTAATCACAAAAATACATAAATAACATTAGACATAAGCAATTCAACTTAATAGAATCACAAAAACACCAAGTACAGGACACGATCACAATGGCCATGCAAGGGCTAAATCAAGTTTGTGAAGGGACGTGAGTTCACCATGCAATTGGATTGTGTTTCAAATTAAAACCAATACATTATCATAAATTCTACATGATTAAACCTTTTAAAACATTCTGAGAAAGAACCCTTGGCTAGATTGATAGATTAAAAGTGTGATCATGAAATATCAATATAGAACTTTGAGATTAACTCTCTAGATGGAAGGATAACTAGAGATGAAGTATCATAAATCCTTAATGTGTAAGAAAATATCTAAAATATGATGAAGAATCCATGGGAATCGAAGCTCAAAGTTGTTCTTGATCTTCACCATTAACGGAGGTTTCTAAAAATAATATTTTTGAAGGGAGAGTCTAATTTGTGTAAAAGGGAATGAGATTGGGTTGATCACGTTTTTGATCACCTAAATGCACCCTAAATAATCAAATAAGCCTTGAAGGGTTACGTTAGAACGTGGTGTGAATTTCCCATTCACCTCATAAATAAAACAGTTGCTATGCAGCAGTTCCAGGCCACCATCGCCGGCCACCATCAAAACCTAGTAGGTCCATCGATGGGCCATTTCTGTCTTCAGTCGATTGGGTCATTTGTTGTTCATTGGCTAAGACTTATCGTGTCTAAGTTACCATAAATACTTCATCATCAAAGTGCTGTTTGTTAAAAAACAGGTCTTTTGGTTCTTAATTGAGGTCCTTTTTAGGGGCCCTTGGGGAGTCGTACCCGGGCGTTTCCAACATTATTATATACCTTAATATTTTATATAACGTCCACACCTGTTTCACCCAAAATGAACACATTAAACACATACAAACGTGCAAGGCACACTCAAGACACACATGACCGTCTCAAAGGATAACTTTGAAACGTCTTGGATGTTTGACCTCCAAACGAAATGAAACTCAATAAAATTCCTATCAACATCATTTGTAACCATATAAGGACCTCATAAATTCATTACACACACAAAATCACATCAAAACACATAAGTCCCCTTAGGTGACTAGTCGTCGAATGTCTTGGTCGTCCTTTGACGTTTGACTTCCAAATGACTTCAAATCACCCATTAATACTTAAAAGAAGTGTATTAACATGTTAACAAGGTTTAACACACAAGTGAGTCTCTAGACACCCAAAATCATTTTGGGGGTCTTACATTTACAATTTAATACAACATTAATAGATGTATCGGGGTTGTCGCTCCTTTTTAAAACAAGGATTCTAACATGGCTGCAAGAATTTGGTTAAGCTTCATCAACATAATTATCATGACATCCAAGAAAGAGTTTGTTCTAGACATTCATAAGTCATATTTCCTAGGATTAACATTTTTAGGAAGAGTATTGATCATGGGCTTCTAACATCACATGAGATGGGCATAACGGCCAAATGGATGTTGACCTATCTACAAATACACATCTTGATCATGGAGTTCTACAAACATGTTGAAGTGCCTCTTGATAGTGTGAGATATATTGAAGTTATCCCAACTTTCTCCACTAACCTCAGGATTTTTTAGGATCAAAACACATGAAAGGAGGCTGATAAAAGGACACTAGATACACCAAATACCTCCCCATAGATTCAACAGCACACACTAAAGTCCTTGGACTATCATGCACATCAACCCCTCCTTAATATTTAAAGGATCAGTGTGCTTCTTCCTTTGTCCATCCAATAAGAATTACTCAAGACATGTTCCTAAATATGAGGCGTCTAGCCCAATCAACTAATATGACGATAACAAGACAAAAGAGATCAATCCTAGGGATGATAGGAAACATCATATCTGCTGCACTTACCCGATTCCGGACATCGGTCAATGCTTTGATTTTATGGGTTACAACTACTAAGAGCAGAAAGGGGAGACCATCTAAGATATTGGATATGAAATTCGGCATCGCAAACATGTGGAAGAATGTTGATTATCTAAAGTATTTTATTCAACAGTTTGATGAGGATTTCTGATGATAGTGGTACCTAAGGGATTTTAGAGATTACTTCAGCTACAAGAGATGAGAAGATGGGAGATGCAGCATATAAAACTCTAGATGCAGATACAGAAGAGGACATGGTAGAGGCACATGAATAAAAAGAGAAGGAAAACAATCTTAGAAATTTTTGAAGCCTAGTGGGGAATATTAAGCAACAAGGAGACCCAGACACCGATGAATGCAATACCCACAATAGCTTCTAGTGTACCGGGAATTTTCGTTTGTCCTGGGTCACCAAGGGCACTGATGGACACGCACAAATAACTAACCTAAGTACTAATATAATGTCAAGAAGATAAGATGCATAGACATGAACCTGTTTACCTTTCCCTCAAACTTACTTTAATTACACTTTTTAATACTTTTATTAATTACATTGGAGGAAAAACACATTTATTTATGGTGGGATGTATCTCACCCTGTTTTGTATGCTGTGGATGATTATTTTTTTGTGTATATATTTGGGTTGTCTGTCTTAAAAATTGTGTTTTATACTTCTTTTCGGGGATGTTTAAGCTTATGGCTGCTTTTTTTTGTTATTGCAAATGATTTTTACCCTTCCAAAAAAAAATTTGCCACCTCTTCTAGCATGTTTCAGTCTCTGTTTTAATCAATATTGAAGACTCTATTAGTGTTTTCAATCGAATAAATATCAATGTGTGGCTACGACGAGAGAATAATAAGTTGCATAGACAGTATGTTTATTGTTTGTATATCATTGTGATTAGGTATGTCAAATTGATTTTGTTGTGATGATCATTTCACACTACTGAAAGTGTGAATTCTTATTTGACTTTTGTGTAGATACCTTGTGTGATAACATTTCTTTGAATCATGCATGAATAAACCTAGTCTTTGCTTTGTTAGTTCAATTGATTAAGTAAGGATTTCTCTTGAGATGATCTTAGGCAACTTGAGAGTGTGTGAAACTATTTTACATATACCTCTTTTATGGCATACATCATATACCTCTTTTGTGGCCTACATTGTGAGTGTGTGAACCGCTCTTGAACACCCCTTGAACCTTATCTCTATTTGGATGAAACATCATAAAACCTAGAAGTTTATTTATCGAAAACCTATCATCCTCTTGAATTGTGGTTTACGGAATATCCAACCTACCCCAAAAGTCTATATTTTGGGTGTGGTGAAAAAGGAAAGGAAAAGTCAAGAAGTGCAAGAAAATTCTCCCTTAACCCATAGTGTTGTGGAAAAATAAAAAAGTCTTCGTATAAAAAAGTAAAAAAGAAAATAAAACAATAAAAAGTAATGTTGTAGAATAAAAGTATAAAAGAAGTTTGGTTTTACAATCAATCCATGGAGAGTGAATAAGAAAGATGTCATAGAAGAATTAGAAGAAAAATTGGTTAAGGAATGGAAGATGATGTTTTGAGAACACTAAATTTCATGAGAATAATAGACACTAAGCCTCACTTACAATACCTTTGCACTCATCCCTCTTGAAGGAATTGAAAGATCCTTTTGAGCTTGAGTGAGCCAAAACAAAGGTTGATTTGAAAATACAGCCAAACCTATGGGTGAAAAAATGTATTGTTTATCTCTTTTATAGTGTGAGCATTCCATCTTATTGCTCATCATCAAATGATTTTCCTTTCTGTATGACTATTTAATCACTCTTTGTGAGAGGGCATGCAAGTACTTTGTTTAAACTTGTAATTGTATTAGTAGTCAGTATTGAAAGTATTCAAATCTTTGGTAAAGTTTTGTCACAACATTAATCTTTTAATGAACAATTTATCTTTGCATAAGTTAACTGAGTCTCGTTGTGTATGTTTATGATCTACTTTTGTGTAAAATTTTTTGAGACATCATTTATGTCATGATGAACTTCACTTGAGTACAAGCAAAAGTTTAAGTTGGGGGTGTTGATGAGTCGAAATATTAGACACATTCACGACCATAGTTTAATTGAATTAGTTTCATTAAATTCCTTTTTTATCCCAATGTTTGTTTAAATTTTTAAGCATCAGATACTTAAATATTTTATGAAAGAATGGACACAATATCGCAAAAAGGGATGAAAAGAGTGACGAAATGGAGAACTGAGCAGCACTGAGTCTTCTTGTCGAGTCACCGAAAGGTCTTACCTCGCCTTTTTCTCTAGACGTTGAGCCTTGAACGAAGAGGATAAAATCGGCGGTAAAAAAGAAAAGTCGGCACATCATAGAAAAGTTTCGCGAAGCAATACTATATTTCCCTATGGTGCAAGATGTGAAAATGTTGTAGGAGACCACAAAAAGTGATGAACCAGAAGATGGGAAAATCGCTGAGTCGATCATTGATTCCAATTATCCTCGCTGAACAATCCACTACATCAAAAATTATGAAAACTATAAATAATAGTTTAAGTTGTTATTTTAGAGTTGAACATTTAAGAGTTAAAAAATATTACTTATTTTTAGTTTTAATATTTTATTTTCATGTTTTTAAGGATTTTTGAAGACTTGAAGATGGAAGTGTTTCATCTTCCCTAAATTGCAAGTGTGTCTCCTTGATTCTTCTTTCATTGCTAAAACGAAGACTTAGTTTTCTATAGTCATTTTATTTAATCATCATTGAAGGTACTTTAAGACCCTAAAAATGACTTAGGTGAAGATATATCCTAAAATGGTTTAAGTGATGCTCTAAAGTCCTAAATGGTTTATAATGTCGGTTTGAGTCAATGTCTATGAGTTAAGGTTCATTATAAGTCAAACGTCAAGGGATGACTAAGAGGTTCGACGACTAAGTCACCTATGTGGTTTTATGTGTTTATATGGTATTCATAAGGTTATAAGGTAATTAAATGAATTATTATAGTGTATATAGGCAGCGTGTAAAGATATGTGAAGTTTGGAGGTATAACGTCAAACAATGTACATGACATTCGAAAGGCTTTCCTTGAAACGACCTTGTGAGTCTATGTATGTTTTATCGGGTTTTACGTGTTCGATTTGGATGAAACTCAAGTGGTAGGTCGTTAAATCATATACAAACATATTTTTGTTTTAAAAGTCCGGGTACAACTCAATGTAGGACCTACAATGGGCCCATAAAAGAGCACCCCAACATTAGAGCTCAACACTAAAAGGCAGTGGTCAAACGACGACCCAAACGACGACCCAAACGACGTCTTGTCGACCAGGTAACGATCTTGTTGATGGAAACAACATTCCTTCAGGTTGAGGAACCTCTAAATCAACCCAGAAACCCCAACTATAGGGCAAGGGTGAGAACAAGGTCCGTCGGTATGGACATCAATGGTGCTTAAAGATTTGGCAGTTTTCTGTTAAGACTTGGAGGTTCTGGGAAATTCACCACAAGTCTTATAAAACGCGGGGAAGTTGTTTTTGGTGTTTATGGGTATTTTAATATTATATAAGTGATTAAAATCTCTTTTAAACCCTAGCAGCTAAATCAATACCCCTTCCCTCTTAAAGATTCTTTAACAATCTCCATGTGAGTTCAAAGTGAAGATGTAGCTTAAAGATGGGTCTTCAATGGAGTTTATTCTTATATTAGATTTTTATTCTTAAAAAAGGCATCGAAGTTCTTCATCTATGTCTTTTTATCATCTTAAAACAATTTTTAAAGAAGATTTTCAAAGATGTAAAAAAATAAAAAAAGTACGATTTCTACACTAATTATTCGGTTCTTGCATAAATGGTTTTCAAACACTAATATATGATGAAATTGATGTATGATTGATGTTTTACAATGAAATTCTACATGAACCCTTGACCTTCACAAATATCTCAATTAAACTAAAACATGGGTTAAGTTACCATGCTTTGAGATTGATAAACTCATGTGTACATTGTTATCAATTTTTGATTCATATATAGATTATGATTTATTGATTTATAGGATATTTCAGTTTGATAAATTTAGTATTTAAAATTCTTAGATCTATTTAATATTAGACTTATTGATATCATATTGTCTTAAGGTTGATGATTTCTAATGTAATTTTATATGGGCTATCTAATGATGCAATAATTAAATTCAATTGATGCCTAGGTTGTATTAGATTGATATTTATGAAATGAATTGACTTAGTTTCATTTATTATTGATATAATTGTATTGAATTGTTTGAAACACCATATGATATCGAGTTGGATGATTTAGCCTTGAAAGCGAAGTGGTAAGATTGAGTGGGGTATGTTACGCTAGTTCCATTTTTTTAATGTTTTAGACTTAAATAATATTGTGATTGGTATGGTCCATTTGTGGTGGCGGTGCTATGTGAATTGATGTGGCCTTGTCGGTGTTACTTTATGCAATTTAATGATCATGACCTTGTCGGCACTTCTTGAAGTACTATGATGTTTTTTATAGTTGTTTTATTTGAATTATAAGTATATCTATATATTTGTCAAGCAATGTGAAAGTATATGTTCTTTCTATGAATGATAGGAAATCATGCAAACTATCATTATATGTTTCTATGTGTAGTCATAGGGTTTATGCATGGTGTTCCTACTTGACTATATGAGTCTATAATAGTTATATTGATTATGATATGGTAGTGTGTTGGATGACTTAATGATTATAATGGCTATCCCTATGTGTTTGTAGAATGATTGGTAATATGTGTTAAGGTTGAGTATGTGGTGTCTTGTCTTGGTTGACATGTCTTCCTTACTTTATGTTTGTATGAATATGAATATATGATGTCTTGACTTAGGATTTTATAGTATCTTAGTCTTGAATGTATGGAAGATATGTGACCTTGAATGATGTTAAGAGGGTCTTTTATGTGAAACCTTGATTGTAGTTGTAAGGTATTGTATGTTGAAGTAGAAAGTCGAAATGGTATCCTTCAAGTAAAGGTATGATGGACATAAGGTTGATTGGCTGGAATGACATCATATAAAAGCTTAGGGAAGTCATAATGAGCTTCTAGTCGCCATTGTTAGTTAACCCTAGTGGACCTTTTTTTGGTAGGGTAAATGTGATTGGGTTATGAACATGTTATGGAACCCTCTTATGTGAACCTTTAATGTGAATTACTCTATGAGAACGAAGTCTAGCACCAAGTGAGTATAGTAAAGGGATTAGTTCTGCTGAAGTATGAGACTTAATTACAAATAATGACCTTCATATTCCTTAATCATGTCCTACATGGGATGTATACTTGTGCTACACTTTGCAAGTAAAACTCCCTCATCGGAGTAGGTTAGAACTCCAGATTCTATGAGTTGCTACCATGGTCTATGTCGATTATTTTCTATTCTTTTCATATGATATACCTACTATCATTATAGAAGTTCTAGTATGTTTAGGTGGTTATATGGGACGCTATCTAGACCTTGCACAATAGGCTTTGAAGGTGTTAGTGAGAGTCTCTAGGTCTTGTCCAGACCATTACTTTAATATCCTTAATGTGTTGAATGTCTCTTAATGAACTAATGAATATAATGACTTATGTTAAGAAAGTATTTTTAATGAAGTAGTACTTATCTAGAGTAATTAAGGGTTTTCTAGTTAAGGTATGAAGGGGACTATGAAGGGGACATTGGAATGGTCACTATTTATCTTACATAGATATGTCTTTAGAATTACTCTAGATAGGGAAGTTGGTTCATTATTTAGACATGATCTAAGCCTTAGGTAGTATTAAGGATTACATAGGCAATCTTGAAGAAGTCACTATGGACGTTATCTTATTGATTTACTTAAGTAAGTCTTTCGATAGCCTTTGGAAGGAGAATGTCATATCATCTATGTATTACTGTGTTATGTGAGAATTATTTTATCTTAGGGAGACAATAGAATCTCTTAAGTGTGTGTGTTAGGGATTGTACGCGTGGTCATTTTACAACTAACTCAAGTTAGACTTAAAATCAACTTTTGTAGGAGAGTCTTAAGTTGATGTTTATGATGCTTTATAAGTGTGTATGTGACTCATTATAAGTAATCGTGAGGGTCGTTTAGGAACATTAAGAGAAGGTGTATGGTCGGTCTCTCTTCGTGTTACTTAAGTTAATCTGATGATTTCTTTGTGTGAGAAGACATCATGCTAAAGGGTGTCTAAAGTGATGTGAAGGAACTTCACTGTAACAGTTAATTGAGTTCACTGTACAGTGAAATGAATTCACTGTAAAGTTTAAAGAAATGTAACTATTGGGTTAAGTGATTTATCATGTATTTCTAAGTTGTTAAATGTTATTCTAATTCTCTCTTATGATGTCTTAATCGAAATTCATGAAAAGCATGTGATTTACTAAATGTCCCTTTTTCATGGTTTTTGCATGACTTCCATACTTAGTACATCTAATGTGCTAACTCCTTCTTTTCCCTTTTTTGACTTAAGTCTAAGGAAGTGGAAGTCTTGATGTGCTATGGAGGATGGATGGGTTTGTAAGGCTTTAAGATGACGTATTGTTAAGTCCTCATTGATTCGAGGACTATACCCACATGTCCTTATGTCTTAGTCATTATTTTATTGTATTGAATGTTATCGATGCCAAATGTTGTATGCTCTAAAGTGATTGTTCAAGTAGTTGTTGTAAAGATTTAATGTTTTTAAATGAAAATCTCCGCTTGTGTTTTTTTTATGAAAGAGTTCTTCGTGTGTGAAGAATGTTTTAAATTATTACCTATTTTAGTATGTTATTATGCAATGAATGATATGAGAGGCTTAGATGACACTTCATGAAGTCTACTTTGTCGTGTGATGGCAGAAGGATTCTCTATCTTTTAGGGTGTACTAGCGGGTCATAACAGAGATGGTATCAGAAATAAGGTTTTGGGAGTGTCTTAGTTGTATTATGAAACACATCTAGTAGATTCTTGTTTATATAGTGAAGTTCTCCACCTTATAAATAGGAGGCTATTGAATGCTAGGAATCTTTCAATTTTTCATTCATCTAATAGTGCCTAAGAGCTTTGTATATGGTGACTTTCCCTTGATTTCCTAATGTGTTGGTCCCTTGAGGGTGACATTGTGAAGTTTCAGTTGAGGGAGAGAAAAAATGAGATGTGATTTGTTATATGAGGTGTGATAGAAGGTGGTTTAGATCTTAGACTTGTTTGGTTACCTTGTGAAGGGTAGTTATTTTGGGAATAATGGTATGGTATATTATAAGAATATGAAGAAGTGGTTGTTATGATAGTTTGATGATTTTTAAGACCCCAACTATACGAAGGTAGGTAATGAGATTTAAAAGAGTAAAAGGGTAAGTTCTCCTAGTAAGGGGGATATAATGGTTAAATTATGAGACCTTTGAGAGTCCATAGTTATTATGAGCTAGACATTGGTAAGAAAGTAATAGTAAAGTTTAGGGTTCCTTGAGGGAGTTACTTATAGTGGATATTATGTTGACCTTAGAATAGGTTTCTCCTAAGTGAAGGAGTATGGTAAAAGAGTAAGGTTAGTGGGAGTGAAGTACCTTTAACTTTTCTTTATATTTTTATTTAATCCCAAAAGAAAGAGTTCTTAGTAACTTATGTTTTTGTAGGAGTCTTTTGTGGAAAATGAATTCCAATTATTCATTTTATGATATGTATGCATATTTAAATGAAGTTTTGTTGAATGAGAAAATGAGTATTCATTTATAGTATCTTCCTCATGATTCATGTACATCTAGTGTAGGTTGGTAATTGTTGCATATAGTGAATGTTGGGCATGTCTAAGTTATTTCATGAGATTTGTTATGTTTTAAGATGTGCTTAGATGACGTTACATTTCATGTGTAGCTTGTTTCTATCATGAATTTCTAAAATTTTGTTTTTGAAAAAAAAGCTCAATTCACTTTAATGAACTGTCTATTCACTATGCAGATTTTCAAAATTTTACTAGTTTATTCTTTGGTCTAAAATTGTTGTAGAGTGGTTAGTACTTCTGTATATAAGCATCATATTGATTATGAAATGAGTTTTTGCTATTTGCAATAAAGCATGTGAGTTTTGTAGCGTGATGAGTTATAAAATGCCTTCTAGTTTCTTGTTGTGTTGTGAATCACAAAATTTTTTGAAATAGACATTTTTTGTTTTGTTATGTTTTATATTTTATTTTCATGAATTTCTAAATTAGGTCTCTACATTTGGAAGTGTAATAGAGTGGCAAGTGCCATTGGAGGACGAATGTTTTACAAGTGAGGGGGACTTTACGACCCCGAAAATGACGTAGGTGAAGCTAGAGTAAAAAAGTTTTAGTGATTGTATAAAGTTCTAAAATGGTTTATAATGTGGGTTTGAGGTAGTTTCTAAGAGTTTAGGTGCATTGGAAGTCAAACATCAAGGGATGAACGAAAGGTTCGACGATTAAGTCACCTATGTGCCTCATATGTGGTTTTATAATTTTTTATGTGATTCATGTTGTTATAAGGTCCTTAATTGAGTTATTATAGTATATATATTCAGCGTATCAAATTTTTTTAAGTATAGACATCAAACGTCGAAGAACGTCCATGACGTTCAAAAGGCTTTCCTTGAAATGACGTTCTGAGTCTTTGTATGTTTCGTCAGTTTTACATGTTCGTTTTCGATGAAACATTTGTGGTAGTTCCTTAACATGAATAGGGACATATTTGGGATGGAAACTTCTGGGTACGACTATATGTACGATCTACAAGGGGTCCAAAAAGAGGACCCCAACATTATAGCATAACACTGCCAGACATTGGCCAAACGACGACCCAATAAACAGCCTGTCGACAAAGAAATTACCCATTGATGGGTATCGTCGATGGATCCAAGTTACATGCAGGTTTAGTATCCTCTGAAGCAACCCACGAGACCCCAAGGACAGGCGTGGGTGAGACCACAGTGCTTTGGTATGGGCATCGATGGTGCTGAAAAATCTGGTAGTGTTCTGTTAAGACTTTGTGATGATTTTGGGAAATTAACCACAGGTTTTATCAAATGTGGGGACGGTTGTTTTAGGTGTTTATGGGTATTTTAAGATTATATAAGTAATTAAACTTTCATTTAAACCTTATCATGTAAATCAAAACCCCTTCCTTCCTAAAGTTCTCCAAAAACCTCCATGTGAATTCAAAGTGAAGATGGAACTTGAATATAGGTCTTAAATGGACTTTATACTTCAATTAGATTTGAATTCTTCAAATAAGGAATGGGAGTTCTTCATCTAAGTGTTTTTATCACCTTACAAAAAAATTCAAAGATGATTTTCAAAGATTTCAAAGAATTAAAAAAGTACAATTTCTACTCTAATTATTGGGTTCTTACATAAATGGTTTTCAAACGTTTATATATGATGAAATTGATGTATAATTGATGTTTTCCAATTAAATTCTCCATAAACCCTTGACATTCACAAACCTCTCAATTTGACTAAAACATGGGTTCAGTGATCATGCTTTGAGATTGATGAATTCATGTGTAGATTTTTATGGGCTTCTTATTAATGTAATGATTATGGTTATTTGGTTTATAGTATGTTTCAAGTTGATCAATTTAGTATTTAATATTCTTTTATCTATTCAATGTTCGACTTATTGAATAGATATTGACTTAAGGTTTATGATTTCTAATGTAATTTTCTACGGGCTATGTAATGATGCAATAATTATATGCAATTGATAATGAATTGACCTAGTTTCATTGATTATTAACATAATTGTATTGAATTGTTTGTTATTGCCTTGGGTAAAGGCCTTATGATATCGAGTTGGATGATTTAGCCTTAAGCAAAGTGATAAGATGAAGTGGGTTATGCTGTCCTAATTCCTTTTTTTTTAATTAGACTTAAATTATATTGTGATTGGTATGGTGCAATTATTGTGGAGGTGCTATGTAACTTGTTATGGACTTATCGGCGTTACTTTATGAAATTTGATGACCATGTCCATGACGGCACTACTTGAAGTACTATGATGTTTTGTACAGTTGTTTTATGTGAAGTATGAGTATATATTTATATTTTTGAAGAAATGTAAAAGTATATGTTCTTTCTATGTATGATAGGAAATCATGTAAAGTATGATTATGTGCTTCTATGTATAGTCTTAGAGTTTATGCATGGTTATTCCTACTTGGCTATTTGAGTCTATAATAGTTATATTGATGATGATATGGTAGTGTTTAAGATGACTTAAAGATGATAATGGTTATTCGATTGTACTTGTAGAATGATTACTACTATGTGTTAAGGTGGAGTATGTTTTGTCTTGTCTAGGTTGACTTGTGTTCCTGACATGATGCTTGTATGAATATGCATAGGTGATGTCTTGACTTAGGATGCTATAGTATCTTAGCCTTGAATGTATGAAACATATGTGACGTTGAATGTTTTTAAAAGGGTGTTTTATGTGAAACCTTGAACCGAGTTGTAAGGTTATGTATGTTGAAGTAGAAAGTTGTAATGGTATCGTTCAAGTAAAGGAATTATGGACTTAAGGTTGATTTGCAAGAAAGACATTAGAACAAACCTTAGGGAAGTCATAACAACCTTATTATCATCGTTGTGCGGTAGCTCTAGTGGACCTTTCTTTGGTAGGATAAATGTGATTGGTTTATGAACTTGTTATGAAACCCTCTTATGTGAACCTTTAATGTGAATTACTCTATGAGAACGAAGGCTTTTACCGAGTGAGTATGGTAAAGGGGAGTAGTTCTAGTTATGTATGAGACTCAATTACAAATCATTCCCTTAACATACCATGTGCATACATGGGATGTATCCTAGTTCTAGCCTTGGCAAGCAAAACACCCTCATTAGAGTAGGTTAGAACTCCGGATTCTATGAGTTGCCACCATGGTCTATGTAATTATTGCCTATTCTCATCATACGAGATACCTACTAGCATTAAACAAGTTCTATGAAGTTTAGGTTGTAGTATGGGACGATATCTAGACCTTGCAAAATTGGCTATGAAGGTGTTAGTGAGAGTCCCTAGGTCTTGTCCAAGACCATTACTTGAATGTCCTTTATCTGTTGAATGTCTCTTAATGAACTAATGGATATAATGACTTAAGTAAACAAAGTATGTTAAATGAAGTAGTACTTATCTAGAGTAATTAAGGGTTTTTTAGTTATGGTGTGAAGGGGGCATATTAATGTTCACTTCTTATCTTACCTAGATAGGTCATAAGAAAGACTCTTGTTGGGGGAAGGTTGTTCATTATGTATACATGATCTAATCATTAGGTAGTCTTAAGTATTACTTAGGAAATAATGAAGAGGTCACTATGTACGTTATCTTCTTGATTTACATAAGTAAGTTTTTTGATAGCCTTTGGAAGAAAAATTTCATATAATAGATGTGTTAATGTGTTAAGGGAGAATGATTCTATCTTAGGGAGTCTATAGGATCTACTAAGTGCATGCGTAAGGGATTGTATGGGTGGTCGCTTCACAACTCCCTCGAGTGCGATTTTGAATCACCTTTGGTAGGAGAATCTTACCTTGATGTTTATGATGCTTTTTAAGTGTTTACGTGACTCATTATAACTAATCTTGAGGGTCGTTTAGGCACATCTAGAGAGGGTGTATGGGCGGTCTCTTTTTGCGTGACTTAACTGAATCTTTTCATGGCTTTGATTGACAAGATTACATGATAAAGGGTGTCTAAAGTGAAGGGAAGGAACTTCACTCTAACAATGAATTGAGTTAACTGTACAGCGAAGTGAATTTACTGTAAAGTTTCAACAAATGTTATTATTGGCTTAAGTAATTTCTTATGTATTTCTAAGTTGTTAATTGTAAATATTTTGCTTATTTTATGATGTTTTAATCGAAATTAATGAATAGAATGTGATATACTAAATGTCCTTTTTACATGGTTTTTGCATGACTTCAATACTTAGTACATCTAATTTGCTAACCCCTTCTTTTACCCTTTTTACAAAAGTGTAGGGAATTGGAAGTCTTGATGTGATTGGAGGATGGATAGGTTTTTAAAGCTTGAAGATGACGTATTGGTGAGTCCTCATCGATTGGAGGACAATACCCACATTATCTTATGTCTTAGTCATTATTTTATTGCCTTGTGTGGGATTAAGCCCGAGTGTTGTATACTCTAAAGTGTATATGGTTCAAGTAGACGTTGTAAAGATTATGCAATGAATGATACAAGAGGATTAGATCAGACTTCTTGAAGTCTCATTTGTCTTATGATGACACAAGGATGCTCTATCTTGTAGGGTGTACTTGCGGGTCGTGACATGTATAATATCATATTTCGTGATGTGTGGCTAAAAAATCCCCCATTATTGGGGTGTGATATAACAAATACAAGTTAATTTTGTTTTTGGGTCTTTTGTTATTGATAGCTTAGATGTAGTTTAATTGTGATTTCGTCTAGTCTTTGTGGTTTTTAGATATTGAATTTGTAATTCTATATATAAGTTCACGAATCTGTGTTCATCTTGCTCGAGAGAGAAGTTAAGAAACCAAGACCTCTAGATATTTTCCCTAAGAACAAGGTCGACATGACGTTCATCCCGGGAGCCTAAGCCTAAGTACCATTCCTAACACCCTCTCGAGAGTGTGAGTTGGGTAAGGCGACGACTAGTCATCATGTAGGAAAAGGGTGTCTAAGAAGAACCCATTTTAAACCAGATAAGTTGCTCGAGTGAGAACCTTTTTCCAATTAAACCTTAACATAGACACTATTACATTATAGATTTCCTATTGAGAGAATGTACCCAATAAACTAGATTAATTTACCCCTCAATTCATTTTTTTTATCTATAAAACTCCTTAGCTATAACTAATTAAAATGAAATTTTAGTTACCTACATATTATGCGTGACGACACTCATAATGAACTAAGTTGAACTAGAGCTTCACTTGTGTTTTAAGGGATTATAACTATTTAAATTAATGTGTTAATGAATTTTTGATTCAGTCAGGTTGAGTTTTGAAGTCAAATTTTATGGAACTACCAATACGTTCGACAACTAGTTGTCTATGTGCTTGTTTGCATTCAAGTGTCGCTTTGCATGTTACGTGTCTAGAATTATTGATGGGACCCTAAGACCTCAATGACTTGAATAGGAGTTTAATGTTTTAGTACAACTCAAACATTCCCAACCTCAATTTGGCAAGTCCACGGTCTTGTCCTACTATAATAATGTTGCTAGGAAAGAGATATTCTTACTCATTCATGTCCTTGGTGTACTTGAGTAAACCCATACTTAGTACAAGTGTGTACTAACCCTATAAAACTCTAAAATTTTAGGTGCAGGCACAAGTGGACGCTAGAGCTACAGGTAGACGCTGAAGCTATCCGGATGTCAAGCATTCATCCGGACATGGTAGGCCCTCATAATTTCAAGGATGATTGAACACTGATATTTTAGCTTAGTCTTACGATTGAATTAGTGGAGTATGTTCCACTAGCGCTTCGTTCCCGTATTATTTCAGTCTTTGTATTGGTGCCATTTTGGCAAGTATTAAGTTATTGGTATATTAAACTATTTCTTTCAATTGGTGATACTAATATTAGATGATTAATTGTGAATAAATTATTATTATATTAGAAATGATTAGTAAGAATGTTAAGCAACGAAAAGATCAAATTTTCCGCTAAAATTAACCAAGATGAAGTAAGGATGACGTATGTAGGCTTGTTTGCGACCTCTGAGAGGTCAACTACGTTGGTCTAATTAGGATTCTAGTTTCCGATCGTGACAAAACATTAAAATTTGAAATGCCGATTTCTTATCAAAATAAAATTAAACATGCTCATTATAATATTCCATGAACACTTATAGCACATAATACACTTAAGTGAAATCCAACATAATAAACATTTTTCATGGACAGAAAATAACTCAACTTAAGCATGAATTTCCACTATAATATGCACATATGTTTAGAAAAACAAGATAAGATTTATATGATTCATAATAACCATATAAGAAATTACTCACCTTATTCTTGAATAGGAGTATGGTGAAAAATATGAGGATAGCGGGATTTCATGTTGGCCTAAGCCTCCCATGTAACTCCCTCAACAAGGTAGTTCCTCCATAGAACTTTTACGGAGGCAACCTCCTTATTCCTCAATTTCAAATCTTGGTGATCCAAGATCTCAACCGGGACCTCTTCATAAGAAAGGTCCTGTTTTAACCCTAAACCTTCTAGAGGAAGAATGGAAATCGGATCACCTATAAACTTCTTATGCATAGAAACATGGAAGATCAGACGAATCATGGACAACTCATTTGGAAACATCAACTCATAGGAAAAATTTCTTACTCTCTTTAATATATCATACAGTCGCACATAACAGGGACTAACTATCCCCTTTTTTCCAAACCATATCACCCTTTTCATGGGTGATATTTCAATATAAATCCAATGTCCTACTTCGAATTAAAAGTATTTCTTTCTATTGTCGGAATAATACTTTTGCCGACTAAAAGTTATTTTCAACCTCTCCCTTATGAGTCAAAATTTCTCTGTGTCTTCAGACACTAACTCGAAACCAAGAAGAGCAAACTCACCCATTTCAAACCATAAAATCAGGGACCTACACTTTCTACCATAAAGCGCTTCAAAAGGTTCCATATTGATGCTTGCATGGTAGCTACTGTTGTAGTAAAACTCAATTAGTGGTAGGTGATCATCCCAATTTTCCTTGAAATCAATCATGCAATCCCTCAACATATCTTCAAGAGTTTTAATAGTGCGCTCCGCTTTTTCATCCGTTTGAGGGTGGAAAGCGGTGCTACGCTTTAATGCGTACCAAGTCCAACATCGAAAATTTTCCAAAAATGTTTAGTGAATTGAGTTCCCCTATCTGAAATGATGGGCAAGGGGACCCCATGCAACTTTAAATTTCCATAACATACAATTTAGCATTCCCCCCCCCCCCCCCCCCGAGTAATAATCTTTATGGGAAGGAAGTAGGCTGACTTGGTCAATCCATCCACTATGACCCATATTGAGTCATGTTGTTGACGGGTATGAGGTATACCTATCATGAAGTCCATGTTGATATCTTTACAGTTCCAAATGTCAATATTTTTGGTAAGAACTCCCAGCACTTGATGCTTGGCTTTGACTTGTTAGCAATTCAATAATCTAGACCCAAAATTTTTGATCCCTCTTTTCATTCCATTCCACCAATAAATTGTCACATCCCAAAACAACACCCTAGAAGTTAGGGGCAATCTTGGATTCCAACCAGCATACTTGACCTCTTGGAGATCTTTTACAAGCCCTTACATAACATTCATTTCATAAACATATTGAAAAGTAGTGTAGAATTAAAAATTTTCACAAAACATATTATATTCTTTAAAAATCTGTTTCATAAAAAGTCATAGGAAATACTAAGTCTCAATGTCGTCATCTTAATTCACAAGAATACGTGGGACACGACCCATATACAATACTAATATAAAAATACTTAGTCTATTATAATACTTCAAATAGAGACATATAAGATATCTATGCCCTCGAATAAAATAAGCACTTACTTCAACTTCTCTATAATAATGATACGGTCCAAGTACTCCTTCCCGAATTCTCCTCACCTACCAACGACTACAGAGATAGATAAAAGCGTTGACTAGTACAACCACATTTACTAAGTATGACATAATGCATGAATATAATGAAAATGGATATTTATTAGAAATATGTATCTTTTCATTTAAAAATAATATTATAATCATATGAAAAACATTTAACAACTTAGAAACACATAAAATAAAATTTATCAAATTATTCACAATTTTGAGATCATTTTACATTAAGCTACTTTAATTATACAGCGATGTAATTCACTATCACAATTAAGTGCTTCTCCTTCCTTCTTAACACATCTTAACATGTACTTTTCTCACTAAAAGTTATCCTAAGACCCACTTAAGAAACACAAAGAGAGACCTCCCATATATCTTCCCTGTGCATACCTTAATGAACCTCAAAAATACTTATATTAATTCACAGACACATTTTCAAGACATCAACATTTCAACACAGATAATATGGCCTTTCCTCATCAAAGGCTATCAAAATACTTACTTAAGTGGATCAAGAAGATAATGTCCATGATTGACCTCTGCAAGAGTACTTCAAAAATCCTTAAGACTTCCTAAGATTTTATCATTTCCACATAATCAACATCTTCCCTAACTAGAGTCATTCTTAATATTCATCTAGGTAAGATACGAAGTGACCATTCTTATGCCCCCATTAAACCTGAACTAGACAATCGTTAACTACTCTTGATAAGTACTTATTCCATTAACATAATTTCATACTTAAATTAAGTCGTAACATTCATTAGTTCATGTAGTAGCCTTGGAATAAATACCAAAGGACTTTAAGTAACACCTTCAAGGCCTATTGTAGAATATCTAAATAGCGTCCCAAACGACCACCTAAACTTAATAGAACTTCACTAATGCTAGAAAGTATCCCCCATGATGAGAATAGGCAATAACCAATATAGACCATGATAGCTAGTCATGGAATTCGGAGTTCTATCCTACTTCGATAAGGGTGTTCTACTTTCCAATGGTAGAACATGGACACATCCCATATAGGCAAATGGTTAAGGAATATGAAGGGAGTGCTTTGTAATCTAGTCTCATTGTTAACTAGAAATACTTCTCTTACCATACCCATTCGGTTCTAGCCTTCTTTCTCATAGAGTAATTCACACATATGGTTCATATAAAAGGGTTCCATAACAAGTTCATAACCCAATCACATTTACCCTACCAAAGATTTCCTCTAAAGGTTAGATTCCTATGGAGACAAGAATCTCATGATGAATTTTCTAATGATTAATATGATGTCATTTCATCCAATTAACATTAAGTCGATCATTCATTTACTTTGTAAGATATCATTACGGTTGCGACTTCAAAATTCATAACCTTACAACTAGAATAAAAGTTTCACATAAAAGACCCTCTTAACTTCATTTAAGGTCACATGTATTTCATACATTCAAGACTAATATCTTTAACATCCAAAGTCAAGATAACACATATCCATAATCATATATACATCAAGTAAGGGACACAAGTCAACCAAGACAAGACACCACACACTTTAATTTAACTCATAATACATGCCATTTTTAAAAAAACATAAATATAACCATATAATCTTCAAGTCATCTTATAAACTGTGATACATCATCAGTTTAACAAACATAGACTGACATAGTCAAGTGGGAATAACAAGGACTCAACCCTAAGGCTATACACACAAGGTCAAAATCATAGTCTAACATGATCACCTACATAACATATATAGAACAAATATACTTTTTCATTACTTAACATGCATATATAAATCATAATACTTCACACAATAAACTACACAATTAGACACATTACTTCAAGTAGTGCTGACAAGGACATGTCATCATTTTACATAAATTAAAGTTGACAAGACCAGACCAATTTTCAAGTAAAACACATAACATCACCGCCATAAGTGGACCATACCAAAAACAATATAATTGAAGTATAAAAAACATAAATATGAAATAGGGAAGTGTACCACCACTCCATCCTCAACACCTCAATTCGATGCTAAATCATCCAATACAATATCACAAGGCCCTTACTAATGGCCATGAACATTAATTCTATACAAAAAGTATAATTATCAATGAATCTTGATAAATTTTATTAAAATTGATTAATATAATACAACTTAGACATCAACTGAATACCATTATTACATCCTTAGAAATCCCATAGAAATCTACAACATAAATCATATACAATAGGTCAATATCAAGTAACCCATAACTTAGGAAAAAACTAGGGTTCGTCCAATTCATGGTTACATAGGTAATTTCTGTTAAAATCAACAAAACAATATAAATTAAATCATTATACAATGTTCTGAAATCATTAATGCGAGAACCCATGGTAGAATAATGAAATTGGACAATTGAACTTTGAATACTTTAGAAAACATCTTGAGAATTGGGGCTCCTCGATGAAGAGAGTTTCAAGGATAAAAAATCCATGCATTTATGAATGTAATTCTTCAATTTCATGAATAATATCCACTTAATTAGTCACTCCAAGACCTTTCTTTACTTTTTACTCCAATGGAGTTCTAATAGAATTCTAAGGGATTTGGGGATTTGATTTGGAAGAATGAAATATTGTAAGTGTTAAAGACTTATATACACACTTATAATATCCCAAAGACAACTTAGGGACCGAAAAACCTTCAATTTGGAAGTGGGGTGAATTTAAAACTCACCCGTCAACTAATACTGAAGCTGCATGCAGGACCGACCCATCGACGGTTAGGTAGTCGACAGACCGTTTGTCTACAAACGGACCGTCCTTTTCTTTTATCGGTTAGTTCAGGGACTCACCATGCGTCTCTTACCTCCCAAGACCAATTCTCCACCAACGACACCCATCGACGAGGTCTCGATCGTCTCAAAAGCCGTCCATTGCCTCCGTCATTTGGGGCTGCCTTGGACAGTCTTGGCACCACATTTGGGTTCCTTCCTCAAACACCCTTGGATGGTCCTTGGGGATGTTTTCCCTGACATTTCAAACCAAAACACGATCATATAAGATTTTAACACCCTATCACATAAATTTCATCCAAAACAAACACGTAAAACTTGACGAAACATGCCTAGACACATAAGGTCATTTCAAGACACATCTCTCGAACGTCATGGACGTTCTTGGACGTTTGACCTCCAAACTCCACGAAACTCGACACACTGCCTATATAAACACATAGAACCATATATGTCACACAAAGGTGACCTAGTCATCGATCATCTTAGCCGTCTTTTGACGTTTGACTTCCAATGCAGCTAAACTCTTAGACACTTCCTCAATAGTATATAATAGACCTATTTATTAACTTAGAACATAAATACAAATATGTTAGGCTCTATGTCACCTATGTCATTTTCGGGATCTTACATTTTTCCCCACTTGGACAACATTCGTCCTCGAATGACCCTTTGTCACTCTCTAAAAACTTCCAAGAATTGATATTTAACTATGAGCTAATGATAATAGCATACAACACATAAAAAATAAGAAAACAACAGTTTCACATAGTCAAGAGATTCACAACACAAGTAGAAACTAAAAGACAATTCTATCACTTATTATGATACAAAACTCACATGATTCATTCAAAAACTCCTAAACACCATGCACACACAACATACTGCTGGGAATTTCTATCCCATTAAATAACCATACTGCCCCCCATTAAGAGGAACTCATAATACTAAGGATATACAAGGACTTACCATCATTCCTCCTCTTTATACAGCCTTTGGAGAAACTTGCTTAGCCTCTCTTCCTCTAGCCGCAATGGTAGGACAATGTCTAAGCTTATGTCAATCCTTACAACAACCAATGTGATTCTCGGTACCAGCTAGACACTCCCCATAATGACTCTTCCCACAAGTAGAACAAGTAGGCTTAATAATTTTAGAACTATTACCTATACCAAGCTACTTTTTTGAAACACTAGCTCCATCTTGAGTTGGGGCTCTCTTCTTAAATATTTGTTGACCTTGATTATTGACTTTACCCTTTTTCACAACCCTCAAGCTTCTCTTCAAAATCCTTGTAACTCTCCTAAGTTTAAGCTCTTCAACCTTACCCTTATTTTCACTTAGATAAATGAACCTCCGAATTTTCACCTTCCTCCTCACATGGCGAAAAACCATCCTTAAGAAAGCCCTTTTTGAACTTCTCGCACTCTATAGAAGCCGACTGAATCAGCCTATTGTGTTTTCATTTAGTGTACCACAATTGAAAAACATCCCTCAATTGCTATGAAGCATCCTCCGAATTCTCCCTCGATGTCACCCCCATGTCACTCAACACCTGTACACACCATCAAGGAACGCTTAGGGATCCTCTACCACCTTAGAGCAAAGAAAGATAAGAGGATTCATCCTCATGAAATCTCCTTACCTAGAGGTCACAGCGCTCTCCACAACATTCGCCTTATGCACCATACTCAAATTTACTTGAGTAGTCACGACTCGGGCTAAAGCAAGCAAAGCGTCTGTTTTATCACTTTAACTCAACTCCGGGACATTATCCCCTCCACCAATAATAGGGACCTCATTAACTTGCGGAACATGCTAAAATTCCTCAACTTGAGGAGGAATATCCTCTTCGCTCATTCTCCTAAACTCACCTAGCCGGTGTCCTTCTTTTAATCCTCCTACAAACACCAGGAAATCCATAAGAAAAGAATACTCATAAGTTTTACTCTACAACTCAACGTAGGACTTGTAAAGAAAGAAAACTCTATCGTCCTATAGCCTCTCGCCCATAGATGTGTCGCGACTCATATCGATGGTCAACATTCTACTAGACGTGACTTGATAATACTTTTCAATTCCTAATACTAATTTCACAACCAATGCTCCGTACCAATTTTGTCACATCCCTAAACCATACCCTAAAAGTTAGGGGAAATCATGAATTCCAACCGGCATACTTGACCCTTCGGATATCTTGTACAAGCCCTCACATATCATTCATCGCATAAACATAGTGAAAAGTGGGGATGAATTAAAAGTTTTCACAAAAAAAGTCATAGTCTTTAAAAATATCTTTCGTATAATGTCATAGAAAATACTATGTCTCAATCTCATCATCTTAAGACACAAGAATAAATATAGAAATACTTAGTTTATTACAATACTTCAAATGGAAATATAAAAGACATTTATGCCCTCAAATCAAATGATAACATACTTAAATTTTTCTTGAACGATTCTACAGTACAAGTCTTCCTTCCCAAATGGTCCTCACCTACCAACAACTATAGATATAGATAAAAACATGGATTAGTACAACCAAATATACTAAGTATGTCATAATGCATGAAAATCATGAAAACGGACATTTATTTGAAATATGCATATTTTCATTTAAAAAATCACAACATAGTAATAAGAACAACATTTAACAACTTAAAAACACATTATATAAGATATCGCCAATTATCACATTTTAAGGTCACTTTACATTAAGCACTTTCACTATACAGTGAAGTAATTGATTGTCACAGTGAAATGCTTCTCCTTCCTTCTTGACGCTTCATAACGTGTACTCTTCTCACTAAAAGCTATTCAAAGACCCACTTAAGCAACACAAATAGTGACCGACCATACAACCTATTTAAGCATAGGTAAATGAACCTCAAGAACACTTATCATAAGTCACATTCACAATTTCAAGACATTAAAGTACTAACTCATAGATAATATGTCATTTCCTCATCAAAGTCTATCAAAAGACTTACATAAGTAAATCACGAAGATAACGTCTATAATTGACCTCTTCAAGACTACCTAAATAATCCTTAATACTTCCTAACTTTGTATCATGTGCACACAATGAACATCTTTCCTAAGTAGAATCAATCATAAGACTCATTTAGGTAAGATACGAAGTTACCATTCCTATGCCCCCTTAACACCTTAACTAGAATACCCTTAACTACTCTAGATAAATACTTATTCCATTCGCATATGTTCTTACTTAACTTAAGTCATAACATTCATTAGTCCATTTAGAAGACATTCAACATACAGTATATTCAAGTAATAGCCTTGGGCAAGAAATAGGGACTCTAACTACCACCTTAAAAGCCTATTGTGCAATGTCTAGATAGCGTCCTATACAACCACCTAAATTTCATATAACTTTTCTAATGCTAGTAAGTATCCCACATGATTAGAATAGGCAATAACAGACATAAACCATGGTAGCTAGACATGGAATCCGTAGTTCTAACCTACTCCGATAAGGGTGTTCTACTTGCCAATGGTAGAACTTTGACACATCCCATGTAGGCACATGTTTAAGGAATATGAAGGGAATGATTCTTAATATAGTCTCATTCTTAACTAGAACTACTTCCCTTACCATACTCAGTAGGTTCTAGCCTACTTTCTCATAGAGTAATTTACACAGAAGGTTCATACAAAAAGGTTCCATAACAATTTCACACCACAATCACATTTATCCTACAAAAGATATCTTGTTAAGGCTACCTTCCAATGGCAACAAGAAGGTCATGATTAGTTTTCTAAGAATTAATATGATGTTGTTCAGCAAATTAACCTTAAGTCCATCATTACATTATATTGAAGCATACAATTATGGCTTACGACTTCAACATTCATAGCCTTACCACTAGGTTCAAGGTCCACATAAAAGATCCTCTTAACTTCATTTAAGGTCATATGTCATTCATACATTAATGTCTAAGATCTTTAACATCCTAAGTTAAAAAATCATATATCCATAATAATAATCACATCTACTTAGGGACACTAGTCAATAAATACAAGACACCACATACTTCAATTTATCTTATAATACCTGTAATTTTAGAAACACATAACTATAACCCTATAATTAGCAGGTCATTCTATACACTATAATAAAATAATGAATATGTCCAAGATACACTTATGTAGTCAAGTACGAATAACCAAGAGTCGAGCCTAGACTATACACACGAGGTCAAAGTTCATAGTCTTACATATTCACCTACAAAATATCAATAAAACACATATACTTTCTATTTTCTTAACAGGTAGATAGATATCATCATACTTCACATAATAAGATACACAATTAACCACATTAATTCAAGTAGTGCAGACAAGGTCATGATCATCATTTTTCATAAACTAACGCCTACAAGACCACAACAAATTTCAAGTAAACAAATAACACCGCCACCATAAGTGGATCACACAAATCACAATAGAATTGAAGTGTAAATAACGTAAAAATAATGTAAATAGGGTATAGTACCACCACTTCATCCTCAACACCTCAATTCGATGCTAAATCATCCAATTAAATTTTTAAAGGCCCTTACCAATGGCAACAAACATTACATTCAACATAAAAAATATAATAATCAATGAGACTAGGTAAATATAGTGTAAATTCATCAATATTCAACTACCTACATATCAATTGAATACCATTATTACATCATTGGAAAGCTCATAGAAATCTATGCAATAATTCATATACAATAGGTCAATATAACCCATAACTTATTAATAAACTAGGGTTCATTCAATTCATGGGTTAGTAGGTAATTAGGTTAAAATAATCAATAAAATGTCAATTAACGCATTATCCAATGTTTAGAAATCACTAATGCAAGAACCCATGGTAGAAACATGAAATTGGACAAATTAACTTTGAAAACTGTAGAAAACATCTTTAGAATTTGGGCTCCTTGATGAAGATATTTTCAAGGATAAAAATCCGTAACTTCATGAATATAATTCTTTAAATGGATGAATAATCTCCACATAATTCGTCACTCCAATCCCTTCCTTGAGTTTGGAGTTCTAGAGAGATTTTTAAGGGATTTGGGGTTTTGATTTGGAAGAATGAAATATTCTAAGTGCTAAACACTTATATAAACACTCAAAATACCCAAAAGACCCATAAGAAACCTCCACACATTATATTTGTATTTGTGGTTAAATTACCAGTTCATCCCTCAACATACAATTAAGCTACGTGCATCACCTACCCATCGATGATTGGGCAGTCGACAGACCGTTTGTACACAAACGGACTGTCATGTCCTTCCGTCGCTGAGTTCAGTGACTCACCATGGGTCTATTCCCTCCCAATACCAAGTATAAAAGAACTAGACCCACCAATGGGGCATTGATTGTCCCATCAGCCGTCCATTGCCTACGCCGTTTGGGGCTGCCTTGAACTGTCTTTGCACCACTTTTTTGGTCCTTCCTCAAGGGCCCCTGGATGGTCCTTGGGGATGTTTTCCCCGACGTTTCCAAACAAAAAATCTTATAAGAACTTATCACCTCTCAAATGAATTTCATCCATAATGAAGAGGTAAAACTAGACAAAATATGCCTAGACACAGAAGGTCATATCAAGGCACATCTTTCAAACGTCATGGACGTTCCTGAACGTTTGATCTCAAAACTCCACGAAACTCAACACACTTTATATATATGATATAAGAAAACATTTAAATACCTTTAAACTTCATTAATTACACATAAACACATAGAACTACATATGAGGAATATAGGTGACCCAATAGTCAAACTTTTTAGTCATCACTTGACGTTAGACATCCAATACACCTAAAATTTTAGACACTGCCTCAATACCATATAATAGACCTAATTAGGAACTTATAAAATCAAGAACAATATGGTTGGATCAAGTTCACCAATTTCATTTTTGGGATCTTACTTAAATGTTACGCATATCATGAAAGATCTTGGCAGCCCCCGGGTGGATAGAGTATCGGGCGCCATGATCCTGTTCCATGACATTCTCCCTTAAATCATTCACATCCTGAACAAATAACCTTCTTGGTAACAATTTACCCATCCATTCCTTGGGCGAAAGATTCTTTATTCTTTCTTAAGACCGACTCCTTCAATTCCAGCAATAAGGGATGAAGTTGTTGCGTTGATTCACATCCACCACAAAAGATAAATTGGAGTTGTGACAAACTATAAAAACACCCTTTAAATATTTCCCTTATTGGACTCCCAACCATGCCAAAAGAAGAACATCCTTCACTAATTCATTCTTCTCATCAACCACGTGAGCCAAACTACCCATAGACACTCGACTCAGAACATCCGCCACTACATTAAATTTCTCGGGATGGTAAAGGAAACTCATATCATAGTCTTTTAGAATCTCTAACCATTTTATTTAAAGTAAATAAAGTCTATTTGGGTGAATACATATTCTAGACTCTTATGATCCGTAAACACGTCAATATGCACCCCATATAGATAGTAAGTCCAAATCATTAGATCAAATACCACGACTGCAAGCTCAAGGTCATGTGTTGGATAATTCTTCTTATGTGAGTTGACTTGTCTAGAGGCATACACTAAGACTTTTCCATGTGGCATAATCACACATCCTAGACCCACTCGGGAGGCATCATAATAATCAACAAACCCATCGGTACCCTCCAGTAAGATCAATACCGTAGAGAAGGTGAGTTTATCATTCAATAAATGGAATCTATTCTCACAAGATCTCCACCATTCAATCTTGGACTTAATTTGGGTGAAGGACGTTACTTGAGATGCAATAGACGAATATCCCTCAACAAACCTCCTAGTAACCGACCAACCCTAGAAAACTCCTTATGTCAGTAGGACACAAAGGTCTAGTACAATATTTGACAACTTCCGTTATCCTAGGATCTACCTCAGCCCCTTCACTAGAGACAATGAGACCAAGAAAGCTACCGATGTCAACCAAAAGTCACATTTACTAAATTTATCAAAAAGTTGGTTATCTTTAAGAACTTGTAAAACTATTCTAAAATGGTCCATATGATCATCCTCACTCCTTAAGTATATAAAAATATCATCTATAAATACAATCACAAATAAATAAAGATACATTCTAAAAACTCAATTCATCAGGTCCATGAAAGTCACCATGGCATTAGTTAGACCAAAGGATATGACTATGATATCAAAATGACAAAATGTTGTTCAGAATGCCTTTTTCGAAATATCAACCATTCTTAGTCTATGATGGTAATAACCCGACCTTAAGTCAATCTTGGAAAATAGTTCGCTCCTTGTAGTTGATCAAACAAGTCATCAATCCTAGGGTACGTGTACTTATTCTGTATAGTGACTTTTTTTAATTGACGATAGTCGATATGCATTTTCAGCGACCCATACTTATTCTTTACAAAAAATAATGCAGTACCCCCTGGAGATATGCTCGATTGAATAAATCCCTTATCTAACAAACCTTTGAGTTGAACTTTTAGCTCCTCTAATTTGGTCGGGGCCATCTGATAAGGAGGGATTGCAATCGGTTGTGTATCCGGCAACAAGTCTATGCCTAAGTGAATCTCCCATTTGGGAGGATTTTTGCGAGAACAATCATCGGGAAAAACCTACGAAAATTCCCTCACTGTAGGTACCAACAGTATTGAGGGGAACTCAGATACAAGATGCCTAACTCTTACTATGTGGTACAGACAACCCTTTGCAATCAATTTGCAAGGTTTTACACATGATATGATCTTATCCCTACGATTTGAGTTTCCTCCCTTCCACTCTAAAATGGGCTCATTTGTGAATTTAAATTTCATTTTCCATGTCCTACAATCAATAGAGGTAAAGCAAGAATGCAACCAATCCGTACCCAAAATAACCTCAAAATCTAGCATATCATGTTCTATCAAGTCAACTAATGTAACTCTATTTGGGCAAGAAAATATGACTATTTATCAACCACCACAAAAGACTCCACTTGGGTAGAAATCAAAAAGGGTTCGTTTAATATGTCGGGCAGTATATCAAACTTCATGGCTACAATAGGGGTCACAAATGACAATGTCGCTCCCGGATCCATCAAAGAATATTCATCAAAGGAAAATAATTTTTATATAGCGGTGACCACATGTGGTGAGTTCTCTTGATCACTTAAGGATTGGAGAGCATAGAAGCGGTTCTTCTTATGAGTATCAAGATTTGGGGCACTTGATTAAGATAGAGAATTTCCCTTCCTTGAGACATCATCATAGGGAAATATCTATTCATGTGACCACTCTTGCCACAGCCATAGCAATTACCGTGCCAACTACGCACATACAGTATGTCTTTTATCACATTTTCCACAAAAGCGGCTTCTAAACATATGATCTTCCACCTTTCCCCTCTTGGGGCTTGGGAGTAGGCACCTTACTCTTTTTGACCCTTGGAGCATTAGAAGGTCCTTGGTTGTAAAACCTTCTTTTGAAAGTTGGCTTGTCTTGTATCTCAAACTTAGCCTTGGAAAAATTCCAGTCTTCCATTCTTACCTTCTTCAACTCCTTACGAACATTCTTAAGATTTGGTAAAAGCATGAACCATGAGATGAGAGATTTCCATGATAGGAATTAACATAGACGACTTACACTCATTAACCAAAAGATCAGATATACCCATAATAAATTTGTTCATCTTAGCTCTAGAATCTGCAACCATAGTAGGAGCATACTTGGATAGTTCATCTTATTGCATTTTCCTCTCCCTTAGTTCCAAAGGAAAGAACCTATCAAGGAAAGACGTTTTAAAATCTCCCCAAGTAATACAACCTTTTATATTCGGCTTCTTATCCTTCCATTCCTCAAACTAAACTTGAGCTACGTCTTTGAGTTTGTAGGTGGCTACTTCCACCTTTTCTGAAATAGAAACACCCATAGCATCAATAACTTTGAAATCTTCATAATGAACCCTAGTGGTTCCTCCTCCACCTTAGAACCAAACAAAGTAGGGTGATTGATCCTTTTGAAATCCCTAATCCTTGAAGTGGTGGTGTTTGAATGGGGGTTTACTTGCACCCTTGAATCTGTAGAAACTTGACTATCCAACACTTGAGTCAAGCTATGAATGGGCGACCTTATCTCAACATTACACATAGCCCCTTCTTCAATAAAGGACTTGAGGGTTTAGAGGAGCTTGAGGGGGAAACGCCTAATGGAAATTCTCCTCTCCGACCTTCGAGCATTGTTCCTCAATGTATGCATTGCCTATAAGCACAATAAAAGGGTTAGAAGAAAGTACTAAATAGATATAGGATTCTTTGGCACGGCCAAGGAATAACAAGAGAGTAAGAGTTCTTCAGCATTACATAGTCTGTCATTCATAAGTGTGGCGCGCTTCACAATTATTAATAAGACTCTTCATAGATGTGGCTTAATAAGACATTATTCCTATATTTTATTTTACCCTAATGCTTTAATATAAATTATGTAACGACCTAAAGAATAACCTAGTCGTTACCGGTGTCGGCGTTCTCTATGAGGACTAAGACAAGCCCTAAACATTGGTCATAGCACATTATAGTAAAGAAAATACGGGAAAATTAAGAACTTTTTTTTATATATAAAGGAGGTTTACATAGACATCAAAACAGGAAGCATACATAGACTTCTAGCATAAGCAACATACGACATATAGGATTTTAGTCAAATACTTTATCTCACATTAACCTTTATAAAGAAACAGTCACAGTGGTGTGGACATAGCCCTTAGTTCATTAGAATATGCCATATAGGCTACAATGAAAAACTCAACATGATATGGAATAATTGACTCAAAACATAGACTAAACCAATAAGGCTTGATGAATCTTCCCATAAGACTCACCAATTGACTAAGGAAAGATCTAAGTCTTCTTCTTCAATGACCACGAATCTCCTCAATGTCCCGAAGGTAAAATGTTAGGGAAAAAATAAAATATGGGTTAGTACAAACCACATGTACTAAGTATTAATCATATGCACAAAATCATCAATGCATGAAATAAGGACAATTTAGTAAAAATCATGTTTTTTATCAATCTAACTCAACATGCATATATCAAAAGCATAATAGCCAATGCAACATAATAGTAACCAACACATAGATCACCCAAGGAAAATACTTGTGCAATGCTAATGATATTTTCCCATAATCCCATCAAAGGCTAAGTATCACATTAAGCAACCCACATCATACATACAACATATTCTCATAACATGCCTATATATAAATGCTTCATCATAGCATAATAATCATAAAAGAACACTACTTAGAATCATCCCTTAGGATTCCAAATGTGCAATGAGTAAGAGAAGTCTCACACACTCCCTTACCCTATGTAGTAGCCTTCAAGACAACCCTACTAAGAGTTCACATACTTAACTAATTAATTTACTTTTACATTAAAAAGGTAGCACAATAACTGAAATTAGACCATGTTAGCTCCATGTAATCCGGTGTTCTACTCCCAATCCAAAAAGAGAGGGTTAACACTTGTCTAAGGTGTAACCATTCGCACACAACTCTCTAGGTGGATCCACTAAGCTAAAGTCCTATGTGCGCACATAGTTAAGTGTCAAGGAGATTTTTTCTAGAAACCTTGACTGACTAATGTCAAGGTTTCCATATCATGATACAACACATATCTAGGGAATCCAAACATACTAATATGAGGAAACTTAGGTTAGACATCGGACTTACTAACCTGAGACCTCCATCTCATTTACATGCCCTTTCGGTGCTAAGCAACTATTCCCTTTATTAATCATCACATAACATCATACAAGTTCACATTAGTCTCTTTTAGACCTTTAAATAAACATCTTATTATAACAACTTATAGGTGATCACAAGTGAGAAATAACCTTTTACTTTAGACACAACATCATTATCATGAGAAAGTACATTCAATCATAAAATGATCACATAATAACATAATTACATACTTAATGGCCAATTCAAAGATATAGGGTTAGGGATGAGGGATCCTTGTAACAAACATCACAACAACACAATTAGCTATAGCATCATTATCACATAAGTAGATTTCAGCTTGCATAATTGAGATCAAAGAAGAATGAAAATCATACCTCATCTACCTTCATGGGACTTCATAATTCAATATCAATGACTCACAAAAACCATATGAAATAGGGAAATTCTGAAGTATTAACATAATTAAAACAAAAATAAACAAGGAACATGTCCATCATTCTCAACAATTAACCTTAATCAATCCAAGAAATTAGGGATTTTGGCGAAAGACATGGGTCAAGGGAAAAGCCATAGGAATTCATAAATTCATCATTAATTCATAGTCAGGAAACATTAATTCATCAATATTCATCACAATTAACTCACAATTTCGTTTTAGGAAGAAGACCTATGTGAGGAGAAAAACCCTTGTTTTGGGATATATAGAAATCATATTTTGAAAAACCTCTTGGCGAAAGCATTCCTAAGAGTGAAAGAAACAATACCTTATTGATGATATATCCACTAAATTGGGTTGAAAAACTTGAAGGCTTCATCTTTTTTCTGGAGCTCTATTAGTGTTCAATGGAGTATATGAGGAAGAGAGAATTTGGTAGAGAGATAATGAATTTCGATTTCAACTTGTGGGACTTGATTTTTGTGTTATAATTTACCTAACACTGACAATAATATATTATATAGTCACTCATAAAATTAACCAAAAAAACCCTCACTTAAATCGGTTTTTTGTGAAGTTAAAACACCCAATATACGACTTTTACGATATCTACAAAGTAGTTGCGGCTCGTGGGGCCAAATCCCATATTTTTGTATTCAAAGAGTAAGGAATATCATATGGGGAATTTGAGAGTTGTTTTGAATGTGCTTAAGGAGCATCAACTATTTGTCAAGAATAGAAAATGTATGTTTTGGTTTAGATCAGTAGCGTTTCTTTGTCATATCATATCTAGTGAGGGTGTAGAAATTGATCCAACGAAGATTGAAGCAGTAAAAAACAGGCCTATACCATTGGATCCTACGTATATTATGATTTCCTTAGGCCTACCGGGTTATTTTAGAGGGTTTGTCACGGGTTTTGATACATTGATTCCCCTTTAACAACTTGACTCAAAAGAGTGTGAAATTTGAATTGTCGAAAGCATATGAGAAGCATCAAAATGTTGAAGGATCGGATTACCTCTACTCTGGTGTTTACATTACCAGAGTTTACTAAGGTATCCTTGTTATATTTTGATACATCTCGAGTGGACTCTAGGTGTGTTCTTATTAAACATGGAATAGTGTAGCCTATGTTTCTACGCAACTCAAGATCAGTGAGACGAATTGCCCGACTTATGATCTTGAGTTAGCAGCGGTGTTTTTTGCTTTGAAAATATGGAGGCATTACATGTATGGGGTTCATGTTGATGTGTATACCAACAATAAGAGTCTCGAATATGTGTTTACCTAAAAGGAGTTGAATCTCCAACAACGAAGGCGGTTAGACTAGTTGAAAGAGTAAGACGTGAGTGTGATCTATCACCCCGTTAAAGCTAATGTGGTTGCTGACGCACTAAGAAATTTTTCCATGGGAACTGGGTATCACTTCAAAGAAGCCTAGAGAAACTTAGTGAAAGATGTCCATAGGTTGGCTTGTATGAGTATTAGATTGGAAGACTCTCCAAATGGTGGTATTGTGGTGAATCAGAACTCTAAATCATCTTTGGTGCTTGAGGTGAAGTCTAAGAAACACCTTTATCCATTATTGATGGATTTGAAGGAATTGATCCTTGGTAAGATTAATAATGCATTATTCTAGGAAGGGATAATGTTCTTAGGTACCAAGGATGATAGTGTGTGCCTAATGGGGATGATTTGAGAAATTGGATCCTTGAGAAAGCTCATGGAGCCCCTTACTCTATTCATATGGGTTCCACGATGATATACCATGATCTTACAGAAGTTTTTTAATGGGATTGATTGAGAAAGAACATAGCGGAATTTTTTGCAGAGTATCCGAATTTCCAACACGTGAAAAGCGAGCACCAAAAGCCGGGTGGCTTACTACAAGATATTCAAATTCCCTCTTTTAAGTGGGAAGACATTAATATGGAATTTATAGTGGGTTTTCCTTGGACTCAAAGGCAAAATGACTCTATATGGGTGGTGGTGGATTATTAACCAAGTCTCCCTATCTTATTACCCTTAAGACAACTTACTCGACCAAATATTATGAAAGGATATATATAGATTTCATCATGCGTATTCATGGTATTCCACTATCCATCAAGTCAAATAGGGTCACAAAGTTAATATATAGGTTTTAGAGTTCCTTTTAAAATAATTTAGGTACTCAAGTGAAGTTGAGCACCGCTTTTCATCCTAAAACGGATGGTCAAGAAGAGCCTACTATTCAAACTCTTGAAGATATTCTTAGGGATTGCATCATTGACATCAAGGTTAGTTGCATGAACACTTGACTTTGGTTGAGTACTTTATAACAATAGTTGTCATTCCGCAATATCTATGGTTCTTATTGATGTTTTTTATGGTAGAAGGTGTAGATCTTCTATTATATACTTTGAGGTTGGCAAGTTTTTGCTTACTTGTTCTAATTTAATTAATATAACTTAAAAGAATGTTCACATATTAAGGAACCATTTGCGAAAAACCTATAGTCGGCAAAAGTCTTATGTCGATCATATGAAAAGGGACTTCGAATATGAATAAGCTGATATTATAACACTTCAAAAATCCAAGACATATTCTAGAGCATGACGTAAGTTTCATAAGGTTTAGACGTTTTTTAAGGTCTATTTTGATGAATATAAGTCATTTAGGAAGTCTAGAAACAAAAACGTCCTTGATCTCCGCAAACTAGTTCATTGAGGTAATACCTTGCCTTAGCCTATTTTACTATCTTTTAGAATTCGGAAAATGATGAAAATTGTTGTAAGGATGTTTAAACATGTGTTTAAGTTTATTCATGGTTGAAACGTACGGGTACAACTCCCCAACGACTAATCTAATTCCCTTGAGGATGACCCTTGAATTTTTGGGTCGACTGCCTAGGCAATATGCACCCGAGTAGTGAATCGACGAGGCGTGTGTGGATTGACGGGGTGTCAATGCCATCCATTGACCAATACTAAGAATTTTTGCTAATGGTGCATTTGGACCAGTCTTTGAACTTACCTACGGATGTGCATCATGGAAGGGGGGGGGGGGTAGGTCGTCGACTCAGAAGGGTCGTTATCCAGGTCTCATATGTGAGGGCTGAGATTTTTTATACATTTTAAGTAAGTTACAATTAATTAATTAAGGGTTTACGTAGTTATTTAGGGTTGGAGGGAAGCCTAATTACATTAATTAACAACCCATATAAAGACCCAAACCTTACTAAACTACTCTAAGATCTCGTAACTCACAAGACAAAACTCTCTTCCTTCTTTCTTCTTTCTCTCTCTAATTAAGAACACCATTCAATACCAAGCTAGGGAAGGCTTTTAGGTCTGAAAAGGTTAAAGTTTCACCATCAAACTAATTTTCAAGCAATGAGATCTCTTTCACCTTTGAGACCTATTTCCTAAAGGGTTCCATCAAATTGATTTCAAAAGTTGGGTTTTCATGTGGGTTTTCATCCAATACGAATTTGATGTTGTGAATTGATTTGTTTATGATCTATTTTGGATATTATGAATACATTAACATTTATTGTAATTTAATTATGATATATCTTGATGGTTTGTCTAGTTTGTAGAAGAAGACCTTTACTAGTTAACCCTATATGATGATCATGATATGTATTATGGTAAATTGGTCTAAATGACATTGATTATTGGTTAAGTTAATACTATATGATGTTTCTATACTAATCATGAATGAATTAGGGTTATTTAGAGTCCTTTCATTCTAGTTCTTGAGATGATCTAAGTAATGAAGTATGTTGTGAATTGACATAACTATCTTTTCTTAAGCTAAGTACTAGTATTGAATTGTGATATAGTGATTCTTTTAGCCTTGTTATCGTGTTGGTAATTACATTATAATAATGTTATACCTAATTGGTTTGAATTATTAGTAAATGGTAATACCTTGATGATGAATATGAGAAGACTTGGTAAGTCTTGTGATCCCTATCCTTTACTTCATGTTGTGGTTAATTCTGATTAAGTCGTGATGTTGTATTGGAGTGTGGCTTGTATTAGGATTGATAGGGGTGGTATGATGTTGAATAAAAATATCTGGACTATGGTTTCTGAGTTTTTGTCTAAGATGTAAATGTTATAAGGATGGTGAATGATTTATCAATGTGCCTTATCATGATATGAAAATTTTAATGTGCTAAACTCACTTATATGAATTGTACTTAAAGGATTATACTCATACAATTTTTTTTTATCCATGATGATGATGATGATTATCATACAAAGGTTAAACCCTATTACCTACATAAGCTATGATGATTAATAAAGACATTAATGACATTTCAAAAGGGACTCTAGCTTAGCACCGAGTGAAATAGAGTGAGGAGTCTCCCTTCACACATAGGGAAGGTAGGATCACTAATGTACTGTTAATATTGGATACTATAATTCATGTGGCATAAAAAGTGACCTAAGTATATGACCAACTTTGAAATATTTTGGCCCCATAGGAATTCTATCTAGTGGATCCACGTAGATGTAATGTTCATTTTTTGGTACTACCTTGGCAAGTAGTCCGCACTCTTTAGGTGTAGGGTTCCATGACACCGAATTATACATTAGATCATGTGGTCTATGTCGGTTGATGTTTCCAAAATTTAAAATGAATTAAAGTAATGAACTCTAACTCGGTTAACCTAAGGGGTTTAGCTTAGTCTGGGTAAAGGTGTGGACTCTACCTAAACATTGCACTAGTATGCATTGAGGGAAGTCTTAGGAGGATGTTCTTATATATGAATATGCTTATAATTCTACATGACATGGATATGGTGAACTTGCACACTGTTGATATTATATGTTGATTTATGTAACTTATGAATATGTGTTGGTCTATATTGTTAAAGTACGATGTTTTGTACTCTTAAATGTTCTTATATGTAAAGTGGGATGTTGGTCATGATTCTTTTTACTTAATTGATTGAGTATAATATTGAATTTTTGCTACGTCATTGCACTTGTTGACTTGATAAGGGTTCATGGGTCATTATCTTAATTTGTTATTGGTTATCTGATGATCGAATTACTTGAGTATGTATTCAATTACATGATATGCATGTTGACTTAACTAGTTTGAAGTATTTGGTCTTGTAATGCACATATCTATGATTTAATGAATATGCCTCACTGATTTTGTATAATCTTGTTAAATGTGCATAACGATTTTCAAGAAAATTGCATACTTAATGGAATGTCCCTTTTAACATGTGTTCATGATATGTGTTGATATGGTCTCATACTTAGTATAAGTGGCGTACTACCCCATTTCTTCCTTTTGCCAAACATTTAAGATTCAAGTTGTTTAAGGGATTTTAGAGACGACTTTGAAGAAGACTTGGAATACTTGATCATCAAAGTTGGGTAGGTCCCGACTTTCCAAGGGCCATGCCAATATCAAGCAATGAAGTTTTTTTAGTAATAAGACTATTCTATGTTTCTTTCCTTACATTTGGATACTGAACATTGTATTGCCCATATGTGGTCTTATTAAATTGATGTATGGGCTAGGCCCAATTTGATATATTCTTATTAGAATGTTATGAGATAAGACGACTATTTTGAAACTATGTTATCTTTAATATACTTATGTGCAATCATGGTAGAAGACTAAGTAATCTTCGTAGACAAAAGGGTCTACAGATACTATGTATATGTAGAGGTCTATATATACCTGCAAGTATATATAATGAAATTTTTTATATTTCTTCTAAATTTGACTTTTAAATGTAATGATGTAAGCTAAAAAGCTAGTCTTAGTCCTCAATTAGGAAGATGACGCCAGTTATGTCTAGGGTGTATTCCCGGATATTAAAAACTTTGTATCAGATTATGAGGATAAATATCATTGAGTCGATATCTCTCTCAACCACGTCTATGTAGGTTTGTATTCATAATTGTGAAGAGTTTCACACTTATGAATAGAAATCTATGAGATGCGTAGGAAACCCTCACTTTTTTGGAAGTCCAATATCGTTCCTTTAGACTGTTAGCTCTATGTGCTTTTAGCATCTAATCCTCTTATTGGCATTATAGGCAATGAATACTCGAACGAATGAGGAACTAAGACTTGAAGAAGAGATTACCAATGCGGGAGTTCCTCTCCCTAGTAATAAAGTTTCTCCTTTTGAGAAAGATGTGAATGATGGACAAGCCTTGATAAATCCTCCATCATTGAAGGACAAGGACGTAATGATTGATCTTTTCCAAATGGCCCAAGCCATTACTACCCAAGCACAACCCGTCAATACCCAAGCCCAATCCATGACGGCCCAAGTGTATCTGGAGGTTGTAGGCCGATCTTATCAACAAGTACCTACCATGGCCTCCTGTCTAAGGAACCTCACTAGGATAAATCCTTGTACTTTTACCGGGTCCAAGGTTGAAGAATACCCCCTAAAGTTCATTGATGAAATGTATAAGATACTCTATGTTGTGGGGTTATCTACTAGTAAGAAGGCCGGGTTAGCTAGTTATAAACTCAAGGATGTGGAACAAACTTGGTATGTCAAATGGAGGATAATATGTTGTTAAGGGGTGGACCGGTGATTTGGGACGTTCTCAAGAAGGCTATTCTATATAGGTTCTTTTCTAGGAAAAAAAGTGAAACCAATGTTTTAGAGTTCATCAACTTTGATCGAGGAGGTATGAATGTTCTTGAGTACTCTTTGAAATTCACTGGATTGTCAATATATGTTCCTTCTTTGGTTTCAAACCCTAGAGATGAAATGAAATGCTTTGTGACTGGGTGTTAGATGATTTGCAAGAGGAGTATCATTCGGCCATTCTACATGAAGATACGAACATTTATAAAATCATGGTTTATGATCATCAAGTGAAAGAGTCAAGGGCTAAAAGTAAGATTAAAGATGCTAAGCGAATATGATCTTTTGATGGTGGCTCATCCAAAGGAAGTCTTGAGACTCAAGATAATCCTAGGTTTATGAAGAGGGTGTCAATTCAAGTTTCTTCTAGTTTCCCTATGGCTAGGGCTGATAGGGTGGTTAACCCTAAGCCTATTATCGAAGGGGTACAAGTTCACCAACTAACAAGACCACTTGTGGAAAGTGTGGCAAGAAGTACTATGATGATTTTCATAAGGGAACAAATAATTATTATTGTTGTGGTAAAAGTGGTCAAAATATTAATTATTTAGCTAATGTGAGGGGTAAATACATGTTTAGTTGTGAAGATCAAGCAAGTGGTTCAAATGAGGCTCCAAACAAGAATCGCTTTTATGCTCTCTACTATTGGGTTGAGCAATAAACTTCTCCTGATGTGGTGATTGATATGTCAAAAGTCTTCTCTATTGATGTATATGCCTTACTAGATCTCGATATTACGTTATCATTTGTTACTCCTTTAATAGCTAAAAAGTTTGAAATTTCTCCCTTTGCTTGAACCATTTATAGTGTCTACCTTGGTGAGTGAGTTGATTGTTGAAAAAAAGGGGTATAGAAATTTTCCTATAACGTTGCCTAATAGAGTTTCTTATGTTGAGGTAGTATAACTTTATATGCATGATTTTGATGTCCTTTTTTGCATGGATTGGTTGCATACCTGTTTTGCCTCTATAGATTGTAGAACGAGGGTGGTAGAGCTTAACTTTCCAAATGAGCCTATTTTAGAGTTGAAGGGGGGAAATTCTATTCCTATAGGTCATATCATCTCTTGTTTGAAAGCATGCAAAATGATTTCTAAATGGTGTTTCTACCATATAGTAACAGTCCAAGATTTAGACTCTATAATTCCTCCCATTAAGTCGGTGCACGTAGTGAGGGAATTTGCGGAGGTACTTCTCATGACCTTTCTGATATTCCTCCTGAATGGGAAATTGATTTTTGTATTTACTTGTTACTTGATAAAAATCCTATTTCAATTCCTCCCTATAGGATGTCTCTTTCCGAATCTAAAGAGTTGAAGTCTTAAATCAAAGATTTACTAGACAAAGGCTTCATTATACCTAGTATTTCTCCATGTGGTGTTCCATTCTGTTTGTGAAGAAGAATGACGGTTGACTTAGAATGTGCTTTGATTATTTCCGACTCAATAAAGTCACTATTAAGAACACCTATCTCTCCCTTGGATTGAAGACTAGTTTAATCAACTCCAAGGGACAAGTTACTTATCTAAGATTGACTTGAGATTGGGGTATCACACACTTAGGGTGAGGGTGATCACATGAACAATTTGAAGTTGGTGTTACAAGTTCTTAAGGAGAACCAATTATTTCCAAAGTCTAGAAAATGAGACTTTTGGTTGAGTTCGGTAGAATTTCTTGGTCATATCATCTCTAGTGAAGTAGTTGAGGTTGATCCAAGGAAAACCAAGGCGGTTGGCATACACCATTGACACTAACTAACAATATGAGTTTCTTGGGTCTAGCGGGTTACTATCGGAGGTTTTTGGATGGTTTTGCGACTATTGTATCTCCCTTTACTACTTTGACCTAAAAGTGTGAAAATTTGAGTGGTTAGAGGAATGCGAGAGAATCTTCCAAATGTTTGAAGATAGGATTATTAACACTCCGGTGTTGACTTTACCGAAAGGTACAAAAGGTTTTTTTGTGCATTCTAATGCTTCCTGAGTGGATTTAGAGTGTGTTGTTATGCAACATGGGAAGGTGGTAGCCTATGTTTCTAGAAAAATTAATGTACATGAGAGAAACTACCCAACTCATTATATTGAGTTAGTGGTTGTGGTATTTTCCTTGAAAATATGGAGGCATTACTTGTATGGTGTTCATGTTGATGTGTATACCGACCACAAGAGTCTTCAATATGTATTTACTCAAAAGGAGTTGAATATCCTACAAAGAAGGTTGTTGGAATTGTTGAAGAATTATGACATGAGTGTTCTCTATCACCCCGGCAAGGCCAATGTCGTTATGGATGCTCTCAGTCATTTATCCATGGGTAGTGTGTCTCATGTATATGAATCCAAAAAAGACCTAGTGAAATATTTTCATTGGTTGGCTAGATTGGGTGTGAGGTTGGAAGATTCTCCAAATGGTGGTTTATGTTCCATCATAACATTGAGTCATCTTTGGTAGTTGAGTTGAAGTCCATACAAAACATTCATCAATCATTGATGGAGTTGAATGAATCAGTTCTTCGTAATATTAATTAGTCATTCTCCTCAGGGAGTGATTGTGTCTTGAGGTATCAAGGAAGGCTGTGTGTTCTCAATTGTAACCACCCTAAAAATGGTTACACTAAGTAATGCTTAATGTGTCTAGAATGCCAACGAATAGACCGGGTTCACATGGATTAATGTGCGTAGAAACAGACCTCGGAACCCTTCCTACTTCAAGGCCAACTAACATGGGGAGTTAGTTGAGCAAGGAAATGTTACGTCCAACCATGTAGGGCTCTCGAATACAAAAATATACTAGAAGGAGTCTTTACCAGACTTAAAAAGGGAAAATGTTAGGTTGGGATTGTCTAGGGTTAAAATGGTCTTTTTCCACGCTAAGGGTAGTATCGTAATTACCATTAATATATACTTAATTATGTAATTAATAAGGTGGAGGGGGAACTTTTGCGAGAGAGGTCAAAAGTTGGGCTCTTGAAGTGAAGTTTTACTACACCCGGGTTCGAACCTAGGTGGATGCAATTAATTAAATCGTTTTGAATTTAAGTTGGTAAATTGATGTTATTAATTTATTTTTATTATTTATTATATGATTTAATATATAAGTAAATCAGAGTTTTAATTAAATAATAATCTTATTTGACTAAATCCTAAACTAGACTCCTAATCCTAAGAAAACTCTTCTCTCCCACACTCATCTCTTTCTCACGTCTCTATCACTCTCACTAACGATTATCTCAGCAAAATAACATGAAAAAATGGTAGGTAAACCAAAGTTCTTCACACTTGATGAACTCACAACCAAAATATAAGAGAACAAAAAGAAATTAATCACGTAGGCAAATAAAAGTTTGTTCGTCGAGTTGGTGTTGACTTTGAGCGGATTTGGACGTGATTTTTGGATAATTTTTGGGAAGAAAGTCGAGGTTTGAGCTTCATAAAAGGTATGGGTTTTCTTAATCGTGGTCCCTTTCCCAAGAGACCTTTAAGGATCATATGAATCTACCGAGAAACTAGGGTTGTTCCTTTTCTTGTCGAACTACTTTTCCACAGTATCCCTTCGATCTCAATATGAAATAGGTTAGAGACCATATTTTTTGTATGTTTGGTGGTAGTTTTAGTATGAAGTTTGATTTTCCTGATAATGTTTTCTTAATTATGTGTTCGGAATTGTAAGCATGTTAAGGTATGTCAACCGAAAGTATGTAAAAAATCAGATGTTTTTATTGTTTGATTTTATATGTAAATGTTTGTGTTAATCATGGGGTGTAAAATTGGTGTAATGTTGCTGGATGAAATGGTAATTAATGGTAGAATATAATCATAAAAAGATTAAACTTAAATATGCACAAAATGATCAACGAAATGACTTAAGAATTAACCTACGATTGATGATAAAAAGAAGCTCAAAATAGTTAACAAATTTCCAGAATTTGGTAGGTCGGCTTCTGCCAACCAAAATGGTACAAAATGCAATGAAAAATGAATGCAAAATAACTGAGATATCTAAGGATTGAATCCAAGACATCATTACATGAAAGCTACAAAAAAATAAACAAAAGCTTACGACAAAAATGGATTGGAAGAGACTAAATTTTTAGCTTGCAGGAAATTGTAGTGTCGGCCAACTTTTTTAAAAAATGAGCTTCGTTTAAAAAATGTTTAAATGTGACGTCGTTAGCAATTGAAACCATGACATCACTAAATGAAAATTTCATAGAAATTCGTGAGAAAAATTAAAGAAAAAATATATGTGGTGAATGGGGATTGAACCCACAACCTCTTGAATGGATGAGAGAGTTAGGAGAAAAATACAGGAGAAAATAAATGTTGATAGTGGGGATTGAACCCACAACCTCTTTGATATGTGAGAAATAAGAGATAAATTAAAAGAACAATAATGAGCTTGTGTGATATTCAACTCACAACCTCCTTGACTTAAACAAAAAAGGAGAGGAGAATAAGAGAATAAATATTATGAGGTTGATGGGGATCGAACTAGGGTCCCCCAAATCTGAAAAATTCGATTATCAAGTTCAAAAGAAGATTAAGAGTTGTCCAAGGGATTAAAAATTGGGTTCCCTTGCCCAATTTCGTATTGACACGTAAGTCATACGTACTAATATTTAATGAATGCTTTCTCTAATGATCGAAATCTATATCTTGTAAAATCTACAAGACGCATAAGTCTTGTACCACATAATCTTGGGTAAATATGAATCACATCGACAAACTATGAATGAAACCCTATGGATTGTATGTATAGACTCATAAGTCTATCATACGTTTAAAAGTTAAGTGAACCTAAGATGTGTGTGATGAAATGATGTATCCCTAAAAGGGTTAAGTAAGAGTGTCAAACACACTAAATCACAAAGTGCATTGGCGTATGATGAAACAAACAATGAAATAATGAAATGAACCAAGAAATAATGAAATAAATAATAAAATTATAAAACCATAGAATGGTTATGTAAGAGTGTGAAACACACTAAATGGCCAAGTGCATTGGCATATGATGAAATGAACATTCACGAAAAATAGGGTGAGTAATTATGAAGATCAAATATGCTAATGTTAATGAATGTGGTGACAACATGATATGAGGCTAATGTAAAAGATGAGAGCTATCTCAAATGAGCCTAAGTAAATGTTACCAAAACGTACTCACCTATGAGAGTGTAAAGTTAATGAAGATACCAGTCTTAGTGAACACTCTAAAGAAAGAATTGAGATTAACACACTAAATACTAATGATGAGATGATAAATCATCTATTGAGCAACGATGGACTAATACTAGAAGTCAGCTTCCATTACTTATGAGTTGAATGTAATGGAACTTTATACTTAGCCCTGATAGACTAGCTATGAGAGGTGATGCCGTCTTTCAGGAAGGGCGGAGGTTCACGTAACTCTCATGAGATGAGACTGTCTTGCATGCCGGGTATGGGTCTCCTTATATACCCTAGACTTCGAGTCTATACTGCTAATATAGGGATCTGGTGGGGATCAATTCCCATGTACGCTAGCATTGTTTTGGTCACTTTGGCCGGTGATTCAACCTCTTTTTGGTCTGGGGTTTCATGACACTTGATTTCATGATGCTTACATCATCTATGTCGGTTAAAGTTAAAATTCCCCATCAATGAATAATGCCAGCCTAAAATGCTTCACGTAATGAATTGAATGATATTAAAGGTGTTGGGATATGATAATCAAGAGGTGAGCTAGACATAAGTAATGATACTAGGTAATTCTTGATCATTGCATAGCGAACCCGATGAAACTCTTAAACGACATCCTAGGTATAGTTGGTGTTTACACTAGCCTATGAATTAAATGAAATGAAGTAAGTATGAATGAATGAAGCAGACTCTGTGTTTGCTAAAGAAGGCTCCCTATTTGAGGTCCCATATGGTGAGCCCTCAATATTTGAAAGTCTTGATAGCAAGTCAATGATTTCAACGTCTCATGTCATATGAACGAATGATATGCAAAATGTTATGTGTTATATGAATTACTATATGTGCTATGTGAAGTTTCCTATGCGTTATTTACAAAATGATAAATTTCATGACGCATGTTACACTCATGGCATGACTTTCCAAATAAAAATTTGGGAGGTCCATTGAATGTCCTGATCAAAATTTTGCAAGTCCACTGAGTTAACTTTACATAAATGATGTTGTTAGGAAATATATATTCTTTCTCATGCATGTCCTTGGTGTGTGCTTGCATATACCCATACTTAGTAAAATTGTATAATAATTCCATACAAATATCTACATTTAGGTGCAGGCACAAGTGGACGGTAGATCTTACAGTACGACGTTGCAGCTACCCGGACGTGGAGATTTCATCAAAACTCGGTAGTCCCTCATGCTTTCAAGGTTGTCTACTGTTATTATCTAGCTTAGATGTAGGCTTTATCTAGTGGAGCAAGATCCACTAGTGTTTCATTTCATACTTTATATTGGTGCTATTTTGGCAAGTATACTTTTAATGCAGCTACGAACTAATTCTTTCATTTGATGATCTTAATGTTAGATTGTTGATGGTGAACAATTATACAGAAAATTGAATGTTTAGTAAGCATGTTTGGAAAAAAAAATCAAATTTTCTTCTAAAATAAATCTAGATGAAGTAAGAATGACGTGTGTAGGCTTGTTTGCGACCTCTGAGAGGTCAACGACGCTGGTCTCATCTGGGGTCTAGACTCCAGTGACACCAATGTAGATGGGGTGAGGAACCGGATCCTTGAGGAAGCCAATGGGTCCCGTTACTCATTTCATTCGGGTTCGACAAATATATACCATGACCTTAAGGAACTGTTTTGGTGGGGAGGTTTTTAAAAGGACATAGCCAAATTTGTTTCTAAGTGTTCGAATAGCCAACAAGTGAAAGGCGAAGATCATAAGCCTGGTGGCTTACTACGAGAACTCTATATGGGTGATTGTGGATAGGTTGACAAAGTCCTCTCTTTTGATTTCCGTTAATTCTTCTTATTCGGCGGAAGATTAAGCAATGATCTTCATAGATGAAATTGTGTGTAGCCATTGTATTCAGTTATCTATCATATCAAATCGGGGTGCACAATTCATATAATACGTTTTGGATGTCATTCTAAGAAGGGTTGGGTACTAAGATGAATTTAAGTACCGCCTTTAATCCCCGTACAGATGATCAAGCAGGGCTCATTATTCAACCCGTTGACGATATGCTTAGAGATTGTGTCATTAATTTCAAGGAATGTTGGGAAAACATTTGCCTTTGGTGAAGTTTGCTTACAATAATAGGTTCCATTAATCCATATCCATGGCTCCTTATGAAACCTTTTATGGTAGGAGGTGTAGGTTCAGTCCTCATTATGTGGATCCATACTAAATCTTCCAAAGGATTAGTATCAGTTAATTGGCTTCGATTCATCTAGTTTTCCATGTTTCTATGCATAAGAAGTGTATCAGTGATCCCAAGTCTATTGTTCCTATTGATGGTCTTGGTGTGAAGGATAATCTCTATTATGAAGAAGTTCTGGTTCAAATGTTGATAGAAAAGTTAAAAAATTGTGAAACAAAGGGGTGGCTTCCGAAAAGGTTTTACGGAACAATCACCTAGTTGAGGGTGCAACATGGGAGGTTGAGTCAGACAAGAAGTCCTGTTAACCGCACCTATTTGATAACTAAGGTTAGTTGTTCTTACTAATAATGAAAATAATGACAAAAAATGGAAGTTTCTTGATTTTTGGTGATGTTTTGCAGAATAGGTATTTTTGATGTTGTTACAGGAAGCTACAACGAAACATGGCTAATTACCTTGAAAATTGTCAATTTTTCTCTTTCGCTTGTTTGAGTCATGTTGTGCATTTTGACATGGTTATTCGTTATGAAATGATATGTAGCATGTTAGTAAGTTGAACTTTGAAAAAATTGACTCATAAATGCTATGTTGAGATCTTGTTGTTGTGAGAAGGATATTTCTCATAATGTAATGTGGAGCCTTATGTGTAGTAATTGAACTTTTTGAAATTGCCTTGTGTAAATGGTATAGTGGATGTAGTTATCTATTGTGATTGGTTGGGCTGATAGTATTGATTGTATTCCTTCTTTTAAAAAGATTTTTAGTGTCACTCGGCGACGAATATTCCTAAGGGAGTGGGGATAATGTAACACTTTAAAATTCCAAGACGTGTTCTAGATTCTAAAATAAGTGTCATATGGTTTATACACTATTTAAAGTTCCATTTTGATGAATATTAGTCATTTAGAAAGTCTAGAAACCAAAATGTGAAAGAACATCCATGACGTCCGGAAACTAGTTCAATGATCTACTAACGTGCCTTAGCAACTTTGACTAACTTTTAGATGTCAAAAATAGATGAAAATTGTTTGAAGCATATCCAACATGTGTTTAAGTTAATTCGTGGTTGAAACGTCTCTGTACGACAACCGAAGGACCAACCAAAGTCCCTTGAGGAGGACCCTTGCATTTTTGGGCGAACGACTGCTTGGGACGTGTGCACCCACAAAGTGAATCGATGAGGCGCGTGTGGATCGATACAGCATCGATTCCATCCATCGACGAACACTTATAAAATTTGTTTAATGGTTCATTTGCACCTGTATATGAACTTGCCTGCGGATGTGCATCACGGAAGGGGGCCAAGGTCGTCGACTCATAGATGGATCGGTGTTCTAGATCTCGTCGATGAGGGCTGAGATTTCTGCACGTTTTATGTTTTTAACAATTAATTAATTAAGGGGTTAGGTCGTTGTTTAGGGATTATGGAAAGCCTAATTATGTTAATTAACACCCTATATAATGACGCCAACTCCACTAAACTAATATAAGCTCTCAGAACTCACAAAATAAAACTCTCTTTCATCTCTCTTCTTTCTCTATCTAGTGAGGAACACCATGATGACCAAGATAGGGAAGGGTTTAAGGGATGCAAAGAGTCATTTTTCACCATCAATCTTCATCAATGAACAAGGTATGTGATCTGTTTCACCATTGAGACCTCTTTCCTCAAAGGGTTCATCAAATTGGGTTTTCATCCAATATGAATTTGATGTAGTGAATTGATTGGTTTGTGATATCTTTTAGATATTATCAATATATTTAAATTCATTATAACTTAATTATGATATATCTTGATTGTTTGATCTAGTTTGTAGGAGATGACATTTGCCCTTAATGTTAGATGATAATCTTGATATGAATTATGTTAAATTTGCTTAATTGACAGTGGATATTGTTTGATTACTACTAGATGATGTTGTTATACTAATAATAAGTGAATTAGATTTATTTATAGTCTTTTTATGATAGTTCTTCAAAATTGATGTATGTTTTTATGAAGTATATTGTGAATTGACCAAGCTATCTTGTCTTATGAAAAGTACTAGTATTGAATTGTCATGTCGTGATTCTTTTAGCCTTGTTATCATATTGTTCATTGAATTATTATCAGGTTATACCCCAATTGGGTTGAATTAAGGATTAATGGTAAGACCTTTAATATGTATTATGAAGGAGACTTGGTAAGTCTTGATATCCCTATAATGTACTTCAAATTGTGCTTACTTGTGATTTCGTCATGATATTGTATTGGAGTATTCTTTGATTTAGGATTGATAAGGTGGTATGATGATGAATTGAAATGTCTTGACTATGGTTTGTGAAGATGTAAATGTTATAAGGGTAGTGAATGATTTACTAATGTGCCTTATCATGATATGAAAATTGTTAATGTGCTAAGCTCACTTATATGAATTGTACTGAAAGGATTATACTAATACAATTCTTATTGACCTATGTTGTTGTTGTTGATGATGATGATGATTATACAAGTGGTAGACATTATGACCTAGCATTGGCTGTGATGATTAATAAAGTCATTAAAGACATTTCAAAAGGGACTCTAGCTTAGCACCGAATAAACTAGAGTGAGGAGTGTCCCTTCCCACATGGGGAAGGAAGGATCACTAACGTACTCTTGAGATTTGAGACTATAATATATGTAGCAAAAAGGGTCCCAACAATATCTGCTAGTTCTTGAACTATGGTTTCCCCATAGGAATACTAGCTAGTTGCTATGTTCATATTTTTTGTACTACCATGGTAAGTATTCCGCTTTCTTTCTGTGGAAGGTTCCATAATACCGGATTCCACATTAGCTCATGTGATCTATGCCGGTTAGGGCATGTTGTTCCCTACATAAACACTGCACTATTTAACCTTGAGGTAAGTTTTAGGAGATTGTTTAAACTGGGTTGTTGGTCATGATTCATGATGAGTTACTTCATTGACTAATGTTATTGGGCTTTGCTATATAATTGCACTTGATCACTCGATAAGGTTTCATGGATAATTTTCTTTCTTTGGCTATGATGAAATGTACTCTTATTTATTCTTGTTGTTATTTAGGATTTCATGATAGAGTGACTTGACTATATATTCAATTACATGATATAAATTGTGACTTGATTAGTTTGATATTGTTGGTCTTGTTATACATGCCTATGATTTAATTGATATGCTTAACGGATTTGGAATAGTCTTATTAAATGTGCATAAATGTTTTCAAGAAAATCAAATACTTAATTAAATGTCCCTTTTAGCATATTTTCATGATATATGTGCATATCGTCTCATAGTTAGTACAAGTGTTGTACTAACCCCGTTTCATCCTTTTCCCCTACATTTTATGTTCAGGTCATTGAAAGGCTTTTGGAGATGACTTTGAAGAAAACTTAGAATTCTTGATCATCCAAGTTCTGTAGGTCCTCACTTTTCGAGGTAATGAAAATATCAAGCTATGAAGTTTTTTAAGTATTAAGACTATTCATATGTTTCTTTACTTTCATTGGAAACTTAACATTGCTGGACATATATGTGGTCTTATTGTATTAATATATGGGTAAGGGTCGATTTGATATACTCTTATTAGATGGTTATAAGATGAGACCACTCTTTTGTGACTATGTTATCTTTTATATACTTATGTGCAGTAAAAGTTGAAGACTAAGAAAACTTCGTATACGAAGAGTCTATGTAAACTCGATATTTATATATTATTTGTATGTAGAGGTCTATGTAAACCTCTGAGTAGAAGTAATGAATTTTTTTAAATTTCCGCTAAATTGTACCTATGAATGTATTAATGTAATCTAATAGGCTAGTCTTAGTCTTCAAAGAGGACGACGACGCCTGTTACTTGGGGTATTCCCTGATGTGACAGATAAGGTGTATTTTAAAATTTTTGCATTAAAAGGATTGGTTAGATTTTAAAAGAAGGGGAAGTTAATTCCTCATTATTTGGGTCCTTATGAAAATTTTCAAATGGTTACCAAGGTTGCATATGAGTTGAGATTATCTAGCAAACAATCATAGGTTCATATGGTTTTCCATTTATCTCTGATTAAGAAGCGCATTGATGAACTCCAGTAAATTCTTCCTATTTAAGGTCTTGGAGTGAAAGAAAACCTCTCTACGAAGAAGTTCTGGTTCAAATCCTTGATTTTAAGTGAAGTGGCTGAGGAACAAGTAGGTGGCCTCCGCAAAAGTGTTATGGAAAAACTACCTAGGTGATGGAGCAACATGGAAGGACGAGTCTGACATGAAGTCCCGTTATCCTCATCTCTTTGAGAATTAGTGTTAGTTATTCCGATTAATTATGAATAATAATGAGTTTATTTGAATTTGAATTCTTCTCAAAGTTATGCATGTTTATGGTAAAAGGTTTGTGCTAAAATGAACCATCATGGAATAATATACTTCTCCTTGAATTGCACATATGTGAAATATCTATTTTTTCTTCTTAAGAGTTTGGGTCTATTGATGTTGTCTTGAGAAGAATATCATGGTAGCTCTTTAATGTCATTTTTAAGCTCATGTCAATGTTAAGAAGGTAGTTAGTTCCTCATAATATATTATTAAATGTTGAGTTTTTATGTGTGGTGACTATAGTTGATATGACTAATGTTGTTAATATGTGTTGAATTGGAGTTGTGAAGTACTCCTATGAGTTGTGACTCATTATATAGATGTTTTTGGTTGTGCTTCTAGTCTTGAGTCTATTCTTTCATTTCAAAGATTTTAGCGTCATTCGGGGACTCACATGTTAAACTAAGGTTATTAACACTGTCATAAGTTATAAATAATGTTAATAAACTATTTATGAAGACGTTCAGAAGCTAGGCTAATTTACCTAGTGAAACGACGTCAGGTTTCAGGATTGTTTAGAGGTATCATATGATGTCCAAATATTGTAAAATGACTTATAATATGTTAAAACTAGTATATAGAGTGAAGACGTACAAATCCTATCCTACAATTGTCACCTTAGGGGTCCAGGAAAGGACCCAAAACTTTGCTTGGCAAGCTCCCTAGGCAGCAGCAAAAATGTACATAGGTGAAACGTCTCCGCGTCGCTGAATTGGGTGGACTTTTTCAAAACTCATGTTTGTGGTGCATGAAGGTAGAGGACTTCACTGTCTTAAAAAAAATATTACAAACTCATGTGGAAACATCTCTAATTTATATTTAAGTCTATGATAATATATGATATGTATACGAAGGACTTGCACATTATTGAAACTTTACGTTGACTAGTTTTATTATAAGAAAGTGATGGTTTATATTGTTCAAGTAAGATGAAATGCATAACTAAATGTCATGTTATCTGAAGTAGGGTGTTCTTCATGATACTCGTTGGGTTACTTTGTTGAGTGAGGTTATGGGGATTTGCTTGGTCATTGCACTCTTTAACTTAATAGGGGTTTATGAGTAATTGTCTTGCATTGCTATAATAAAATGTACTGTTATTCATGCTTATTTTTTTAATATGACTTGGATGTCGACTTACTTGAATTTTCTTCCACTTGTATAGTGTAAATGTTTGGTTGTACAAAGCTTGATGTCGTGGTATTATGATAATCATGTCTATGACTTAATAAATGTGAATTATTGTTTGGTATGGTTTTGTTGAATATGCATATAAGTTTTAAACAAAAATGCGTACGTATGGTAATGTCCTTTTATTAGCATGTTTTATAAGTATGTGTATATTGTCTCATACTTAGTACATGTGGAGTACTAACCCCATTTTTCCCTTTTTTCGCAAACATTTTAGGTTTCAATCGTTGAAGGCTCATTTAAGATGACTTGAAGAAGTCTTGGATATTCTCTATTATCCAAGTGGGTAGGTCCTCACTTTTCTAGGGTGATGCAGTATCTTGCCTATGAAGTTCCTTTGTTTTTCTAAGACTTTTATATTCATTCAACTTTCATTGTGTATGAGTTGTATAAGCCTATATATGGCTTCTTTACCCTTGATGTAGGGCTATTCCCAAATTGCTATGATCGTTTATATGGTATAAGATTAGACAATACATAAGATTATGTTCTATTTTACTTCTATATGTATGTGCAATAAAATTAGAAGGCTATGTAACCTTTTTATACGAAGGGTCTATGTATACTCGATACGTATATATTATGTGTATGTAGATATCTATTTGTATTCAAGAAGATGTAATGAAAATTTTAATTTTTTCAGCATTTTCAACCAATTAATGTAATGACATCAGACTAAGGGGCTAGTCTTAGTTCTCAAAGAGTACGACGATGCCGGTTACGTGTAGGGGTAAACCCGGATGTTACATTAGACTTATTCCAGATGTCCTAATTCATGTATTTATTGGCTAGGGTAATGTATTATTAGGAATGGATCTAATACTTGATGAATTCATGAGCAACCATGTTTCCCTTAACCCTAGGTTATGACTTGATTTTAATTGGATAGTGATGATGCAATTCACCTAGTTCTTGTGTTTATTTCTATTGATTGATGCTACTACAGAAATTGTTGGATGTAAGTTTTTGGTTTATCGTAAGACCATGGATATGGATTTGATGTATTTTGAGTAAGTATTTATGATCCTTACCTTTACTTCAATTATGGTGTCTTGTGATTGATGATATAGTTCAATTGAAGCATGGCTTATGATTAGCTTAGGTAGTTGTTGGTATGATGTTGAATTGAAATATCTTGACTATGTGATTTTTAGATTATGTTTAAGATTAAATGATATAAAGTTGGTTATGAAGTACCTATGTGCCTTATTATGACATGATAACGACGTTATTCTAATCTCACATATGAGGGTTGCCATTAAAGGATATTCTCATGCAATTCCTAATGAGATAATAACAATAAATAGACAAGGGATTCGACACTATGACCGAAACTAAGATTATGACTAACAAAGAAAGACATTTCAGAAGGGACTCTAGCTTAGCACCGATTGATCTTGTAAATGATAAGTGACACCTTCCCGAGAAGGGAAGGTAGGGTTCACAATAGTGCTCACGGGGTGGATATCCTTATAGTCCAAAAAGAGCATAAACTGATGTTTCCATGAGAGACCCCAAGATCCATAAACTATGTTTCCACTATAGGAATAATAGCTAGTGGATCCACCTAGATTCTATGTTCATGTTTGAAACTACTTTGGCCGGTAGACAACCTTCCTTTGGTGTAAGGTTTTACAACACCGGATGCCATACATAGCTTTTGTTGTCTATGAAGGTTAAGGAAAGTGTTCCCATAAGTAAAATTAAGTAATGAACTATACGCTAACTAGGGAGCATTAAGAGGTTTGACTTAGCCTAGATAGGGGTAGGGGACTCTAACTATGCATTACACTACATTGCCTTGAGGAAATCCTTAGAAGGTTGTTTTTCTGTTCTTATAATGTATATGCTATGAATATGATGACACTACATGTTGATGGTCCTATATGTTCTTAGTTTTATTTATGAACATGCTATTAGTCTTTATTGCTTAATGTGATTATGATTACTCTTAATGTTATGTTATGTGAAGTTAGGCTTTACATATATTCCTTTATTTGGTTTACTTGATTAAGTAGGGTTATGGGGGTTTTATTGGTCATTGTACTTGTAGGCAAAATTATAGGTTATGGTTAAGGGTCTTAATTATGTTATGATATTATGAATTCTTATATGTATTGACTTGTTTATACTTGATGATTTTGGTTTTGTGTTGTATATGGCCTTTACTTAAGAGTTATGTGTTAATTGGTTTATATAGGTTTTTGGATGTGCATAAGTTTCAAAGTAAATTGTTATGTTTTGAACAAATGTCCTCTTTAGCATGATTTCAATTATTTTATGTGAATATACTCATACTTAGTACAAATGTGTACTAACCATGTTAATGTTTACTAAAAACTTTAGGGTCTAGTCGTTGAGCTTAGTTGAAGGCCATTGAAGACTACTTGAACATTTCCCAAGTGTTACGGTAGTTCCTCACCTTTCGAGGACGATTACACTATCTTGCTATTTGATATTGATTTGTCTTAAAGGTAATTTAGTTCATTCTCTTTGTTTGTCGGCTTTTTATTTGTCTTTATGAGGCTTTATTATAATGAAGTACGAGTTTAACCCAAGATGTTGTATTCGACTTCAATAGTTTTATATGAGACGTATTCTAGACATTCTACGAGTCTACATTACTATATTATGTGTATGCAATAAAAGTAGAAGACAATGTAATCTTCCTATAAGAAGGGTCTTTCTATACTCGATATAAATATTAAGTTTATGTTAGTCCTATGAAAAACTCAATGTAGAAGTTACGAACAATTTTAAATTTTTCCCATTTTTAACCTATGAATGTAATGATGTAATCTTAGAAGCTAGTCTAAGTCCTCAAAGAGGACGCCGACGCCGACTATATCTAGGGAGTTCTCCCTTTATGTGACAGAATAAGTAAGTTAATGACCTATATAAAGACCCCAATCTAATTAGACTAACCTACGACTCATAATTCCAAAAACCCAAATACTCCTACTCTCTTCTTTCTCTCTCGCAGGTGGAAGCAAAACGTAGAAGACAAGGTCAAGGTAGGTTCTAGGGCTGCAATAACCAATGTTTCTCCATCAATCATCACTAAACACTAAGGTATGGGACTCCTTTCACCTTTTGGAGTTATTTCCCCAAAGGGTTCCTTCAAATTGATTTTATAAGATGAGTTTTCATGTAGGTCTTTTCCTATCTCGAAATTGATCTATTTAATTGCTTTGTTTGTGATTTATTTTGGATATTATAAATATATTAACATGAATTAAAACATCATTATGTTATTTATTGATGGATTGGTATAGTTTGTACAAGATGACCTATTTCCCTTAATCCTAGATTGTGATCTTGAATTGAAATATGTAGTATTGTTGTGATTGTTTTGGTTAATGTGTGAATTACTATCCTATGATGTTAGTCTGCAAATTTATGAATAGATTATGATGAATTATAGTCCTGTTATGCTAGTTCTTGAGTAATTGACCTAGATTGTGAAGGACACTATGAACCTAATTTAAGTCTGTACATCTAGGCTATGAACTAGTGATAAGTTATTGTATAATGATTCAATTGGCTTTTTTACCATGTTTGTCACTGTTGTGTTATCATATTACACCCTTATTTTGTTGAGTTAAGTGTTTATGGTAAGACCTTGATGATGTCAGTGTGAATGAAGTTGAGTATGTCTTGTGATACCTATTTTTTAGTTCAATTATGGTTACTTGTAATTAAGTATTGATGTTGTATTGAAGTATACCTTATATTAATATTGATAGGGATGATATGTGATAAAGTTCAAATACACTTATTGAAAAGAAATATAAACGACCGTATGAAATATAATTATCAAACTATGAGTCGGGATCGATCTCACAATGAATATGGATGAATATTATCAATAGCAAATATTTAATTTGATAGTCATTATATAAAAATGAGGGATTTTAAATTGAATAAAAACTAAAATATATAAAAAATAGCTTTGAACTAAGTATTTATTTATATTCAAATTAATAAAAATAACTGGAAACGTGTTCCCCATAAGCTCATAACGCGGTAATCCTAGTATAAGAAATTCTTCCCTAGTGTTATGTATGCAAATTGATAAGTTATGTATCTCTATATCCTTGGTACAACATCTAGAGAATTTCACCCTGTACCTTGGTCCGGGTAAGTGTCCATAATTTATTAGTCGTTACCTTTACTTCATTTTAAGCATCATAATCGATGTATGACTTACTTATTGCTTTGTACCAATCAACACTAGCCTATTAGATAGTAATCCCACTAAATCTATGTCGATAGTTCTTTTCTTACTAACTACCTCCTTAGTCCAGCATGTAGAAACAAGGCGACATCTAACGCGTGAACTCATTTAAAAGACTTCTAAGAGTATGAATTATCAATACATGCAATAACCTTTTTGGAAATTGCTTATTTACTATTCATACTTTTTTAATCGCTCATGGTTCCCACAAACATTGTTGTGGAGCTTAGCTACTCATTATCTCAAAAACACAATCAAAATTTATTAAAATAATTATGTTTGTGTTAATCATAAAAACTTAAGAACAATATCAAAACTATCTTTTTATGAATAACGAATACAAATAAATAATAAAGGATAAGAAAGAATAAACCACAATTCTCTGGCCTCCACGACAACTTTTACTATGCTAAAAAGATAGAAGAAAAATTATATTATGTCTTGTATCTTGGTTCTTGGCCTCCATTAAATAATAATTTTCCAAGCCCTTTTTTAGATGTAGAAAACCTAAATAAAATAATTGAGTCCAAACAATATAGGAATCAATCAAAAAGAATTGGAGTGCTTTTTTTTCCTTATTTTCGCGTTTGCTGTAGTGTAGCGTGAAGCAATTGTCCAGTGCATTGATAGACTGCCACGTTGCTGCTTTACTTTTGCAATTTACAGTTGCAGAAATATGCATCATATATATAAATATATTGTTTCATTCACTTTAATCCATTAAGTTGTATGCTTCATTTATTTCTTCAACCTTTCATCTGTACAACTTAATTTAGTTCTTCAACCTTTTCATCTTTAATTTGTTTTACCTTCAAACTTCTTTATTTTTCCATCAAATTAATCCTACAAATAAAATACACAACTTAATAGAATCCATATCATTAATCTCAAAATTGAAAAATATAAATAATAAATGTGAGGTAAATAATTATAAAAATGTGTTTTTGGCCTCACATCAACACCCCACACTTAAATAAAAATTCTCTTCCTCGATCAATCATTGAAGCTCATAAAAAATCACGCTACCAAAGTCATCACTTTGATTAATACAAACTATTAGGCCATATGTCAATTTTAAAATATTAAGTAAACTTCTAAATTATTATGCAAAAGATTCAAATAAATAACAAGCCTCTAACGTCCTAACTTCAAGGATGGATTTTGACCTCATCAAAATTATGCTAGTTCACTTATTCTCATCAAAGAAAGTTAAAAACATCACCTTATTATGAAACAAGTGCCCTTTCAAAAATAAATAGTCCGCACACTCAATTCAAAAGTTTGAATATAAATTAAGGACTTCATATCAAGAAGAACTCTCACACTAACAAATAAAATTAACATGAATACACAGAGAACCATATGCTTGCCCATTATGCACATCTCTACTAATAAAACATGCTTGAATAGAATCACATAGGAGTTTAAGGGGTTGTAATGTAGGATAGGGGATGGGTAGGATAATTATATAACAATGACTTCCACTTTCTTAAGCACTTTGCAATTTTAGACTTCATTACTCGTATTTTTTTCTCTTTATTTTAGCCCTCTCTTCACAATTGTTTCATAAGTAATTCTCATCATCTCAAGAATGTTGCTTTTTTCATGATAAAAACCCTCAACTTGTGTTAAGGTGAACGATGTCCTTTGAAGGACCAGGGCCATCATCAAGATAACTTTTTTTTTTCACATTCCAATCTTTTTTTCATGTTGTATTCTTTCAAAGAGAGCTTTTAATCACTTTGTAGCTATCATTGATTACATTGTCACTCTTCTATTCCTTTTCTCAGAGTTTAAACTATGTCTATGCTATGATGTTCAAGAAAGAAAGGTGCAACAAATAGGGATTCAATAAAATAGTCAAGGACAAAATATGGCTACCAACAAAAGGCTACAAGCTCAAAATAGCTAACTAGTGATAAAATATTTTAAAAGGCTAAAATTAATAAGACAAATCAATGAAAGATTATTATCATCTTCTAAACAAGGCAAACACTTTTTTATTTCGCTTTAATAACATGCAAGGCAAGTTCTACACTAAGATGCAAAACATGGAATAAATAAAATCTCACCACACATGGCACAAGTATCATTCAAGATGGATACATTCTACTTATTAAAGAGACAGGATCATAACAAAGTACGAAATAAATAACCTATATACAAAGTCACAACCATGAATCGAGATGTCAAAAGATTTGCAATTTCACTAGTAATCAAGAATTCACAAGAAAGTATTACTTAAAATTACACCCAAATAGTAAGTGACATATACTCAAAATTGTATTTTGTTTTATCTACAAAAGTAATAATTAAAAATTTCCTAAAATAAATAAATAAAAGACAGTCAGTTCAAAAAGGACTATCCTATGGAAAAGAACGAAAAACAAAAGCAAAAGAACCCATCATATATAAAAACTCAAAAAAACAGTAAAAACTAGATATTCATTCCTCCAACCCATATTTTAAAAGATGTTATGTCCCCAAAGCATTAAATAAAATATAAAACAATGGTTAGAAAAACTCCCTAAGGACTTTAGGCCTAGCTAGTAGCACGTTCTCTAAATTTATATAAATGGTCATCACCCTACACTTAAGCACAAATATGCTCCTTTCCCTTTTTTTTTGTTGTCTACTCATACTTCCCCTAATATGCAAATACTAGAAGAAGAAAAAGTTATACTAATAAAAAAAAAAGTTACACCACTAATTTTGTTGCCTCCCAATAAGCACTTAATTTAACGTCGCGGCACGACACTATCAATTTTATTATTTATCCTTCTACTTTGAAGGGATGAATTGCACCCCAATTTTGAATCAATTTTTCTACTACGCTCAAGGTATGGTGGTACAAAAGAAAGGTCAACAACAGATATTGCATTATGCACTTCTTGGATCCTAAGTGAGGAATATAATTTTTTGATGTTGGAACAATAAATTAAAGAATATAGACACACTTTTACTCCTTCAAATACTCTTCTATAGGACTAGATGACTCAATGATAACAATGCTAAAAAATTGTTAAACTAATCTAAAGAAACAAAATGAAAATACAAGTTAAAATAAATAATAAAGGCAATTTCTAAGCAATATTTTGCGGCAGCGGCGCAATTCTTTATAATGTTCAAATACACTTCTTGAAAAGAAATATAAACTTTTTTATGCAATATATTTACCCAACTATGAGTCGGGGTCGATTCCACAGTGAATAAGGAGGAATATTATCAATAGAGAATTTTAACTTGATAATCGTTACATAAAAATGGGGGATTTTAAATTGAAATAAAAATCAAACAAATAAAAATAGATTTGAACTCACTATTTATTTATATCCAAATTAATACAAATAACTAGGAATGTGTTTCCCAAAATCTCATAATGCGGTAATCCTAGTAATAGCAATTCTTCCATAGTGTTATGCATGCGAAGTGATAAGTTATGTATCTCTAAATCATTGGTCCGGCATCTAGAGAATTTCACCCTGTACCTTGGTCCGGCATCTAGTGAATTTCACCCTGTACCTTGGTCAAGCTACGTGTGTATAATTTATTAACCCTTACTTTACTACAAATTAAGCAACATAATCAATGTATGGCTTAGTTATTACTTCAAACCAATCGACATTAGCCTAATACATAGTATCCCACTATATTTGTGTCATTAATTCTTTACATATGAACACCAATCGACATTAGCCTAATAGATATTATCCCAATAATCGAAAGAATTATCAATACATTCAATTAGCTATTTGATAATATCTTAATTACTATTCATAACTTTTTAATCGCTCATGGTTCCCATAGACGTAGTTGTGGAGCTTAGCTACTCATTATCTCAATAACACAATCAAAATTTATGAAGATATATGTTTATGTTAATCATAAAATGTTAAAAACAATAGTTAAAGTATCTTTTTATTAATCATGAATATAAAGAAATAAAATATTAGAAGAAACAATAAACCACAATTCCCCGGCCTCCACGGTGGCTGTCACAAATCTCCAATGCTAGAAGAAAATTTATATTATGTCTTATATCTTAGTCCTTGGCCTCCCTAAAATAATAATTTTCCATGCCCTATAATATACGTAGAAAACCCTGAATAAAATAATTGACTTCAAACAAATTAGGATTCCAAAAAAAAAAATTGAGTGGTTTTTTCCCCTTTTTTCGCGTTTACGGTAGTGCGGCGTGAAGCAATTGGCCAGGGCATTGAGAGTACCACGTGGCAGCTTTAGTTTTGCAATTCATGATTGCAAAAATATGCGTCTTACATATAAATATATTTTTTATTCACTTTAATCAATTAAGTTTCCTTCTTCATTTCATTCTTCAACCTTTCATCTTTAATTTGTCCTAGCTTCAAACTTATTCATTTTTCCATCAAATTAATACTACAAATAAAATAGCCAATTTAGCACAATCCATAAAATTTATGCTCAAAATGGACAAACATATATAATAAATGTGAGATATATAATGATAAAATTTCAATTTTGGCCTCATATCAGTATGATGTTGAATTGAATGTCTTGAACTATGGATTATGAGTTGTTGTCTAAGATGTAAATGTTATAAGGATGGTCATAACTTACCAATATGGCTTATTATGATGTGACTATGTAAATGTTCTAAACTCATGAATTATAAAGAATGGATACTACTCATGCAAATCTTATTGAGCTATGACAATGATGATCATACAAGGGATAGACCCTATGACCTACATTAAGCTATGATGATTAATAAAGACATTAAAGACATTTCAAAAGGTACTATAGCATTGCAACGAGTGAACTAGTGTCAGGAGTGTCCCGTCCCACACAGGGAAGGTAGGATTACAAATGCACTCATGTGATTTAAGACTACAATGCATGTATCATAAATAGGGTCCAAACCATATCTCCTTGTTATAGAAGTATGTTACCCCCATATGAATAGTAGCTAGTGGATCCACGTCGTTTCTATGTTCATGTTTAGGTACTACCTTGTCGAGTAGTTCGCCTTCCTTTAGTGTAGGGTTCTATGATAATAGATTTCACATTAGCTATGTGTTCTATGTCGGTTGAGGCAATATATTCCCAAAAGGTAGAACGAGCTAAAGGAATAAACTCTAACTAGGATGACCTAAGGGGTTTAGCTTAGTATAGGTAGGGCTATAGGACTCTGCCTAAGTATAGCACTAGTTAGCCTTAAGGGATGTCTTAGAAGATGTTCTTATATAGGTATATGCTTGTAATGGTACATGATATGTATATGATGACGTTGCACATTGATGATACAATATGATTGTTAGTTTCACTTAAGAATATGTATTTGGTCTTCATTTCTAAAGTGTGATGATATGTTATCTGAAGTTTTTATATTGGTCATGATTCATGTTGGGTTTACTTGATTTAGTAAGGTTATGGAGCTTTGCTTGATCATTGAACTTGTTACCTTAATGGGGGTTGATGGGTAATTTACTTACTTTGGTTATGTGGTAATGAACTCTTATCCATGTTTTTTACTCTTATAACTTGATGATAGAGTTTTCTTGACTAAGTGTTCAATTCTGTTACGCATATTGTCTTGACTAGACTTAGTATTGTTTGTCATGCAATGTACATGCTCTTGACTTAATGAATATGTCGTATTGATTGGTGTGATCTTCTTTAATGTGCATAAGCCTTTTCAAAGTAAATTGCATACTTTAATGAATGTTTCTTTTTGGCGTGATTTCATGATGTGCGTGCATATGGTTTCATACTTAGTATAGGTAGTGTACTTACCCCATTTTCTCCCTTTTCCCCAACATTTTAAGTGACGCTCGTTGAAGAGCTTTTGAGACGACTTTGAAGGAAGAATTTAAATTCTCACTCATCCAAGTTAAGTATGTCCTCACTTTTCAAGGGCAATTCCACTATCAAAGTTATGATGTTGTTCTAGTCAAAAGAATTTTAGTTCTTTCATTTTCATTTGAATATTAAACATTGTATAACCTATATGTGGTTTTATTATGTTGGTGTATGGGATATACCTAATTGGTATACTCATATTTAAGGTGCTTATGAGATGAGACACCCGCTTTTAAGACTATGTTATATCTTTTATATCTATGTGCAAATAAAAGTTGAAGGCTATGTAATATTCCTATATGAAGTGTCTAGGTATACTAGATATGACTATATTACGTGTATGAGAAAGGTCTATGCAAACCTCAACTTAGATATAGAAAAGTTTTTAAAATTTTGAACTTTTGACCTATGAATGTAATGATGTATGATAAGAGTCATGTGTTAGTCCACAACGAGAAATAGCACGCACGTTAATCATAGGGGGTGCTACCCGGAAGTTACAAAAAGAGTCTTAGGTCCTCATAACATCCGAGGACACCGCCCCTATGTTGTTTTTATGGTCTTTTCTATATTTAGTCTTTTATGGGATATGAGCAAAGACCTTTGTACTCATGTTATCATAGATGGTTTCCGAAACATATGTTAGAAGTTTTATGAAATTATTCCGCATTATGTTTTGTGGTCTGTGAGCTAAGACATTTGTTCTCATTATATCATAGATGGTTTTCGAAACACATGTTAGAAGATTTATGAAATTATTACGCATTATGTTTTGAATGAAATGTTTTGACTCTGCATTACTTTTCGTGTATATGCAATGATTGGTGTCTAAAGGCTTGTGCAAGAATTCCGAAAGGTCAAGTACGTCGTGTTCATACCTTAAGGATTTCCTACCATCTATGGTGTACATTTGTTTGTGACAGATGTTTCATAACTTGAGGTATAAAATGTGAGAGTTGATGCTTATTGCAGTTTTGTGACTAGATTAGTACATGTGAAGGTTGATTTGTAAGAGTTTGTGATGTGATGCCTTTTATTGCTAAGTGTTAGGTATGACATTGGATGTATTATGATGGGAAGTTGTATGGTACGATAGTTCTAGCATGATAAGAGTTATAATGGTTGAACGAAGTCCTTTTGGGGATAATGAGTTACCTTATTGTGAGGTGAAATTATAGTAGGATGTAATGGTTAGACTTGAGGAGTTTTTGATTAATGTGGTAAATAGTAACTGCTGAAAGTTTCCCTTTCATATGCCTAATACTTCATAGATATGCTTGTGATTGATTGAAGTTGTTGTATAGACTTAAACATAAGAAGGGGAAATAGTGAGATTACTTAGCAAGGTAATCATGAGGTTATGCTAATGAATAGTAGAACCCATATAGCTTTATTGTTTGTTGTCAAATGAATCTACCTTAAGGGTGGAATGATAAAGAGGAATTTTTTACAATGAGTTTGACTTATGTGGAGGCTTAGAGTTGAATACTTTAATGTTTAGAAGAGTTTATCTATGCATAAATACTAAGAAAGGGATGTCATTCTTAGCTACAAATGTTGGTTGGTAGTCTTGATGTTCATGAGTTAGGTTTGTATGAATTCCCACCTTCTGAGAGGTATAGTGGGTTTTTGATGAATGAAACCTTGAAGATGCTTAGCAATTGTCCTAGTAAAATTTTGATGAGAATGTGTGAAGGATCAAATCCGAAATAAAGGCCCTGGTAAGTCATAGTTCCCTATGGTTATTTTTTATTTGTTCCTATATGGGTTTACCCAAAATGGGACATAATAAGTTGAGTAGTAAGGTGGTTAATATACCTATCCTTTCCTACTATTCTTACTCCATGTTGAGACAAAAATCATTACTAGTTTTGTCATTTTTTTCGAGTCTTACATATGAGTATGACTTTAATGTCCCCTTATGTTATGAATTTAATTGATAATATGATATTTAGCATTCTCTCGAAGATATTTAACTAACATGGAAAGATTTGTAGTAAGTCTCTATTTCACATGTCAATGTGTAGCTAGTGAAAATGCTTAGTTGCTTTATGATTTATCATGTTCAAGTACCAATATATTATTTGAAAGTTAATATATGTTGAAATTTATAATGAAATCCTTAGAATGTCTTATGTTTGTGAAGGTAGTTCGTCAATAAATGCAAAGAAAATGATAAAGTATGTGTGTAGTTTGAATTGTGGAAATAGTTCCTAATTGCTTGTATTTCTTAGAGTGAATAGTGATGTAAAGTTTGTGTTCCTTATCAGCGTGATGCATTTACTATGAATGATATGTCCATGATGATATGTGTTGTGAACTTCTAGTTGAGTCCTTGATGTCCTTGAAAGTGTCTAGTGTCATTCTAGGACAAATGTTGTTCCTAAGTGGGGGAGAATGTAACGACCCTCATAATGAACTAGGTTTAACTATTTTTAAGAGTTTAAAGGGATTATAACTACTTGAATTAATGTCATAATGAGTTTTTAAATCAGTACGGTTGATTTTGATGTCAAACGTCAAGGAACGACAAAGTCGTTTAACAACTAGTTGTCTATGTGTTTATGTGTGTTCAAGTGTCCCTTTTAATGTTTCGTGAGTTGTTTGGTGTCTAAAATTGTTTGTGGGGACCCTATTACCTCGATGAGCATGTTTATGGGTTAAACGTATGAGTAAGACTCCACATAGAACACATGAGGGGCCCTAGTAGACGACTCCATCTAAAAGGCAAGATACTTCCAAACAGTGTCAAACGACGACCACAAGGGATGACCAATCATTCAAATGATGGCCCGTTGACCTTGGGTGTCAATTTCGTTTGCAAGGTCTGCAAATCCTTCACGATATTTGGTCTCTGACCCTAATTACAGAGCCTATCAACGGGGCATCGATCAAACAATGGATTGTTGTTTCGCGGGCGTCATTTGGGGTTGTTTAACGTGCAAATTTTCTTCCAAGATTGGGGTATTTTAGCAAATCAACCCAAGTAATTTAAATTGTTATTATATTATTTTAGTTGTTTTTAGGTATTTTAAGTTATTTTATACACCTAAAACCAAAGTTTGACTTCACTTTTAAAAATAATGACCTATCATACAAGAAAAACTCTTTCAAAACCCCATTGATGATTTAACACAAGGTATAGCTTGTATTGAGGGTTTTGGGTGATTTCTTCATTAAATCTCGTGGTTTTTCTTCATATAAGGTATGATTGTTCCTCCTTGATTCTTATATCATTGAAAGATCTAATCCAAAGGCTTTTCAAAAAGGTTTCAAATTCCTAAAGTCTTCTATTTTTAATTCTAAGCATGGGTCTTGCATGAAATGTTTTTAATAGATGCATTATGACGTTCTCAATTTAAATATAGAATGTTTCAAAATAAAAAACTCAACGGACCCTTGATCATACAAATTCTCAACTTTTGACTTATTAATTAGGTTTGATGATATGATTAAATAATGTTAGAGTTGTGTTTCTTATGTTTTATGGAGAATTAACTTCTGCGCTATTTTTCTTTATCATGATGATTTTATAGAGAATTGAGAAAAAGCTGGTAAAATCTTGGATGAAGGGTAAGTTGATCTATCTTGATTGGATCATATTGATTCGCTCTTGAGTAGAATAGTCAACTTTTGGTGGCGGTGTTTATTTGATGTATGTGATTATATATGTATATATATATATAATGTATTTTCATGAATTCTCTAATGAAGTTGAGAATGTGTGTCTTGAATATACTATGTCTACATGAAGTATAATGTGAATATGAAGTTTGATAGTGTGTAATGTATGATTAACGAAGTATGATCAGGTTTAGAAGTCAATATTATGAATAATGGTGATTATGTTAAAGGTTTTCTCACATGTACTCACAAACACACTATGAATGTAAGAATGAAGCTAATGAATGAAAATGGGAGATTTGTAGGGTAGGGACTAACCTTGAGTTTAGATGAAGTGTCTAGTACCATCCATAATATCCCTAAAAACTCTATCAAATGAAAAGGGGAATTTGGGGTGAACACTCATCGTGAGTTGAGATTAAATCTTTAGTATAGAAGTCACAGTTCCCAAGATATTTCGAAAGATAGATTGGAAGTTTGATACTCTTCATAAGTTGAGATGTTTTATTCAAAAGTAATATCTAGGGATAAGTACTCTTCGTAAGTTGAGATATAGTACTAAATAGCTATCCCTTAACCTATATTTAATAAATGTAAAGAATGTTGAAGACTCTGTAGGGGATTTATGCTTATCACCGAGAGTATTTTTAGAAGGGGTGGATACTCTTCGTGATTATAAATATTGTATCCAATGCACCTCATGAGATTAGTGCTCATCTTTTGTTGAGATGAGTTACATAGAATCAATATTCTTATGCCTTAACTATGCGCCCGCATGGATAAAGCTATTGGACATCCATGGAAAAGCTGAAAGAGAATGACCCTACCTTAGAAAAGTAGGGATCCCTCTTACGGTACGGGTTAACATCGGGATTCCATGCATAGATCTCATGGTCTATGTCGGTTAAAGCTAGCCCCTACATATGAATGTAAAAAATTGTATGAATCGGTTGCTAAATGATATTTATGAAGTAAGTTTACTTTATGTATAATGTTAATGAAGCATGTTGATCATATGTCTAATGTAATGATAGTTATATGATTGATGAAGGTGATGTGGCTACTCTAACGAAATTCATAAGGATTACCAAGATGGGAGTAGTAGTATTTAATGATACTTTAAGAATTCACTATATATAACTTGGGGGTTGTCTTGGAGTATAGTCTTTATGTGAACTTCTTAAATGCATGTATGATTTCTCTAGTTTCCTTAGTAGTGATTGTTGACTTATTAAATATAAATGAAGCATGCTTATCTTTTGTAGTCGTAAGGATCCCTTAGGTGCATATTGAAGAGGTTGTATGGGTAGTCTCTTCACGTCTTACCTTGGTGAGTCTTAGGAAATCTTTTGATAGGAAGGTCTAAATGATAAAGGGATAACTTTATAAAAGTCACTAAATGTTAAGAATTATGGAAGTTTTACTTTTTATGTTAAATGATTAATTGTAAGATGCTATTCAAACTTGAAAGGTTCTACTAATATATCATGAAAAGTATGTTTCAACTAAAATGTCCTTTTTAGCATGTTTTTCGCATAATGCCATATGTTTGTACCTACTCCATACTTTTTGTAACGCCCCAAAATGAATTAGGGTGAAATAGAGACTTATGACTGTTTATTGAAATAATTTTAATTTAAAATGATTTAATTTAGTGTTCATAGGTAGTGTGCGAAGTTTGGAGGTCAAATATCTGAGTACGTCCATGATGTTGGTAAGGTTTGCCTTAGATAGAGCTTGTGTGTCCTGATCTGTATGTGTGATTTTTATGTGTTCATTTTAATATAATATGATGTGGGATGTTCCTTATACCTTGAAGACTCATTTTAGGGGTTTAACGTCCGGGCACGACCCCACCTAGGACCCACAAGGGGCCCCAGATGAAGGGCCCAAGATTTAGACCAAACTGCCAAAAGCAGTGACTAGTCGACGAGCCAATCGATAGCCAGGCGACACGGATACGCACCTTCAACCTGGTTTGACGGTTGGGTATTAAAACCTGCAAGTTTTGGAGTTGCATCCCCAACAAATGAGACCTCACCAACGTCCCATCCCTTGACAAACGGACCGTTGGTTGGTCCGTCGATGGTGGCTGTCCCAAAAACTGCACAATACCTGTTAAGTCTTGGGGTGTTTTGCAAATTCATCCTAAGTTTTTTATGACCCTAGGACTTTAGTTTTAGGGATTATTAGATATATTAGGGTATTTCTAATTTTAGATGATGATTTCAAGGTTAAAACATCAATGAAATAATGTTAAAGTTCTGCATCTAATGTTGGCTTAAGAAGTAGGTTAAATCAGCTTAGTTTTGTAATCTTTGAAGTTTTGTTTCCATATGAGCTTATTGATGTTTTAATACTTCCTAAAGGTATTTATTATGATGAAATATTGAGCAAAATGTTATAGGTGATAACATCTCTGATTAAAGGGTAAGTTGGTTATTGTTTTTAGTTTCAATTTCGAAATGCTCATGAGTGGTACAGTCCACCTTCTTGGTGACGGTGTTTACATGAATTATATTTAAGTGAAGTTACTAGTTTGTTTTGAATGAGGCTATGAAGTCTTGTTATGCGAAATAAGATGATAAATATTCCATTTTTTTATAAATGCGCCATATGAAAAGATTATGTGAAGTTTGTTAGAGTGTATGCTTAAATGAAGTTATTCTTTTTAATTATTTATGAAGCTTGTGATGAACTATGTTAAGGATTATGTATAAAAGACTTATATGATTACGTGAAATGACACTTATGTGCAAGGTGTTCTTACATGTAAACACACACTCACACTTGAATGATTGAATAAAGCTAACTTAATTCCTAAAGGGCAGTTTTGGGGTGAACACTCTTCGTGATTTGAGATAAAGTGTTTAGTATCAACCACACTTAATCCCATGCGCTTTCAAAGATAGGTTGGAGGATGAATGTCCTTCATGATTATAGATGTGGTGTTCACTAGTTATCCTTAACCTATAGTTTATAATGTTTAGAATCCTTGGGAAGTTATGCCTAGCACCAGGAGGATATGAAGAAGAGGTGGTTACACTTTGAGAGTTGAGATGTTGTACTCCAATGTACCTCTTGAGATTAGTACTCCTCGTTAGTAGAGAATGAGTTACTTAGTATGAATATCCTTATCCCTTAAATATGCGCCCACGTGGATGTAACTATTGGGTAAGCCATGTCAAAGTTAAGAAAATGAGCTCATTCTAGAATAGTGGGGATCCCTCATCCGATAGCGATTAATATCGGGATTCCATATCTAGATCTCATTGTCCATGTTGGTTAAGATTACTCCCACAAAAGCAATGAACGTGCTATGTCTTCTAAAGAAGTGTTCTACATAGGGTAGGTAGTGGAATGAGATGCTATTTATCAATTAAACTAGATAGGAAATTCGAAAGGGGATTCTTGGTGAGACTTATTTGAATTTAATGAACTAAGTCTTTTAAAAAAACATAATACTTATGCTAGGTGGTGGTATGGGACACTATATATCAATTACACTAAGTAGAACCATTCTAATGGGAAGACTTGGTGCTAAACCTTTTAAAAGAAAGTGCTGCTTAGGATAGGTTGTGGCATTGGACACTATTTACTCATTGCACTAAGTAGGCATTCCGAAAGGGAAGACTTTGGTGGTTTGTTTGGTTTTCTTCTAGTGTCTTGCAATTTAATTTGTGCTTGTTATCATGACGTGGTTAAGCCTAAACGGGTAGTCTTGAGGGTCGCTTTGATGTGAATTAAAGGATCCAAATGCATACTTCCTTCATTTCCACCTTCATCAGTTTTAGGATAACCCTTAGTTAGTGAAAATCTTTCGGAAATGAGTTCACCTCCTGTTTACTTGTCTTTAGAATTTTACTCCTTCAAATAGGATGAATTCATTGTAATCTTATAAATATTTAACTGTGATGTTCAGTTTGAGTTTATTGTAAAGTTTAGGAAGTTTACCGTAAGGTGTTCTTTTGAGTTTAAAATTATGGAAATTCTTCTCTTAGTGTTAAATGATGATACTTATGGTGTTTTGCTTTTATGTTCTTAAGTGTTTCGCTAAATTTGCATGAAATGTTATTTTACTAAAATGTCCTTTTTCGCATGTTTTTGCATATACCATGCCTAGTTTATTATTTTGTACTAACCGCATACTTTTTTATACTATTTAAATATAGGTTAAAATCAAGGTGAATGTCTAGAAGGCAAAGCTTGGGAAATTCCTCTCCAGACAAACTGTGTCCTCATATATTTGAGGGCATAACTCCTATCTTCTTAGTTTCTTTATGTTAAGACTTATTATGTATCTCTTTCTAATGTAAAGGGTACTGTCCCTATGTTAATTATGTCGTGTCTTGAATTTTGTGTTGTGAATATGATATTTTCTTAAGTATTTACGAAAGTTTTCCTTTATTTAATTTATTCTTTAAAAGCTTTTATTCTGCAATACTTTTGATGTCTTATTTAATGAACGATAGTTAAAGGTCTTCTACATTTTGATAAGCATAAGTGGAAGGAAAGTGAAGGTTCTTAGAAGATGAATCTTTGGAAGTTCATTATCTCAAGATCGGTATGTGCTCATATGTTCGAGGACATAGACTATATATTTCTTTTTGTTACTTTCTTTCAAAGACTTGTATAAGACTTGCTATGTTTTCTTGCATTGTTAAGGGTCATGACCTTATGATGTTAAGAAGTGTCTACCATGGCTTGTGATGATGGAATTTTTTCCTTAGTTATTATAAAATATTTTCTTAGTAATTATGTTGTGAAAAGTTCTAAATATTCACTACTTTTCATACCTATGCAATGAATGATAGCTAACAGTCTTGTACAAGACCACTCAGAGGTCAATTACACCGTGTAACTTCTATGGGGTGCTCCCCGGTCAATACATTCTCAATATTTCTCCCTTGGGACATGAATCAAACCTTTTGCTGGGTTACTATATTATCGATGATCGTAGACACTTGAATCGTAGTTAATGTTGTTGGTCACGATAACAATAAGCTTTGCACTTATAAAATCTAACTAGATTGTAAATGCATTCCAAGTGTTTCGTATCGAAGAAGGCTAAATTAGCCACGCATGAAGTGGTGAAAAATAAAATTATTAACTTGTATGTTGCATGTGTGGTCCTATTATATATAGAAAATGGATAATCATGTGCAATGTCTACAAAAGAAAGGAGGCATCGCAGTTGATTCAAATAAAAAGGTGAACTTGTTCCTATAAGGACGGTCACTAGTTGGCGTATATGCATGCACAACTTGAAATTAAATTCATGGAATAAGAATGATCATTTCCCAATGACATATATGGAAAAAAATCTTGATAAACCCATAGAGCATGGATGGTATTGCTTTTTTTGATGATTATTCACGATACAACAACATTTATGTTGCACCATAAGATCAATAGAAGACTACTTTCACATGTCCCCATGTTACCTTGCTTTCAAGAGGATTCCTTTTGTAACTTGTAATTCTCCGACGACATTTCAACTATATATGCTCTGTTTTTTAGTAGATAGGGTGGAATACTCAATGGAAGTATACAATGATAATTTCTTAGTTGTTAGTGATTCATTTGAAACTTGCGTTGAACATCTTTGGCAAGTCCTACAAGCGTGCGTGGAAACCAACCTAGTTTTAAATTAAGAGAAGTGTAAATTCATAGTAAGGAGGGAATTGCTTTGGGAAATAATATTTCCGGAGAAGTAATGTAAGTGGATCAAGTTAATGTCAAAGTTATTGAAAAGTTGCCCCGCCTTTCTCGGTAAATGATGTACGTAGTTTTCTAGGCAATGCAGGTTTTTGTAGGTGGTTTATCATACCTTTCCAATGTAGAAAACACACACTTTGAAGGACTCTATAAAAAATCGACCTTATGTTTTGATGATGTTTTCTTAAAACAATTTTTTTCTTTAAGGAAAAACTAGTGCCATCTCCAATGATTATTGCCCCCCATTGGATTATCTTGTTCAAACTCATGTGTTATGCTAGGTGTTGTTTTCGGATCTATTTTTGGTCAACGAAAAGGGAAATTATTTCACCCAATTTATTATTAATGTAAATCACTAAACGTGGTGCAAAATAATTATATTATCATAGAGAACGAATCGTTAGATGTGGTTTATATGTTTGAAAAATTTAGAGAATATCTTTTTGGAAGAAAACTGGTGGTGCAAATAGACCATGTTTGCATTAGATTCTTTATGGCTTAGAAAGCTTCAAAACCAAGGTTTATTTGGTTGGAATTCTAGTTCCAAAAGTTTAATCTCGAAGTAGAATATCGAAAAGGCGTGTAAACCAAGTGGTAAATCATTTACCTCAGTTAGAAACTAATACGATTGATTCAAATGAAAGGGATATTGAGGCTGAATTTGTGGTTGAATGGCATTGAGTGTAACTTAAGGCAATCCACCTATGTATATGATGGCTCTGAGACTTCTGCTCATTTTGAGCTTTTTTTGATAGTATAAGTGTTGTGAAATGGTTATTTTATGCTGTAAACTGATGTTAAAGTGTTGATTTGCAGCAATATATGCTTAAGATTAAGGAAAGGACACAACAAGACAAAAAAGAACTAACAAGCTGAAGAAGGGAAGAAACATATTGACAAGCTATAACCATATTATGATATAAAATTTCACATAACGTATCATTTCTCATAAATCACATCTATAGCCATAAATGGCATCATATAAACATATATTCAAATTTCACCTTCATACATCATCAAGCCATAGAAAAAGTAAGCGTCAAACTCACCTTTTTCTCCCTCAAGAATTTAGATACCATCTCATCCAAGCAATCACGGTTAAAAGACCACCGAACAAGAAAACATAAGAGAGGAAAGATTTAAGTTCTATGGGACGACACAACAATAGTGAAGAAAGTAGTGTCTATCGTCCTATGTCCTCTTGCTGATAGATGTGTCGCGACTCACCACCGATAAAGAAGACTTTACTAGATGTGGAAATATGAGACTTTTGAACTGTAAAAAAACTCTTATAACCTCATGCATCATGCCTTTTAGTAATACATAATCAACATAATACAATAAGTACAAAATAGCTCATATACTTCAGATAAGCATATACATTATTCATAACATCACATATAACTGTATGATTCATTTAAACCTCATTTAGCATTTCATCATTACCCTTCTATCGGTTACAAAACAATGCATCATGCCTTTTAGTAATACATCATAAACCCATAATACATTAAGTACAAAATAGCTCATATTCTTCACATATGCATAGACATTAGTCATAACATCACATACGACCGTATGATTCATTTAAACCTAATTTATCATTTCATAACTTTACCCTTCTTTTAGCTTAAGTCCTTTACCCCCTAGTAAACCTATAGTAACATTTCGTGCGATGCATGAATCCCATTCCGCTACCCACACTCAGGTATAAATTTAAGGTCACAAAACCTTCATAACGTGAACATATATATTCGTACAAACATAATAAACAAAGATACACATTATCCACATCTGGATCAAAATAATACATGAAATTCATAAAGAATCATTCTAAGAAAACATGCAAGTAAAGACTTCAAACATCACCGTAGCAAGGTACTAGTTAACGTATACATATTTTAACTTCCTATCATTAAAAAACATAAGGAAATAATCATAATCCTAATCTAAGCCAACTAGTGCAATGTACATGCAAAGCCCCATAACCTCGCATATACCAAGTAAACTCTCAAAGAGACCACAAACATCATCATTTATTTTATACATAAACATTCCAACCATAGAAAACTACATACATAAGCATGACCTTCATCATATTACAAGTAAGATAAATATCATGCATGTCACGACCCGAAAGTACCCTCTAGAAGTTAGGAAGAACCCTCAATTCCTGGCAAGGCGTACGTGACCCTTAGGGGTCTTCTATAGGCCCTTTCACTATCATTCATTTCATAAGATATGAAAAATAGTGTGGAATTAAAACTTTTTACAAATAAATTAATAAAAAGGAAATATTTCATATATATTTAGAGAATCCATCGTTACAAGCAACCTTAAAGACACGACATAATATATTAGGGACAGGGTCCTTTAAAGTAAAAAAAAAAAAATAATATGTCTTTAAATAAGAAACTAAGAAAATGACTATACCCTCGAATATGAGGACATACATTGCCTTGAAAGAAACATTCACAAGCTTCACCTTCTAGACTTCAATCTTGGTTCCAAACTATACTTAGATAGTACAGAAAAGTATGGGGTTAGTACAAAACGATGTACTAAGTATGTCATATGCAAAAAACATGCAAAAACATGACATTTTAGTAAATTAACATCAAATGCCAATTAAGTAAACAAATAATGATTTACGAAGTAAAACAACATAAGAATCATCATTTAACACCTAATAGAAGAATCTCATAATTTTAGAATTTATAGAACACATTACATGTATATTAAGGACTCTACAAGAACACATTACAGTGAACCTTTTTACCTTAAAGTTTCCCTTACCCAAGTTATGCTATGATTCCCTAATTTAAGGCATGAATGGACCGCCCATACACCCCCCAGTCACACCAAAAGGATCCTTAAGACCACCAACCATAAGCTTACCTCGTACTGGAATAAAATCCACACTCCTTGCTAAACAAGTACTAAATATACATCCATATGAACTTCATGTAATTACCCTTCTCCAATAGTACTTATAGGTCATACTAAGTTTAATGTGAGAGTAGCATCCCATACTACCACTCCCACATAGTTCTCTTAATGGATTTCCTTGGATTGAGCACTTTACAAGAACATAACAAAAATTACAGTTAACTATACAAAACATTACAGTGAACTCAATAGTCCAAAAATAGTGAACTTCAAAGGTATTTCAAATGAGGAAGTGAGCTCATTTCCATAGAAGTTTCACCACCGATGTTATCCTAAGACTCTCCAGGGTATAACATAAAGGAAACGTCTAAACACATTCTTTAATACACACCAAGGGAATCCTTAAGACTACCCACCAAAAGCTTACTCCACCCGGGAGAATAAGTCACCACTCAAATCTCAAGACATTAGAAGAACACTCAAAAAACCCACAAAGACTTCCCTTTCCGAATGCCTACTTAGTACAATAGATAGATATCATCCCATACAACCACCTACCATAAGTAGTACACTCTTTTAGAAGGTTTGCCACCAAGTCTTCCCTTTTTGAAGGTCCTACTTAGTGTAATGGATAGATAGCGTCCCATACCATAACCTACCCTAAGTAGCACCTTCATTTAGAAAACTTATATCATTAAATTATTTTGTGGGGGATATCTTAACCGACATAGACCATAAGAGTTAGACATGGAATCCTGATATTAACCCCTATCCTATGAAAGATCGTCATTTCTAGGCTAAGGTCGTTCTATTAGCCTTTACATGGCTTACCCAATACCTACACCTATGTATGCGCATAGTTAATGGATAAATAGATGCTACTAAGTAACTTATTCTCATCTAACCAGGAGTACTCATCTCAATGGTGACAGTGGGATACAACATCTCAACTCACAAAGTTTAACCACCCCTTCTTCATATCCTATTGGTGCTAGAAATCACCCCCACAAATTCTAAACATTATATACTATAGATTAAGGATAACTAGTGAACACCACATCACAACTCACGAAGGGCATTCATCCTTCGACCTATCTTAGAAATCTCATAGGATGTAGTGATGTTGCTTTTAGAAACTTCGTCTCAACTCACGAAGAGTGTCCACCTCAAAACTCCTCTAGTTACTCAACTTATCTTCATACATTTGTTTAAGTGTGTGTGTATACCTGTGAGAACATCTTGCATATAAGAATCATTTAATTTACATTGAATTCTATACATGCTTTAGGCCTACATTCCTCAATTCACATAATTTATATGCTTTACATAATCATATCATTCATTAAGTCATAATCTAAGCCAAACATGCAATTCAAGCTTCACAAAACACAATAAAAGACCTATCTTCAATATCCCGTCATTTTGCATATTATTCCTTCAAACCACACTCACAATACATAATAATTAATATCAAGTTCACCAAGTATATACAGCCACCAAGAAGGTGGATCATACCCTTCAAGAGCAATTTATAATAAGAAGTACACAATATAATTAACTCACCATTCATTCAAACTATCACCACCCATAATAATTTTCTCACTATTTCATCATAATAAGCCCCTTAAGGCAGTAGTTAAAAAATATTAACAACACAAGAAAACCAAAGTTGAAAGACTACAAAACTAAATTCATTTAACACATTTCTTAAGCCAACATTTGATGAAAAGCTTTAACATAATTTCTTTGAAGTCTTCACATTAAAATCATTAAATAATATTCATTTGAAACATTTTCATGCAAAACACATATATAGAGTTGAAGATAAAAGAAATTAGGGTTGAAAACCCTTTTTGAAAATCCATTAGAAGGGACTCCTTGAATTAAAGAGAGTTCAGGGATTGATAGAATACCTTAGATGAGAGAAATCTCAAATATATTGATGAAGAACTTTGCCACAAACATCCCTCCTAGCTATTCTTGTCTTCTAGCTTCCATAGAGACTTGAGAGAGAATTCTAAGGGGGAGGGGTTTTAGGTTTTAGGAAAATCAAGTCTAAAATTAGGTCTTAGGGTTTAAAATACTTTAATATACCTTATAAACCCTAAAAATAACTTCCTAGGTTCATAAAATACATATGGTGAACTTACAAAGCACCCCAAGCAAGCAAAAATTAAAGCTTTTACAGCGACCACCTACACCCCATTAGCGGATAGTCTCGTTATCAACCCCCCGTTGACGGGCTTTGTCGATTGGAACTGCAACTCATTCATGTGAAGGCATGCATACACATACAGGTCCAATCGACGCCCATAGTTGATGGGCCATTGGTTGATCAACGGACCATCCCTTGGGTCGTTGGTTGGTCACTGTTTCGGCATCTTTCTGCAAAGAAGTGGGGTCATCTTCTATGGCCCCTCATGGGTTCTAGAGGGAGTCGTACCCAGATGTTAAACCCCTAAACTAACTTATCAAGGTCTTAGGAACATCCCACAAAAATTTTGATCAAACCAAACACGTAAAACACACTCATACACATTAAGACTTACAAGTACTCTCTAAGGCACACTTTCCGAACGTCATGGATGTTCTTGGACGTTTGACCTCTAAATCAACAAAACATCACACACTGCCTAAGAACACTAATGTAACTCTTTTAAACTTCAAATTAACTCAAGAAACATTTATAAGGCTTTAGTTCACCTTAGTTTTTTTTAGGGCGTTACAATGCATATTCAAGGTAAGACCTCATCATATAGACACAATAGTACTCATAGTATGCATATTATCTTACAAACCTGTCAATGCCATTAAGTTCCGCATAAGAAATATATGTATATATATGCATATACGTATAGAACACCTTCCTAGAACTCCCTTCATGAGCTAGTTGTGCAATGTGTGGGTAAAGTCCCATACCCTCACCTACACTAATAAACTTCTATTAGGTTATCCTAGTTTGGGATCATTACATTACTTCCATTGTGCATTCTAATTTAGGTAAATCCTAGCCTTAACTGACAATATGACCATGTGAGCTACACATGGAATTTAGTGTCAATGCCTCACAGCTAAAAGAGGGTATCCTATTTGCCAAGGTTTAATATTAACATCATTACAGCATTTTAGGTAGACCCACATGCTAAGTCCCATACATAGTTATGGAACAAAGAGTTATATATTGGACCCTCTATATGTCCATTATCATTGGAGTCCTAATCTCATGAAAAACCATGGGTGAATATCCCTCACAGGGAAGTCAACACCCCACATTGACCAATTGGTAAATCTCCCTCCAAGGAAAGTCAACACTGTATGAGAAGCCATTGGTGAATGTCCCTTAAAGGGGATTCAACACCTGTTATTTTGAAGTTCACTCGGTGCTAAGCTAAGTATCCTTTTAGAAAATTCTTTTTGAAGATTATTTCATAAAATAGTCTTCAGTGGAATTAACCCCTCATATTCTTATCTCATAAGTTATAGATGGGAAGTGTCCTTTCATTAACCTAAATCATGTGAGAAAACCTTTGACATGGACAAACATATTCAAGCATAGTCTAGTTTATAGAACAATTGAGCAAACCATTCAAAGGAATTCTATTTACTAGGTTAGCATACATACTTCATTATGCATTCATTCATATGTCTGTATATGTTTAACATGAGAAAACATTTCACATACCACATTTAGACACTACGCATATGCATACTTCATCTTATCTATACTATTATGTTAGTAGCTTAACCATGCACTCATATTCATATACGAGTAATCACTCTATTAACTATTCTATCAAGGTATACATGTGAAATGTATAGGAAAAGTCCCATACCATTACCTGTAATAGTTCACCTATCAAGTCTTCCTAGTTAACGTACATTACTACATTTTCATTATAATATACATTACATGCATAATAATAGACAAAAGTGCATATGAGAACCATGTTTTAATTAGACACCATGAATCTACCCTAGCCATAGTTATGCATGAGGTGTTAGTGTGTTAGCATATTGGTCAACATGATCACATAATGGATATCAACATATCCTTGAGGCATCCAGCCTCTTAAGACCACAATTCACATTCATGCATAGACCACACACCAGACAATAGCATAAGAGACAAAAAATCTTTATCATTGAATATAAGACTCCTAACATTGGTTAAGATCACACATTCATATAAGGGTACATATCATTAACAATAAATCATTGATTATCATATACACAATCCTAACCCTAACATTCTCATTCACATGGAGAAGACATTATAAATATACCAAGAACATAATACTAGATTAATAGACTACGCACAAGTGGACGATACCACACAATGCCCTTCAAGGCTAATTAAACTACCAAATCAATACAAAGTTGAAGGAATAGGTAAATCTTACCAGTTCTCCATGATTTAATCATCATTCTCAATCAACTATAATTCAGCAGCAATTCACAAAGAAAACAAAAGCTATAATCAATTTAACATAACCGAATCATAGAACAATGAACCTTACATAAAGATCAAAATGCCCATATTATAGGCTAAATTGAGATGTTGGGAGGATAATTGTTTCATCATGAAATTCAATTTAAAATCACATTAAAAAAGTAGCTAATCATCAATTTATCATAAGCATTCTTTTGAAATTATTTAGAGAAGGAATCCATGGCTAGATTGTAAGATAGAGAGTTTCATAATGAAATCTCATTGCAAAACCTTTGAAGGAACTCCTTAGATGAATAGATAACTAAGTATGCAGGATCACCATACCTCCTTAGAGGAAAAGTCCACGAAAACTTAGAATGCTTGAGAATCCATAAAGAAGGTTGTTCTTGAGCTTCTTCTCCAGTAGAGGTTTCTCGAGAAGGTTTCTATTAGAGGGAAGGGTAAGATATGAAGAATGAATGGAATATGGTTTTTCAACTTTTTAAATAACATAAAATTACTAAAATATCCTATAATAACCGTCTATACTATATTTGGAACGTGGGGTGAATTTCCCATTCAACCCTTAATGACCAGTGTGAATGGCAATGTAATTACATGCTGCATAAACTGGAGGAAGTTAAAAGAGGGTCGTTTGATCGAAGAGTAGTCCTGATACTCCATGGTTTGTGACTTCAATTCCTTCTTGGTGGTTAAGCTCACATTTCTAACTGTTGAGCTGTAACGACCCAAAGTACCCCGTAGGCGTTACCGGCATAGTCGTCCTTGAATAGGACTAAGACTTGCCTATTTGAATTCATCATTACATTTGATAAGTCAAAATGTGCGGAAAATTAAAACATTTTGTATATTAAGGTTTACAAAGACATCGCACATACTACATGTGGAGTTTACTTTGACTCCTCGCATTTGAATATTACTTAGGATATTCATTTAGACAATATAACAAACGAATAGCAATTTAGTTAAATACTTTGTCTCACATTGGACCATCTAAAATGAAGCGGAACATTCTAGCATAGCACTCATACAAATTTATAATTTCCATATAGGGATTACAACAATGTCTTCAACAATATAAAGGAAATTAATGTCATTAGACTATAATAAAACTACAACTAAGGTAGATCAAAGGCACCATCCTCGATCTTGGAGGACTCACCACTACATGGAAGAATAAATCCAAGTATCCTTCCAAAGTGTTCAAGAATCTCTTCAATTACCAGAACCTATAATGTTGGGGAAAAACGGACAAAATATAGGTTAGTAAAAACAACATCAACGAAGTATGTTTCCTATGCATAAAATCATCAATACATGATAAAAGGCACTATTTAGTCAAAACCATGCATTATAACAATTAACCCAACAAGAACATCTATGGAACATTACAGGTGAATTAAATCATTATGTTTAACCCAACACGTAAGCAACCTAAAGCAATACTTGTGCAATGTAAAGAATAGAACTCCATTACCCTATCAAATCTTAAGCATCAACTTAAATCACTTATTACATGCATACAACATAATCTCATACTTTATCAAAACATGCTTGATTCATAAGTTCATGTGTAACTTGACATACATAACATGAAATGAACTTATTCATACAAAGAGACAACTAAAACCATCCCTTAGGATCCCACAAGTGCAATGATTAAGAGAAGTCGCATACCCTTCCTCACCCTATGTAGTAACCTTTAAGAAAAGCCCTACTACTATTTCACATACTTTAATTATTAGTTTACCATATTAAATTCAGGGAAAATCGTGCAATAACTAACATGAGACCATGTGAGCTACCTCGAATCTGGTGTTCTCCTCCCACACAGAAAAGAGAGGATTAACACTTGCCTATGTTGTAACAAATATTATATAGCTATCTAGGTGAATCCATTAAGTTATTATCCTATGAGGAAATATAGTTAAGGGTCAAGGATATTGTAACTACAAACCTCTACTTACTACCGTGGAGGTTTCAATCTCATGAAACCACACATATCTTATGAATGTGAACTTACTAAACGTGAGACCTCCATCTCATTTATATTCCCTTTTAGGTGTTATGCAATTATTATTTATAGTAGTTATCATACGCTTCATACAATATAACATTAGTCTCTTCTGACCCCTATGTGACATTTTCATCATAATAGCTCATAGGTATTCTTAAGTGAGAACTAACCTTTAACTTTAGAAAACCACATAAAAGTGAGTGAACCATTCACTCAATACTTTATTATAATCATGAGAAACTACTTTCAATCATATAATTATCATGCCATAACTTAGTTCCAAACAAATCAATAGTCTAGGGTTAAGGATGAGGAATACTTGCTACCAACATCACAACCATACATCAGTCATAGAAGAATTATAATCTAAGTAACTCATACTTCAAAATTGAATTCAAGAAGCAACATTCATACCTTCTTTCCCTTTAATTGCCTCCATACTTAAATTACCAAATTACTCACAGATATTGCATAATTAAGGTGAATTCAAGAAGCAATTACATAATTAACATCAATCTCATTAATTAAAATATTCATCCTCTTCACCATTCACCCTATCAATTCAAGGTTTTCATGGAATAGGGGTAAGACATGGGTGCATGGGAATATTGAGTGAATAACCAGAATTAAACACTAATATATAAATAAAAGACATTAATTAACCACAATTCATCACAATTTATCCCTAATTATTTTTGAAAGTAGACCCATGTGTATAGAAAAACACTTGTTAAGGGGGATTTAGAAATCATCTTTTGTAAGGACCTCTTCGAGAAAAGAATTAGAGTGAAAAAAACTATACCTTATATATTATAAAGACACGAAATTTGGTAGGAAACTTTAATTCTTGGCTTTTATTCTTGGAGCTCCAATGGTCTTCAATGGAGGTTTGAAGAAAGAGAAAATTTGAGATAGATGAGCGTGATTTTCAATTTCAACATTGAGGATTTGATTTGGGTTTGTAAAATGACTTTAAATGACCCAAAATATTTATATAGTAATCCCCTAAATTACCAAAAATACCTTTAACTTAATAAGGTCTTCTTGTAAAGTCAAATTGAATTTAAACAAAGCAAACAAATATGGTAGTGGCTGCGCATCGCGTGGGCAATTCCACTTTTTTTTAAAAAAATTCAGGCCGAGTCAGTGATCCTCATGAAGTCCCCGTAATGTGAGGAACTTTTTTCCTACCAATTTCTGGCTGCATGAGGTGTGGAGGTTATCACATCTTGGCTGCAGGCAGGCTGCTTTGGCAGCTTGCTCGTCAATGTTTGGGTTCTCCTAAAGGACCGTTGGGGTGTTTGTTATTGAATATTTTGAACCTATTTACATTTAAGTATTTTTACATATTTTAGACTTTATATGACACTTACAAACCTTCACCAAACATAGAGATGTCTAATAGTTCAATTCAACAAGTTTACGAACGTCAAAGTCCTTTGTTGATGTTTAGAATCTAACACTTCCTAATTGGGTTTTATACTGTTATTTTATGTCTAAAACTTCATTAGTCAAAAAATGAGGGTCTAGTATAGTTCATGGAAATCACGGGGTGTTACAATATTCAGTCAGCTAACAAACATTCATCCCTGAATGACACCTTAAACCATCTAATGGAAAAAAGGAGTAGACTCAAGACTACCAGCCCAACCAAAAGCAATACCATAATGAGTAAGAGCTCATAGGATGAATTCTCAACTCCTTTCAACACATAAACATATAATCAATGTAATACATCTAAAATGACTTAGACTAAACTAGATCCTAACATATTTTTTATGAGGGTCTGTGATTCAAAAATTGTTTATAATGTTGTATGGAGGCAGTTTCTAAAGTATTAAGTTAATTGGAAGTCAAACATCAAAGGACGATCAAGACGTTCGATGACTAGTCACTAATAGGCCTCATGTGTTCTTCCGTTCTTATATGTGTCTTTGATGAGATAATGAGGTCCTTATATGATTTATTATAGTTTTTATAGGCAGTTTGTCATGTTTGATGAAGTTTGGAGGTCAAAGGTCCAAGAACGTCCATGACATTCGAAAGGTTTACCTTTGAACGACCTCGTGTATCTTAGCATATTTTGGCGAGTTGTATGTGTTTGTTTTTGATGAGAAATATATGAGACGTCCTCAACTCATATAAATCATATATGAGTTGGAAACGTCTGTAAAAATATCCCCAAGGATAAACCAACATCATGGTGGCCAAAACTTCCTAAGGCATTCCCACCTACGTATGGCAATCGACGACCAGTACCCTTGTCAATTACCTAAAGGTGGAGGTCGTTGTTTAGTAATTAGGAGTGGGAGGAAGATTTTTGAAGGACAAGTCTCTTACACATAGCACGGAGAAGCAAGACTGTCCATTGGCTGGGAGACAGCCTGTCGATTGCCAGGCATCATTTGTCTGTCACCTGCACAATTCACTATTAAATGCAAGGTTAAATTTTTAAATTAACCCCAGGACCAAATAAGTGTTTGGGTGGTTTACTAAGGTTATTATATGTATTTAAAGTGGGTTTATATTTCCTAATTACCTAGATGAATTCATTATTCTAAAATAAAAACCCCAACTCTTAGAAATTCTTTAAAACTCCATTGAAACCAAAACTAAAGGAAGAGCTTGAATTAAAGATTTCATTGGTGATTCTTCATAAATTTAGTGGATTAGTTTCATTTAATTATAGTGTTTATTTCATGAAACTCTATTCATCAAGGAGATAAAATACAAAGTTACTTCTATGTTTTTCAGAGATGAATTTGTCTAATTTTATGATCTATGCATGGTTATTGCATAAAACGTTTTAAATCATTATTTATGGATTGAATTGACGTTAATTTTATTATTTTAACCTAAAATATTTATAAACCCATCATAAAACATAATATCTTCAAATTGGCCATAATTATGGATGTGATAATTTTTTCCTAATGCTTATGAATTCTAGGGTAGTTTTTGTTGGCCTAGTGAATGAGGTAAGAATTTTATTAGAATGATATAATAGATGTATAATATTAATGAATATGTATGTATTTTATTTAGATTCAATGAGTATTTTAATGTTTTTGTAGAACTGATGATCATGACCACTGGTAAGGGCCTTTTAGGATTGTATTGGATGATTTATCTATGGATTGAAGTGGTGACAATGGATTGGTGGTACCCTTTCCTAATTCTCTTTATATTATGCAATAAAGGTGTTGAATTATTTTGTTATTGTTATGGTCCACATCTAGTGGCAGTCCTATGTGTTTTACTTGTGAATGATGTGGCCTTGTCGGCGTTACTTTATGTATTATGATCATTGCTTTGTCGGCACTAAATGATGTATTATGATGATATTTGTCTAGTTTATTTATGTGATGTATGATCATATCTATCTACATGTTATTAAGGTTAAGGTATGTGTTCTTATATTGATGTTGTTATGTGATCATGTTAGACTATGACTATGTCCTTATGTGTGCAGTCTTAGAATTGATGCATTATTCTTCCTACTTAAGTATATGAGTTTATGATGTTTATATTGATGAATTTACAGTATCATTTAGTGTGACTTATAAATTATAATCGTTATTCCTATGTGCTTCTAGAAAGTTATGTTATCTGTGATAAACTTAAGTCTTTGTGTGTCTTCTGTTCTAGACTTCTGTCCCTTACTTGATACATGCATGAATGTGAATATGAGATGTCTTGACTTATGATGCTAAAGAATCTTTGTCTTGTATGTGTGAATTACATGTGACGTTGAAAGTTTGTATGAAGGTCCTTTATGTAGAGCCTTAACTTAATTTTAGTGTATGATGTCTTTGAAGTCAAAAGTCATAATGGTTACCTTATTGTATGAATGGTAGACCTAAGGTTGGTTTTCTCGAAAAGAATGAAATATTACTTAAGAAATTCATTAAGCTATCCTCTTCGCCATTGAAAGACAGTCGTAAGGGACATCTTTGGTTCTTTGGTAGGGTGAATGTGATTGTGCTAGTTATGGAACCTATACATATGATCCTTTATGCGAATTTATCTATGAGAACAAAGTATAGCACAAACAGAGTATGGTACGGGAAGTAGTTTTAGTAAAAAATGGGGATAGACTACGAAGAAACCCATCATATTCCTTTACCATGTGCCTACATGGGATGATTCCAAGTTCTACCATTGGCAAGTAAAACACCCTCCATCGGAGTAGGTCACAAATCTCGATTTCATGGTTAGCTACCATGCTATATGTCAGTTTTTTCCTATTCTCATTATATTTGATGCCTACTAGTATTAAAGAAGTTCTATGAAGCTTATGTGGTTGTATGAGCGGCTATCTAGACATTGCACAATAGGCTTTTAAGATGTTAGTGAGTTAGTAGCTAGGTCTTATCCAAGACAATTACTTTAATGTGCTTATATGTTATGAATGTCTCTTAAATGAACTAATGATGATAAAAACTTATGTTGGAAAACATGTTAAACGAATAAGTAATTATCTAGTGTAGTTAAGGGTTATCTATTCATGGTGTGAAGGGGTAATAGGGTTGGTCACTTCGTATCTTACCAAGGTAAGTCTTAAGAATGACTCTAGTTAAGAAAATTTTTGATTTAGAAGACATAATACAAACTTAGTTATTCTTAAAAAATTATTAGGTAATCTTGCAGAGTCCAAGTATGACATTCTCTTCTTGAATTACTTCAATAAGTCTTTTTATTACCTTTGTATAGAGAATATCATATTACATGTTTGTTATTCTATTAAGTGAAAATGGTCTTATCCTAGGTACTCTAAAAGATCTCTTAAGTGTGTGTGAAGGGATTTTATGGGCGGTCGCTTCACAACTCACTCAAGTGAAATTTAGAATCACCTTTTGTAGGAGGATCTCATGTTCATGTGTTTCGTGTATTCTGAGTGTATTTATGTCATTTTACGTAGTCTTATGGATTGTTTGGTGTGCTTAGAGAGGGTGTATGGGAGGAGGATCTCATGTTCATGTGTTTCGCGTATTCTAGTTGTATTTATCTCATTATAGGTAGTAAGTTTTAAGGATCATTTGGGTGTGCTTAGAGAGGGTGTATGGGCAGTCTCTCTTTATCTTCCTTAAGTGAGTCTTAGGATAACCTTTAGTGAGAGGATTACAATCTAAAAATGGTTCACTGTGAAGTTGAAGAACTTTACTGTAACATTGGAATTAATTCACTATAAAAGTGACATGGTTCACTGTAACCTTTCCTTAAAATGTGATAAAATCATTAAGTGTTAAATTATGCTTTCTAAGGTGTTAAATGTTGTTCTTATGCTTATACTTTGATGTCGGGCCACCTCACCTACCCATGAAGCTCTCTTCGCGTCCTCAAACTCAATGTGTTACTTCTTCTTAGCCCGAACATTCTCACTCTCTCTAGAAAAGTGCCGCTTCGCATGCTCATGTGGTGGGTGTTGTGATGCATTAGAGGTAGTGAACAATGCACCAAGCACCGTATCCTCAGTCGGCTCCGCAGGTGTGGCCTTAGATTCAAGCACCCGCACTTCCAAAATGGCATCAACATCAGCCCTCAGACTCTCTACATCAGCCTGGAGAGTGGTCAAATCAGTAGTGAGGGCTGGTCGGGCGAGGACTCTTAACTCAAATGCATCGAGGCGCTGGTAGACTGCAAGAATCTGCTGCTCAGCCTGCTGGTTAATCTTCTTTCTAATACGATCCTCATCCTCCACAATAAAATTTTGCATCCAAGGCTATATATGATGCAACAATGTGGACATTTGACTCTCTAGCTTATGCAACCTAGTAATCGAGACTAGTGCTGCTGATAGTTTAGATCGGGAGGAACATAGTGCGAGGTACACTCAACCGTGGTGGTGTCGATAGGCTCTTAAGCAACATGATCAGCCTCATGGGCTTGCGCTACCGTATCCACGAGGTTCTCACTTAACGGTTGTACCTCTACTCGTGGCCTCCTATTTTGTGCTTCCTCATTGGCCTCATCCATTATGAGACCGATGTCCACTGTCACAGTAGGAGTACGTAGAAAATAAATGTGCCAAATGGGTACTCCAGTAGGCCTACACAACTCAAATATCATACAGGGAAAGGGTTAAGTGGTAGAAGCCTTAAAATACCACTCATGGATGATTTCTAGCTAGAGCCTCGATAAATCAACCGGAAACCCCACAACCATAGCAACAACCAAGATCGCTCTATTTCATGTAAGTATGTTGTCCCGAGCTATGGAGGATTGGTAGTGGCAGACCAAACTAAAGAGAAATATGTATGTTTGCCTCTTTTATAACGCCTCTAGGGTCCTTGATAATGCCTCTTGGGTCACACACCCAGTCTACGCCCTCATAGTCTACGAATATGTGCTAGGCAATCCACCTCTTGGTTGTGTCTCTCAAATTCTTGTTTCGCTGGAAATGCTGCTTAATCACATCCCACCTTAAGTCAAACTTGGGGTTAAGGGGAACCCTAGGGGCATCAGCATCAGCACCGTATAAGAAACGCATAATGGTAGGCAAAGAGATGTCCACCCGGCAGCCATTGAGTCGAACATAGATAAGTGGTGCCTGTTTGGCACGATTAGACCGCCTATCCAAAGATGCCCTAAGAGTTGCTACGTAGGTGGCGTAAAAATCTTGTACCAACTCCTCACTGTAGCGTCCCACACTCCTAGACATCCACTCGAGCTGGTGGCGGGTGAAGATATTATGTCTGGTAGGGACCGTGTTTAGATTCCATTTAACAATCGCCGCTCAAGTGTCAAAGTCTGAGTTGCTACACCCTTATCATTGAGAAGCTTGGCATCCCCATATATATGGTGCTTCCCCAATACGCACCACCAGTTGGGCTTATCAACAACCGCTGAAGGATCTTCATGTGGGGGTGACAAAACAGCCTCCAAATTCTAGGCATCATTTGATGAGGTAGGGTGGCCAGGTGTATCTGGAACAGTGGCATCCTCTGAACCAAAACCTGAGGCGGTGGACTCATTCGACCCTTTAGAGTAGGACGACTCATCATGTGAAGCCTCTTTGGATCCAGACGCTCCTTAAGAACACGAGTCATACCTAGAGGGTATGCCAGTCAGTGTTCTCTTCTCATCAGACTGGGAGGCAGTGATTACGCCAGACGCCACCTTCTTGGACGTTCCCCGATTTTTCCTTGCAGCACGTGTTGGTGCCTGAGTGCATGGTGGCACGTATTCGTGATCATGCTCATCTTTCAACAAGCCAATAGCCATCTGGCATGAGGGTGCAACGGGCTTGGACCTCTAGAATAGACTAAATCCTGCTTGGGGGCTATTGGTACCTACTAGAGAGAATTATTAAATTCATTGTCATAATCTTATATACACAAGAGGAAAACAGAATTTGGAACAAAAGGCATAGGAAAGTGTAGAACTGCAGAACAAGACGGGCAGTATCAACAACCCGTCGATATGGTATGTCGCTGGAAACTTTTAAAATATTTGAATTTAGAATTCCACAGTGCTTGAAGTTAGAAACGACAAACGTACAGAGCAGTCCATTGATGAAATGATGGACCGTAGTCCACTTCCTTCATTGGACACTTAGACAAATTTAGAATGCAGCAGAAAACATGGTTTCAGTTAGGAACGATGGACGTGCAGAATGGACCATCGATCAATCGACGGACCGTAAACCACTTTCGTCATCACAGAGTTATGTATTTATGGGTGCAGCTATCGACAGTTCATAGATGGGGCCTCGTGCTGTCTTTCAGAGAAAGATTTTGTTAAGCCATTTTTTGGACCCCTCAAAGGAAAATTTAAAGTATATCAAGATACATCATGTTCATATAGAAATCAACACACCATTTCGTCATTCCTAGGGCTTCTATTATTCCAATTTTATTTCTAGATTCTAAGATACCATAAAGCCCTAAGTCGGAAAACCACAAAACACTTAACATAGTTCATTTAGATACTAGCACCCCGTACCCATTAACTTTCCATCATTCTAAGGGACAAGGGACAAAATTCTTAACAACTCAACATGCAATATTTTCCCAAGTCAAGACTCACAAACAGTTTCATCATTTTCTCATGCAAATGAAATAGAATTCATTGAGTGGATGAGAATGGCATACATGTACGATATATTGGAGTGAAGGTGAGAATGAACTTTGAAATAACAACACCGAGCCCACCTACAAACACCGACATGAAAAATGAAAGAAATGGATGCGAATTTGGGAAAGAATTGTTTTGGAAACTAGGGTGTTTTTAGAGAAGATAGGAAATCAGAAGGGAATTATGGTGGATTTAATGTGGGAGTGAGTGGGGGAGTAAGAGAATAAAAGAGGGAAACGGTTGGTGAGAATTTGAAAGGTGACTGCAACTTAAAGGGTGGTATTTTAATATATAGTGGGTCGGGTCGGGTAAGGTCATGGGTTCTAGGGAACTAACGATTCCCTGTTGACGGATCGTAAGTCAATCAATGATCTGATGACAGCTCCGTCAACTGTGCCCTAACTTATTCAAAATTAAAATCATACCTTGGATCCACGGACGCCATCGACGGTCCATGGATAGGATGACATCCCGTCGATTGGTCCGTGATCAGTGCACCAGACCAATTTCTACATATTTCCGTAGGTTTGGTACCTGCACATTTAGCACCCAATATGAAAATGTTTTTGTATTTTCTAGACACTTTTTAGACATGGATCCTAGACTACTCTCTATCAAACACTCTAAAAGAAAAAAAATCCTCACATGACATTAAGTGAAAACCTAAATAATGTAACTATTTCCATAAAGACAAGAAAAATCTAATGTTGGATAGAGGATACATATTGGGTCGCCTCCCAATCAGCGCTTATTTAATGTCGTGGCACGATGCATGACTATTGATTACTCAAACTCCATGAAGATAGTATTGCTCAACCACTTTACTTGCATTTTATGCATGCCCAACGTAGATTTTAATTATTTGCCCATTTTCCTTGAACCTTGCACCCTCTTTGTTCTCTAACTCATCCGCACCATGAGATAACACTTAAGTGATCAAGAATAGACCCGTCCAATTGGACTTGAGTTTTCCCGGAAACAAGAGCAACCTAGAGTTGAACAAAAGAACCAAATCCCCATCCGCAAATTCACGTCTTTCAATCTTCTGTTCATGGTACTTCTTCATATTTTCTTTGTAGAGGAATAACATTCATATTCATTCAAATAATTCGCAAAATTGGCGACCCATGGAATCAAATCATGAGAATCGACCAAAACATGCTCATCAGGGAAAATATTATCAGTTTCAGCCTTTCTATCCATCTCTCGCATAGCTTCATCTTCTAATCGGGATAAGTGATCGGCAACTTAGTTATCAGTCCCTTTCCATCTTTCACTTCAAAGTTAAATTCTTGCAACAATAATACACATCTAATCATTCTTGGCTTCTAATCCTTATTTACCATCAAATATCTCAAAGTAGAATGATCAGCATGCACTATGACTCTCGTGCCAAGCAAATAATAGCAAAACTTCTAGAAAGCAAAAACCACCGCAAGGAGCACTTGCTTAGTCACAATATCGTTATTTTGAGCTTCATTAAGGGCCTTACTAGTGTAATAAATGGTGTGAAACATTTTGTCCCTTCTTTGACCCAAAACTACACAAAGATCAACCCCATTGGCAACACACATCACCTCAAATGTCTTACTTCAATCTGGGGAAATAATGATGGGTGCAGACACCAACTTCTCCTTTAACTAATCAAATGCTTTCAGAAAAGATTTATAAAAATTAAGATTACACTCTTTCTCAAGTAGCATGTACAAAGGATGTGCAATTTTTGAAAAATCCTTGATAAACCTCTGGTAGAAGCCCGCATGCCCAAGAAAACTCCTCACACCTTTTAAAGAGATGGGTGGAGGAAGTCTCTCTATCACCTCCACTTTTCCTCTATCAACCTCTATACCCTTCTCTGTGATGTGATGACCTAAAACAATACCCTCTTTTTCACCATAAAGTGACATTTCTACCAATTTAGCACATGGTAGGAATCTTCACACCTCTGAGAACCTCGTCCAAGTGATTCAAACAACGCTCAAAGGAGTCACCAACAACTGAAAAATCATCCATAAACACCTTAATAGTGTCTTCCACCATATTAGAGAATATCAACCTCATACATCTCTGAAAAGTAGTCGGTGCATTAGGCAACCCAAAAGCCATCCTCTTGAATGCGGATATTCCATAAGGACAAGTAAATATTGTTTTTTCTTGATCCTCTGGTGCAATAGAGATTTGGTTGTGACTCAAATATCCATCAAGTAAACAATACCACCCCTTTCCTAAGATCCTATCAAACATAAGATCCATGAAGGGAATTGGAAAATGGTCCTTCTCAGTCCATGCATTCAACTTCCGATAATCCATACAAACTCTCCATTCGGTTACCGGCCTCACTGGAAAAAGATCATTATTCTCATGAGGGACCACAATCATTACCCCCATTTCAGGAACACACTTGAACAGGACAAACCCAACTACTATCGGCAATCAGAAATATGACCCCGGCATCCAACCACTTAATAATATCCTTCTTCACTACCTCTTACATATGTGGATTTAACCGTCTTTGATGCTTTATACTTGTCTTATGATCGGGAATCAGTTGGATTTTGTGTGAAAAAAATATCGGTTCGAATACTAATAACATCCACAATAGTCCAACCAATGGATCGTTTGAATCTATTCAACAACCTTTACGAGACACTCCACTTGCTCCAAAATAAAAATCCGATGCAATGATTTTAACACCATTAAAATCCAAGACACATTGTAAATGCTAACATAGGTGTCATAAAGTATAAAGAATGTTTCTAAGTCCATTTTTTATGAATATGGGTCATTTGGAAGATTTAAGAACCAAAACATCTGGGAACTTGGTTCAAAAGGGATGATACTGTGCCTTAGCCTACTTGAGTAGGAGTCGAATTTGTGCGAACGTTGCTGGAATCGTATCTAATGGGTGTTTGAGTTGTTCCATGGTGAAAACGTCCACGTACGACTCGCCAAGGACCAACCAAGGGCACTTGAGGAGGTCCCGTGAAGTTTTATGTATCACTATCTGGTAGTGTGCACCGACGGGATAGACGATAGTCATGTGTGGATCGACGGAGCATCGATGCAACCATCGTCCCAAACATAATCTTCTTGAGAAGGTCCCTTCGCCTGCACAGTTTCTTGAATCATCGACGGACTGTGGAGGTGTAGGATACGATTCATATGTTGATCGATGGGTCGTCGATGTCACTGTAGTCCCACAGTTAGAAATTGGATAAAATCCTCACCTATACTAGTCTCTAACTGGAATTACAATGTGCAGCAGGAACCTTTGGTGGAAAAGTGTGGATTTTTGATCAAATTGTTGAGAAACAATCAGGTATGTGTTCTATTCACCTTTGTTATCTTTTCCTCAAAAGGTTCCTTCAAATATAGATTTCAAAAGTTGAGTTTTCTTATGGTTTTCATTCAATTACAAAATAGAAGTTATGGATTGAGTTGTTAATGATTATTAGGATTATATTCTGTATATTAATATGTAATTCAAATATTTTATGTTAATGGTTTATGGTTTGTCAAAAATGAAGAATAAGGTCCTCCATCCCTAACCCTAGGTAGTGATCTACACCTATATTGTATTGTGATCAATCAATTGAGTTGGTTGTTGATTCGATTAGTATATTATGGTGTTATTATGATTAAATTATGATGAATTATAGGCATATAATTCTAGTTCTTGATATGTGATTTACGCTATGAATTGTAATGTTAAATGAGCTAATGTATGTTGTCTCAAGTTGTGATCTAGTGTTGAAATGCGTTATAGAGATGCAATTGGCCCTGTTATCTTATTGGCTATCATTGTGATATGATATTAATCCAAAAATTGGGTTGAATTATGGTTTGATGGTAAGACATTGATGATACACTATGGGGAATACTTGGTAAGTCTAAGAATCTCTAACTTTACTAACAATTGTGACGAATTGTTGTTAAGTCATGATATTACATTGTAGTCTGCCTTATACTTGGATTATAGGGTGGTATGCCTTTGAATTGAAATGTTTTAACTATGTTATGAGGTTTATTAAGGTGTATCCACTATACGGATGGTGAAAACTATCAATGAGATTTAATATGTTATGAAATGCTAAAATGTTAACCTCATTATATGAATTGTAATGAAAGGACTTATACTAAATTAGTTCTTATTGAGCTATTGATGACGATTATTATATGAGGGGTAGACCCTATTACCTCAATTAAGTTATGATTGATAATTAAAGGCTTAAATACATTTCAAAAAGGAATTCTATCTTAACACTGATTGAACTAGATAGAGAAGTGTCCTATCCCACATAGGGAAGGTAGGAACATTGTAGTAGTCTTGAGATTGGAGACTATAATGCATGGCGCATGAAGAGGGTTCCAACTAAATCTCCTAGTTCTTTAGCTATGTTGACCCATATAAATATTAGCTAGTGGATCCACTTAGTTGCTATGTTTCATGTTTTTCTACTACCTTGGCAAGTAGTCGGCCTTCTTTTGATTTAGGGTTTTAGGACACCAGATTCCATACTAGCTCATATTTTTTATGTCCATTAGAGCAAGATGTTCCCAAAAGGTAAAATAAATTAAAGGATGTGAACCATAACTTGTATAACCTAAGGGGTCTAGCGTAGTCTAGGTAGGGGTATGGGTCTCTACCTAGACATTCCACTAGTTAGCCTTAAGGAGAGTCTTAGATGGAGGGTCTTATATGTTTATGTTATGATAATATATGATGTATATATGATGACCACGTCACATTCTTGATTCTATATTTTTATTACTTCATTTATGAATATGACTTGGATTATAATGATAATATACAATTAAATGCACGCCTAAATGCCATGGTATGTAAAGTTGCACTGGTTGACATGATAAGGACTGGTGAGTAGTTGTCTTGCTTATTATGATATGTTTGAATCTTATTCATTCTTGTGATATTGTTTCTTTATGTTAGTGTTGTAGTTGTTTTATCGAAAAATATTTGCGGAAAGAGTTTGTTTGTTTTTTAAAGGTATTTTAGACTTTTTTAGGAGTCGCCACTTAATTTTTAAAGAAAATTAAGAAAACTCGTTTCCAAAACAACTTAAATAGGAAAAATCATTTTTGAAAACATTTTAGGGGGGTTCGGAATTCATATTAGCGTCTTAGGAAGGTTTTGCAAGCACCAAAGACGCTCCGTTTAATATGGTTTTCCGGCGATTAACAACTTGACTATCTTTTATATTTTTTTCAAATTTTAAAATTAGATTTCTCAAATGTAATCGAACTTGGAAAATATTATTGTTTTAACATTTTGTTAAATTTAAACTTTTTAAACCTTAACTCTAAGCAACTTGTGAATTTGAAACGTCTATCAATTTTTCGTCTTATGTTTGATAAAGCAAAAGGCGTTCGATTGGGTTTGGAGTTTCTACTCCTAAACTAACAACATTGAAGCAAAAACGCATAAACAAATAGTAAAGTGGGAGGGAGAGAGAAAGAGAGATTTTTTTGTCCAAATTAGGGTTCGGTTCGCCTTGACCAGATTTTGGACCCACTTGCTTTTTCGGTTTTAACCCATTCACCTGTCCTAGTCTAAACATACAAAATAAAATATAGAAAGTAAAAAAGGCGACAAGAGGTCTTATGCCCATTACAAATAAAATACAAAAAATATAAAAGTAAAGGCACTATTTAATCCACTTCTTCAAGCTCTTCAATCTTCAAGGGATTTGACTCTCGTACATCTGCCTCGATGGGTCGACTCAACGGAAATTTTCCAAGCATTTATGGCTCTTCCGAAAGTCAAGGAAAGAATGGAGTCCCAAAATTGACTCGAGAGGAGTTTTCACATGCCACAAAACAAATGAAATGAGAATTGTCAACTTTAAACAAATAACTAGAGTAAATAAATTCACAAGCACAACAATGGCCTTTTTAACATGTTATGCTGATCAAATATTCACAAGGATAGCAAAACAAACATCCAAAAATTTTAATGACAACTTTAAGGCTATGTGAGTCACAAAAATATGCATACTTGGGAAGCTTAAGGAGAGGGAGAAAGATGAACATTTTTTATTAATCAAATTTGCAGCCAACATAAATGGAAGTTTGAAGAAAATAAATAAAAAATGATTTAGCAAGAAAAAAAATATGAGAAAATAATCTATTACATTATCTCTAAATGAATTAAAATTTAGTCAAGCAAACGCAGCCCTCAAGACATCATTTTTCTTTGAAACAAACCCATTAAGATAACTGCTACCCTTTCTATAAGGCGACGTAAAGCAGAGACATGTTATCCAAGTATTGGCTTGAATAAAAGATAAAGGTTGGAACGTGGTAGCTACAATATTCCTATACGAGCTCAAAAACACACATCAAGTGGCAACAATTTGAAGAAGAACGAGGGACTATACTCTAAACACATAGTAACGTACAAACTGTCCATGAATAATCAAACAAGCCGACTTGAAAAGAGAGCCAGCGGGTCACAGCTACGACGTATATTTTTGTCAAGGCTTAATGACTGGCAGCAACAAGACATCTCCTAAGACCAGAAGAAGCCATTTCGAGACAAAAAAAATGAGAAAATACATGAAGCAGAACAAGAGAAGACTGTACTTAAACACACAAAAGCATTTGGACAAGATGAAGGTGCAACACATGAACTTCGAACAGTCAAAACACCACAGGACAAATTCAAATTTAGACATCGCAATTCATTCCTTCAACTTGAGATGAAAGAATAAGGGCTACGATATTGAGTGTTTAGCATCCATTAAAACTCAACTACATATAAGAAAACATGCTCAAACAGAAGAAGAAGATGGAATCATCCTTGTTAAAGTCTGCGGACCTCTAAGTCATAACCACACAACGTATATGCTCAAACGAACTAGCTAAGAACACAGAAGTTGTATATGTAATTTAAACAATCAACAAATTCCAACAGGCATACCAGTGATATAAATCTCAGAAGTTTCAAACGACCCATTAAACCCACGACAAAGTCCTCCTCCCCCAAACCACCATATTGAAACCCGAGAAGAGAAGAAAATTTCATAAAAAGAAATATTGACCTTTTAAGGGGCAGCGACAGAACGGTTGAGAAGGGGGGAGCCACTGTTTTAGATCTACGCTGCGTCTATCGGTATTGTAGCAACGAAATTCAACCAAGTTTCCTTTATCACTGTTCCCAACCCAAAGAATCGCTCAAAGATCTCCTTTAGTTTCCTCAGCAATAATAAGAACAAAACAAAGAACTTTTTTAGAAAATTTCGAACTCTCTGCCCCGATATTATTTTCAAATTTTCCAACCCCCAAAATTCTTACCGAAAAAATTCAACCAAAAAATCTAACCCCTCAAAAACTTTCCTTTGCTATATTTCCACAGACAGAAAAAGACAGAATGTTTTTTCCTTGAGAGATTTTTCCAACTAAATCGTCCAACCCCCTTTTCAAAAGGATCTGGGGGGATTTAAACAGAAGAACAATTTACGGTTTCGAAGGGAAGGCATGGCGGACTAACTTCGGCCCATGTTGAATTCAAAATTTGAATCCTTTTCCCTTAACGGAGCAACACCCTTTTCTGAAAATCTGCCCCATCCGGAAACGGAAAGGAGGGAAGGATGGTCGAGATGAAATGGGTGTCCTTGCGATGCGATGTGTCCTCATCTCCAAACGAGCAAGGACGATTTGTAGGAGTACGCAGCTGGCGACATTATACAACGCATAAAAAAGGAGGAGCCATTTCTGGGTCGTATAGCACGTCTATACGCGAGGTGGTACCAGACATCGTCTTTTCATCACGAGCGCGGGGGAGGAACGAGTTGAGGGAGAGAGAGGGAGAGAGAGATTTTGTCGCATCTGGGGGGGAGGGGTCGCGTCTGTTTTCTAGGAATTAATTTTTCTGTGTGTTCTGGGAATTTATGTTGGGGTCGCGTGGAAAGGGGAAGAAGGAGAAAGGGATGGGGGGACGGGTCGGTCGGGAACGGGGCGGGTTAGGATGAAGTGGGTTGGATATAAATTAAAGGGGGTTGAGCCTGGGAATTAGTTGGGTCGAAAAGGGAGAATTGCGCCTAAGAATTGGGTTTGTTCTTTTAAAAGTTGAAGTGGGCTCTAATAGGGAGAATGAGAAAATAAAAAAATAAATTGGCTTAGGGAATTGGGTTAGGAAGGAGTGGGTTGGAATTAAAAAAATGGAAATTGGGTTAGATTACTTAAAAAGTCAATTGAATTAGCTGATTAATTGGCTAAACCTTAAACAAACGAATTTGTATTAATTAATTAACGAGCTTTTTTAATTAGTAAAATAATTATTAAGATCGCAAAAGTGATTTAAGTATAATTATAATTTAAATTAAACTAGTTTGATAAAATACTTAAGTGTATTTCTTAGATGGAATAATCATAAAAATATACTAATTATATACATAACTAGGTAAACATGTATATTACCTAAAAATTTTGACAAAAGTATTAAAAAAATTGTATAAAGTTCATATATTTTTTTTTGGCGAAATTTATAAAACTAATAAATTTAAATTATTTGGAAAACTTATAAAGCTCGATAATTAATCTATACCGACGTGGGTAAAAAAGTTGGGTGTCAACAGTAGCAAATCATGATTTCAAGTATGTTTGGATAAGTATTACTTGTTGAGGTAGTAAGCATGTCGGTTGGTTGATATGACTTAATTGAGTTTGCATTGGGCCCCTAAAGGGGTAACTTGGCATGTTTTGATATAAAGTCTCTTTTAGTATGTTTTGCTTGTGTATGCTCATAAGATCTCATAATTAGTGCATATGAAGTACAAACCCAATTTCATTCATTCTTCCCAAACCCTTTAGGTTACGGTAGTTGATGAGTTTTGGGAGGCGACATTATTGAAGGCTTGGACTCTTTCTTTCATTCAAGTGGGGTAGGTCCTCAACTTTTGTGTGCAATGCCATCTTGTAGCTTTGGATTTTGTTATGATCTTATTGACTCTATCATTTCTTTCCTTGTTAATTTAATATTATACTTTCCTATGACCTATACGTGGTATTGTTGAATTGATGTATGCGCTATGCCCATGTTGTGATATCCATTTAGATAGTATGAGATAAGACAATCATTGAGACTATTTCTATATTCTTATATATGTATGTGCAATAAAAGTAGAAGGCTATGTAACCTTATTATTTGAAGAAATGTATGTATACTCGATATGAATATATATTATCTGTATGTAGAGGTATATGTAAACCTTCAAGTAGGAATAAGGAAAGTTTTGAATTTTTCTGCATTTTTCAACCGATGAATGTAATGACATGGAATTAAGAGGCTAGTCTTAGTTCCTTCAAAAGGAGAATGACGCCGATTACGTCTAGGGGGTAAACCCAGATGTGACAAACTCTGTATCAATTTATGAGGTTAAATATCTCGAGGTATGTCTCTCTCTGTACAACGTCTATGTAGGTTTGTGTTCATAATTGTGAAGCGCCCCACACTTATGAGTAGGAACCTATATGATGCTATGAAATTGCTCTCATTATTGGAAATCTTATGTCGTTCAAATAGAGCATACTTATGGTGTGCTTTTTATCTAACCCTATTGTTGTTCTTATAGGAAGCATGTACATTCGAAGGAATGAGGCTCGAAGACTTGAGGAGAAAGATGCTAATGGGGGAGATCCTCCTCATGATGACCAAGACCCTACATTTGAGGAAAGTGATAATGTTTATCAAGCCCCGGTTAACCTTTCACCTATGACGGAAGTACAGATGAGGGATATTCTCACTAAAATTGCTCAAGGTATGACTACTCAAGCACAAGTCGCGATGGTTCAATCCTAAACTATGACGGCTGAAGCCAATATGGATGTTGCTCCCCATCCTCATCAACAAGTCACTACTATGGCATCCCATCTATGGGACTTCACTCGGATAAAACCTCCTATCTTCTATGCGTCTAAGGTTAATGAAGACCTCTAAGAATTCCTCGATGAGGTATACAAGGTACTATATGTTGTGGGGGTGTCTTCAAGTGAGAAGGCCGAATTGGCCTCATGTCAACTCAAGGATGTGGCTCAAACTTTGTATGTTGAATGGAGGGATAATAGGCCGTTGACGGTTGGTACAGTGACTTAAAGATCTTTAAGGCAACTCTTCTAGATCGGTCCTTTCCTAAAGGGATGAGGGAGGATAAAGTGACGGAGTTCATCAATCTTTGTAAAGGAGGGAAGAATGTCCATGATTACTCTTTGGAATTCATAATGTTTTCGAAATATGGTCCTTCTTTGGTCTACAACCCTAGAGACCAAATAAGATGTTTTGTGACAGGGGTGTTAGACGACTTACAAGAGGAGTGTAAATCAACCATGCTACATGACAACATGAACATTTCCCATCTTATGATTTATGCAAGAAGGGTTGAAGAGGCAAGCGCTAAGTAAAAAAGTAGTGATACTAAGAGGGCAAGGTCATTCGAAGGAGGTTCTTCAAAGAATAGGCTTGAGATACAAGACAAGGCTAGATTTAAAAAGCGGGTTTCAAATCAAGTCCCTTCTGAATTCCCAAGATCAAGTGGTGATATGGTGTCTAACCCTAAATTCAAGAGGGAAAAAAGTAATAATTCACCAAATCAAAAGCCAACTTGTGAAAATTGTGGTAAAGAGCACAATGGTGATTGCCTTAAGCGATATATAATTGCTTTAGTTGTGTCAAGGTGGTCTTAAGATGAGAGATTGTCCAAACATGAAGTGTCAAAACAAGGTAGTGGTCAAGCTCAAGCATGTGGTTCTAGTGATATTCCAAAGGAGAACCGCTTCTATGCTCTCCGCTCTAGGGGTGGGAAAGAGACCTCTTCTGATGTGGTCACCGGTATGTTTAAAGTTTTATGTTTTTATGAATATCCCTTACTTGATCTTGGTTCTACTTTATCATATGTTACACCCCTAATAGCGAAAAGGTATGAAATTTTACCCGTTATTTTGCATGAGCCTAATCTAGTGTTTACTCTGGTGGGAGAGTCGGTTGTTGCAAAAAGAGTCTATCGAAATTGTCCTATTTATTTTCCCAATAGATTTTCTAATGTAGATCAATTTTGACTAGACATGCTTGATTTTTATTTCATTTTGGTTATGGATTGGTTACATGATAATTTTGCTACTATTGATTATAGAATAAGAGTTGTGAGGTTTAATTTCCCAAATGAACCTGTTGTTTAGTGGAATGGTTGAAATTCTATTCTTAGAGGTCGCATCATATCTTGTCTAAATCATGTAAAATGATCTCAAAGGGTTATCTTTGTCACGTAGTAAGAGTCCAAGATTTCGATTCCAAAATTCCTCCTATTGAGTCGGTCCCTGTAATGAGTAAATTTCCGGAGGTTTTTCCCAATGACCTTCCCTATATTCCTCCCAAATTGGGAATTGATTTTTGTATTGATTTGCTATTGGAAACAAATTCCATTTCAATCCCTCTATATCAGATGGCTCCAGCTGAATTGAAAGAGCTTAAGGCTCTTCTAAATGATTTACTAGATAAGGGTTTTATAAGGCCTAGTATATCTCCATGGGGTGCTCCAGTGTTATTTTTCAAAAAGAATGATATGTCTTTGAGAATGTGTAAAGTCTACCGTAAACTCAACAAAGTTACTATCAGAAGTAATTATCCTCTTCCTCGGATTGATAATTTGTTTGATCAACTCCAAGGGGTGAGTTACTTTTCAAACATAGATTTATGGTCGGGGTATCACCACCTTAGGGTAAGAGGTGAGGATGTTCCAAAGACGGCCTTTCATATTGAGTATGGGAACTATGAGTTCTTGGTAATGTCTTTTGGTCTCACTAATGCTCCTGCGGCGTTTATGGACCTAATGAATAGGGTTTTTCAAAATTACCTAGATTCATTGTTCATTGTTTTTATTGATGATATCTTGGTATATTCTAAGAATGAGGAAGATCATATGGGTCATTTGAGGGTAGTGTTGCAAACCCTTGAAGAACATCAATTGTATGCCAAATATTGTAAGTGTAAGTTTTGGTTTAGGTCGGTCACCTTTCTTGAGCACATAATCTCTAGTGAGGGAATTGATGTAGACCCAAACAGAATGGAAGAGGTTAAAAAGTGGCCTAGAGCATTGACTCCGACAAACATTAGGAGTTTCTTAGGTTTGGTGGGTTACTATCGGAGGTAGTGGATGGGTTTGCGTCCATTACGTTTCCTTTGAATACTTTGACCCAAAAGAGTAAAAAGTTTTATTGGTCGAAGGCATGTGAGAAGAGTTTCCAATTGTTGAAAGATACAAATTGCTTCGCTTAGATGTTGACCTTACTAATTGGTACAAAGGGTTTTGTGGTGTAGTGTGATGCATCCCGAGTCGGTTTTGGGTGTGTGCTTATGCAACATAGGAAGATGATAACTTATGCATCTAGACAAATATAGGTACATGAAAGAAACTACCCCACCCATGACCAGTGGCCGTGGTGTTAACTTTGAAAATTTGGAGGCATTACTTGTATGGGGATCATGTTGATGTGTTTACTGATCATAAGAGTCTCCAATATATATTTACCCAAAAGGATTTGAATCTCTAACAAACAAGGTGGGTTGAGTTGTTGAAAGATTATGATATGAATTTCCTTTATCACCCCGACAAGGCTTATATAGCCGTAGATTCCCTAAGTTGAATGACAATGGGTAGTCTATTCCATCTCGACGAAGCGAAAAAGGACCTAGCAAGGGAAATACATAGTTTGGGTATGTTGGGGTGAGGTCGGACAGTTCTCCGCATCTGGGTGCCATAGTTTATTATAACATCGAGTCATCTTTAGTGGCTGAGGTGAAGTCCAAATAACACCTTGATTTAGTTTAATTGAGTTAAAAGAATCGGTTCTCAGCAAGTTGAATGAATCATTCTCCTTGGGGGGGGGGGGATGGTATGTTAAGGTACCAAGGGAGATTATATGTTCCTGATGTAGGTGGGTTGAGGGATCGAATAGTTGAAGAAGCATATGGTTCCCGCTACACAATTCATTTAAGGTCAAAAAAATGTACCATGACAAAAGGGAGATATATTAGTGGGAAGGTCTAAAAAGGGACATAGCAGTGTTTGTCTCTAAGTGACCAAATTTCCAACAAGTAAAGGCCGAAAACCTAACGTCGGGTGGCTTACTACAACAGTTCCAAATTCCTACTTGGAAGTGGGAAGACATCAGTATGGACTTTGTAGTAGGTTTATCTTGAACTCAAAAGTCGTGTGATTCAGTACGGGTGGTTGTTGATTCATTGCCTAAGTCCGCTCGCTATATTCCCGTCAAGACTTCATATTTGGCGGATAATTGTGTAGAATCTTCTTAGATGAGATTGTGTGACGACATGGCATATTGTTATCAGTCATTTGATCGGGGCACACAGTTCACATCTAGATTTTGGAGGTCGTTCCAAAAAGGGTTAGGTACTACGGTGAAGTTGAGCACCGCTTTTCTTTCCCAAATGGATGGGCAAGTGGAGCGTTTGATACAAACCCTTGAAGATATTCTTAGGGTGTGCATCATAGATTTTAAAGGGAGTTTGTATAGACACTTACTTTTGGTGGATTTGCTTACAACAACAATTTTCATTCATCCATTTCCATGGATCCCTATGAAGCCTTGTACGGTAGGAGGTGTAGGTCTCCTATTGGATTGTTTGAAGTGGGTGATCCAGCGCTTCTTGTTCCTGAGTTTATTCATAAGACTTTGCAAAAGGTCCTTATAATAAGGAACCGGTTGCAAATATCCTATATTTTGCGAAAGTCTTATGCCGATCATTGGAGAAAGGATTTGGAGTTTAAACAAGGTGAAAAAGTGTATTTAAAAATTTCGCTAATTAAAGGGGTGGTTAGATTTGGCAATAAAGGTAAACTGAATCCTTGTTATGCGGGTCCCTATGAAATCTTGCAAGGGGTTAGTAAGGTTACCTATGAATTGAAATTTCCTAGTGAATTGGCTTCGTTTCATCCAGTTATCCATGATTCCATGTTGAAAAAATGTATCGGTGATCCTGAGTCCATTCTTCCTATTGAGGGTCTTGGGGTCAAGGATAACCTGTATTATGAGGAAGTTCTGGTTCAAATTCTTTATAGGCAAGTCAAGAAGTTGAGGAATAAAGAAGTGGTTGTTGACACCCATTTTTTGATACCCAACCCATTTTCCATTCCAACCCACCAAACTTAATTCCCTTCAACCCAAATTAATCCCAACATTACCCAGGCCCAATTTTCCAATCCCAGCGGCCCACTCGTTTTAATTTTAAACCCAACCCACTTCTTTCCCATAATCCAACCCATAACCCATCCAACGACCCGACCCAACCCCTGTCTTCTTCCCCTTCCCCTCTCACGCCCCAAATGACAAAACAAAATTCCCAGGAAGAACAGAAACCCAGAAAAAGAAAAAAAAACGCAGAAGAGACAGACGCAACCCCAAACGACCCCCCCACGCTCTCTCCCCCTCGCCTCTCTATCCCTCCCTCTCCCTCTCTCCTGCGTCCCTCTCACGCGTCCCCCTCACTCTCATCCTCTCTCCTACGCAGCTGCGCAACGGCTCTTCGGAGCCGTTTCCCTTTCTGCAGATCGTACGCTGGCAACTGTGAGGCTGAAGATTTTGTTTGTAGTGCCGAGATCGCGCCACGTAGCTCGCTAGTACAACGGAATCATCCTCAATCTCCACCTTCTTTCCCTCTCAAATAGTCCTTACGGATAAGGGAGGGAATTCGAATTTCAAATTCGAAATGGGCCTCAACCCTCCGGCCCTCTTCCTCTCGAAACCCTAAATTCTCTTTCTATTTAAACTCCCTCCCTCTTCAGATTTTTGGGTTGGACATTTTAGGGTTGGCGATTCGGAGGTTAGACATTTTTAAGAGTTCTTTTGAGTTAGACATTTGAGAGGAATTTTTAGTTGAGAAATCTGGGATTAGGAAACTTCAAGGTTAGAACTTCGAGTGTTGGAGATTGTGGGAGAGAAAATTGTTTTGTTTCGGAAGCTTTGGGGTTCAAACTTTATCACAAGATTTTTACCATTTTGTCTTTTATTCAGTTGTTTGAGAGGGGTTTCAATCTGTATTAAAAGGGTTCTCCAAAACGCGATAGGCCTAGAGATAAACAGAGGAAGCTGATAAGAAATCGAGAGGTCGTTTTCTGTCGTGTCGTGGTGCACTCAGCTGCAATATTCCAGCGAAACGCCTTAACCACTGTTCTTGCTTGATCTTCGGTGTGGAAGCTCACCCTTGTCTAGCTCGTTTCCGTCTCAGTGTCGCTGCTCGCCAACAGGTAAACATCCCTCTTCGCATAGCCTCTTTCTCTTATCGGGTCCGATGTGGTGGAGGGAGGATTGAAATTTTCTTTCGTTTATGTTAATGGGTTATTTAATACTGTTGGGATTGACATCTTTGGTATGCTTGCTGGAATTTGTGGATTGTTTAAATTAGGTGTACAACTCGTGTGTTCTTAGCTGGTTCGTTCGAGTAAATCTGTTGTGTGGTTATGATTTAGATGTCCGCAAACTTAAACCAAGATGGTTTCATATTTTTCTTCTTATTGAGCATGTTTTCTTATATGTAGTTGAGTTTGAACGGGTGCTCAACACTCGATGTCGTATCTCTTATTCCTTCACCCCAAGTTGAAGGAATGAATTGCGATGTCTAAATTTTGATTTGTCCTGTGGTATTTTGACTGTTTGAAGTTCATGCGTTGCACCTCTGTCTTGTCCAAATGCTTTTATAGGTTCAAGTGTAGCTTTCTCTTGCTTCATTTACCTCATCTTAAATTCATTTTGCTGTCTCATGCGCTTATGCATTCAGTTTAGATCGAGTCTTCCCTTTCATTTTATATTCAAAGTCAAACCACCGTTTACTTGTTTAAATAAATTATGAACCAATGCCAGTTATTAAATTTTGGTAAATCTGCAGTTTAAAAAGTCGTTTTTCTCTCGTAATGGCCTCTTTTAGTTGGGTGACCTAATCTGAAATCGTATGGCGGGATGAATGTTGTTTTCTGGCTTGGTTTACCTGATGTTCGGATGGCAATGCAATCAACTTCATTTGTCTGATGTTGTCGTTTCCTTAGGAGTAGCTTCAACTTAGTTTTTTGTTTATGACTGTGTGTCGCTTCACCTGGTGTAATCCCTTTAATGTAAAGTGAAGGATGTTCGAATGTTTGAGGCATGAATATTTAGTGGGTATTTAATTATGTAGTGTACTCCGATAGTATTTTGCTACTTGTTTCTAGCTAAGTTTGTTCTTTAAATGTGAGTTGGATTTATTAACAATTTAATGTGAAAGTTTCTCTACATTCGGCTTTGCAGTATAGTTTATGTTTCGTCGTATGGTGTCATTTAGGTCGAAGGGTATACACATCATTAATGTACTATTAAAGTTTGTTGGTTTGGTCTTGCTATTTTTATGAAGATTTGATCGGTATTGCCTGTTGACGATTTCCTTGTTGTGCTTGTAAATTTTGTTTATTCTAATTATTAGTTTAAAAATGTCAATCCTCATTTCATTTGTTTTTTTTTTGTGACATGTGAAAACTCCCCGCGTGTCCATTGCGAGACTCCATTCTCTTCTTTGTCTATCGGAGGAGCCATAAAGGCTCGAAAGATTTCCATTGAGTCGACCCATCGAGGCAAACGTAGAAAGCCAAACGCCTCGAAGATTGAAGAAATTTTAAAGAAGCGGATCAGGAGACTCGTTGAATCTCTTTATTTTATATTGTATTTTTGTTTGTAATGGGCATAAGCCCTCTTGTCGTTTCTTTTATTTTGTATGTTTAGATTAGGACAGGTACAAAACGGGTTAAATACCCAAAAGCAGATAGGTCCAACGTTCGGTCAAGGCGAACAGAACCGAAGTTGGACCCGATTCTCTCTCTCTCTCTCTCTCTCTCTCTCTTTACCATTTGCTTATCTTGTTTTGTTTTCAATGCCGTTAGCTTAGGATTAGGAAACTCTAAACCCCATCGACGCCTTTTATTTTATCTACTTAAAAACTAAAGTTGAAACTTTAAAGCAATAGAGGTTTAACTTTGAAAATTTGCTTAGTTTTAAAGTAAAAAAAAAAAGTTTAACTTTAGAAAAATCTTGAAACTAATATTTCACAAGTTCGCTTGAGTTTAGAGAGTTTAACTTTAAGGAAAATTTGCATCTTTCGAAATTTGCAAAGTTTGGTAAAGTAAAGCTTGAACTTTGATTTGTAAAAGTTAAAACAAAAATAGTCAAATAGTTAGTCGCCGGAAAACCGTGTTTAACGGAGTGTCTTAGGTGCCTTAAACACCTTCCTAAGACACTAATATGAATCCCGGACCCTCTTAAAAATGTTTCAAAACAATTTTTTCTGTTTAAACTGTTTTGGAAGTAATTTTCTTGATTCTTCTTAAAAATTAAGTGGTGACTCCTAAAAGTCGAAAATACCCTTAAATTAAAACAAACTCTTTTCGAAATCAATTTTTTAGATAAAACAGAAATGGCGACTCCGCTGGGGACTATTTGGAGGATTCCAACCCTAAGACTAACCTATTTGACTACTTGTAATAAATTTTTTAGTTGTTTAAATACTTAATTTTTTAGAAATTGCATTTCATGGCATAAATTCCGCCAAACGGCAACTAGTTGCATTAGGAAACGAAAGTTACGCGGCTTACCGCGAGTTTCTTCAGAAAAACCCAAGAAGTCATTTGGGAGTATCGAATAAATAGTCGGAATGCGGTCATCCGGCGTTATTCGATAGCTCCACCCCGATGTTTGTCCGACTCGGGTAACCGTCTATTTGTAAACAATTCTAGAAAAGCCTAAGATAGAGCGAAACCGAAACCAAATTAGGCATCAGCCTAGGACGATTTAATACCCAAGGCGTATTAAGTCCATTTTAGTAGAAAAATTGCCAAAATCGCGTCTAAGGTCTTCGACCTCACGATGCATCATATTGTTTTACATTCGATATATATGTGTATTTAAATGCTTATGTGTCATGTTGCTTAGAATGAGGATATCGTAAACCCACTCCTAGCCAGAAATTCCAAAATATACGGAAGCCACTATTACAAATGTCCGACCAAAATTTTCGAGTCTCATGTTTCTCACTCAAAACACCCATATCCCATACCACAAATCCTAAATACCCCCCCCCCCATCGTCTCAGACCCGAACTACGTAGGCAGCCTTTCCCAGCCCGGCCCCTATCGCTAAAAATATTCATTCTCCTCCGTATTACAAAGATACGAAGATAATATCAACGGGCGTCAAAAGCAACTGCAGGAAAACCATAGCTCGACGTGATTCAGCTTTCCCGAGATGACGTCAAAACAAACAAATTCCTGTTTGTTTAAAATATATTTCCGTCCTCATTCGTGGGTTAAGATATCCTCAAACAAAGCGACTTGTGTGTTTATCTGTTTAATGTGCGATATTATGAATTTTGTACTCCGGATATGCACAAACAAATCTGCCTTTGAGTTGTTTTTACCTCTCAGGTACCTTTTACTGGTCTGTGTCGATAAAGCTGGCAGATCACCCGTATTTCACAAGATCAAAAGGTCCCACAGATTCATTCCCAAGACCAAACGCAAATACAAACATGGGAGACGACAATGAACAAGTCAGCCTCACAGATGTCGTGGTGGCTCAACGCACTGTGACAGAGCAGAATGAGCTTATTGCGCAGCTGATGCAGCAAATAGCTGACATGAGGGTAGAGATGCAACGGAGGCAAGACACTCCTCCGCCCGAGTTTGGCCCCAACTTTCTCGACGCAAGACCTCCTACATATTTCCCCTCGTCCAACTCGGATCCTACTCAGCACCGTCCATCGACACCCGTGCATAACCCGTCCGGGATAGAAATGATTACCCAAAACCCCCAATACGCATCAGTCTCCTATCAAACTCCCTCACCACTCCCAAACAATCCTTATCAAATACCACCACACCCCCAAAATACTCAAACAACCCCACTACCCCAAAATCAAACCCAAAATCCCACCGCCTTCAATTCCCAAACACCGAATCCCCACTTAAACCAAAATACCAATCCCCAAAATTATCCGCAAAACTATCAAACCGCACAGAACGTCCCAAGCTCTTCCATAGCTCCACCCCTCCCCAAAAGAACCACGTTCCAAGTCCCCGTCCCGGCCGAGCATGAGGTGCACGGCTCCAAGTTGGACCATTACGACGAGCAAGAAAGAGAGTGGAGGGCGAGGGAAGAAGCGAAGGTAGACATAAAGGAGGAGATCAAAAGGGCAATGAAAGAATTGCAATGCACTTCAGACGTCGCCGGGTTAAGCTACGCAGAACTATGCATCCACCCAGACTTGAACCTACCTTAAGGGTTCAAGATCCCGAAGTTTGATACCTTCGGAGGGGTGGGAAACCCCATGGCACACCTAAGAGTTTATTGTGACGAACTCGTGGGAGTTGGCAAAGATGAAGCGTTGCTAATGAGGTTGTTCAGCCAGAGCCTGTGCGGTGAGGCCCTGGAATGGTTCACGTCGCACGAGACTCGACAATGGCCCAGTTGGAGCGCACTGGCGAAGGATTTCATCGACAGATTCACATACAACATCGAGATAGTGCCAGATCGGTACTCCTTGGAGAAGATGAAGCAGAAGCCCACAGAAAGCTATCGAGAGTTCGCGTACAGATGGAGGAAAGAGGCAGCGAGGGTGAGGCCTCCGATGACAGAAAAGGAGATTGTAGAGGTGTTCGTGCGGGTGCAGGAGCCCGAGTATTACGACGGGGTCATCTTATTAATCGGTGCAAAGTTCGCCAAGATACTCAAAGTAGGTGAGACTATCGAAGATGGCCTGAAGTCGGGAAAGATAGCCCGAGTGTCTGCATCACCTAGGTCTTCCGGACTGGTAAGAAAGAAAAGAGAGGAGGTTAACGCTATCTCACACGGGGGAAGAAAGGCCCCCAGAAACTAACCACGTCCCCAAGGCCGCTCCAACCCTCCATCAAAGCCTCATCAAGCCTACCATCCACAATAAAATCATTCCGGCCACTACAATGCTACCCCCACTTATCCAGATGCCCAAGTTTTGTCCTATCAGAATCCACCCCCGATTCCCCAAAATTTTCCTTCCATATATCCAAACTACCCCCAAGCTTATCAAGTCCCTCTCCATTACCAGAATGTCGCTCCCAGCTGCGCTAATGTACAGTCAAGCTATCGAACACCGTCCCCCGCATATCAAATACAAACCCCAGCATATCAAAGCCCCCATCCAAATTGCCAAGCTCCGCGACCAAACGCCCGCAGTTACTAACAAGTCCCCCCCCCCCTCAGCAGAGCGAGTATGATCCCCCTCGCCCCAGGTTTGAGAAGAAGCCCTCCAGAAGCTTCACCGTGTTGGCTGAAAGCAGAACCAAGTTGTTCCAAAGATTGTCTGCAGCCGGATACATCCACCCTGTGGGGCCCAAGCCCATGGATGTCAACCCCAGATTCTACAGATCGGAGCAGAGAAGTGCTTATCATTCCAACAGTGTTGGACATGATACTGAAGACTGCATCAAACCTCAAGCACAAGATCAAGGATCTGATTGACCAGGAAGTGGTCTCCCTTCAGCCTGCGGCGCCGAACGTCAACACGAATCCGTTGCCGAATCATGGGGGTGGAAACACCAACATGATAGAAACAGACGAAGATGGCGGGGAAGGAATCTGTGTCCTTTTCAAGGAGAACAATTCCATCATCGAGGAGGAGGCTGAGCTAGCTGGCATTCGTGATGCGGAACCAGGGGAGATGCTACAAAATTGGACGTCTACGCCGATCCTGATGTCCTGAACTCTGTGGTAGAAAGGAGTTATTTTGTGCATACAAAAATTGGTGGTCGTCCGGAAGAGGCCCGATACCCACCATTTCTGCATTTTCTTAATTGCTTGAATTTTGAATTTTCGTAGTGATGTTTTAAAAAGGGCGACACGGCCCTGTGCCATGACCCAAACTCGCATTTTGTTTGATTTAAATGAAGGCCTCCTTATTTTGACTTTGTTTATTTAATTGCTTGTTATATTTTACTTTCCTAATTTTGTCTGTCTATGATTTCAGTAACATAAGTTATAAACCTGTCAATGTCATGTCATGTCATGAGCTAAACGAGCAAAATGAGATAAATGACGACGAGGTTGACGACTACGACAAAGAAAGTGGGAAATGGATGTCATTGGTCCTATAGAGCCAGCCGCTTCTAATGGACACAGATTCATTTTGGTTGCCATTGATTATTTCACCAAGTGGGTGGAAGCAGCCTCTTACAAGTCGGTAACCAAGAAAGTGGTGGCCGATTTTGTCCGCAACAATCTGATATGCAGATTTGGAGTTCCAGAATCCATCATTACTGATAACAGTACAAATCTCAACGGTCATTTGATGAAAGAGATATGTGAACAATTTAAGATTATCCACCGAAAGTCACTTGCTTACCGCCCTCAAACGAACGGAGCTGTAGAAGCCGCCAACGAGAATATCAAAAAGATTTTGACGAAAATGATTGACAAACAGCGGGGTTGGCATGAAATGTTGCCATACGCTCTGCTGGGTTATCGAACGACGGTCAGATCATCGACTGGGGCTACTCCGTACTTGCTAGTATACGGAACAGAGGCAGTCGTGCCTATTGAAGTCGAGATACCGTCTTTAAGGATCATCCAAGAAGCTGAGTTAAGCAACGCTGAGTTGGTTAGCAAACGGATGTATCAACTAGCTTTGATTGATGAGAAGAGAATGGTTGTCGTTTGCCATGGCCAGTTGTATAGACAAAGAATGACTCACGCTTTTCACAAAAGAGTAAGAGCCAGAAATTTTGAAGTTGGTCAGTTGGTTCTCAAGCGCATTTTTCCTCATCAAGAAAAGTACAAAGGAAAATTTGCGCCAAACTGGCAAGGTCCCTACGTGGTTCGTAAAGTACTATCTGGAGGTGCTTTGGTCCTGTCCGAGATGGATGGCACTGTATGACCCAAGCCTATCAACTCAGATGCTATCAAAAGATACTACACGTGAAGTTCCATTCTCGCATTTTTCTGTTATTTACTTGTAATCGTTCTGTTTGCTTATATTTGTTCAATTTGAATTCTTATCCCTCTTGTATTTGAACTACGTTCGACCTGAATTCTCAAGAATGAGATACGTAGGCGGCCTTTGTCGGCCTCGATCGGTTTCTTTGTAAATTTTACTCTTGTTGACCTTTAAGGGGAACTATGTTTGACCTGATTCCTGCCTCAACGGGATACGTAGGCGCCACAAGGGCTCGGACATACCTCTCGTAAGATTTTTATTCCCCTTTACAATAGAAACTGGACAGTATTTTTGAGAGGGACTCAAAAATTCTCCAGAAGAAGTCTCCTCTTCAGCAAGTCAGACAAAAGACATTTCGAGATTTGCGACTGGGACAGAATTTTGAGAAGATCTCAAAATTCTGCGATCGGTTCGGTTACAATGAAAAGATGAGCAAGATAGTAAACTGGGACAGAAATTTTGAGGATGGCCTCAAAATTTCGTCATGGGTCTTCCCTACAAGTCCGGAACGCCTCTGAATCTTATTAGCAAGTGTCAGATTCAAAAGAGCTCGTAAAGCCTGATATGACATGACTTCGCAGTGACTTTTTCAATATACTATTTCTTAAAAAATTTCTTGTTTCTCATAAAAATTTCCCTTTTATATTTTATTAGTTTTGGCATAAGATATTTTCTTATCTATCAAGAGTCGGGAAATCGGGAAATCAACCGGAGATATCAAGACAAGGAGCAAGCAACCGAAGGGATAGACACAGATCAGTATGTTTAAAACTGAGAATTTTTCTGTGGATGCAGGTTTATAGCTTCGCTTCGAAATCGGCCGAATTCTTTCGACGGATGAATACGGAGAAGGAGAAAACTATCTCCAAAACCAGTTGATTTTATTGAAAGCAGGAATATCGTTTGTGTCAGGATGCTTATGAATGTGATTGTTTATTTCAAACCATTCTCAACAACGGAAAATTTACAAAGTATCCAGCCAGATTCAAAGGCGAATCAAACAGGAATCTCAGCGAAGATTCCACGATTTCTATAGAAGACGCTATTTGCATTGCGTTATCCAAGCAAGATAATTATTGTCGATCAAGACCATGCATTACCTCAGAAGAGACAGTTACACAATTAGTATTTTATCATTATCGATCAAGTCGGTATATTAATTGGAGATCGTCTTACCGTTACTATTCACGGGGGCGATATAAATATTTATGCATCGAAGAATTTATACACTGAAGAATCATGCATCGCGGAATCATGCATAGCGGAATCATGCATCGCGGAGTCATGAATCGCGGAATCATGCATCGCGGAATCATGCATCGCGGAAGTCATATGCTGTTGAAAAATCATGTATCGCGGAAAATCATGCGTCGCGAAATCATGCATTGCGAGTCATTAATTATGTACAACGAGAAGATTTCATGCCTCGTCAAAATTTATACATCGCGAGAAGACTTCATACCTCGCTGGAATTTATGCATCACGAGAAGAATCCATGCCTCGTTGAAAATCATGCATCGCGAGTCATTAATTATGCATGACGAGAAGATTTCATGCCTTGTCAAAATTTATGCATAGCGAGAAGACTTCATGCCTCGCTGACAATTATATACGGAGAGAAGATTTCATACCTCGTCGAAATTTATACATCGCGAGAAGAATTTATGCCTCGCTAGAATTCATGCATAGCAAAAATCATGCATCGCGGAAATCATGCATCGCGAGTCATTAATTATGCACGACAAGAAGATTTCATGCCTCGTCAAAATTTATGCATCGCGAGAAGACTTTATGCCTCGCTGACAATTATGTACGGCGAGAAGATTTCATGCCTCGTCAAAAATTATACATCGCGAGAAGAATTTATACCTCGTTGTAATTTGCGCATCGCGAGAAGGATCCATGCCTCGTTGAAAATCATGCATCGCGGAAAAGTCATGCATTGCGAAAATCATGCACTGCGAGTCAACAATTATGCACAACGAGAAGAATTCATGCCTCGTCAAAATTTGCACATCGCGAGAAGATTTTATTCCTCGCTGAAAGTTATGCATCGCGAGAAGATTCATATCTCGCGGGAATTTACGTATCGCGGGAAGATATTCATGCCCCGTAAGAGGACGTACATGGATAAAGAAAGAGCAATACTTATTCATTGGCCTCGACTGCATTCTGTTATTTCTTATAAAAGTAAACATCAAGGAGAGCATCGAAGATGACAACAAAAGAAACATCAATATCGCATCAGCATTTATTTATTTATTTCGACATCAAGTATGGAATACATTGAAGATGATATTGCAATACACAAGGCATAAGCTTTATTTGCTGGATGCCAGACCGATCGAGTCGGCGTCGATTTGAGGAGAACAATAAAGTGTCGACACGGTAAAAAGTCACTGTCTCCCATCCAAATTGCATTTTTAAGCTGACGAGTTTTATCTCAGTGTTTGTCGAGAGCATCCAAAAGGATGAATTCTTCAAAACCACAGGTGCGGACGACATCAAAAGGATGCAGCACGACGTGGAACTTTTTCTTAGCAGCGAACTGGGACACAGTCCAAAGAGGAATATAACACTCTTAGGACGCGAGCAGAGGAGCGACTTCCACCACAATCGAACCACCCCCTCGACATGCGGATTTTTCTCTAAGTCTGTCAGTTTCAGTCTCGCATCCGGAAGTTTCGTCTTATCGGAAGCCAGTTTCCAATCTGAGTGACAATGCGCCAAGAGCTTTGGAAATTATGTCCGTGTAAGTTCTTACCTATGGATATGAAGAGCTCCACATTCATGGCTAAGAGGTTACAAGCATCCTTTTCATACTCGTTAATGTGTCACTCGTCCAAAACCGAAGGTTAGCTGGCCAAATAGTTTTCCTTTTCCACCGATTGAGTCGAACTACACACAGCCTGATTCCGACGGTTTAAGGATATGTAGGCAAATTCCGTGTTGAGAGCTCGGTTTTATTCAAACATTCGCTCTCGAATTCTATTCCCGAGCATCTCGATACCTTCATAATTTGGTATCGAGGTGGCTTTTGATTCTTTCAAATCATGCGGTAAATCGAGCTTATCGAACTACAAGTGACCTGAATTCTCATATAGCCTGAGATATGTAGGAAACCCGTTTCGAGGGTTCGGCCATAATTCCTAAACCCTTTCTCAAATCCTTCCTTTAGAAAGTGAATGGGTTTGGTCAAAATTGGCTTGGTCAATTTCATTTTCCTCGAATTGCCTGCATCAATCCAAGTAAAATGAGGGACAGTTGTTGACACCCATTTTTTGATACCGAACCCATTTTCCATCCCAACCCACCAAACATAATTCCCTTCAACCCAAATGAATCCCAACATTACCCAGGCCCAATTTTCCAATCCCAGCGGCCCACTTGTTTTAATTTTAAACGCAGCCCACTTCTTTCCCATAATCCAACCCATAACCCATCCAACGACCTGACCCAAAGTCCGACCCAACCCCTGTCTTCTTATCCTTCCCCTCTCACGCCCCAAACGACAAAACAAAATTCCCAGGAAGAACAGAAACCCAGAAAAAGAAATAAAAATGCAGAAGAGACAGACGCAACCCCAAACGACCCCGCCACGCTCTCTCCCCCTCGCGTCTCTATCCCTCTCTCCCGCGTCCCCCTCACGCGTCCCCCTCACTCTCATCCTCTCTCCTACGCAGCTGCGCAACGGCTCTTTGGAGCCATTTCTCTTTCTGCAGATCGTACGCTGGTAACTATGAGGCTGAAGATTTTGTCCGTAGTGCCGAGATCGCGCCACGTAGATCGCTAGTACCACGGAATCATCCTCACCCTCCACCTTCTTTCCCGCTCGAATCGTCCTTCCGGATAAGGGATGGAATTCGAATTTCAAATTCGAAATGGGCCTCAACCCTCTGGCCCTCGTCCTCTCGAAACCCTAAATTCTCTTTATATTTAAACCCCCTCCCTCTTCAGATTTTTGGGTTGGACGTTTTAGGGTTGGCGATTCGGAGGTTAGACATTTTTAAGAGTTCTTTTGAGTTAGACATTTGAGAGGAATTTTTAGTTGAGAAATCTGGGATTAGGAAACTTCAAGGTTAGAACTTCGAGTGTTGGAGATTGTGGGAGAGAAAATTGTTTTGTTTCGGAAGCTTTGGGGTTCACACTTTATCACAAGATTTTTACCATTTTGTCTTTTATTCAGTTGTTTGAGAGGGGTTTCAATCTGTTTTAAAAGGGTTCTCCAAAACCCGATAGGCCTAGAGATAAACAGAGGAAGCTGATAAGAACTCGAGAGGTCGTTTTCTGTCGTGTCGTGGTGCACTCAGCTGCGATATTCCGGCGAAACGCCTTAACCGCTGTTCTTGCTTGATCTTCGGTGTGGAAGCTCACCCTTGTCTAGCTTGTTTCCGTCTCAGTGTCGCTGCTCGCCAACAGGTAAACATCCCTCTTCACATAGCCTCTTTCTCTTTCGGGTCCGATGTGGTGGAGGGAGGATTGAAATTTTCTTTCGTTGATGTTTAATGGGTTATTTAATACTGTTGGGATTGACATCTTTGGTATGCTTGCTGGAATTTGTGGATTGTTTAAATTATGTGTACAACTCGTGTGTTCTTAGCTGGTTCATTCGAGTAAATCTGTTGTGTGGTTATGATTTAGATGTCCGCAAACTTTAACAAAGATTGTTTCATCTTTTTCTTCTTATTGAGCATGTTTTCTTATATGTAGTTGAGTTTGAACGGGTGCTAAACACTCGATGTCGTATCTCTTATTCCTTCACCCCATGTTGAAGGAATGAATTGCGATGTCTAAATTTTGATTTGTCCTGTGGTATTTTGACTGTTTGAAGTTCATGCGTTGCACCTCTGTCTTTTCCAAATGCTTTTATAGGTTCAAGTGTAGTTTTCTCTTGCTTCATTTACCTCATCTTATATTCATTTTGCTGTCTCATGCGCTTATGCATTCAGTTTAGATCGAGTCTTCCCTTTCATTTTATATTAAAAGTCAAACCACCGTTTATTTGTTTAAATAAATTATGGACCAACGCCAGTTATTAAATTTTGGTAAATCTGCAGTTTAAAAGTCGTTTTTCTCTCGTAATGGCCTCTTTTAGTTGGGTGACCTAATCTGAAATCGTAAGGCGGGATGAATGTTGTTTTCTGGCTTGGTTTACCTGATGATCGGATGGCAATGCAATCAACTTCGTTTGTCTGATGTTGTTGTTTCCTTAGGAGTAGCTTCAACATAGTTTTTTGTTTATGACTGTGTGTCGCTTCACTTGGTGTAATCCCTTTAAATTAAAGTGAACGATGTTCGAATGTTTGAGGCATGAATATTTAGTGGGTATTTAATTGTGTAGTGTACTCCGATAGTATTTTGCTACTTGTTTCTAGCTAAGTTTGTTCTTTAAATGCGAGTTGGATTTATTAACAATTTCATTTGAAAGTTTCTCTACATTCGGCTTTGCAGTATAGTTTATGTTTCATCGTACGGTTTTATTTAGGTCGAAGGGTTTACACATCATTAAAGTACTGTTAAAGTTTGTTGGTTTGGCCTTGCTATTTTTATGAAGATTTGATCGGTATTGCGTGTTGACGATTTCCTTGTTGTGCTTGTAAATTTTGTTTATTCTAATTATTAGTTTAAAAATGTCAATCCTCATTTCATTTGTTTTTTTTGTGACATGTGAAAACTCCCCGCGTGTCCATTGCGAGACTCCATTCTCTTCTTTGTCTATCGGAGGAGCCATAAAGGCTCGAAAGATTTCCATTGAGTCGACCCATCAAGGCAAACGTAGAAAGCCAAACGCCTCGGAGATTGAAGAAATTTTAAAGAAGCGGATCAGGAGGCTCGTTGAATCTCTTTATTTTATATTTTATTTTTGTTTGTAATGGGCATAAGCCCTCTTGTCGTTTCTTTTATTTTGTATGTTTAGATTAGGACAGGTACAAAACGGGTCAAATACCGAAAAGCAGGTGGGTCCAACGTTCGGTCAAGGCGAACAGAGCCGAAGTTGGACCCGAGTCTCTCTCTCTCTCTCTCTTTACCATTTGCTTATCTTGTTTTGTTTTCAATGCCGTTAGCTTAGGATTAGGAAACTCCAAACCCCCATCGACGCCTTTTATTTTATCAACTTAAAAACTAAAGTTGAAACTTTAAAGCAATAGAGGTTTAACTTTGAAAATTTGCTTAGATTTAAAGTTTAAAAAAAAGTTTAACTTTAGAAAAATCTTGAAACTAATATTTCACAAGTTCGTTTGAGTTTAGAGAGTTCAACTTTAAGGAAAATTTGCATCTTTCAAAATTTGCAAAGTTTGGTTAAGTAAAGCTTGAACTTTGATTTGTAATAGTTAAAACAAAAATAGTCAAATAGTTAGTCGCCGGAAAACCGTGTTTAACGGAGTGTCTTAGGTGCCTTAAACACCTTCCTAAGACACTAATATGAATCCCGAACCCTCTTAAAAATGATTCAAAACAATTTTTTCTGTTTAAACTGTTTTGTAAGTAAGTTTTCTTGATTTTTATTAAAAATTAAGGGGCGACTCCTAAAAGTCAAAAATACCCTTAAATTAAAATAAACTCTTTTCGAAATCTATTTTTTTCGATAAAACAGTGGTTTCCGTAAAGGTGTTATGGAAAAATCATCTAGTTGAGGGTGAAAAAGGTGAGGCCGAGGCTGACATGAAGTCCTGTTTCCCTCATCTTTTTGAGAATTAAAGTTAGTTATTCGTTTTAATAATATAAATATGACTAGAAATTAAAGTTTCTAGATTTTGAGGTGAAGTTTTGCACATTATTCTTTTTTTGGAATTGAGTTACGGTGAAGTTACTGTAGTATTGCTGTTAAAAAAACATGAAATCTTGCTTTTTTCTTGTTTTGAGTTATGTTGTGCATTTTAATATGGTGAGTCATAATTAGATGATAGGTATCATGTTAATAAGTTGAACCTTGTGTTAATTGACACATGTAATGTATGTTGAGCTCATGAGTGTTGTGAGAAGGAAATGTCTCATGATAAATTTTTTGATCCTTATGTGTGGTAATACGAGTTTTCATATTTTCCTTGTTGAAATTGCATGACTTATGTTGAATTGATATTGTGGATTGGTTGGGCTGCTAGTCTTGAGTCTGTTCCTTCCTTCAAATGAATTTTAGTATTATTCGGGGACGAATGTTCCTATGAGGGGGGATAATGTAAGACCTTGAAAATCCATGACTTATTGTAAAACCTAACATAGGTGTCATAATGTCTAAAAACTGTTTCTAAGTTCCTTTTTAATTAATATGGGTCATTTAGGAGATGTAAGAACTAAAACGTCCAAAATGTGCTGGAAGTTGGATCAATGGGATGATAGTGTGCCTTAGCCTACTTGAATAAGTTTTAGAAGTGGATTTGTGCGAACGTTGGTGGAATGGTAACTAATGGGTGGTTGAGTTGTTCCATGGTTAAAACGTACTGGTAAGACTCTCCAAGGACTAACAAAAGGGCCCTTGAGGAGGACCCCTGTAGTTTGATACAGCACCGCCTGGCAGTGTGTACCGACGGGACGGACGAAGACACATGTGTGGATCGACGGGGCGTCTATGCCGCCGTCATCCCACACTTAGGCTGGTGGACAAGGTTCTTTAACCTGCACAGTTTCTCGAATCATCGATGAGTGCGGAGGTGCAGGTTATGGTCCGTGTGTGGATTGGTAGGGCGTCGATTCCACCGTCATCCCACACATAGAAAATTAGAGAAAAGCCTCGCCTGCACCAGCATCATACCAAACATACGCATGTGCAGAACGGACCATTTGTGGACCAACGGTTTATTGATGGAGGTCTCGTCAATGGGTTCTGCATATTCTCGCATGTGTTAAATTAAGCTTATTTAATTAATTCAGTGGGTTAGGGGTTATTTGGGGATTAAAGAGAGTCTAATTAAGTTGATTACGTCCTAGTATAAATACCCTCAACCCTTATTAGTCAAAACACAACTCTCAAATAAACCATCTTCCTTCTCTCTTCTTTCTCTCTCAAATTGGAAGACTACATTGAAGCTTAGCTTGGAAGGTTAATTGGGGGCTGGAAAAGGGTGCATTCTTCATCAAATTATTGAGAAACAATAGGGTATGGGTTCGATTCACCTTTGAGACTTGAATCAAAGGGTTCCTTCAAAAATAGATTTCAAATGTCGAGTTGTCTTATGGGTTTCATTCAATTAAGAAAATGATTTTATGGATTGAGTGGTTAATGATTTGTTAGGATTATATTGACCTATATTGTATTGTGATAATTAACTTGAGTTAGTTTTTAAATAGATTACTATCATATGGTGTTATTATAATTAAATTAGTATGAATTATAGACCTATCATGATAGTTCTTGAGATGTGATGTAGGTTAAGAATTGTAATGTGAAATTAACCAATGTATATTGTTTCAAGTTGTGATCTAGAGTTTATTGTGTTATAGAGATTCAATTGGCCTTGTTATCTTTTTGGTTATCATTGTGTGAATGTTACTCCAAAAATTGGGTTGATGGTAAGACATCGATAATAGACTATGAGGAAGACTTGGTAAATCTTAGAAAATTACTTCGCATTGTGATTAATTGTTGTTAAGTAATGATATTACATGGTGGTATGCCTTATACTAGGATTATTGGGTGGTATGATGTTGAATTTAAAGCGTTGAGTATGCCGTGAGGTTAATTAAGGATGTTGAAAACTATCAATGAGCCTTCATATGTTTTGAAATGCTTAAGTGTTAACCACACTTATATGAATCGTGATGAAAGGATTTAAACTCATACAATTCTTATTGAGCTATTTATGATGATGATTAAATGTGGGGTAGACCCTATGGCCTAAATTAAGTTATGATTGATAATTAAAGGCTTAAAGACATTTCAAAAAGGGAATCTAGCTTAGCACCGAGTGAACTAGATAAAGAAGTATCCTTTCCCACATAAGGAAGGTAGGAACACTGTATTACTCTTAAGATTGGAGACTATAATGCATGGCGCATGAAGAGGGTTCCAACTAAATCTCCTAGTTCTTGAGCTATGTTGACCCATAGGAATGCTAGCTAGTTGATCCATGTAGTTTCTATGTTTCATGTTTTGGTACCACCTTGGAAAGTAGTCCGTCTTCTTTCGATTTAGGGTTTTATGACACCGTATTCCACACTAGCTCATGTTGTCTATATCGGTTAAGGCAATATATTCCAAAAAGGTAAAATGAATTAACGTATTTGAACTAAAACTTGGATAACCTATAGGGTCTCGCTTAGTCTAGGTAAGGTATGGGACTATAACTAGACATTGCACTAGCTAGCCATGCGGGGAGTATTAGGAAGAGGTTCTTATATGTTTATGTTATGATAATATATGATGACCATGGCACATTATTCAAACTATATGTTTATTAGTTCATTTATCAATATGCCTTGGAATATAATGACAACATACGATCAAATGCAAGCCTTAATGCGATGATATGTAAACTTGGACATTGGTTATGTTTTCTTGTTGAGGATACTTGATTGAGTAAGGTTATGGGGCAGTGCTTGGTCATTGCACTTGTTGACTTGATTAGGACTTGTGAGTAGTTGTCTTGCTTATTATGATATTTTTGACTCTTATTCATTCTTGTGATATTGTTCCTTGATTGTTGGATTATATCAAATCATGGTTTCAAGTATGTTGTGATAAGTATTACTTATTGAGATAGTAAGAATGTTTGGTTGGTTGATATGACTTACTTGACTTTGCATTGGGCCCCTAAAGGGGTAACTTGGTATGTTTTCATAATAAGACTCTTTTAGGATATTTTGCTTGTGTATGCTGATAAGATCTCATACTTAGTACATATTAAGTACTAACAACATTTTCTTCCTTCTTCCCAAATCCTTTAGGTTACGATCGTTGATGAGTTTTGGGTGGCGACATTATTGAAGGCTTGGATTCTTCCTTTCATCATAATGGGGTAGGTCCTCAAAATTCGAGGGCAATACCATCTTCTAGCTTTGGATTTTGTTATGAGCTTATTGACTCCATGATTTCTTTCCTTGGTAATTGAATATTGTACTTTCGTATGACCTATACATGGTCTGGTTGAATTGCTTTAAGGGTTATTCCAATGTTGTGATATCCGTTTAGATTGTATGAGATCAGACAATCATTGAGACTATTTCTATATTCTTACATATGTATGTGCGATACAAGTAGAAGGCTATGAAACCTTCCTATATGAAGGGTCTATCTATACTCGATATAAATATATATATTATGTGTATGAAGAGGTCTATGTAAACCTCAAAAAAGGGATAATGAATGTTTTAAATGATTTCGCATTTTTCAACCTTCGAATATAATGACATGAAACTAAGATGCTACTCTTAGTTCCTTCAAAAGGAGTACGACACAGGTTACGTCTAGGGGGTAAACCCGCATGTGACATGATTACCAACAAAGAGTTACCTTTTCCCAAGAAAATATACCTTTGATGAGGTGTTAGAGACTTAAACTAAATTTTTAGGGTCTCCTCGATAGATGGTATCACGGGTGGAGACTCGCGATGCTTCACATATAATCCAACTTCTTTAGTTTGAGCCGCACATCACCTCGATCAAGTCCAGCAGCCAATGACCCATACTGTTCAATATCATCACTCTCAAAATTCATCATCACTGTCACTAGTGCCTCAACACCAAGGCACTCTTATATTTTTACCTCAGAAAAACTCTTAATTATGTAGGATAATACCGATACCGATTGGATCTCACCACTCTCCCTATTTGACCTTCAAATGTTGAAAGTTGTTTCTTCATTGTTTAACCATAACTTCATCTACCCTTTCTCCATGTCAACCAAAGTGCGTCCCGTTGCAAGTAACGACCTCTCAATAATAATAGGCACCTTAAAATCCACCTCGCAATTAAGAATCACAAAATTGGCTGGAAATATGAATGAATCCACCTACACTAACAAATTGTGGAGTATCCAAATAGGCCTCTTCAGCGTTCGATCAGCCATTAGTAACCTCTTCGCAGTGGGCTTTGGGTCACCCAAACCCAACTTCTTGTAAAGAAAGAGAGTCTTAAAATTTATGCTTGCCATAACATCTCATAATGCTTTAGAAAACTATAACAACAAGATTGTACATGAAATATTGAAAGCTCCCGTATCTTCTTTTTTTTGCACAAGAGACGTTGTAGTAATAGTAGTACAATGTTGCATCCGATTGTCATCCTCAAAACTAAAAGATCTCTTTTTAGTGACCATATCTTTCATGACCTTGGCGTAATCGGGCATCTATTTAAGAGCTTATTAAAGGGAAATTGATGGAAATATATTTAATCATAGTAATAAAACACCAATATTTACCATCCTCAATCTTTTTACCAACCTTGGTGGGAATGGTGGTGGTGGTCTAGGATTGGGAGTCACCTTTTGGGATACCTCTTCTTCTTTCCCCGATTTGTCTACGAACTCACCACTAACTTCCACTACCTCATCATCTCTTCTCATCTTATCTTCTACACAAAACATCATAGGTGGGTCAATGGTTTGCTTACCCCATCGAGTAGCAACTGTTGTACAATATCAATCATTTTTCGGATTTAGACGGTATTGCTAGGAACAGTACCCGGTTGGCATGGGTTCATACTACATGACAATTGGTCCATTGGTAACTAAAGATGCTTTATTGAGATTGCATGTGAATCCACCTTCCTAATATTAGCTAAATCACCTCTCAACTCATTGGTGTTCTCATCAGTACAATCAAACCTCCTGCTCATCTTTTGCAAAATATCCTCAACTCACGCCATACTACCTCCACCATCCCTAGGATAAACTTCTCGATTATTAGGTGGAACACATGGCCCACTCCGATCGTTTATATTACCATAGTTACCTCGTTGAAGTTGTTATCATGGTTGTAGTTTCCATCTCGAACATAGTGACTCTCTCGATTTTAATTCCCATAGTTCAAACCTTGATTTACTTTACCTCGGCGCCTATTCTCCTTATTGGAGCCTTGTGCATCCGTTAAAAAAAACCCGTCTACTTGTTCACTGCATAAGAGTCTTCTTCATAGTAAAATTCATCTATCGGCGGTGGTGGCTAAGTCAAATTATTCACCGCATTAAGTTTCGTTGCACCCCCAGTGACATGTTTCATTACCTACGCAAGATCAGTCCTCAATTGAGCCATATCTTCGCGAATCTCATCTGCAGCCGGGTTATATGTAGTTTGCACTGCGAAGGTGTTTCTCCCAGTGTTTGACTTCCGTGTGCTCCATACCTTGTTGTTTTGGGAGATTTTCACACACGTTTCTGCGATCTCTGCATAAGATCACTCACCATAAGAGCCACTTGCGATAATACCAAGTACCGCATTATTGAAATCATCTTGCCCCCTATAGAAGTACTCTTTCAACAATTCATCATCAATGCGGTTGTTTGGGACACTTCTCACAAATGAGCTAAACCTATCGCAAGAACTACTTACCGACTCCCCACGTAATACCACAAAGTTGTTCACCCTATCTTTCTGGTTGGTTTTTCAACATCGGATAGTACCGTGCTAAGAACACATCCCTCAACTACTCCCATGTATAGATCGAATTATAGGGCAAATCAGTAAACCAAATTGCATCCTCTCCCGTCCGTGAGAGAGGAAACACCGTTAACCCGATGACATCCATCTCTAAGTCTAGACTCCCTACAAACTCTTGCACACCGACCTCACTTTGTAAATGTGAGCATGTTGATCCTCAAATCATAGTCTCAAAAAAAATCTCTAGCGGTGAGCATCTACATCAAGATACTAGTTTCCATGAATAAATGCCCTTGTCATAAAGGAGATAGGATAAGAGGTCCATCCGAGTCGGTGATATTTAAATTTCCCCTATAATACTCTTTAAGGCATGGGGAAGGAGGTTATATCCTCAAAGCGCCCTCACCATGGTTTTCCACAATGAATTGGTTATTATCATCAACCGATGGAGAAGGTCGACGGTTTATCTCATCACAAACATTAGCAAAATTGTGTGTATCGTTCATTATGCGGGGAATGTACAGTTCAGTTCTCGATCAAATGGGAGCACTGGTTCACCTCGACTCCATATACTTTTCATACACTAGAGCTAGACCTCAAATACATAAAAACAAAAAATCAAAATTAGGAAATTATTGACTAAAATTATGTATTGCGGTTAAAGTTAATCTAAAATCCAATTTCCTCGCCAGCGGCGCCAAAATTTAATACGCTCTAATTATACTTCTTTTGGAAAGTATAAAGGGTTGTATCAAGTAAAGAATCCAATTGTTAGGTTGGGGTCGATCCCACGAGGAAAACGGCGGGGTCAAATTTTTACCTCGTGGGACAGTATATGAAGACTTGCACGACTGTTCAAAACTCAGTCCAACCAAACACACAAGGAACAATAAGCAAGACAGTCAACAAACATAGCCACAAACAGTAAAGAAAGCAAGTAATGAAGACAAGCCTTTGGGAGGCAAGAGCAATTTTTTCAGTATTTCTTCCAAGTCTTTGTGCAAGAGGATATACAAGATATTCTATGAGATATGCTATATGAGAGATAAAACGTTTTGGAACAAATTTAAAAAGAAAGGCTACAAGTGGTAGTTTTTTGAAGGCTGAAAAAGGTGGCAGATTGGCTTTTCTGCTTTATTGCCACTTGGTCAGTCTGCTACACATATTTTGTCTTCAAGTTCATTGTTGGAATCGTGGGTATGGCATGTTCACCCTTGTCTACAAGAAACCCCAACGGTTGGGCTAGAGTTTGGCCAAATTTCATGACCCTTCGAGTATTAACATGATGTTTCTGTGTTATGGGAATCTTTGGATTTTAATGTAACACCTTGCGGGCGGTACACGCTCCCCTACATGAATTGGCGAAGACCCCGACGCCACACAACTTAAAGTAATGGGGACTTTGTCGCGAAACTGCCACAGGTCCTCGTATTTTTCCCACGTTGCCTCCTCCGAAAAAGTTATTTAAAGGGGTTTTTTTTGTGAAACAAAAGTGTTCGCTTATTTCTTACTGATGAGAGTAACTAGAGTATAAGTGTTTTCCATAGGTTTATAATGCAGAAATCCTTGCTATAACAATACTTTCCTAGTGTCTTGCACGCCAAGTCGTAAGTTATGTATCTCTAATTTATTTGTCCGACAATTAGAGAATTTCACTTTGTACCTTGATCCGGCTACATGAGTCTAAATTACTAACTCTTACCTTTTACCTCATATTAATCATCATATTCGATGTGTGGCTTAGTTACTACTTCGCACAAATAAAAACTAGTATATTAGATAGTGTATATTATATCTATGTTGATAATTATTTTACTTTCAGCTACCTCCTTGGTTCAAGAAGAACAAATAGGGAAATTTCTAACGTGTGCACTCGTTCAAAAGACTTCTAAACGAAAGAATTACCAATACAAGCAAGAACCTATTCTAGATTTTTTATTTAGCTAGTTTTACCTTGTTAATTACCCATGGTTCCCACAAACCTAGTTTTGAATTTAGTTACCCTTGCCTAAAAATACATAATTCATTGTTGTTAAACTAGACTTCATGTACTTGATTTGATAAGTTTGAAGAAAATCCAAATATAACACTTGAATTAACGAATATATCCTGAGAATCGATTTGGGAAACTTGATGTAATTCCCAAAATCCCATGTTTCAACTTCCAATACTAGAGTATGAAAAATAACAATAAGTCTAACCTCACAAACGATACATTTAACCATATTTATAATAATAAAGTACTAAATTAATCGACGAAATGATGGACCATTGACAGCCTCCGTCGGTCCATACTTAGCATCTTCTTCAGCCTTCACCCTTACATCATCTCTAATCAAATAAACGGACCAACAATACGGTCCGTCGATGCACTTACAGTCTGTCGATGCGTCTGTCATTCCACACTTAGTTTTTCTTCAACTTCAGGTACTTGGACTAATTTATGATCTGGAAGACGATTTGCCAAGATGGTCTGTTAGTCAGTCGATGGAGCATCAATCATTCTGTAGCCCCACATTTGGTCAGAATTCCTTGAGTTGCTTCAAGATACTTAGACCTCCCGTCGCCGACGACCACCTATGGACTGTCGATTGAATGATGAACGTCGATGGCTTCGTGAATCACCTCTTCAATACAATCTTATGCATTTCTATTTTTGATGACTTTCTTGCAAAACACGGATAAAAACTGTTAAAATTAATACAAGAAGGCCCTAGACACACATTAAACATAAGGAAAAAACATTAAAATTTATGTGAAATCACGGTACATAAGTCCTTATATGAGTTATATTAGTCGTTATCGACTCTGTGTCATTTTTCATGAAGTTTGGATGTCAAACTTCCAAGAACATCCATGACGTTTGAAAGGTTTACCTTGTAACGATCTTGTGTGTCTTAGCATATTTCAGCGAGTTCTACGTGTTCATTTTGAATGAAATTTATATGAGAGGTCCTAATCTTGTATACGATCATATTAGAGTTTGAAACGTCCAGGAAACATCACCAAGTACAAACCAAGGGTCCTTGAAGAAGGACCCCATAAAGTGACCAATATTGCAAAAGGCAATTCCACCTACAGATGACAATCGACGGCCAGTAGCCTAGTCAACTCCTTGTAGGTGGAGTTCACTGATAAGGACATAGGCTTGGGAGAAAGAAATTCCAAGGACCAATCTCTTACCTAAACCATGGTCACTTAGGATGGTCCGTTTGTTGGAGACGGTCCATCGATAACCACTTGTTTATGGTTTGTGTCACCTACGCAGTTCATTGTCAAATGCAAAGGTGAATTAGTAAATTCACCTTATATAAAAATAAGAGTTTGGGAAGTTTTTTAATGGTATAATAGGCATTTAAATTGGGTTTTTAAGTCCTAATTACATAGATTTCATAAAAAACAAAACACCAAATTCCCTAAGAAATTCTCTTGAACTCCATTGAATCCAAAACTCAATGAAGAGCATCCATTGAAGATTTTATTGGTGATTCTTCATAAATTTGATGTTAGATTCATTGGCCTACATTATTTCATTCTTGAAACTCTATTCATCAAAAAGTCAAAAATTCAAAGAGATTTTTATGTTTTTTCAAAGATTAATATGTCCAATTATATGATCTAGACATGGGTTATTGCATAATACATTTTGAATTATTGTTTATGTATTTAATTGATATTAATTTGAGGGTTTTAACCTCAAATATTTATAAACCCATGCAAAACATAATCTCATCAAATTGTTGTGTTATGGATGTTATGATCATTTCTTAATGCTTATTAATTCTAGTGTCGTTTTCTTTGGCCTACTAAATGATGTAATAATTGTATTGGAATAATGTATATGTTGTATTATATTGATAAGTATAATTGATTTATATTCATTGAGTATAATGATTTTTGTGTTGAATTGATGATCATGCCGATGGGTAAGGGCCTTTTGGGATTTTGCTATGGATTCAAGTGGTGAGAATGAATTGGTGGCACGCTGACCTAATTATCTTTATTTTATGTAATCAAGGTCTTGAATTATATTGTGAATTGCATGGTCCACTTATGGTGGTGGTACTATGTGCTGGACTTGTGAATGATGTGGTCTCGTCGGGGTCACATTATGTATTATGATGATCATGGGATTTTCGCCATGAGTAGATGTATTATGATTTTTTTGTAGTTAATTTATTTGAAGTATAATCATATATATATATATATATATATATATATATATATATATACACATGTGATTAAAGTAAATGTAACAACCCTAAAAATGGATATGCCAAGTAATGCTTAATGTGTCTAGAATGCCTACGATTAGACCAGGTTCACACTGATTGATGCGCGTAAAACCTAAATATTGAACCCTTGCGACATCCACGCCAACTTATTTGGGGGATAAGTTTAGATACTAATGTTTTGATCCAGCCATGTAGGACAATCGAATACGAAGGTTTACCGGATGAATCTTTATCGGACTTAAAGAGGGGAAATCTAAAGTTTGGATGGTCTAGGGTTAAAATGGTATTTTTCCAAGCTAAGGTTAGTATCGTGATTATCCTAAATATGTAATTAGTTATTTAATTAATAAGCTGGAGGGGAATTTTGGGGAGAGAGGGCCGAAAATTGGCATTTGAGAGAAGTCTTGCTCCAACCGGGTTCGAACGTAGGTGGAAGCAATGATATAAATTGTTTTAATTAAATTGGTAAATTAATTCTATTAATTAATATTTATTAGCTGATTTAAGAAAAAGAAAAATCACAATTATTTTAAAGGTTTAAAAGAGTCCTAGTTTGACTAAGTCTTTACCTAAGCCTAAAGAACCTTTCACGTTTAACTCTCTCTCTCTCTCTCTCACACACACACACACATCAAAATCTATCTCTCTTTGCATGTTCTCTCTGCCAAAATACAAGAAAAAACCAGCAACTAAAAGTTCTTTACACTTGAAGATCATTCATGTTAAAAATATAATCAAAACATATCCAAAAACGTTAGGCAAAGGGAGAGTTTTTATGACGAAGTTTGATGTTGAAGCTCGGATTTGAATGTGAGTTGGAGGAGCTTTGGGCAGAAAGTTCAATCTTTTAAAGTCAAAATAAGGTATGGGTTTTCATACTCTTGGTCCCTTTCCAAAGAGACCCCTAGTATTCAGGCTATTCTAATCCGAAAACTAGGATTATTTCCCCGTTGCATGTCCTTGTCACTAGCTCCTATCGATGGTTATAGGTATGTATGTTTGCTAGTAGATATAAGTTATTTGATGTGATTTCGTGATGAATATATTTATGAATGTGTATTTGGAATCGTATGACTTATAACCTATGTTTTCCGAAAATATGTATTTATGTGTGTGCAATGTGTAGTGGTGACTTTTGGACATGGATTGCAGATTGAAAATTACATGTTTGTGGTTGTATTTCACGTGCACAAACTTGTTTAAATCGTGTTGTCATAAGTGATGTAAAAATTCTGATTTGAGTGCAAACTCTTTATCGAATGTGATCTTGAAAATACACATAAAGAACTCACTAAAAACTACTCCAAACGTATACACATTTAACGTGAAAGAGGCAAGAAAATAGACTGCAATATTATGATCAAAATTTCTAGAAATGTGTTAGCTTAGTTTCGGCAAAACAAGGATAAGAACATGAGATTTTAAATGAATGAAAAATAGGTGAAGTCACATGGGATTGAATCCCAGACCTCACACGTGAAAAGATCCAAAAACGAAAATAAATAAATGGGGTTAAGGGGGTGTCCAACCTGGGTACCATTGACTGAAATGTTTGTGCATTTCACCAAGGCCTTTCATAATAAATTAAATTTTAAAAATGAGTGAGGCACACTGGATTCGAACCCGAGGTCCCTCGGCCGATATTTCAAAAGGTAAAAAACAGAAATAAAGAAATGAGGGAAGTGGGGTTCGAACTAACTACCTCTCAGTCATATTTAAGGAATTAAAAAAAAATAAAAAGTTCAGGCGTGTGGGAATCAAACCCACGATCTCTAGGAAGAATAAAAGGAAATTTAAGGAGAAAATTAAAGTAGGGTTGTGGTGTTTCGAACCGACACCCTCTCGACCAAGAAGGAGAGAATTAAAAGAAAAAAAAGGAAATGAGGTTGTCGGGGTTCGATCCCATATCCTATTAGTCCCAATAAACAAAAAAATAGATAAATCAAGGGAATATTAAATGATGGCGTTGGGGCTTGATCTTGGGTCCCCAATCCATGTGGATCAAACCAAAATAAATAAAAATCTATCTGTTTTCCATGAGATTCGGAATCAGGTTCCCTTTCCCAAGTTTCGTATTTATACATAAGTCATACGTGAATCAATGTTAAAAATAATGTTTTCTACATAGATAATTGAGATCTTGGTATACTTACAAGATATTGTACCGCATAATCTTAGGAAGATATGAATCACTTAAATGAACTATGAATGAAGCCTCATGGCTTGTATGTATAGCCCAGAAGTCTAGCATACATTTAAAGTAAGTAAACCTAAGATGTATGTAACGAAATGATGAAACCCTAGAAGGGTCAAGTAAGAGTGTGAAACACACTAAATGGCCAAGTGCATTGCCATACGATTAAATGAACAATCACAAAAAAGGGTTGAGTAATTATGAAAACCAAATGTACTCAAGTTAATGAATGAGGTGAAAATATAATAAGATGATATTGTGAAAGATGAAATAAATCTCAAATGAGACTAAGTAAATGTTACCAAAACATACTCACCTATGAGAGTATAAAGTTAATAAAGAGACCAGTCTCTATGAAGACTCTGTGAATGTATTGAAGCTAATGTATAAAAAATATTAATGATGAGACGATAAATCATCTAATTGTCTATGATGTCCTCATACGAGAAGCTAGCTTCCATGATGTATGAGTTGAATGTAATGGAACTTTATATTGAGCACTGATAGGCTAGCTATGAGCGGTGATACCTTTCTTCGGGAAAGGCGGAGGTTCAGGTAGCACTCATGAGATAAGACTGTCCGGAATGTCGGGTATGGGTATCCTTATATCTCCTAGTCTTTGAACGTATACTTCCTAATTAGGGATCTAGAAGGGTCCAATCCTCTATAGACTCTATCATGTTTTTGGTCACTTTGGCCAGTGATTCCATCTCTTTTCGGTGTGGGGCAGACAATAAATTTCATGATTCTCTCATTATCTATGTCATTTAAAGTTAAAGTTCCCAATGAATGAATGAGGCAAGCCTCAAATGATACACATAATCAAATTAATGATACCAAAGGGTTAGGATAGGATAATCAAGATGTGAGCTAGACTGAAGTAATGACACTAGGTCATTATTGATCATTGCACAATGAACCCAATGAAAGTCTTAAACTATGTCCTAGGTATAGCTGGTGTTTTCAGTATCTTACGAATGTATGAAATGAAGAATGTATCAATGAATGACGCAAACTCATGGTTTGTTTAAGACAGATCCCTAGTTGAGGTCCCATATGTTGAGCCCTCATTTTTGGGAAGTCTTAATGTCAAGTCCATGATTCCAAAGACTAATGGCATATGAATGAATGATATAAGAGATGTATGTGCTATATCCAATGTGTTATGTGCTATGTGTAAGACGTTACGTGTTGTGTTCCATATGAAACGTATGATGATGCATGTTACTCTCATGGCATGACTTTTCTAATCCAATTTGGCAAGTCCAAATTTGGCATGTCCACTAACTTTCCTAATCCAAATTGGGCATGTTTCCTTACTTGAGTTTCCATAAATCACGTTGTTAGTAAATATCTATTCTTACTTATGAAGGTCCTTGGTGTGTGCTTGCACACACCGATACATAGGACAAGTGTGTATTAATCCCATACCACTCTATACTTTTAGGTGCATGCATTGGAGGACGTCAGAGCTTACAGATCGACACTGAAGCTATCTGGACGTGGAGCATTCATCCAGACTTGGTAGGCCCTCATCCATTAGAGGACGTTTACCCATTATATTCTAGCTTAGTTATAGGATTGAGCTAGTGGAGTATGTTCCACTATCATTTCATTCCCGCTTTATTTTAGACATTGTATTGGTGCCATTTTGGTAGGTATACACTTAATGCAGTATTGAATTATTTCTTTCAATTGATGTTCTTAATGTTAGATGGTTGATGGTGAATGTATATGAATGTATGTAGAATGTCTTACATGCATGTTATGAACAAAAATTTCAAATTTTACGCTAAAATTGACCAAGATGAAGTAAGGATAACGTACGTAGGCTTGTCTGCGACCTCTAAGAGGTCAACGACGCCGGTCTTGTCTGAAGTTTAGATTCCAATCGTGATAAAGTTGGTATCATAGTAAGGTTAAATTTAGAGGATAATAAGTTCACATCAACCACATAAAGTAGTTTCTAAGTCATGGTAGTGAATTGCACCACTATCCTGAATTAGAGACTGCATGATGCATTGGAAAAATTCCTTTCTTCTGATCTTATCTTGCCTTCTCTAATGTCTGATTTCTTGGTGTTAAAAGAGTATCTAAAATCAACTATTGAGATTCAGAAAGACAAATACAAGGAGAAACGTAGGCGGAGTGATTGGAAGAGCAGCTGCTGGGGTAAATCAAGTTCCTCTCTAGACTCCAGATGCTAAAATGGAGATGCTTGTTAACCCAACTGGGTTTACAGATGGAGAAGTAAGGACAGCTCTGGTACTGATAACCCAAGCCACCACTTTACAAGCCCAGTCTATGACAGCCCAGGCGAACCAACCAGGTTTTCCAAGGGAGAACCCACCTGCCAGCACCATGGCTAACAAGTTAAGGGACTTCACGAGGATGAGTCCTCCCATTTACACTTGATCTATGATTGTTGAGGATATCTGAGAAGAGTGTAGGGCAGCTACGCTGCATGATAGAATGGACCTTTCCAGTCTTATGGTACATGTCCAACAAGAGGGAAAAAACCAAAAAGACAAAGCACACTAGGGTAGGGAACAAGTCAAGTCAAGCTAAGGAGAATTTTTCTCAGATGATTAGAACTCAAATCAGAGATAAGCCTAGGTTTATAAAGGGACTCTCCCACCAAGGAGAGTAAAGTTCATTCAACGGTCGCTATGATAGGGATTCCGATCATAGAGTTAAGAGAAACGGTGTTGTTTGTGAACAAGAAAGATGGAACCCTTAGAATGTGTATCGATTATTGGAAGCTCAGCAATGTCACTATCAATAATAAGTATCCACATCCCAGAATAGATTACTTGTTCGACCAACTCCAAGGTTCTAGTTTCTTCTCGAAGATTGATCTTAGCTTAAGGTACCATCAGCATAGGTTAGGCATGAATATATTCCAAACACTGGATTTCATACCCTTTATGGTCATTATGAGTTCCTCGTTATGTCATTTAGTCTCACGAATGCACCTGATCCATTTATAGATCTCATGAACAGGGTCTTCCGTGAATACCTTGACTTTTTCATCATAGTATTCGTTGTTGACATTCTCATCTACTCTAAGACCAAGGAAGAGCATGAACAACATTTAAGACTAAACTTGCAGGTACATCGACAACACCAGCTCTATGACAAATTCAGCAAGTGTGAATTCTACCTTGGATTAGTGACCTTCCTAGGACCTGTTGTGTCTGACCAAGGTGTGGAGGTACAACCCAGGAAGACTGAGTGTCATGAATGGAATCAATACCCAAGGCGAGCCTAGTGTCGTTGACCTCTTAGAGGTCGCAGAAAAGACTACTTACGTCATTCTTAGTTTATATATGTTAATTTTGGCAGAAAATTTGAATTTTTTTGTTTCTTAACATACTTATAAAAATATTATCATTGATACATAATTATTGACAATCAACCATCTAACATTAAGAGATAAGCAGCTGAAAGAAATAGTTCAATTCTTATTAAGTGTATAATTGCCAAAATGGCACCAATACATTGTCTAAATAAAATATGAAAAAAGCGCTAGTGGAACATGCTCCACTAGCTAAACTCTAAAACTAAGCTACAATATAAAACAACAGCATCCTCAAAAGCATGAGGACCTACCAAAACCAGATGAATGTTGAACGTCGGGGTAACTACAGCGATAATCCTGTAGCTCTATCATCCACCTGTGCCTGCACCTAAAATAGTTGAATTTTATAGGGTTAGTACACACTTGTACTAAGTATGGGTATATAAAAGCACACACTAAGACATGCATGAGAAAGAAAAGCTCTTTCCTAACAACATGATTTTTGGAAGTCAAATTAGTGGACTTGCCAAATTGAGTTTAGGAATGTTTTAAAATTTTGATTAAGAGAGTCAATGAGTTTTCAAAATTTGAATTAAGAAAGTCTGTTAGATTTTTATATTTTGAATAGTAAAGTGATTCCATGATAAATACATACATCATCATACTTTTCACAAATGTACACAACATATAACATTTACACAAAGCACCTATTATATAGCATGCAACACATTTTGCATGTAGCACATAAATTCTTTAATTTCATTCATTCATATGCCATTGGACCTTGGAATCATGAACATAAAATCAAGAAATCCAAAAAATAAGGGCTCAACAGATGGGGCCTCAACTAGGGAGTGTTCATTCGCAAACACATAGTCTACTTAATTAATTCCTACGTAGTCCATTTCATTTTATTCAGAGGCCAGTGTAAACACCGGCTACACCTAGGATGTAGTTTAAGACTTTCATTTGGTTATTTGTGCAATGACTATGAATGCCCTAATATCATTACATAAATCTAACTCGCCTTTTGATTATCCTTTCCTAACAACTTTGGTATCATTCATTTCATTATATGCATCATTTAAGGCTGGCCTCATTAAGTCATTGGGATCTTTGACTTTAACAAACATAGATCATGTGAGCATCATGAAATCAAGTATCCTCCTCACACTGAAAAAGAGGTGGAATCACCGGCCAAAGTGACCCATAACATGCTAGTGTACATGAAAATATAATAACGCCTGATCCCTATATTGGTTTTATAGGTTAGAAGACTATGAGATATAAGGAGACTTATACCCGACAATCCCGATAGTCTCATCCCATGAGAGTTACGTGAACCTCTTCCCTTTCCCAAAGAAGGTATCACCTCTCATATCTAGCCTATCGGTGCTCAGTATAAAGTTCCATTACATTCATCTCATACCTCATGGAAGTTGGCCTCTAGTATAAGGACATCATATCTCATTAGATGATTTCTCATCTCATCATTAGTATTATGTGTGTTAATCTCAATACTTTCATTAGAGTGTTCATAGAGACTGATATCTTCATTATCATTACACTCTCGTAGGTGAGTACGTTTTGGTAACGTTTACTTAGGCTCATTTGAGATTACTCTCATCATATACCTTAGCCTCAAATCATGTTCTCACCACTTTTATTATCATTAGAACCTTTGCTTTTCATTGTTACTCACCTTTAATTACGTGAAAGTTCATTTCATCATATGTCAATGTGCTTGGCCATTCAGTGTGTCTCACACCCATACTTAACCCTTCTAGGGTTTCATCATTTCATTGGTCATTCCCTCATTGCATTGTTTATATAATCTTATGACAATGCACTTGGTCATTTACTGTATCTTACACTCATACTTAACCATTATAGGGTTCATCATTTTATTATATATGCTAGACTTATGAGTCTATACACAAAAGCTATGGGGTTTCATTTTCAATTTTGATCTAAGTAGGTGGCATTATTCTTGTTTTTTTTAACGTATGACTTATGTATCAATACAAAAAATTTGGGTAACCAAACCCAAGTTCGAATCACATGGATAACTTTTACATTTCTTATTGATTTTACTTTTAATCTCCATGATATTGGGACTCTAGATTGAACCACGTCATTAACATTGTATGTTTAGTTTTCTACTTGGTTTTCCTCTTAGTTTGGCCGAAGGGTTGTTGATTCGAACCCCCTCAACCCCTCTTTATTTTTAATTATCATCTTGTTGCCTAATTTCGCCTAAACCAAGAGGTTGTGGGATCAAACCCCCAAACTCTCTTTTATTTCTTCATAAATTTCGCTGGGAATTAGGAGGATGTAGGTTCAAACCCCTATAGCCTCCGTATCTAAATTTTAATTTTGCTAGGGGCTATGAGGTTGTGGGTCGAACCCCCACAACCTCCTATCTTTATTTTTAATAAAAAATTCACTAAGTTAGACGTGTGGATGTGAGGTTGTGGGATCGAACCCCCACAGCTTCACTATATTTTTTAATTAATTGCGCCTTCTCCTTTCCAGCCTTAAGGTCGTGGGTTCGATTCCCACGCCTCCCTTTCTCTTTTCGTTAATTTCTCTTCTTCACCCGCTTCCTGGAGGTCGTAGGTTCGATACCCACACCTCCCATTTATTTATTTTAATCATTTTTATTTTCTTCCTAAACCAGCAGACCCAATTTCGATTCCCCCATCGCGTTTTCTTTTTCTGTTTTGTTTGCGAATTCCTGTAGCCATAGGGTGAGATCACATGTTCGAATCCTTGTGGCAAAACTTCTTAAAAATGAATTAAATTTCAAGATTTCCAACCTTTTTTTAACAAAATTAAGGTACACCAAGCCGAAATTTGTTCATTATTTTTAGCTTCGTTTCATCAACCTCTTCATGTTAGTTCTTAGGGCATATTCATATACAATTTTAACACATATTTAGGCACATCTTTCATTAGTTTATTTGGTTAAAGGATTGTCACTAAATCAGCTAAATTTCCTTAAATGATCATCAGATTTTTCATGTATTTATGCACATAAAACAGCAACTACAACTTTATCAAATTTTGAGCATCAAGCCGAGACCCTTGCCAGAGTCACATACTAGCACACACTTGCATATAACTTCAAACACACATTAATTGTCATTTTCATGATTTCACTTACATAAAAATATTCACACTCAACACAAAAACTTCACACATACCTAAATCTACCAGCAAACATACCCAACCTACGAATCATTGGGAGCTAGTGACAGGGACATGCAATGGGGAAAACAATCCTAGTTTTCGAACTGAATGACTCAATCTTAGGGGGTCTCTTGGGAAAGGAACCAAGAGGTAAGGAACCCATACCTTTTTTAAATGTTCAAACGTTGAATTTTCTGCCCAAAACCCTTTCAAAAAGCATTCCAAGCTTCATCAATGTCCACACCACTCGACGGACAACTTCTCTTTGCCTTAACGTTTTTTGTTACATTGTTTTTCATAAAATTTTATGTGAGTTCTTTAAGTGTGAAGAACTCTTAATATTATTTCTGTTCTTTTAGTTGTTTTGTTAGAAACCAACGTGACAGAGATGATGAAACGTGAGAGGGAGATCGTGAGACAGTAGTCTAATATTAGGAGTTTTAGTTTGGGAATTAGTCAAACTAGGACTCCTTATTAATTTAAATAAAAACCTGATTAAATTAACTTAGTGAACGGAACATTATGACCTTAAAAAGTAGATTATAAAAAATTATTAAATCACCAATACGTTGCTTCAATTGGGGCTCGAACTCGGCTGGAGTGACCCTTGCGAAATGGACAATTTCGGGTCAACCCGAGCCTAATTGGTTCTTTAATTAAATTAATTAATTAATTAATTCCTTAGGGTAATTAAGATATTACCCTTGGCTTGAAAAAGACCATTTTACCCTTGAACCCTCAAAACATAAAATTTCTTCTTTTAAGTTTTGTAAAGACTCTTTCGATTAAATAGTCATTTTCGAGAGCCCTACATGGTTGGTTCCAACCTTTATAAGCTCAACTAACTCCCAAAGTTATTTGGCTTAGCCGTAGTAAGGGTTCTGAGGTCTGGTTCTATGCGTATCAATCCTTGTGAACTATGGGTCTAATCACACACATTTTTTAAGCCTTAAGCATTTAACTTATTCATTTTTTTAGGGTTGTTAAATTATCCCCCCTTAGGAACATTCGTCCCCGAATGACACTACCACTACACATCGTAATGCCAATAAGATCATAACATAATCACTATGTACAATCAATCAATATCACAAAAATACGAAGAGATAAGGAAACATAGACTTAAAATAGGAAGTCTAACCTCAAGAGCTGAAAAGATAAGGGTAGCGGGATATCATGTTTACCTCAGTCTCCCACGTAGCACCCTCAACAAGATGATTTCTCCACAATAACTTCACTGTGGTAATTTTCTTGTTCCTCAGCCGCTTGACATGTCCGTTTAAGATCTCAACAGGTACCTCCTCATATGACAAGTCTTCAACAACCCCCAAACCTTCCACAGGTAGAATCGATGCTGGATCACCTAGGCACTTCTTCAACATAGAGACATGAAAGACTGGATGGATAGAAGCTAGATCCGCAGGCAATGCTAATTCGTAGTCCACCTCACCCACACGCTATAGGATCTCTTATGTCCCAACATACCTCTGACTCTACATCCCTTTCTATTAAATATCATCACTCTCTTTCATAGGTGATATCTTCAAGTAAACCTGGTCACCAACATAATATTCTAAGGGCCAATTTCTCGTTGTCTGCATATGACTTCTGTCGGCTGTAAGTAGTAGGAAACATGTCCCTAATCGCTCTGACCTTATCTAATGCCTCATAATTGATCTCTGGACCGTAGATGGAATACTCTCAAGCCTCGAACCACCCAAGTGGAGACCTACACCTCCTACCATATAGTTCTTCAAACGGTGCCATCCCAATGCTATAGTGATAGATATTATTATACGAGAACTCTATCAATGGAAGATGGTCATCCCAGCTACCTCTAAAGTCAATTACACATGCCCTAAAAATTTCCTACAATGTCTTAATGGTGCGCTCTGCCTGACCATCAGTCTGAGGATTAAAGGCTGTACTAAGCTTTACCTCCCAAGCTTTTATTAAAAGATCTCCAGAAATGTGAAGTAAATTGAGCTCCTCTATCTGAAATGATAGAAAAAAAATTTCCATGCCACCTCACTATCTCATCAATATAAAGTCTAGCATATTCCTCAGCTCTGTAGGTAAACTTCACAGGAATAAAGAGAGCAGACTTAGTCAACATGTCCATAATAACCACTATGAAGTCATGGTTCCTCCTAGTCCTTGGAAAACAAACCACAAAGTCCATACTAATGGGTTCGTACTTACAAATCGGAACCTCAATGATCTGAGTTAGACCACCAAGCGTAAGATGCTCTGCCTAAACCTATTAACAATAAGGATACTTAGCCACCTATTCTGCAATGTCCTTCTTCATGCCATCCCACCAATAGATTTTCTTAAGATCATGATACATCTTGGTGGAACCTTGATGTATGGAATATCTGGAACCATGAGCCTCTGCCACAATCCTTGTCCGCAAATCATCCACATCTGCTACACACAACCTATCATGTTACCTAAGTGTGCCATCACCTCCCAAAGACAAACACTCATTAATTTGTAAAAATACTAAGTCATTCAGCTCTATCAACACAGGCTCAAGATGCTGACCCTTCTTAACTTAAATTACCAAGGATGATTCAGAACTAGGATTAACTGAAACACCCCCACTAGTATATTCAACCAATCGTACACCCAGTCTGGCCAGTCTGTGTACCTCTTTTTCAAACTACTTCTTCTCGTCCTGAACGTGGGCTGTACTCCCCACACTTATCCCACTCGAAGCATCAGCAAGAACATTAGCCTTACCTGGATGGTTGTGCACATTCATGTCATAATACTTCAACATCTCCAACCATCTCCGATGATGTAGATTCAACTCCCTCGATGTGAACACGTACCGAGAGACTCTTATGATCTGTAAACACTCCACATCTTTAGTGCAAACACAATAGTTTCCAACTCCATGTCATGAGTGGGATAATTCTTTGCATGAACCTTGAGTTGTATGGAACCATAGGCTATCACCTTATCAGCCTGCATAAGAACACAACCCATAAAAACCCTAGATGTATCACAATAGACGGTGTAATTCTCACCACACTTTGATAAAGTAAGCACTAGGGCTGAAGTGAGTTTGTCCTTGAGCTCCTGGAAACTCTTCTCATAAGTCTCCATCCATTAAAACTGGTCTTTCATCTTCGTCAAAGCTCTCAGTGGGGCAGAAATACATGAAAAGCCCTCCACAAACCTGTGGTAGTAACAAGCCAATCCTATAAATCTATGGATGTCAGTGGAAGTAAGGGGATTTGCCAGTTCATAACAGATTCAGTCTTCCTGGGGTCCACCTCTTTACTATGATCGCACACAACATGACCCATGAAGGGTTGTGATCTCAGCCAGAATTCACACTTTTTGAATTTGGCATACAATTGATACCATCTAAGTACCAACAAGGTTAGTCTTAAATGATGTTCATGCTCTTCCTTGGTCTTAGAGTAGATGAGAATGTCATCAATGAATACTATGACGAAAAATTCAAGGTATTCACGGAAGACCCTTTTCATGAGATCCATAGATGCAGCAGGTTCATCCGTGAGACCAAATGGCTTGTCTAGAAGCTCATAGTGACCATAGCGGGTACGAAAGGTTGTCTTTAGGATATCTCCATCCCTAACCCTAAGATGAAGGTACAATGAATGAAGATCAAATATTGAAAAGAAACTAGACCTTTGGATTTGGTCAAACAAGTTATCTATTTTAGGAAGTGGATACTTGTTCTTAATAGTGACTTTGTTGAGCTACCGATAATCAATACACATTCTAAGGGTCTTATCTTTCTTCTTTACAAACAACATCGGAGCACCCCAAGGGGATAGGCTCGGCTGAATGAAACTCGTATCACTGAGATCTTTCAACTGTAGCTTCAACTCTTTGAGTTCTGTTAGGAGGAATTGAGATTGGTTTAGTATCGGGTTCTAAGTTGATAAAAAAGTCAATCTATCGAAGGGGAGGGACTCCAGGGAAATCTTCATGAAACACATCTAGGAACTCATTCACTACAAGAACTGAGTTTATGGAAGGAATGTCATGATCTAAATCATTAACACTCACAAGATGACATAGTAATTCCTTGGACATCATTATATTGGCCTTAAGATTTGAAATAAAGGGATTAGGACGACTCGAATTTTACCTTTTCAAGATGAACTTTTCTTCATTAGGGAAGAAAAATCTCACCACTCTACTACTACAGTCCAAGTAAGCATAACAAATGTGAAGCCATTCTATGCCATTAATAACATCAAAAATCATACATGGGTAACTCAAATAATATCGCACACATAGTCTTACCACTTACAACTATTGGTTAATGGTGTACTAACAAAAATAGGATCATGAAGAACTTCAGGCAATATCTTACAAGGGAGAGAAAGCAAACGAGTTATAAATGAAAGCGTAGACCCTGGATCAAGTAAAGTATAAACAGAAGTTGAGAATACTTGCAGCATAACAATGACCATATCAGCGTGCTTCTCCTGCTCCTCAGGCCTTTCAAGGCATAGAACATGTTCCTCCATCCTGACCTCTATTCTACGAGCAGTCCCTAACATGTGCCCACTTTTACTGAAACTAAAGCAGGCATTATTGCCTTGTCTTCACTCTCCATTGTGGGATCGACTACACTTAGCACAATTCTTCTTAGGACGTTGCATCTCACCTCTATTGCCCTTCTTGGGCTCAGGTCTGCCACCTCTAGATGTTGTACTCCTCAAAGAGTTAGAGTTCCCAGAATTCTATTGCCCCTTTTTGAACATGGGATGCTCACGAACGCCAAAATTTCTTCTGTGGCCTCCATGGCTAGGTCCTGCCTGATCTTGATGCCTAGGCCTCCTAAAATCACGAACTGCTCACTTCTTCCGGCTGTCCTCTACCTGTTATACATGCACCATTAACTTTGAAAGATCATTATTAATATGGAATATCTCAGACCAACACTCCTCCTCTAGGTCTCCATTGATTCCTGTGAGGAACCTGCTCATCTCATCGCTATTGTCCAAAACCAGGGAGGTAGAATACCCTAATAATTTCAACAAGGCTCAGTACTATCCTCATTCTTGCTATTTAATACCAAGCAAAGTAACATACTTTGATAACTTAACAAACTTCAGGAATACTCACTGACTGTCATAGGACCTTGTTTAAGGTTGATGAACTCCTCAACCTTTGCTTCCTTCATCTCTCTGGGAAAGAATCTCTCAAGAAATGTTGGCTTGAACAGCTCCAAATTGATTGGAACTCCACCCAAAACTCGGCTATCTTGCCACATATTGCACCAAGTCTATGTAGCATCCTTGAGCTGATAAGAAGTCAGTTCTCACTTCTAAGTTTTTGTGGCCCCCACAGCCACCAGAATCATATGTACCTCATGCACAAACTCCTAAGGATCCTCTGATGTGTTAGACCCTGTAAATATATGAGGGTTCATCCTCCTGAATCTCGAGTCCTGTCATCCATGACATGAATCGTTGGATTCTCTCTCTGAATATCCTATCGGTTGACTTTGGCAATCATAGTCTGAGCTTGCATCATAATGGCCTGTGCCATATGAGATAGAGATTCCCTCACTCAGCATCAGTCAACCCAACTGGGTTTAATGGCATGGCCATTCCTTCAACTGGAGCCTAAGGTTGATTTTGATTAACCCTAGCAGTTTCTCCTCATCTCCTCTAACCATTAGATCTCCTAGTGTTCATTCTTTGAAAAACAACAAGGATTGATTTTAGACACACTCATAATACCAATAACTCAGACATTAGGAAAATCACGATAAGATCAGAAGAACGGAAATTTTCCTACGCATTATGCAGTCTCTAGTCCAACATAGTGGTGAACTTCACTACCATGACTTAGAAAGTACTCAATGTGGTTTATATGAACTTATATTCTTCGGAATTCAACCTAGTGCTCTGATACCAACTTTTTCACGAATAAAATCTAGACCCTAGATGAGACCGGCGTCGTTGACCTCTAAGAGGTCGCAGACAAGCCTACTTACATCATTCTTGCTTTTTATTGGTTAATTTTTGCGGAAAATTTGAAACTTTTTTTCTTAACATAGTCATAAAAATATTCTCATTAATACGTAATTGTTCTCCATCAACCATATAACTTTTAGAGATAAGCAACTGAATGAAATAGTTCAATTCTTATTAAGTGTATATTTGCCAAAATGGCACTAATACATAGTCTAAATAAAAACAGGAAAACGCTAGTGGAACATGCTCCACTAGCTCAACTCTAAAACTAAGCTAGAATATAAAATACCAGCATCCTCAAAAGCATGAGGACCTACCAAAACCAGATGAATGTTGAACGTGCAAATAAGTACAGCGATGATCCATTAACTCTATCGTCCACTTGTGCCTGCACCTAAAACAGTAGAGTTTGTATAGGGTTAGTACTAATTTGTACTATGTATGGGTATATTAAAGCACACACCAAGGACATGCATGAGAAAGAATAGCTCTTTCCTAACAACATAATTTTTGGAAGTCAAGTCAGCGGACTTGCCAAATTGAGATTAGAAAAGTTTCCAAATTTGTATTCAGAAAGTCAATGAGCTTTCAAAATTTGAATTAGGAAAGTCAGTGAGCTTTCTATATTTGGAACAGAAAATTGATGTCATGAGAATATCTTACATCATCATACTTTTCACATTTGCACACAACATATAACATTTACACAGAAAACATATCATATAACAAAACAACACATTTTGAATGTAGCACATAACTTCCATAATATCATTCATTCATATGCCATGAGACTTGGGATCATGGACTTATCATCAAGACATCCCATAAATGAGGGATCAACAGATGGGGCCTCAACTAGGGAGTCTTCATTAGTAAACATAAAGTCTGCTTCGTTCATTCATATGTACTCCATTTCATTTCATTCATAGGCCAGTGTAAACACCAGATATACCTAGGATGTACTTTAAGACTTTCATTAGGTTCGTTGTGCAATAACGAAGAATGATTTAATGTCATTACTTGAACCTAACTCACCTTTTGATTATCCAATCCTAACACCTTTGGTATTATTCATTTCATTATGTACATTATTTGATGATGTCCTCATTCAATCATGGGGAACTTAACCTATAACCGACATAGATCATGTGAGCATCATGAAATCCAGTGTTTTCCCCACACCAAATTAGGTAGAATCACCGACCAATGTGACCGATAACATGCTAGCGTACATGGGAATTTAATACCGCTAGATTCCTATATTGGTTGTTTTGGTTCGATGACTAAGATATATAAGGAGACTCATACCCGGCAAGCTAGATAGTCTTATCTCATGAGAGTTACGTCAACCTCCACCCTTCCCCAAAGAAGGCATCACCTCTCATAACTAGCCTATAGGTGCTCAATATAAAGTTCCATTACTTTCATCTCATACGTCATGGTAGCTGGCTTCTAGTATGAGGACATCATAGCTCATTAGATGATTTCTAATCTCATCATTAGTATTAAGTGTGTTAAGCTCAGTACTTTAAATAGAGTGTTCATAGAGAATGGTCTCTTCATTATCTTACACTCTCATAGGTTAGTATGTTTTGGTGACATTTATTTAGTCTCATTTCAGATTGCTCTCATCATTTACATTAGCCTCATATCATATTGTCACCACTTTCATTATCATTAGCACATTTGATTTTCATAGTTACTCGCCTCTTATTACGTGACTGTTCATTTCATCATATGCTAATGCGCTTGGTCATTCAGTGTGTCTCACAACCTTACTTAACCCTTCTAGGGTTTCATCATTTCATTATTCATTTTCTCATTTAATTTCTCATCTCATCTTATTCCAATGCACATGCCCATTTAGTGTATCTTACATTCGTACTTAACCCTTCTAGGATTCATCATTTTATTACATACATCTTAGGTTCACTTACTTTTGAACGTATGATATACTTATGAATCTATAAACACAAGCCATGGGGCTTCATTCATAGTTTGTTGAGTGATTCATACATTTCTAAGATTATGTAGTGCAAGACCTATGTATCTTGTATATATGGCAGGATCTTGATTTCGATCTAAGAAGGTGACTTTATTTTTGGATATTTTGTAAACGTATGACTATTTTATCAATAAACAAATTTCGGCAAGGAAACCTATTTTCGATTCACTTGGATAACATTTACATTTTTTATTTATTTTATTTTTAATATCCATGATATTGGGACTCTATATTGAACCCCAACATTAACATTGTATCTTTAGTTTTCTACTTGGTTTTCCTCTTAGGTTGGCCGAAAGGTTGTGGGTTCGAACCCGTACAACCCCTTTTTATTTTTCATTATCATCTTCTTGCCCAATTTCGCCTAAACCAAGAGGTTGTGAGATCAAACCCCCACAGCCTCTTTTATTTATTCTTAATTTTTTGGAATTTGGAGGTTGTGGGTTTGAACCCCCACAGCCTCCTTAGATTACAAGAAACTATGCTTTTAACGACCAGTTCTTAACGAAGGAATATGATTTCGGTTATTAAAAGTGTACTTATAGCGACACTATTTTTTCAGTCGTTAAAGGTCCATTTTAATTTAATATTAGCGTTGTTATAAATATATACAGGCATTAAAATAATTGATATTCAATTATTTATATACTAATAAATTACTGAAATTTTAATTTAGTTTTTCTATTTTTTTAAAACAAAAACACTTTACCAACTTCTCCAAAATAGAAAATATCGACTCAAAAACTTCTTCACTCTTTCTGTTCTCTAAGAATTGAATAGAAGACTCTTAGGAACACGTCTCTTAGATATTCACGATCAATAGCAATGGTTGGAGTAAATCATGAATTGTTGTAGGAAATCCGCAAGCATCTTCTCTTACATGGTATCTTTTAGTGAAATCTGCTAAGTAGAGTCCAATTTGTGCGTCTCTCCAAGGTTACGTAGAGAAATTTGCATATACAAAGCACACGTTTCTCTTGTTATAAGCTATAAAAATATGATCTTCATCTTTTTTATATGATTGATGAACAAAGAAATCATATTTTTCTTCTTTTGACTTGGTTTGACTTTGCTTCGATTGAAACTATTCAGACCTTATCTTGGTGTTTCCATATCTTCAAGGTATGATTTGATTACTCTAACTATGAATTGCTTTATGGAATGCTTGATTATGGGCAATTTTTCTTTTCTCAATTTTAGGGTTTTCCCAATAATGGGTTTCATCTAGGCATTTTTGTTCTTTTCTTTTGGTGTTCTTGAACTTACATATACATTAGTCATTTTTTCTCTCTCAATTTTAGGGTTTTCCCAAAAATGGGATTCATCTAGGTTTTTTTATTTTTTCTTTTGGTATTCTTGAACATACGTATCTATTAGTCATATATGTATTGTCACTATCCTTACTTGTTTCTGTGTACGAGTGGTCCAATTTGCCTACGTTTATCTAGTTAGATTGTTGATAGAGGATCCACTTGTATTCATGTAGAATGTGAGCCAAACAATGAATAGAAGCTTGAAAAGTATCAAGAACTTGTATACCTTAAATTTCAATTAGAAGTGAATGTAAGTTGTGTACTCAGGAATGTTTAAGTTCATAAAAGATGGTATGCAATTCAAACAATAAACTATTATCAACAATAATTGGTAAAATTTCCTTTTTAGGCATTAATAGAATGTTTACAAGTCTTGCAGGACAGGAGAAGAATCAAAATGGAAGTATTATAGCCTCTAATATGAACTTTAATACTTAGTTCCGTGTCTTTACGAAGTCAGTAAAAATTCACTGTTTAAATTCCCGCTCCACTATTTTTCATCTCTTATTAGAAATGATGAGTGTACTAACACTGATAAATTGATTTTTAGGCTCCCCCACGACAACCCTAATACTTTTGTTAGATGGTTTACTACTATTCTTAAATATTGCATAATGTGAACATCTGTTTGTTTGCCTTAGCCGATGTACTATTGAAACTATTATTATTGTGATAACTCTATATCTTCTGTTAGTGCTTACAAATAAATTTTTTTATAAAAATAAAGTATATTACATGTTATTGGCGTGCTTTATCATACGATAAAAATTTTGGTTCATCTGTAGTGTTGTCGTCTTAGTTGTTACCATCAGGTTTTTTAGATATTTGACTAACCTGTTGCTTTACCTTCTAATTTGTTTCAATACCTCCTAATTTTTTGCTCTACCTATTGAACTACTACTGAAGCTACTTCTAATAGATGGTGACGTATTGTAAAGGGTCCTTAGGAGTTTAGCTGCAACTTTATTGTAATATGATGTTTACAGAATATTTTTTAGTTAATTATAATATATTTAAAAGGAAATTTCTTACAAGTTAAGAATTGATTCAACAGGGGCATGTGTCAAAAGAAGAAGCACAACCCATCGTCGTCACTGCTCAACACTTTTTGTTCATCAAGCTTGGTCATTTAGTTGTATTGCTTTTGTCAATTGCTACTGACATATAGGTTCTTAGAGTGTTCTTCTCATCAAGGTAACTTTCTACTTTTGAAAATGTACATATTTTAATTTTTAAATGAGAAAAATATTAATTGTGTGCAGTGTTGATTGTTTTTCTGATAATTTTGTAGCTAAAGTAAAATGAAACATGAGTTGTGCCGAAAAAAGATAAAGGAAATAACTAATTAATACGTTTAGTAAGTCCTAAGCCAAGTTGAAGAGTAACGTTCTCGTGATTTGGTAGTTTGGTGCTTTTATATCTTTCTAGTTCAGAGAACTTCACTTCCTCTGATCTATTAGTCATTCAACAGTTTGGTCATGATAAATGTTATTTGTTATATCTCTTTCTTGTTAACCCGACAATTTTTTGTTACTTGGTCTAGACTTAACAAGAAAAAACGAGTATCTTATCCACCTTTGCTCTTCTCACTTATTGTTTATGCTAAGAAGCTGAAAAGGAACAATTTAGTTGAAAATGGGCATGAACAGGAATGCATATATTTATGTACCAAATCGGTTTCTTATTGTAATTTTGTTTTTTATTGTAATTTTACGTGAAAACTTTTTAATTTGACAATTATAAAGACAACATTGGTAACAAACTAATATCCTTTCGTGTTAAGGCTTGCTATAGAATGATTGACATTGTTAAGGGTTAACAAACTAACGACCCCGTTCTTAGTATTTATTGTTCTTTAAATCAATTTCTAGGGCCAATAGTTTATAACCTGATCTTTGTTTCCAATATGACCATAGCATTCTTTGACAGAGACATTTTCTTTACTTGTGTATATCATTCTGTGCAGAATACTTGCATCGATGTTGGCTATCAATTTCAGCAAGACCTCTAACTCCTAGGCTTTAGAATTTCAGATGAAATGTGCATGAAGATATGCAGTTTAGAAGACCTTGTGAAGTTCCATATCATATAAACCGGGATAAGGTGTTTCAACCAAGCAATTTATCTTTAAAAAATTTGTCATGCTCTCCATTACCTGAATATAACTGTAACTTTTTTAAGAATTCATTACCTAAGTTGCAAATATATTTCCAAAGTGTTATCCCATAGCTAGCCTTAGATATATAAAAACAATTCTTCACAAGGCATTAGGTAAGAAACTAATTATCGTAGTTTGAGGATTTGTTCTTACTAATGATATGTTAGGAATTAAAATTGCAGTCCCTTATTGTGAAAACTAAAAGTTAACAAATCATGGTTAGTAACGAAGTACTAATAATTTTGATAAGTCCTAAATGACAACCTACGAGTATTAAACAGTTTTGATATTCTCATAAAAGTAATAGAATCTCTTGAATGAACCTCCTGTCTAAAAGAGTAACCAATTTTGAGAAACATTTAAATATAAAATGTCTTATGATTGTATGTCTTTCTTATGTGATAGGTAGTAATTTAATTGACAAGTAATCTTTGCTAGCTTGTTAGTCAGTCATTCAAATGACTACTAGTTATTGTAGTTACAAAAGAATAAAGTTGTATCAAATTTGTCAAATCTTTTAGCATTTTGTTTTTCAAATAAGTGCATGATTTAAGAATCACACCTTTCTTGTTTTATACTATTTTCATGTCATTTTCATTACACTTCTCACTAAGATATATGTCTTTACTATTTAAAATAGTATCCATATATATATATATATCCATCATCTAAAAGTTATAACTGAAACATCACTCCTATGTTAAGTATCTTCTTATCATATTTACTACCCAAAAAGACAAAATAATTATCTAATCTATAAAAAAACTTAAAAAATTATAAAATGCAACAATCACTAAACAAATAACGAATTAAAAATCACATAAGTAGTTTTTTGAAACTTACTAGAATCTTTCAGAAAGATGTTTTCTTCAACTTTTAAACAATAAGTGGTTAGTTCTTACTTATATTGGTGTATTTATAATATCTTTTGTTAAATGAAGATTAATGGCACCTAATAAGGAATGGATGGAACTTGCTGAAGATCAAGTGTTGTAATGCATTTTCAAAAACTCGTGAGATGGTTAGGTCACATCAATTAGTGTATGGAATAATTCAGGGTTATACTTTTTGGTATCATCACGGGGAGAGTGTAGGTAAACCAGAGTCATATTCTAAATTCGTAGCGAATAATAACATTGAAAATGATGATGATGAGGATGAAACACATGAGCTCTTAATGGATATACACCCTGATATCACTTAAGAGAATATGAACACTAACAGTAATGATTTTATTCACGTAGAACCAAACCCTGAAGCAAAACGATTCTACGGCCTATAAGATGATTATATACAACCATTATATGAATGTTTGAAAGCAAGAAAACTTTCTACTTTGATTAAGTTACTTCATATTTAAACTATTGGCCAATGGAGTAATGCTCCATTCACAATGTTGTTGTAGATGCTAACGGAACATTTATTGCCTAATGGATCAAACTTGCCAGATTTATATTACGAGGGAAAGTTAGTAATTTCAAATCTTGGACTTTGTTATGATAATATAGATGCGTGCAGGAACAATTGCATGTTATACTAGAAGGATGATAAGATTCTTGAATTTCATAAAGTGTGTGGCGCATCTAGATGGAAGGAAAATAGACGTAATGGGGAAACACAATGTAAACGTGGTAAAAAAATACCATGCACGACTTTACGTTATTTTCCTCTAAATCCAAAACTTCAGAGATTGTTTATGTCCTCAAAAACATCTTCTTTTATGAGATGACATCATGATGAAAGAGTTGATGATGGAATAATGAGACACCCATTTGATTTAGTTTCATGGAAGAGACTTGATGAACTTCATCCATCTTTTGGTAATGAGCCTCGTAATGTTCGACTTGGACTTGCTAGTGATGATATTAAACCATTTAATAATTCAAAAACTCCATATAGCATTTTGCCCGTCGTACTTATTCTTTAAAATTTGCCACCTTGGTTATGCATGAAGTATTTTATTTTATCGATGCTTATTCCTGGTCTTAAATGTCCCGGGGATGCAATTGATGTTTCTCTCCAACCTTTGATAGATGAAATAAAGGAATTATGGGAAACTACAGTTGAGACCTTTGATGCGTCATCTAAACAAAATTTTATGCTACATGAAGTTTTGTTATGGACCATTAATGATTTTTCAGCATATGGAAATTTGTCAGGATGGAGTAACAAATGAAAATTAGCTTGCCCATGCTGCAATAAAGAAACTCTTTCAATTAGGTTGGTAAATTGTCAAAAGGAGTGTTATATGCATCATACACGCTTTCTTCCTCTTAGTCACAAATGGAGGAAACAAAAAGATTCCTTTGATGGCACAAATAAGCAATAACTACTACAAAAAATGTTATCTCTTAGAGGAACAAACATTCGTAAATATGTTTCACGACTCAAACATGGAGAAAAGTTAAATATCAATTTTTACCAAAATCGAGTTGTTGGAAAAAAGTATGCCTCATTTGTGATACACTTGGGTATTTTAATTCGTGATCATAATATGTGCCCATTAAGGGTGCACTCATGGACAAACATTAAAGAGGATCAGCTAGAGAACATGTGGGATGTTGTAAGTATTTGTGTAGTTTTATTAGCTTCATACCTGACTTCTCATACTTAAAAAATAAGATCAATGTGCTATATTTATGCAAAACATGAGGGACTAATAAGGTTAGTATTTAGAGGGCTATTAGATATTTGCATCATGTCTTACTTCTTTTATTTAAAAAGGTGAGATTACGATACACTCTATGCCAAACATTTGGGATTCTGTTATTTACAGAGCTATTAGCTTATAGCTTCATTTTGACTTCTCATCTGGAAAAAGTAACATTAACGCGTCACATTTTAGGTCGAACATGTCGGATGTTATGATAATTGTTTAGAGAGATATAGCTGATAGCTTTGTTGATGAATTCTCATCATGAAAGATTTAAATTAAAGTGGTACATTTTAAACCAATAATATCGATATAACGTTATAGTTATTTTTGCCGAATAACCTATATGTTGTTGTTGTAGTCTGTATTATCTACTCTCTCGATCTTGCTTATTTTTTCCTTCTTTCACTTCATACAGTCCATCATATAATCATGCATTTATCATGACATATATATCACCTTCCAGTGGAAGAGTACCATAAGTTGGAAATCTAGATTTAGTTCACTTCTAGTTTAGCTGAAAGTTTGAGTTTATGTTTAATGGTACCTGTGAAATATTGTAGGATAAAATTAGTTGTAACGATATCAATTCCATGAAAGAACATGTCCTTCAACACATAAGAAGGTTGTTGAATAACTGGAGAGTATCACTTCACAAGATTATGAAGTCTAAGCCATTTGGTGATGCTATAAGAGATGTCCCAAGAGGGGTAGACAAGAGTGATTGGGAATGACTGATTAAGGAGCATTTCTTAAGTCACAAGTTTATGGCATCAATTAAAAGTATTTATTTATTAACATGCCATTTGAAGTTAATAACTGTAACTTTTATGGTATGTTGTGAATAAAGGAAAGAAGTGAAAGAATCACTTTCAACAGGTCCAAGTTAAGTATGCCTCATTGTAAAGGGAGTAAGCCTATAAGAGATATTATTTATGAATTGGTAAGCCTATTAGTCTCTTGTTTTCTAAAAGTATGTAAGATGATTTCCTTGACATGTTTATTTGTATGTTAAGGGAGATAAAGATGATAAACCACCAAAATTGGATACGATCTTCTTCGAGACTCGTAAGGAGGATAACAAGCTTGTTGAACCTGAAACTAATGCAAAATATATATGTTTAGTGATAAATTTTATTTTAAATCATTTAACTTTACGTGTTGTATTATTTTAAGTTTTCTTGTGTTCTACAGGCTGAAATCAAAAAATTGGTTCAATATGATTCTTCTCTTACAAATTTTGAGGTTGTAGAAAAGTGTTTGGACCTAATTTTAAGAATCACGTAATTGGATTTGGTGGAGGGATAACAGCTAAAGAGTTTAAAGGTGGGAACTCTTCAAAGGCTACACTATAAGATAGATTTAATGCACGTGAAAAAGATAATGAATCACTAAAACGATGCATGGATGAGTTAGAGAACAAATATGAACGCATGGATGAGCTAAAGGATAAATATGAACAGCTTGCGAGAGTACTACTTGGTCAGCCTTCAACACCTGCGTCTTCAGGTGATCAATAGATAGTACCATTAAACACGTTAGTAAATCTATTTTTCTTTCTCTTTGTGATGTACTCAAGATACATGGAAGGACTGCAAATGCTCAATTTTTTGCTAAGTTTCTTGTTATAACTTGCTTTCGATTTACCATGTAAAATTGATTCCATGTATCAACATTCTAATTGTCTCTTGTAGAGAGAAAAATAAAGTCCCATTACATAGTGATGTTGTATTTTAACTGTTGCCTCTAAGTTTTACTTTTCATCTGTTTATTTGGACACACATAACATATGTTTTTATGTATTAGGTGAAGGTAGTGTTACATTAGGAGGTTGCAAATTGTACCATATTACAATAGATCGCATCCATATCGAAATGATCATGTTGTCTGTTTGTTGTATTTTAGCATATATATAAACACTTCTTTTTCTAGTACCAAGCTTTATGTCGCATTCTTTCATAGTGAATATTCTATTTCTTTTCCAAAATATAGTATATGTTATGTTCTCATTGAATCCTCTATTACTTAAAGGATCCCTATTTACTTGAACAATAATACAAAACATCATACTAATATGATCATATAAACTACACACAATCCTGGCCAAAAGTTCAACAACTTTATCATCTATCTGATACCTAAGTGAAACATCTTTAAAATGTCTCACTTTTTTTTCTGCCAAGCCAATTTTTGCGCAAAGGCCTTTTTTGTAACTAACATTTTCATTATTCACCAATGTAAAGCTATTACAATCTCCATATCTAACAACACACAACTAGTTATCCAATACATCCTAGAGGTCCTACTCAGTCACAATTAAATCTGAAAGTAGACATGAGACCAATAATCATGGGTGGGACTCGAACACTATGTTTTGTAGTGGCATTTGTATCTCTACTCCTTTTTTGGAAAACATCATATTTCTCATCCACAGACAGTGTACAAATTCTGTGTGGACAATTTTGAAAACTTGATCTTTTTGTGTCTTTCCCTTCACATGCCTTGTATTTTCGATATGATGATGGTCCCATTGCAAGGATTGAATTAGCTTGGCGTGGATCATTGTGTCTGCATGCTAACTCTTCCTGTCTTAATTCTCAATGTTGGCATGCCTATTTTATCTATATTTATGTTTCTCTTACAGTCAATTGTTAGTTGATTAAAATTATTCCACTAAATCCCTTCCTGCTACATGAATGTTTCATTTGCCATTGTGTCTCCTAGTTGATTTACTTTTTTGTATCTTTGTACTATAATTGTATGTGTTGTTCATTGAAGTATATGAATGTTCCTTATTTTTTGTGTATTCCCATAGTATTTTCCAATCCTTATTGATCATCCTTGTTAGGCCTAATAAATATAATTATACAAACTTTTGATATTGACAACTCTGGAATGTTTTGATGTTCTACTTCATTTATATTAGAGATGCTATTGTAGCAAGCAGAAAATATACTATGCCTCCCTCTTAGAAAAAAACTAAGTTGGTGCCTTTGCATGTTCTCTCTATTTTGATCTGATGGTTGTCATACTTTTTCTTGTGTGATTTCTTAATTAAATTGGTAGTCTGCTTCCCAAAAGATGACCCATCTAAAGTTTGCAAGGCTAAAATATCTTTAATTCTGGTATGTATACTCTCCATTCTGTTAGAAACTTCTTAATTATATTTTATAAGAAAATTAAACTGTAGTTTCAGCTTCAAAATGTTGCTTATTTTGTGAGACAGTACAAATATATCTTCTAACTCATATTCCTCTCTCTTATTATGTTTTTTTCTTCTACTGAAAAAGAATCAATCTCTCATTAAGATTACTAATTAGCTTCTAATTAAGTTTGTACAAAAATTCTATGATAATTGATTTGGATTTTTGAGAGGAAAGCAGGAAGGAGTTATGCTAGTGCCTTGTTAGTGTATTCTGTTTATTTGTCCTTACAAAATCATTGTTAATAATTGCAGAAAATCGTTAAATACTTAATACATGTTGGGAAAAGATTACATGTTATTGTTGACATGCCATCTTTTTTTCAAACATTAATGTTTTGAATCTTTTAAAGTATGTACTAAAACATTCTTTTTTATTCCTTGTTTTATATTGACATAAGTTTTTATCTTACAGATCTTGAATTTCAATATGAAGAATATACCGTTCAACAACGTACAAAGCATGTAGAAGTTCAAGATGACTTTCACTTTAGATAGGGGTCGTTTAATTAAAGACAATGTCATCTTGTTTATTTTTTTAAGTTCTCCCTTTTCTAGAAGTTGATAAAGATATGTTATGCTACTTGAATATGATATATGTTTGTTTAATTAGTTTTTTTGTATTAAGCATGAGCCTTTCTATAATGAATTCAATTATTTAGTTTATTTTTAGTGTTTTTGTATTTACTGTATAAAATATGTATCATAACTAATGAAATTGGTTTCTTTTAACTCTCTTATAATTAGCTTCTTCAAATTATTTGAATAAACTACACTTAGCGACAGGAAATGTGGTCATTGTAGTATTCGTATTTTAAGTACAATATTATTAACAAAAATATTTTTTGTTGTTAGAAGGGCTTGTACAAAGGGCAAATCCGGTCGTTAAAAATGTCATAATAACGATCGGAATTTACTTTGTCGTTAGAAAACCTTTCTTTTTAATGACCGGATTTAAATTCGGCCGTCAACTTTAAACGTCAGCATTTTAACGACCGACGATTACTGGAATTATGAAGTCGTTAAAAGCTTTTAATGACCATATTCAGACTTATGACGACCATATTTCCCTTCGTTAAAAACCATTTTCCTTGTAGTGTTATTTAAATTTTAATTTCTCTAGGGGATGTAAGGTTGTGGGTTCAAAGCCCCACATCCTCCTATCTTTATTTTTATTTAAAAATTTACTAAGTTGGACGTGTGGCAGTGAGGTTGTGGGATCAAACCGCCACAGACTCACTTTATTTCTTTAATTAATTTCACCTTCTCCTTTCCATCCTTGAGGTCATGGGTTTTATTCCTATGCCTTCCATTGTCTTTTCTTTATTTTTTTTCTTCACTCGCTGCATGAAGGTCGTGGGTTCGATTTCCAGACCTCCCATTTATTTATTTTAATTCTTGTTCTTTTCTTCATATATAAGTAGACCCAGTTTCGATTCCCCCAACCCTTTTTCTTTTTCTTTTTTTCTTTTTTTTTCGCGAATTCTAGTAGCAAAAGGGTGAGGTCAAAAATTCAAATCCTGGTGGCCTCACCTCTTTAGAATATATTATATTTCGAGATTTCGTACCTTCTTTTTGAACGAAATTATGGTATACCAACCCGAAAATTTATTCATTATTTTAGCTTCCTTTCATCAACCTTTTCATGTTAGTCTTAGGGCGTATTCATATACCACTTTAACACATCTTTACGCGCATGTTTCATGAATTTATTTGTCAAAAAGATCGTAACTAAATCAGCCACATTTCCTTAAATGCACATCACAATTTGTTATGGATTTATACACATAAAACAACAACTACAACTTTATCAAATTTTGAGCATCAAGCCGAGACCCTTGCCAAAGTAACATCATTGCACACACTAGCACATAACTTCAAACACACATTGACTGTCATTTTCATCATTGAACGTAAATAAAGATATTCACATTCAACACAAAAACATCACACACACCTAAATCTACCAGCAAACATACCCAATCTACGAATCATTGGGAGCTAGTGAAAGGGACAAGCAACGGGAAAAAAAATCCTAGTTTTCGGACTGAATGACTGAATCTTAGGGGGTTTATTTGGAAAGGTACCAAGAGGGAAGGAACCCATACCTTATATTATTGTCCAAACGTTGAAGTTGCTGCCCAAAACCTTCTCAAAAATCAGTCTAAGCTTCCTCAACATCCAGACCACTCGACGTATTACTTCTATTTTCCTTAACTGTTTTGGTTACTTTGATTTTCTTAAAATATCATGTCAGTTCTTCAAGTGTGAAGAACACTTAATATTATTTCTGTTCTTTTAGTTTTTTGGCAGAAACCAATGTGAGAGAGATGATGAAACGTGGTAGAGAGATCTTGAGAGATTAGTCTAATATTAGGAGTTTTAGTTTGGGAATTAGTCAAACTAGGACTCCTTATTAATTCAAATAAAAACCTGATTTAATTAGCTTAGTGAAACCATTATGCCCTTAAAAAATCAGACTATGAAACATAAATAAATAACCAATATGTTGCTTCCATTGGGGCTCAAACTCGGGTGGATTGACCTTTGCAAAATGGACCATTTCGTGTCAACCCGAGCCTAATTTGTTCTTTAGTTAAATTAATTAGTTAATTAATTAATTCCTTGGGGTAAATACGATATTACCCTTGGCGTGGAAAATACAATTTTACCCCTGGACCCTCATAACTTAAAAATTCCTCTTTTAAATCTGGTAAAGACTCTTTCAATTAGATCTTATTTATCGAGAGCCCCACATGGTTGGTTCCAACCTTTCCAAGCTCAACTATCTCCCGAAGATAGTTGGCTTGGTGGTAGTAAGGGTAATGAGGTGTGGTTCTACGGGTATCAATCCGTGTGGACCCTGGGTCTAATCGCAAGCATTCTTGACTCCTTAAGCATTTATCTTAGTCATTTTTTTAGAGTTGTTAGACTGAGGCTGTTAAGAACTGGCAAAAACCTCTTAATCTTACATATATTCGTAGCTGCTTGGGATTAGCTGGTTATTAACGCAGGTTCGTGAAGGTTTTTTCTTCCGTTGATACCTCACTGACAGTTTTGACTAAGAAGAAGGACAAGTTTTAATGGACGGAAATTTGTGTAAATAGTTTCTGGGAACTCAAAGACATACTCACTTGAGCCTCAGTGCTTACTTTGCCTAAGTCTGGTGAGAACACTACTTATTGTGACGCATCTAGGGTTGGTTTGAGTTGTGTTCTAATGCAAGGTGGTAAGGTTATAAGTTATGTGTCTAGACAACTCAAGGTTCATGAAAAGAATTATCCCACTCACGACCTGGAGTTAGCAGCTATGGTATTTGCACTGAAATTGTGGAGGTACTACTTATGTGGAGTGAATGTGGATGTGTTCACAGACCACAAAAGTCTCCCATACGTGTTAACACAAAGGATGTTGAATCTATGTCAGAGGAGGTTGTTGGAGTTGTTGAAGGACTATGACATGAATTTCCACTACCATCCAGGTAAGGCTAATGTTGTAGTTGATGCTTTGAGTAGGATGAGCATGAGAAGTGCAACCCATGTTGAGGATGATAAGAAAGAGTTGGTGAAATATATACACAAAGTGGCAAGACTGGGTGTGTGGTTAGTTAATTCTACTAGTGGGGGTGATTTAGTTTATCCTAGTTCCAAATCAGTATTAGTAGTTGAAGTGAAGGAGGGTCAACATCTTGATCGTGTGCTGATGGAGCTGAATAACTCAGTGTTGGATAAGATGAATGAGTCTTTTTCTTTGGGAGATTATGGCATACTTAGGTACCAGGACAGTCTGTGTGTACCAAATGTGGAAGATTTGTGGACCAGGATAATTGTAGAGGCCCATGGTTCCAGATATTCCATAAATCCAGGTTCAAAAAAAAGGTATCATGATCTTAAGCAGATCTATTAGTGGGATGGCATGAAGAAGGACATTGAAGAATATGTGGCCGACTGTTCATATTATCAGCAGGTTAAGGCAAAACATCTTCAGCCTGGCGGTATTACTCAGATTATTATGGTTCTGACTTGGAAATGAGAGGCTATTAATATGGACTTCGTGGTTGGTCTTACGAAGACTAGGAGACAACATGACTCCATATTAGTTATTGTGGACAGAATGACTAAGTCTACCCATTTCATCCTTGTGAAGTCTACCTAAAGAGACGAGGATAATGTGAGACTATATATTGATGAGATTGTGAGATGGCATGGGATTCCTTTGTCTATCATTTCATATAAAAGAGCTTAGTTCACTTCACATTTTTGGAGATCCTTCCAGAAGAGCTTAGGAACACATGTGAAATTTAAATCTGCCTTTCATCCTCAGATTGATGGGTAGGCAAAGCGCACCATTCAGACGTTGAAGGATATGTTGAGGGCGTGTGTTATTGACTTAAAAAGTAGCTGGGATGACCATCTGCCTTTTATAGAGTTCTCGTATAATAATAGCTATACTAAAGCATTGGGATGGCACCTTTTAAGGCATTGTATGGTAGAAGGTGTAGGTCTCCAGTTGGGGGGTTCGAGGTTGGAGAGTCATCCATTTTGGGTCCAGATATCATTCATGAGTCCATAGAGAAGGTCAGGATAATTAGGAACAGGTTGGTTATTTCTTACAGTCGGGAGAAGTCTTATGCAGACAACAGAAAATGGCTCTTAGAGTTTGATGTTGGTGACTAGGTCGATTTGAATATATCACTTATGAAGGGGGTGACGAGTTTTGATAGGAGGGGGAAGTTGATTCCGAAGTATGTTGGGACATATGAGATCATACAGCGTGTGGGTGAGGTGGACTATGAGTTGGCATTGCATGTAGAGCTAGATTCTATTAATCTAGTCTTTCATGTCTCTATGTTAAAGAAGTTCTTAGGTGATTCAGCATCGATTCTACCTGTTGAAGGTTTGTGGGTCAATGAAGAATTGTCCTATGAGGAGGTACTTTTTGAGATCTTAGGCAGATAGGTCAAGCAGCTGAGAAACAAAAAGATTGTCACATTGAAGGTATTTTGGAGACCCATCTTGTTGAGGGTTTTTAATGTGAAGCAGAGGCAGATATGAGATCCTGCTATCCACGTCTTTTCAGTCTTTAATGTTAGATTCCTAACTCTTAAGTCAAAGTTTCCTTATCTCTCCATTCTTTGTTGCTACTGCTTGACTGTGCATAGTAGTTATGATATGACTGGTGTTGTGCTAGATTATAATAAGTGTCATTCAGGGATGATTTTTCCAAAGGGGGGCGGGGATAATGTAACAACCCTAAAAATGGATATGCTAAGTAATGCTTAATGTGTCTAGTATGCCTACGATTAGAGTGGGTTCACACGTATTGATCAGCGTAGAAACAGACCGTTGAACTCTTTACGACATCCACGCCAACTAATTTGGGGGATTATTTCAGCTACGAAAGGTTGGGTCCAGCCATGTAGGACACTCGAATACGAAGGTTTACCCGGATGAATCTTTATCGGACTTAGAGAGGGAAGATCTTAAGTTTGGAGGGTCTAGGGGCAAAATGATCTTTTACCGAGATAAGGTTAGTATCATAATCATACTAAATATGTAATTAGTTATTTAATTAATAATGTGAAGGGGAATTTTGGGGAGAGAGGGCTGAAAATTGACTTTTGAGTGAAGTCTTGCTCCACCGGGGTCGAACCTAGGTGGAAGCAATGATTTAAAATGTTTTAATTAAATTGGTAAACTAATTCAATTAATTAATATTTATTAGCTGATCTAAGAAAAAGAAAAAATCAGAATTTTTTTAAAGGTTTGGAAGAGTCCTAGTTTGACTAAGTCTTTACCTAAGCGTAAACAACCTTTCACGTTTAACACGCTCTCTCTCTCTCTCTCTCTCATACACACACACACACACATAAAAATCTCTCTCTCTTTGCATGTTCTCTCTGATAAAATACAAGAACTGACCAGCAACTAAAAGTTCTTCGCACTTGAAGATCATTCATGTTAAAAATATATCAAAACATTTTAAAAAAATGTTAGGCTAAGGGAGGGTTTTTATGTCGAAGTTTGGTGTTGAAGCTCGGATTTGGACATGAGTTGGAGGAGGTATATGGGCAGCAAGTTCAAGCTTTTAACGTCAAATAAGTTATGGGTTTTAATACTCTTGGTCCCTTTCCCAAGAGACCCAAAGGATTCAGTCGATTCTAATCTAAAAATTAGGATTATTTCCCCATTGCATGTCTTTGTCACTAGCTTCTAACGATGGTTAGAGGTATGTATGTCTACTGGTAGATATTAGGCATGTTATGTGATTTCGTGATGAATATATTCATGAATATGTGTTCGCAATCGTATGACTGATAACCTATGTTTTCCGAAAATATGTATTTATGTGTGTGCAATGTATAGTCGTGATTTTTTGACACGGATTGTAGGGTAAAAATGACATGTTTGTGGTTGTATTTTACGTGCACAAACTTTTGTAAATCGTGATGTTCATAAGTAATGTAAAAATTATGATTTGAGTGCAAACTCTTTATCTAATGTGATCTTGAAAATTCACATAAAGAACTAACTAAAAACTACTCCAAACATATGCATATCTAACGTGAAACAGGTGAGAAAATAAGCTGAAAAATGTGATCAAAATTTACAGAATTGTGTTAGCTTACTTTCGGCAAAAACAAGGATAACAACATGAGATTTTAAATGAATGAAAAATAGGTGAAGTCACTAGGGGTTGAACCCCAGACCTCACACGTGAAAAGCTCCAAAAAAAATAAAGAAGTGGTGTTAAGGGTGGATGGAAACTGGGTACCCTTGACTAAAAAGTTGCTGAATTTTACTAAGGCCTTTCATAATTAATTAAATCTTAAAAATGAGTGAGGCACACGGGATTCGAAACCGAGTGACGTTGGCCGATATTCCCTATGTTAAAAACTGAAATAAGGAAATGAGAGAAGTGGGGTACGAACCCACTACCTCTCCATCAAACTTAAGGAATTAAAAGAAAAAAAAGGTTGAGGTCTGTGGGAATCGAACCCACGACCTCTAGGAAAAATAAAATGGAATTTAAGAAGAAAATTAAAATGGGGATTCGAACCCACACCCTCTCGACCAAGAAGGAGAGAATTAAAAGAAAAAAAAAGAAATGAGGTTGTGGGCGTTCGATCCCATATCCTCTGAGTCTCAATGAACCAAAAATAAAGAGAGAAAACAAGGGAAAAATTAAATGAAGGCGTTGGGGCTCGATCTTTGATCCCAACCATGTGGATCAAACCAAAATTAAACAAAAAAGTAAGTGTTGTCAAAGGATTCAAAATCGGGTTCCCTTGCCCAAATTTTGGATTGATACATAAGTCACACAAGCATCAATGTTCAAATAGTGTTGCCTATTCAGATCAAAATCGAGATCTTGGCATACTTACAAAATGCATAAGTCTTGTACCACATAGTCTTAGGAATTTATGAATCACTTAAACGAACTATGAATGAAGCCTCATGGCTTGTATGTATAGACCCATAAGCCTAGCATACGTTTAATGTAAGTAAACCTAAGATGTATGTAACGAAATTATGAAACCCTAGAAGGGTCAAGTAAGAGTGTAAAACACACTAAATCGCCAAGTGCATTGGCATACGATGAAATGAACATTCTCGTAAAGGGCTCAGTAATTATGAAAAGCAAATGTGCTAAAGTTAATTAATGAGTTTTATGATAAGATGCTAATTTGAAAGAGGAGAGCAATCTCAAATGAGCCTAAGTAAATGTTACAAAAACGTACTCACCTTTGAGAGTGTAAATTTAATAAAGAGGCCAGTCTCTAGGAATACTCTAATGAAGGTATTGAAGATAATGCATACTAAATACTAATGATGAGATGAGAAATCAAATAATAAGATATGATGTCCTCATACTAAAAACCAACTTCCAAGATGTATGAGTTGAATGTAATGGAACTTTATACTAAGCCCCAATAGTCTATCTATGAGTGGTGATGCCTTCCTTCGGGAAGGATGGAGGATCACGTAACTCTCATGATATGAGACTGTCCGGCATGCTGGGTATGGGTCTCTTTATATCTCCTAGTATTTGAACCGATAGATCCAATATAGGCATATGGTAGGGTCCAATCCTCTATATACGCTAGTATGTTTTGGATCACTTTGGCCGGTCATTCCACCTCTTTTCGGTGTGGGGTAGACACTGGATTTCATGATGCTCACATCATCTATGTCGGTTAAAGTTAAAGTTCCCAATGAATGAATGAGGGTAGTCTCAAATAATTCACATAATTAAATTAATGATACCAAAGGTTTTAGGATAGTATAATCAAGAGATTAACTACACTTAAGTAATGACACTAGGTCATTCTTGATCATAGTAGAGCGAACCCGATGAAAAGCATAATCTACATCCTAGGTATAGCAGGTGTTTCCACTAGCTTATGAATGTATGAAGTGAAATATGTATGAATGTATGAAGCAGCCTCTGTGTTTTCTAATGAATGCTCCCTAGTTGCGGTCCCATATGTTGAGCCCACATTTTTTGTAGACTTGATGTCAAGTCAATGATTCCAAAGTCTCATGGCATATGAACGAATGATATGATAGATGTATGTGCTATATGTAATACGTTATATGCTATGTGTAAGACGTTATGTGTTGCGTGTCATGTGATATGTATGATGATGCATGTTACTCTCATGGAATGACTTTCCTAACACAATTTTGCAAGTCCACTGAATTTCCTAATCCGAAGTTGGGAGGTCCACTAACATTTCTAATAAAAATTTTGCAAGTTTCCTGACTTGACTATCCATAAATCACGTTGTTCGAAAAGAGCTATTCTTACTCATGCATGTCCTTGGTGGGTTCTTTCATATACCTATACTTAGTACAAGGGTGTACTAATCCCATAAAACTCTATATTTTTAGGTTAAGGCATAGGTGGACGTTAGAGCTTACAGATCGACGCTAAAAGTACCTGAACGTGGAGCATTCATCTAGACATGGTAAGACCTAATTCATTTCAGGAGACTTGCTTATTATATTCTAGCTTAGTTACAGGATTGACCTAGTGGAGTATGTTCCACTAGTGTTTCTTTCTTGTTTTATTTCAGACATTATATTGGTGCCATTTTTGCAAGTATACACTTAATGCAGTATTGAACTATTTCTTTCATTTGATGTTTTTAATGTTAGATAATTGATGGTGAACCTGTATGAATTTATGTAGAATTACTTACATGCACGTTATGAAACAAATATTTCAATTTTTCAGTTAAATATAACCTAGATGAAGTATGACTTATGTAGGATTGTCTACGACCTCTGAGACGTCAACGACACCGGTCTCGTATGGAGTTTATATTCATGTAGTGACAGTGAAAGTATGTGTTCTTCTATTGATGTTGTTAGGTGATCATCTTAGACTACGACTATGTTTGTAACACTTTGAAAATCCAAGACATTTTCTAGAGTGTCAAATAAGTGTCATAAGGTCTAGACACTATTTTAAGGCCAATTTAAATGAATAAAAGTATTTTAGGATGTTTAGGAACCAAAATGTCCATGATGTTCAGAAACTAGTTCAAGGAGGTACCAGCTTGCCTTAGCCTAATCGACAAGCTTTTAGGAGTCAAAAAATGATAAAATTGGTGGAAGGGTGTCTAACATGGTTTAAGTTGATTCATAGTTGAAATTTCCGGGTACAACTACCGAAGTACAAACCATGGGCAATTGAGGAGGATCCTTGCAAGTGCAGTCAAACATTGCTTGGGTAGTCTACACCCACCAAAGGGCATCGACGGGGCATGTGTTGATAAACAGGGCGTCGATGCCAACCGTCGACCAAAACATATCAAATTTGTTGGTCCCCTTCACTTGTACAATATTTGACCAAATCGATGAGTGTGCATCACGGAAGAGGGACCAGTCATTGACCCATAGATTGCCGTTAGTCGAGGTCTCATCTATAAGGGTCCAATTTTCCTGTAGTGTTAACTTAGTCTAAAAGAATTAATTAAGGGGTTTGTTTGTTAGTTACGGATTAAGGGAAGTCTAACTAAGTTAATTAACCTCCCATATAAAGACCACAACCACATTAGTCTAATTACAAGTAAAAAAAAACTCTCTTCCTTCTCTCTTCTTTCTCTCTCTATTGGAAGACACCATTGAAGACAAGCTAGGGGAGGGTTTTCAAGGCTGTAAAAGGAAGATTTCACCATCAATTCTTGATCAAACATTGAGGTATGGTATCTAATTAACCTTTGAGACCTCTTTCCTCAAAGGGTTCCTTCAATTTATATTCAAAAGTTGAGTTTTCTTGTGGGTCTTTGTCAATCTCAAAAATTATGTTATGAATTGATTTGTTCATGACTGATTTTGGCTATTATAAGTATATTAACATGTATTCTAACTTAATTATGATATATATAAATACGGTATTGTCTAGTTTGTAGATGATGACCCTTACCTTAACCCTATATTTGATTTTGATATAAATTACGTTGTATTTGGTTCGATTAACTTGGTTATTAGTTAAAATACTAGTAGATGATGTTTTAAATTAATGATGAACAAAATACTTTGATTGGTAGTCATTCATGCTAGTTGTTTAGAAGATGATCTATTGAATTGTGATGTAGTGATTCTTCTAGACTTTTCATTATGTTTATTATTGACTTATGATGATGTATACCAAAATTGGGTTGAATTGAGGGTTTATGGTAAGACCATGATGATGAACTATGAATGAGACATGGTAGGTCTGACAATCTATATCCTTTACTTTAAACCGTGGTTAATTGTGATTAAGTCATGATGTTGTATTAGAGCATGCCTTTTATTAGGATTGATAGGGTTGGTATGATGTTGAATTAAAATGTTGTGACAATGTTTGTGAGGTTAATTAAGATGTATATGTTATAAGGTTGGTGATGACTACCAATGTGTCTTATTATGAATGAAAATGAAAATGTGCTAACCTTACTTATAAATATTGAGATGAAAAGACTATTCTCATGCAATTTTTATTGAGCTATAATGATGATAATTATACAAGGGCTAGACCCTATGAGCTACAACAAACTATGATGATACTAAAGACATTAAATACATTTCATTAAAGGCACTTAGCTTAGCACCGAGTGAACTTGACAAATGTGAGGTTATGACTTCCCATAGAGGAAGATTCACCCTATAGTTATATATGTGGTGTTGACTCCCCAACGAGGGAATAATCTTCCAATGGATTTCCATGAGAGGAGGACCCAATTGCCAAGTGGTATGTAAAGTGAGAATACGAATCTATTAGTTATTGAACTATGTTTCCCCCATAGGAAGACAAGCTAGTGGATCCACCTATAAAACAACATTTATGTTTGGTTTTACTTTGGCCGGTAGAACACCTTCCATCTTTGTAAGGTTTTACAACAATGGATTTCACACTTATATATTGTGGTCTATGTCGGTTAACGCAAATTTTCCATAAATTAAAATGAACCAATAAAGGATAAACTAACTAGGGGACTTGAGAGGTTTGACTTAGCAAAGGTACGTTTATGGGACTCTAGCTATGCGTAGCACTAGTTTTCCTTTATGGAAGCTTTAGAAGGTTGATATTATGTATATATATGAAAATGAATGCAATAGATGATAGTATGATGACTTTACATATGAATGATACTATATGGTGATTGATACTCTTATGAACATGTAATTGGTCTATGTCATTAAAAGTATGATATTGTATATCCTTAAAAGGTTATGTTATGTGAAGTTTTTATTATTTATGATTCTTGTTGGGTCACTTGATTGAGTAAGTTTATGAGGTTTTTCTTGGTTATTGCACTTGTTGGCTTTATGTGGATTCATGAGTAGTACTCTTGCTTTATTATGATATGATGAACTCTTATCCATGCTTGTGATGTAATTACTTGATCATAAGATTATATTAGATTATGGATTAAAGTATGTTGGCAAGTATGTTATTTGCTTTGGCATGATGAAAATGCCTTCTTGATTTGTATGTTTTCTTTTGTGATGTATAAGTCTTTTAAAGAATAAAATAGAATGTTTTGATAAAATGTCCCATTTTGTGTGATTTGACTATATGTTTATATGGTCTCATGCTTAGAACAAGTGGCGTACTAATCTCATTTTCTTTATTTTTCCCAAACATTTTAGCATCTGGTCATTGAGGTCTATTAGAGACAACCTTGAAGAAGGCATGGAGTATCTCATTCATCCAAATGTGTAGGTCCTCACTTTCTGAGGGTGATGTAAATATCAAGCTTATAAAATTGTTTTAGTTTTAGTACTTTTATGTTCTGCCTCATTTCATTGGAGTTTAGATTGTATAAAGCCTATATGTGGCTCTTTTTACATTGATGTATGTATGGCTATGCAAAATTTCTAATCATGTTAGATGTTTATGAGATGAGAAAATCCTTGAAGACTATGTTCTATCTTATATATATATATATATATATATATATATATATATATATATTTAAAGGTATTTATAGGTCTATGTGAACCTCCAAGTAGAAGTAATGAAATGTTTTAGATTTTCCGCAAAATTTGACCTATAAATGTCATGATGTAAACTAAGAGTCTAGTCTAAGTCCTCAAAGAGGACGACAATGTCATTTACGTCTAGGTGGTACATCCGTATATGACAATGTCCTTATGTGTGTAGTCTTAAAGTGTATGCATGATTCATTGTACTTGACTATATGAGTCTATAATGGTTATATTAATGATGTTATAGTAGTGTGTAGGGTGAATTATAGATTATAATGGTTATTTTTCTGTGCTTCTAGAATTATATGTTATGTGTGATAAATTGAAGTCTTGGTGTGTCATGTGTGGTAGACTTGTGTCCCTTACTTGATACATACATGAATGTGAATATGACAAGTCTTGACTCAGTATGCTAAAGCTTATTAGTCTTGTATATATGAAAAAAATGTGACCTTAGAAGTTTCTAAGAAGGTCCTTTATGTGGATTCTTCAACATAGTTGTAAGGTTATGATGGCCTTGAAGTCGAAAGTTGTAATGGTATCCTTCTTATATTACTGGTGGACTTAAGGTTGGTTGGATGGAAAGACATGAAATCATCCTTAGCAAAATAACCAAGCTATCCTCTTCGCCATTGAAAGGAAGCCCTAAGGGACCTTTTTGGTAGGGTAAATGTGATTTGGTTATGAACTAGATATGGAACCTCTTAATAAGATCCTTTATGTGAATTGCTATATGAGAACAAAGGCTAGCACCGAGAGAGTATGGTCAGGGCAATACCTCTACTGAAGAATGAGGCTAGAAAGTAAAGAAACCTTTCATATTCCTTAACCATGTGCTTACATGGGATGTGTCCAAGTTCTACTATTGGAATGTAGAACAACCTCCATCGGAGTAGGTTACAACTTTTGATTCCATGCTTCACTACCATGGTTCATATCAGTTATTGCCTATTATCATCATATGAGCTACCTGCTAGTATTGGAGAACTCTTATGAAGTTTAGGTGGTGGTATGGGACGTTGTATAGACATTGCACAATAGGGTTTGAAGATGTTAGTGAGTGAGTCGTTAGGTCTTCTCAAAAACCACTACTTAAATGTCTTTATATGTGATGAATGTCTCTTAAATGAACTAATGAAGAGAATGACTTAAGTTGGAAAGCATGTTTAATAAATAAGAACTTACCTAGAGTAGTTAAGGGTTGTCTAGTTATGGTGTGAAGGGGTCATACTAATGATTACTTCATATCTTACCAAGGTAAGTCTTAGGAATGATTATACTTAGGAAAGTAGGTTGATTATGTTGAAATAATTTAAACTTATCTAGCCTTAAGAATGATTTAGGTAATCTTGGAGAGGCCAAGTATGGACATTTTCTTCTTGACTTACTTGAGTAAGTCTTTTGATAACCTTTGTGAGGAGAATGTCATATTACATGTGTGTCAGTATATAAAGTGAGAATGATCTTATACTAGGTACTCTAAATGATCTCTTATGTGTGTGTGAAGGGATTGTATGGGCAGCCGCTTCACAACTCACTCAAATGAACCTCATAATTACCTTTGGTAGGAGGATCTCATGTTCATGTTTTTGGTGTATTGTAAGTGTATATATCTCATTGTAGGTAGTCTTAAGGATCATTTAGGTGTGATTATAGAGGGTGTATGGGTGGTCTCTCTTTTTTCATAAAAAAGATAGTATTAGGATAACCATTAGTGTGAGGATTGCATGCTAGAAATGGTTTACTGTGAAGTTGAAGAACTTCAGTGTAATGTTGAAATTGATTCACTTTAACAATGACATGATTCACTGTAACCTTTTCTTAAAATGTGATAAAATTCTTAAGTGTTATCTTATGTGTTTCTAAGGTGTTAAATATTGTTCTTATGCTTATACTATGATGTTTTAATAAAATAAACGTATTTCCGTTTAATATCTATTATCAAGATTTTATGCACCGTTCCATACTTAGTACATATGTTTGTACTAATTCCATGCTTTTATCTATCTCTAAAGTGATTCATAGGTGAAGGTTCTTTTGGGAGCAAAGCTTGGATTATAGGATCTTTCAAGCATGTTTGAACTACGTCCTCATTTGACTCAAGGGTATAGATGTCTTTTGATTTCTTATTGCGAAGCATTGTAATTGACTTAGTAGTACAATATTGTCGATGGTATGGGCCGTTTCCCAAGTGTATTTTGAGTCTAAGATTTGATGACATGAGACTTAGTATTTCCTATGGTTTTTATATAAAAGAATTTTTTAAAGACAATTCCAATGTTGTGACAATTTTAATTCCACATCACTATTCACATATGTATATGTGAAGAACGATACATAAGGGCTTGCAGAAGACCTTCACAAGGTCAAGTACGCCATATTGCACTACAAGAGTTCTATAGCTTCTAGGGTGTTCTTTCGGGTCGTGACAATTAACACATAGGAACTTAATCCACAATTCATGGCACATAAGAGCTGATCATTTACATCATTTAAGGAGGAACAACCTTCTTCGTTTCAACATGAACAATTTCAAAGAGTTTACATGCTAATTTCTTATCAATACTACCCTCAAACATTCCAAACACAATTCTCAAAAATAAAATAAAGAAAACTATATACAATAAGTTCAAGTTAACCATGAGATTCATATTTCACAAAAACTCAATTTAGGCATGAATTCCCACAAAAATATGCACATACTAGATAGACATGATAAGTTCAACATTATTCAAGAACTCATTTATATGAAACTACTAACATTAACTTTGTCTAGTTGGAGGGACTTTATGTCGGCCTTGTCCTCCAATGTTGCACCCTAAACAAGGGGGTTCCTCCATAGGACTTCTATGGAGGCAACCTCCTTATTACTCAATTTCTTAACTTGACTATCAAAAATCTCAAGCGGGACCTCTTCATAAAAAATGACCTTTTTTACCTCTAAACCTTCTAGAGGAAAATCGACATCAGATCATCTATAAACTTTTTCAGCATAGAGACATGGAACACCAAATGAACCAAGGCCAACTAAATTGGCAAGTCTAACTCATATTCCACTTCCCCTACTCTTCACAAAATCTCCTAAGGGCCCACATAATGGTGACTAAGTTTCTCTTTCTTTCCAAACCTCATTATACCTTTAATGGGTGAAATTATCAAATAGACCCAATCTCCTACTTTGAATTAAAGGTCCCTCTTTAGATTGTCGGCATTACTGACTATAATTTGTTTTCAATGCCTCTCTTATGAGTCGAACCTTCTCCTCTGCCTTATATGCTATCTCAGAGCCATGAAGAGAAAACTCACCCACTTCAAATGATCCAACCGGGAACCGGCATCTCCTACCATAAAGGGCTTCGAAAGGTGTCATAGCGATACTAGAACGGTAGCTATTGTTGTAGTAGAATTCGATGAAAGGTAGGTGATCATCCCAATTCTCCTTGAAATCAATCAGACAATCTCTCAACATGTCCTCTAGGGTTTTAATTGTGTGCTCGGCTTGTCCATCCATTTGGGGGTAAAAACCGGTGCTAAGTTTTACTGTAGTATCAAGCCCATTTTGGAAAGATCTCCAAAAATGTGAAGTGAATTGGGATCCTCTATTTGAAATGATTGACTTGGGGGCCCATGCAACTTCACTATATCCTTAACATACAATCTATCATACAATCGAGCATAAAGCAAATGGAGTCATGTTGTCTACATCTTTGGGATAAACCAACCACAAAGTCCATGGCGACATCTTTCCACTTCCTAGTGGGAATATAAATATTTTGGAATAGACCACCCGTCCCTTCAAGATCGGCTTTGACTTGTTGGCAATTTGAGAACCTAGCAACAATATTATCTACCTTTTTTTTCCATTCCTCCAATAAATATAATGCAAGTCATGATACATCTTGGTGTCTCCCGGAGTGATGGATTATAGGGAGCCATGAGCGATTTCCATGATTCTCTCCTTGAAACCATCCACATCCGGCACACATAACCTTACTTGGTACCTAAGTACACCATACTCCCCTAGGGAGAAAAAAACATCGTTATTATACTTAAGGACCAATTCTTTCAAATTCATCAATAGAAGATCAAGATGTTGCTTGGACTTCACATCAAACACTTAAGATGACTCGAAGTTATGACTAAACCATAAAACCACCCTTTGGAGATTCTTATAGTAAGGCACCCAATAGGGCCAACCTACGAACCTCCTTCAAGATCACTTTATTATAATCAACCACATTAGTTACACTCCCCATGTACACTCGACCCAAAGAATCTGGTACCACATTAGCTTTATCAGGATGGTAAAGGACACTCATGTCACAATCCTTCAAAATTTCTAACCATCTTCTTTGGGATAGATTCAAGTATTTCTTAGTAAACACATATTTTAGACTATTGTGATCAGTGAATGCATCAACATGTACCCCATAGAGATAGTGTCTCAAAAATTTGCAAGGCAAAAACTATAGCCGCAATCTCAAGATCATGAGTTGGGTAACTTTTCTCATGTGTCTTGAGTTTCGTAGAGGATACATTATCACTTTCCCATGTTTCCTGAGCACACATCCTAGACCTACTTGGGAGGCATCACAATTAACCACAAACCCTTTGGTACCCTTGATAAGGTCAACACAAAGTTGAGGTGAGCCTTTCTTTCAATAATTGAAAACCCGCTTCACAAAATTTGGACTATTCGTACATGGACTTCTTTTGGGTTAAGACAACTAATGTATATTTCATATACGATAATACCTCAACAAACCTCCTATAGAAACTGGATAACCCTCAAAAATTTTGGATGTCGGTAGGATTCAATGGTCTTGACCAAATTTTGACCACTTCCATCTTCATCGGATAAACATCTACCCCTTCACTAGAGACAAAGTTACTAAGAGATGCAACTGATCTCAACAAAAATTCACATTTACAAAACTTAGCAGAAGTTCATTATCCTTAAGAACTTGCAAAACTATGCTGAAGTGGCTCAGATGATCATTCTCACTCCTAGACTATAAAAAAAATTTCAATAACGAATACAAATGAAAACTTTCGTAAATTCCTTCAATAAGCATACCAAATATATCGGAGGGACCTTGAATTCCATATCCTTGACCCTTTGCAATCACCATGTGTAACAACCTGTTTAGTCGTTTTGAGCAGTAGAGTTTATTACTGGTAATAACTGTCTGGGTCGACGGATCCCACGACGGACCGTCATGGGCACGACGGACCGTCGAGGGGGTCTCGTTCCAAAACACTTAGACTCTGGAAAATTAGGTATTGAGAACAACTCTCTGAACTTCGCGACGGAAGAGCAGGATGGACCGTCGTAGGCACGACGGACCGTCACAGACTCTTAAATAAAATTGAGTCTCTGAATTCTGTGACGACTCAGCAGGACAGACCGTCACAGGCACGACGGACCGTCACAGGCTGCGTAAACCTGACTGGGTCGGATTTTTGTTAAAAGTTTTAAGGGGTGTTTTGGACTATTCCCGCTTATGATTATAAAGTTAGTGGTTTAATGTTAATAATTCAATTACTTGGGGGTTAAAGGAGATAACCTTGAATTAAATAGTGGGTTACTTTTTTCATCTTTTATACTTAATTATATGGTAATTAGGGTAAAAGAAAAAGAGTTTGAATAAGGAAAAATAGAAAGAACAGAAGAGAGGGACGAATAAGCGAGAGAAGAGAGAACAAAGAGGAAAGCAAAGACCTTGAGGAGTAGCTTGCGTGATCACGAATTCTTCGGTGGAGGTAGGTTATGGTTTATGCTATTCTGTAGTAAACTCTAAATAGCGATTGATATGCATTGGGTAATTTTGTAAAGTCTTCTATATGCTTAATTGTGACTTTGCATGATTGTGATTATGTAATTGGGATGAATTAGCATGATGAGGCTGTTGAATCTTAAACCTTAAAACCTCTTTCGTTAATGATGATGCCTTGGTATAAAAGAAGGATTGATGAACTGAAAGAATGAGATTAGGGGATCGGGTGTCACGAACTGACACGTAGAATTAGGGGATCGGAGTGTCACATACTGACACCAGTATAGTATAGATCGGAGTGTCATGTTCCGGCACCAAGATAGTATGGATTGGGTGTCACGTTCCGACACCAGGATAGTAAAGGATCGGAGTGTCACGTTCCGACACCAGGATAGTATGGATTGGGTGTCACGTTCCGAAACCAGGATAGTAAAGAGAATGAATCTTGAATTATGCTAATATACTCAGATTTATTGAACCTGTTTCCCAAAAGAGTATGGTGTGGAGGCTTGAGTCCTCATAGATGTTCTTTGGTTGTGCCCAATGGTTATGGTACTTGTTGTTGTCACCTGTTAAGTGTTATGGTTGATTTTATGTTATTATTTGATATATATTGCTCTCTATTCTGAGTTGGCCGATGATACCTACTCAGTACTTGTGTTTTGTACTGACCCCTACTTGTATGTTTTTCCCTTTGTTATTTGTGGAGTGCAGCAAACGTACCGTCATCTTCAACTCAACCGCAACCCTAGCCAGTCTTCATCACGTCAGATTTCAGGGTGAGCTATTGTTCCTAGCTCGGACTGGATTCTCTCTCATTCATGTCTTGATGTCCTTGAAGTTCGGACATAAACCATCTGTTTTCTTATTTTAGCTTCCTAGACACTCTTAGATTTAGTAATTTGAAGATAGAATGTTCATGTGGTGATGACTTCAAGATTTTGGGGATAGTAATTGATAAATTTTAGAAGTTATTAATTGATTTTGTTAATGAGTTTTAAGTCTTCCGCATTATTTTTTGTTTATTATGATTGAAATATTGGGGTTTAGGTTGGTTGGTTCACTCACATAGGGGGTTATGTGTGGGTGCAACTCACGGCTCGTTTTGGGTCGTGACAAAATTGGTATCAGAGCATTAGGTTCGTTGGTCTCATCACACAAGAATGTGTCTAGTAGTGTCTTGAGGAACGGTAGGGGGAGGCCTTTACTTTTCTTTGAGAGGCAACAAGATTTTAGGAAAATTCCATTCTTTCTTTCTTTCGTGCTATTACTTGGATCCAATTGGTATCTGGGTGATACAAATTGGTATCTGACCATCTTCACTCTATTTCGCAGATGGTTAGAACTAGAGCAACAACTGCGCCACCACCAACACCGGCAAGACAAGATGCGTCTGAACCATCCACTGAGGCTGTAGCTCGAAGAGGAGCAGTGGCAAGAGGCCGTGGTAGAGGTCGCGGGAGGACGTCCTCTAGAGGAAGAGGACAAGCACCTGGCCCATCTAGTATTAGGGCGGTGACTCCTCCACCGACTGAGGAAGTATTAAGAGAGGGTGAGGAAGGGGAAAATGAACAAGTGCAGAATGAGGAATTACCACCCCAACCTACCCCAGAGATGATTAATCAGGTTCTTGCTTATCTTAGTGGGCTATCTGACCAAGGCCAGACACCTCCAGTGTTTTCTGCACCAGCACCTCAGGTTCCGGGAGTACAAAATGCAGCTGCTGTGGCTCCCCGCATGGATGCCTCATTGGAAATACGTACGTTTCCTCGATTGATTACAGAACCTATAATGACGAATGATTAGCACGAACTTTTCACTAAGTTCTTGAAATTGAAACCTCCAGTCATAAAGGGTGCTGAATCTGAGGATGCCTATGATTTTCTGGTTGATTGTCATGAGTTGCTACATAAGATGGGCATAGTGGAACGATTCGGCGTTGAGTTTGTAACCTATCAGTTTCGGGGAAATGCCAAAATGTGGTGGCGATCGTATGTTGAGTGTCAATCAGCACAGGCACCACCCCTGACTTGGGCATCATTCTCTAGCTTGTTTATGGAAAAGTATATACCCCCGACTTTGAGGGATAGGAAGAGAGATGAGTTCCTGAGCCTTGAGCAAGGTAGGATGTCGGTTACTGCGTATGAGGCTAAGTTTCGTGCATTATCCAGGTATTCCACCCAGCTATGTTTCAGTCCACAAGAGCGGATTCGCCGTTTTGTGAAGGGATTGAGGTCAGACTTGCAGATTCCAGCCTTACAGGTAGCTACTGCAGCAAAATCCTTTCAGGAAGTTGTAGACTTTGTGATAGAGGTGGAGGGAGTGAAGCCAGATGACTTCACCATGGCATCGACAACTAAGAAGTTTCGTAAGGGAGGTGAGTTTAGTGGTTCTTACCCCAGAGGGCAGAGTTCAGGAGGTTATCCAGCCCGACCTATTCAGTCTTCACTACAGGCTGTAGCTTGGGGTCCACCGCAGACTGGTCAACATTTCTCTGAGTTTGGAGGTTATCCCCAGACTTCGTCGTTCTCACAGAGGCCTATGCTTGACTCCAGAGAGTGTTATGGATGTGGGGAGACTGGACATATTAAGAGGTATTGTCCAAAACAGAGTTACAGACCCTCAATAGTCAGAGGTAGAGGTGGTCATGGAAGAGGCCGCTATTCTGGAGGACGTGGTGGCCGAGGTAACGGTGGTCACCAAAACAGCCGGGGTGACGGGCAAACTGGAACTTCTGCAGCGCAACATGGTAGGGGCAATGGGAAGACAGGTGATAGGGCCCGTTGTTATGCTTTCCCTGGGAGGTCTGAAGCAGAGACATCTGATGCTTTTATCACAGGTAATCTTTTGGTTTGTGATTGCATGGCTTCTGTATTATTTGATCCTGGCTCCACATTTTCATATGTATCTTCCTCATTTGCTACTGGTCTTGATTTACATTGTGATTTGCTTAACATGCCTATTCGTGTTTCTACTCCGGTGGGTGAGTCTGTGATAGTTGAAAAGGTGTATATATGTTATCTTGTAACTTTTGTGGGGAGCAATACTCATGTAGACTTGGTTATCTTAGAAATGGTTGATTTCGATGTAATTCTGGGCATGACTTGGCTTTCTCCAAATTTTGCAATATTAGATTTTAATGCTGAAACCGTAACGTTGGCCAAGCCTGGGACAGATCCGTTAGTGTGGGAGGGTGACTACACTTCCACTCCAGTTCGTATTATCTCCTTTCTTCCTGCTAAGAGAATGGTTAGTAAGGGTTGTTTAGCTTTCTTGGCACACTTCAGGGATGATACTACCTAAGTACCTTCAATTGAGTCGGTTTCGATAGTCCGTGAGTTTCTGGATGTGTTTCCTGCAGACCTTCCTGGTATGCCACCGGATAGAGATATTGATTTCTATATTGATCTTGAGCCGGGTACTCGCCCCATTTTGATACCCCCTTATAGGAGGGCTCCCGCTGAGTTAAGAGAGTAAAAGGCCCAACTTCAAGAGTTGTTAAGCAAAGACTTTATTAGACCAAGTGCGTCCCCTTGGGGTGCTCCTGTTTTGTTTGTAAAGAAGAAGGATGGATGTTTTCGGATGTGCATAGACTACAGATAACTGAATAAGGTGACTATTAAGAACAAGTATCCTCTTCCTCGCATCGATGATTTGTTCGATCAGTTAAAAGGTGCTTGTACCTTCTCAAAAATCGATTTGAGATCTGGTTATCATCAATTAAAAATACGGGCAACGGATGTGCCAAAGACTGCTTTTCAGACCAAGTATGGACATTATGAGTTTTTAGTAATGTCTTTTGGGCTTACGAATGCCCCTGCTGCTTTCATGAGCTTGATGAACGGGATTTTTAAGCCATATCTGGATCTCTTTGTCATTGTATTCATCGATGATATACTGGTATACTCGAAGAGCAAGAAAAGAACATGAGGAGCACTTGAGAATTGTATTGGAAATGTTGAGGGAGAAAAAGCTTTATGTCAAATTCTCCAAGTGTGAGTTTTGGCTAGATTCAGTGTCCTTCTTGGGCATGTGGTTTCTAAGGATGGAGTGATGGTGGATCCTTCCAAGATCGAAGCAGTGAAGAGTTGGGAAAGACCTACTAATGTTACAGAGATAAGGAGCTTTGTTGGTTTAGCTAGCTACTACCGTCGATTTGTCAAGGGATTTTCTTCTGTTGCTTCCCAATTGACAAACTTGACTAAGCAGAGTGTTCCATTTGTATGGTCGGACGAGTGTGAAGAAAGCTTTCAGAAGCTCAAGACCTTGTTGACTAATGCACCAATTCTTACCCTGCCAGTGGAACGTAAGAATTTCATTGTTTAATGTGATGCATCCTATTCTGGGTTAGGTGCAGTGCTAATACAAGAGAAGAATGTAATTTCTTATGCTTCGGGGCAATTAAAGGTGAATGAACGTAATTATCCGACCCACGATTTGGAGTTGGCTGCCGTAGTGTTTGCATTAAATCAATGGAGACATTATCTATATGGGGTTAAGTGTGAAGTCTATGCAGATCATCGCAGTTTACAGTATGTCTTTACTCAGAAAGATTTGAATCTGAGACAGAAGAGATGGATGGAACTACTGAAGGACTATGATATCACTATCTTATATCATCCGGGAAAAGCTAATGTTGTGGCAGATGCTTTAAGTAGAAAGGCAGGAAGTATGGGAAGTCTAGCTCACTTGCAGCTTTCTAGACGCCCATTGGCTAGAGAGGTTCAGACTCTGGCTAATGACTTTATGAGGCTGGAAGTACTAGAGAAGGGAGGATTTTTGGCCTGTGTGGAGGCAAGATCTTCCTTTCTTGACAAGAGTAAGGGAAAGCAGTTTACTGATGAGAAACTGATCCGGATTCGAGATAAGGTATTGCAAGGAGAGGCTAAAGAAGAAAAAATCGATGAGAAAGGTGTTTTGAGAATTAAGGGAAGGGTATGTGTACCCCGCGTCGATGATTTGATTCACACTATTCTTACAGAGGCTCATAGTTCAAGGTATTCTATACATCCCGGTACAACCAAGATGTATCGTGACCTAAAGCAACATTTTTGGTGGAGTAGAATGAAGCGGGACATTGTTGATTTTGTTGCTCAATGCCCGAATTGTTAGCAGGTAAAGTATGAACACCAGAGTCCTGGAGGGACACTTATGAGAATGCCCATTCCCGAATGGAAGTGGGAGAGAATTGCAATGGACTTCATGGTTGGTGTTCCAAAGACAATGGGTAAGTAAAACTCCATTTGGGTATTGTTGATAGATTAACTAAGTCTGCTCACTACATTCCGGTTAAGGTGACTTACAATGCAGAGAAGTTAGCCAAACTCTACATCTCAGAAATTGTTCGATTGCATGGGGTTCCACTTTCCATCATATCAGATAGAGGTACACAGTTTACTTCTATGTTTTGGAAAACATTGCATGCTGAATTGGGTACTAGGTTGGATCTTAGTACTGAATTTCACCCTCAGACTGATTGTCAGTCTGAGTGAACGATTTAGGTTTTGGAGGATATGCTTCGTGCATGTGCGATAGAATTTGGTGGTCATTGGGATAACTTCTTACTCTTAGCGGAGTTCTGATACAACAATAGCTATCACTCAAGTATTGACATGGCCCCATTTAAGGCACTGTATGGGAGAAGATGTAGGTCTCCCATTGGGTGGTTTGATGGATTTGAAGTTAGACCTTGGGGTACTGACCTTCAGAGGAAATCGTTAGATAAAGTGAAATGCATTCAAGAAAAGCTTTTAGCGGCTCAAAGTAGACGGAAAGAATATGCAGATCGAAAGGTTAGAGACTTGGAGTTTATGGAGGGTGAGCAAGTTTTGCTGAAGGTTTCACCCATGAAAGGGGTGATGCGGTTCGGTAAGCGAGGTAAGCTTAGTCCGAGGTACATTGGTCCATTTGAAGTTCTGAAGCGCGTGGGGGAGGTAGCTTATGAATTAGCCTTGCCCCCGGGGCTCTCAGGAGTGCACCCGGTATTTCATGTGTCTATGCTGAAAAGATATCATGGTTATGGAAACTACATTATTCGTTGGGATTAAGTCCTTCGTGATGAGAATTTGTCTTATGAGGAGGAGTCTGTTGCTATTTTAGATAGGGAAGTCCGCAAGTTGAGGTCAAGAGAGATTGCATCCATTAAAGTTCAATGGAAGAATCGACCAGTTGAAGAGTCCACTTGGGATAAGGAGGCCGATATGCAAGAAAGATACCCACACCTGTTTGCAGATTCAGGTACTCCTTTTTTTTCCTTGTTTTTCTTCTTGTGATCGTTCAAGGATGAACGATGGGTAAATTGGTATCGATTGTAACGACCTGTTTAGTCGTTTTGAGCAGTAGAGTTTATTTCTGGTAATAACTGTTTGGGTCGACGGATCCCACGACGAACCTTCATGGGCACGACGGACCGTCGAGGGGGTCTCGTTCCAAAACCCTTAGACTCTGGAAAATTGGGTACTAAGAACAACTCTCTGAACTACGCGACGGAAGAGCAGGACGGACCGTCGTTGGCACGACGGACCGTCACAGACTCTTAAATAAAATTGAGTCTCTGAACTCTGTGACGACTCAGCAGGACGGACCGTCGCAGGCACGATGGACCGTCACAGGCTGCGTAAACCTGACTGGGTCGGATTTTTGTTAAAAGTTTTAAGGGGTGTTTTGGACTATTCCCGTTTATGATTATAAAGTTAGTGGTTTAATGTTAATAATTCAATTACTTGGGGGTTAAAGGAGATAACCTTGAATTAAATAGTGGGTTACTTTTGTCATCTTTTATACTTAATTATATGGTAATTAGGGTAAAAGAAAAAGAGTTTGAATAAGGAAAAATAGAAAGAACAGAAGAGAGGGACGAACGAGCGAGAGAAGCGAGAACGAAGAGGAAAGCAAAGATCTTGAGGAGTAGCTTGCGTGATCACGAATTCTTCGGTGGAGGTAGGTTATGGTTTATGCTATTCCATAGTAAACTCTAAATAGCGATTGATATGTATTGGGTAATTTCGTAAAGTCTTCTATATGCTTAATTGTGTGCTTGCATGATTGTGATTATGTAATTGTGATGAATTAGCATGATGAGGCTGTTGAATCTTAAACCTTAATACCTCTTTTGTTAATGATGATGCCTTGGTATAAAAGAAGGCTTGATGAACTGAAAGAATGAGATTAGGGGATCGGGTGTCACGAACCGACATGTAGAATTAGGGGATCGGAGTGTCACGTTCCGACACCAGGATAGTATGGATCGGAGTGTCACGTTCCGGCACCAGGATAGTATGGATCGGGTGTCACGTTCCGACACAAGGATAGTAAAGGATCGGAGTGTCACGTTCTGACACCAGGATAGTATGGATCGGGTGTCACGTTCCAACACTAGGATAGTAAGGGATCGGAGTGTCACGTTCCGACACCAGGATAGTATGGATTGGGTGTCACGTTCCAACACCAGGATAGTAAAGAGAATGAATCTTCAATTATGCTAATATACTCAGATTTAATGAACCTGTTTCCCAAAAGAGTATGGTGTGGAGGCTTGAGTCCTCATAGATGTGCTTGGGTTGTGCCCAATGGTTATGGTACTTGTTGTTGTCACCTGTTAAGTGTTATGGTTGATTTTATGTTATTATTTTATATATATTGCTCTCTATTTTGAGTTGGCCGATGATACCTACTCGGTACTTGTGTTTTGTACTAACCCCTACTTGTATGTTTTTCCCTTTGTTATTTGTGGAGTGCAGAAAACGTACCATCGTCTTCAACTCAACCGCAACTCTAGACAGTCTTCATCACGTCAGATTTCAGGGTGTGCTATTGTTCCTAGCTCGGACTGGATTCTCTCTCATTCATGTCTTGATGTCCTTGAAGTTCGAACATGGACCATCTGTTTTCTTATTTTAGCTTCCTAGACACTCTTAGATTTAGTAATTTGAGAATATAATGTTCTTGTGGTGATGACTTCTAGATTTTGGGGATAGTAATTGATAAATTTTAGAAGTTATTAATTAATTTCGTTAATGAGTTTTAAGTCTTCCGCCTTATTTTCTGTTTATTATGGTTGAAATGTTGGGGTTTAGATTGGTTGGTTCGCTCACATAGGGGGTTAAGTATTGGTACCAATTGCGGATCGTTTTGGGTCGTGACAACATGAGAGCTTTTAGACCCAAAATGATCTTACCCCTAAGATTTGAGTTCCTCCCTTCAACTCAAAAATGGGTTCATTTCGAAATTGAAATTTGACTACCCTTGTCTTACAATCAAGAGACGTAAAAAAAGACTGAAACCAATCCATTCCCTATATGACTTCAAAATATAACATTCCAAGTTCTGTCAAGTCAAACAATATAACTCTATTGGGCAAGCAAATAGAACAACTTCTACAGATTGTTGTAGCCCTAACGGAGTCACACACCTGGCTTTTACTCGAAAAAGGTTCCATTAAGACATCGGGTAGCACTTTAAACTCTCCTACTACTAAATGAGTGATAAATGATAAAGGAGAACCGGGGTCTACTAAATCATAAATACTAATAGAGAACACTTGTAACATACCGGTGCCGACATAGGAAGACTCCTTTTGTTCACCTCTACAGCGAAGAACATAGAAGCAATTCTTCTCCATGCTAGGAATCAACATTGCCGGCCTATTTTGATTGACCAAAAGGTCGGATATCCCCATAACAAAGATGTTCATCTTAGTTCTAGAATCGGCAAAAATATTATGAGCATACTTGAATATTTGAGTGAACTTGAGACTATACTCCTTAACACTCATACCCCTTGGCATAATTTGATGAATTCTTTCATTTTCCTCCCCCTTAGTTCTAAGGGAAAGAACCTATTAAGAAAAGTTGTATTGAAAGCTCCATAAGTAATCTGACCTTCTCTAACCGGCCTCTCATCCTTCCGTTGCTCATACCAATCTTGATCCACATCTTTCAGTTGGTAGGTGGGTTGTTCCAATTTTTCTTAGAAGACACCCCCATAGCATCTAGTACCTTGAACACTTCACCAATGTACCCTTGCGGGTCCTCCTCTCCCTTGGAGCCAAAGAAAGTAGGGGGATTAATCATTTTTAAATCCCTTATCCTTGATGCAGTAGTGCTAGTATTTGGGATTTACTTGCACCATAGTATCGTTTGAAACTCGAGTATTTAAAATTTGATTTAAGCTATGAATAGACTTTTTATATCAACATTGGAAATAAAACCCTTCTTCAATAGGAACTTGAGGATAGTGAGGAGCTTGAGGGGGAACCACCTCATTCAAATTCATCTCCTCTGCCCTTCGAGCATTATTCCTCCTTGTATTTATTTCCTATAAGCACAAGAAAGATATAACAAGGTAAGGACGTGTAGGGTTAAAACTCTAGGGGCACAACTTCATGAATACCAACAAAGTGAGACTTTCCTAAGTTTCACACAGCCTCTTATTCATAATTGTGGCACACTTCACAATCATGAAAAAGATTCTACATGACAGGGTTTAGTGAGACATCAATTCTAAGATTATTTAACCTCATTATCATATACAGATTTTGTAACTACCCACTGTAACCCCATGGCGTTACCAGCGTCATCGTCCTCGAAGAGGAGTAAGACTACCCTCTTAGAATTCATCATTACATTTTATTGATCAAAAAATATGAGGTTTACATAGACCTCTCATATACAACATATGGAGTTTATTTAAACTTCTCGTATACGAAGCTTACTTAGGCTTCTCATTTAGACAATATATCCAACTTGTAGGAATTTAGTCTAATTTTTATCTCACATTGAACCATGTAAAGTAAAGTAGGATATTCGGGCATAGCCCTCATAGAAATCCATAATTGCCACATGGCGCTTACAATAATGTCTTCAACAATATGAAGGAAATGAATGTCTTTAGACTATAACAAAACTATTACTAAGGTTGATCAAAGTCCCATCCTCGAACATGGAGGAATCACCATTACTTTGAGGAAAAAATTGAAGTATCCTTGCAAAGTGGTCAAGAAGCTCTTCAATGACCACAACCTACAATGTAGGGGGAAAACTTAAGAAATATGGGTTAGTACAAACCACATGTACTATGTATGGTTCCTATGCATAAAATCAGAAATGCATGATAAAAGGCACAATTTAGTCAAAACCATGCACTATTACAATTAAACAAACATGCACATATATAGAACATTATAAATTAACTAACTCATGACGTTTAACCCAACACATAAGCAACCTAAAGAGATAGTTGTGCAATGCAAAGAATAGAACCCCATAACCCTATCCAAAGCTAAGAATCACATTAAATCACTTATTCCATGCATACAACATAATCTCATACTTTATCATAACATTCTTGATTCATAAGTTTGTATCTAACTTGACATACATAGCATGAAATAAACATTCTCATAAAAAAAACACTTCTATGATCATCAATTAGGATCCCGCATGTGCAATGAGTAAGAAAAGTCCCATACCCTCTCTCAGCTTATGTATTAACCTTTAAGACAAGCCCTAACACTAGTTCACACACATGACTTATTCTTTTACCATATTAAATTTAGTAAAAAAAGTGCAATAAATGACATGAGACCATGTGAGCTACATATAATCCGGTGTTCTCCTCCCACACCGAAAAGAGAGGGTTAATACTTGCCTAAGGTGTAACCAATCATACATAGCTATCTAGGTGGATCCACTAATCTATAGTCCTATGTGGGCACACAGTTACGGGTGAAGGAGATTGTTAATAGAAACCTAGATTTACTAGCATGTAGTTTTCCATCTCATCAGACAACACATATCATGGGAATCCGGACTTCCTAAACGTGAAGAAACCCATGTGGGAGGCCGAACTTACTAAAATTGAGACCGCCATCTCATTTACATGCAATTTCGGTGAAAAGAATTTATTCCTTTTAGTAGTCATCATACGCTTCTTACAAGATCACATTAGTCTCTTCTAGACCCCTATGGGTCCATTTCATCATAATATCTCATAGGTATTCATAAGTAAGAACTACCCTTTCACCTTAGAAAACCACATACAAGTGAGTAAACCTTTCACTCAACACTTTATGATAATCATGAGAAATTACTTTCAATCATATAATAATCATAACATAACATACTTACATACTTTATAACAAATTCAACAGTCTAGGGTTAAAACGAGGAATACTTTGTACCAACATAACAACAACACATAAGTCATAGAAGCATTACAACCTAAAATATTCATACTTTATAATTTGATTCAAGAAGAATCAACCTTCATAACTTTTTTACCTTTCATTGCATCCATACTTCAATTTCCAAAGAACACATAGGCAATGCATAATTAAGTTAAATTCAAGAAGCAATTACATAACATCAGTATAGTTAATAAACATAATCACCCTCTTCAGAATTCACCCTATCAATTCATGATTTTCATGAAATTGGGGAAAAACATGGGTCCATTGGAATCTTTATTGAATAACAATATTTACCCACTAATATATACTTAAACAACATAAATTGACCACAATTGATCCCTAATTACGTTTTTCAAAGACGATTCATGTGTAGAGAAAAACCCTAGTTTTGGGGGATATAAATATCATCTTTGGGAAGGACATCTTGGGTAAAAGAATTGTAATAGTGAAAGAAAATATACCTTAGATATGATAAACCCACAAAATTCGGGTAGAAACTTGAAGAATGGACCTTCTTCTTGGAGCTCCAATGGTCTTCAATGGAGGTTTGAAGAAAGGGAGAATTTGAGAGAGATCAGAGTGATTTTTTATTTCAACTTTTGGGATTTTACATGGGTGTGTAAAATTACAAAAAATTGTCCCTAAATCGTTATATAGTCATCCCCTAAATTACCGAAAAGATTCCTCGCTTAATTGGGACAATTTGTCAAGTGAAAATGACTTAAAATGACACGAACGGGTTTGGAAGTGGTTAAGCGTTGCAGGGGCATTTCCACTTTTTTTTTAAATCCGGGTCAAGGTAGTGAGACTCGTGAAGTCCCCATGTGGGAAAAAACTTCATACTACCAAGTTCGTGCTGCGCGATGCGTGGAGGCTCTCACATCATGGCTGCACGTAGGCTGCTTTTGCAGCTTGCTCGCCAATGTTTGGGTCCCCCTCAAGGACCCTTCAAGTGGTCCTTGTGGAGTCGTTATCAGATGTTTTAATCATATATAGATTATTTTACCTATTTAAGTTCTTTTTTACAAATTTTAGACTTCATATTACACTCCCAAACCTTTACCTTATATTGGGACGTCTACTAGTTCAAGTCCACTAGTATCCAGACGTCAAGGTTCATCTTTGAAGTTGTATCACAAACACTTCCTAATTAGTTTTACTAATGTTATTTTAGTTATAAAAAATCATTATTCAACATATGAGGCTCTAGTATAGGTCATGTAAATTACAGGGTGTCACATGATCAACGCCCCCAATCGCAGGGCGTTGATGAAGGCAAAGTCCGTTGATGCTAGTTCATTGATTGACACTTCAAAGGAAGTGTTTAGGTAGAGTTTGGGTCCTCCTCAAGGAACTATTGGGTTGTCCTTGTAGAGGCGTCCCCAGAAGTTTCAAATCTAATTACGATCATGAAGAAGTTAAGTTCCTTCCCTAACAATTTTACCATCAAAAAACTTGTAAAACATAACAAGATACACTAGAACACAGTAGAATGACTAAGGTCTAACTTTTAAGCGGCTCAGACGTTCTTGGACGTTTGACCTCCAAATAACTTCAAATAATGTATTCACACTATAAAACACTTGATCAACATGTTATTAACATTTTTAGGCACATGTGAGTCTCTAAACTCCTTAATTTATTTTGGGATACCTTATAACATCGTAAGTCAACCCAACATGATATTAACCCAACACATAAGCCAACCAAAGAAATACTTGTGCAATGCAAATAATAGAACTCTATAACCCTATCCAAAGCTAAGTATTAGATTAAGTCACCTACTTCATATGCATGACAAAATCTCATAGTTATTATAAAATACTTGATTCATAAGATCACATTAAATTTGGCATACATAAAATATAATCAACTAATCAGACAAGAACACTACTAAGATCATATTTTAAGATCACACATGTGCAATGTCTAAGAGAAGTAACATACCCTCCATCACACAATGTAATAACCTTTAAGACAAGCATAATAAGAGTTCATATATTTAACTTGTCCATTTACTTTTACATTAGGGAAATAATGGCAATAACAGAAATAAAACCTTGGGAGCTACATGGAATCTGATGTTCTACTCAAACACTTAAAAGACAGGGTTAACACTTCCCTAAGGTGTAACCTTTTGTGCAAAGCTAGCTAGGTGGATCCACTAAGTTAGATTCCTATCTGGGCACATAGTCAAGGGTCAAGGATATTTTTACTAGAAAGCTTAACTTGCTAGATGTTGAGTTTTACATCTCATGAGACAACAGATATCTCGGGAATATAGACTTACTAAACGTGAAGAAACCCATGTTGGGAGCCGGACTTACTAAACGTAAGACCCCCATCTCATTTACATGCCATTTTTGTGCTAAGAATTTATTCCATTTAGTAATTATAATACTCATCATAAAAGTTCACTACTCTCCTCTAGACACATATATAAACATCTCATTGTAATAACACATCGGTATTCATAAGTGATACCTTTCACTTTAGAAAACACATACAAGTGAGTAAACCTTTCACTCAACACTTTATTATAATCATGAAGAAACTTTAAATTATATAATAATCATATCATAACATGCAGACATATTTCATGAATAATTCAATGGTATAAGGTTAAGGATGAGGAATACTATATATCAACATCTCAACCATACATTACACATAAGAGCATTACTATCTAAGCATCTCATATTTCACAATTGAGTTCAAGAATAATCAATCTTCATACTTTATGGGCCTTTCATTTCATCCATACTTCCATTACAAAGAATACATAATCAATAAAAAACATGGTAAATTCAAGAAGTAATACATAGCATTTAATGTACTACATACTCATCATCTTCCACATTTTTCATATAATTTTGACATATAATGAGTTTAGGGAAGAATAAGGGTTCAAGGGGAAATCTATAGTGATTATCAATAATTCACCATAATTACATAGTTAAACAATGATAAAATACTATAATTTAGGAAAATTGAATAAAAATTTGTCATGAAAAGAGAACCCATAATTAGATTGAAACCCGAGTCTTGGGGATGTTTGAAAACCATAGTTGAAGGCACCTCTTGGGGAAAGGATCCCAAGAATGAAAGAAATAATACCATAGGGATTTTTTTTAAAACTAATTTGAGATGAATTACTTGGTGAATTAGTCCTTCTTTTGGAGCTTTAGTGTTCCTTCAATAAAGGTGTGAGTTTGGGGAAAGAGAAACTAGAGAGAAGTTAGAGTTATTTGGGTTTGGGAAATAATGGGGTTGTGATTTAGTTTAATGAAGGATAACTCTTTTATAGTCCCCAAATAACATAATTAAAAACCCCTTAAACCATAATTAATTAACAAACTAATTGAACCAAGTTAATTAAGAGGCATTCTAATTGCGTGCTAAACGACTAAGGCCCGTCTATGATCCGTAGATCAATCGACAACCCTGTACTATCACTCCGTCGTTCATGTCAGAGAACTAGATTTTGGGTAGTTTATGGAAATAGCTAAGTATGAAACTACGAACCATCGACGGGTGGTTGACCAATCGATGGCTCATTGTTTGGTCCGTCTTTTAGCCCCTGTCAATTTGACAGTTTTGGGGTCAAATGTTAGAGTCCTCTCCAAGCACCCTTAGGATGGCCCATCGGGAGTCGTACCCAGACGTTTCAACCCTAAAAACACTCTTCTATATGTTTAACTCCTTTTTACCATATGACTAAATTTTGACTCTTACAAATCTTTGAAACATACCAAGACACACTAGCTCAACTGCTACAATTCTCCGAATGTCATGGTCGTTTCTTGATGTTTTTACTCAAATACTTCCTAATTGAGTTTATTAATTTTGTTTAGATTTAGAAACATTCTTTTAAGACTTGGATCATCTAGTGAGGTTCTAGACTAATTCATAGACTTTTAGAGTGTTTCATTATCCCCCTTTTAGGAACGTTCTTCCCCGAATGAACCCTAAAAAATTTTCTTAGGGGAGGAAATACTCAATACTATCAGCCCAAATAACAACAACAAATAATAATGAGTCATAATTCAAAGGAGTACTTTAAAACACCATTCCGCACATAAACATGGCATTATACATATAGCAACTCAATTCACTATTTATTACATATAATAGCTCAATACTTCATATTACATAATGAGGCACTACTTTATCAATATCAACATGAGCTCAACATGAAAATCAAGAGTTACCATGAAATCAACATGCTCACTACAAATCTTATAAAGGCAACTATACACATGCATAAATGTTCAAGTTAACACGAGTATTTTTCATGAAAACTCATTTTAGCATGAACCTTTACTAAGATATGCACGTACTTTGATAGACAAGTCAACCTCACATTGTTCATGATTCCGTCATTTTTAAGAAGAACTAATAACCTAAACTTTTATTAGGAGTAAGAAGAAAAAGATGAGGGTAGTGGGAGATCGTGTCACTCTCGACCTCCCGTGTTGCACCCTCAACAAGATGGTTTATCCATAGAACTTTTATGGAGGCTACCTCTTTGTTCCTTAACCTTTTGACACAAAGATCAAGGATCTCGACCGGAACCTCTACATAGTAAATGTTATCATTTACCCCTAACCCTTCAATAGGGACAATATACAGGCATTTGACAATACTTTTCTTGAGCATATATACATCAATATGCCAGATGAAACGACACTAATTCAATTGGTAGATTCAAATCCTAAGGAACCTTCTCGACCATCTTAAAATCTAATAGGGGCCCACATACTGGGACAGAGTTGCCCTTTTTTACAGATTCTCATCACCTTTTTCATGGGTGAAATTTTCAAGTAGACCCAATCACCTATTTAAAATTAAAATTCTCTCCTTCTATTGTCAGCATATGATTTTTTCCAAATAGAGGCTTTTTTCAACCTATCTCTTATTATTTGACTTTCTCTATATCCTCATAGATTATCTCGGGACAAAGGAGTGAAGACTCACCAACCTCAAACCACCAAACAAGAGACCTACACCTCATAACATAAATTGCTTCAAAAGGGACTATAGAAATACTCGAATGGTAGCTATTATTGTAAGAGAACTCTATCAATAATTGGTTATCGTCCCAATTTCCCTTAAAATTAATGACACAAACTCTTAGCCTATTTTCTAGGGTTTTAATTGTATTTTCCTCTTGACTATATTTTTGAGGATAAAAAATTACCTAACCCTTTCTAAAAAGACATCCAATAATGAGAAGTGAATCGGGACCTTTGCCCGAGATGATGTACAAAGGGACCCAAGTATACTCACTATCTCCTTAAGGTATATTCTAGCATATTCCTCCACCGAATATGTAGACTTGACGGGGATGAAGTGGGCAGATTTCATCAATCTATCAACAATAATCAATATTAAGTCATTTTGCCTTCGTTTTGGAGGAAACTCAACTACGAATTAGATATAAATATATTCCAACTTCCAAGTGGGGACATTCATTACTTGAGTTAGACCTCCCGACTTTTGATTCTTTGCCTTAACTTGTTTAAAAGTTGGACACCTAGCCACAAACTCAGATATATTACTTTTCAACCCGTCCCACCCATAGACCTCTTAAAGATGATAGTACATCTTGGTGGAACCCAGATGAATAGAATATCGGGACCTATGAGGTTCCTCAAAAATTTGCCCAATCAAGTTATCAAAATCCGGTAGACACAATCTACCTTGGAACCTAAGCACCTTATCCCCCCCCCTTGGGAGAATGACTCATTAAACTTTCTAAGAACCGATTCCTTCAATTCTAGATATGGGTAATCAAGATGTTTCTTAGAATTCACCTCAACCGCTTAACATGATTCGGAGCTATGATGAACCATGGAACCACCTTTAAAGAATCTTCTAAATGAACACCCAACCTGGCCAATCTATGCACCTTTTTCACAAACTCTTTCTTATCATCGGGAATATGGTCTATGCTAACCATTGACGTTCGTAACCACATTGGCGTTGCTAGTGTGGTAGAGAACACTCATGTCATAATTCTTTAATGGTTCCAAACATCTTCTTTATCAGATATTCAACTACTTTTGAGTGAATAAATATTGAAGGCTTTTGTTGTTAGTAAATGCATCCACATGGACCCCACAAAGATAATGCCTCCATATTTTTAAGGCAAACACTAAGACTGCTAATTAAAGATCATGATTTGGATTGTTGTTCTCGTGCACCTTGAGTTGTCCAAAGGCATAAATTATCACCTTACCATGATGCACGAGGAAACAACCCAAACCCACTTGACAAGCGTCAAAATACACTACAAACCCTTTGGTACCCTCTGGTAAAGTGAAAACCTAAGCAGAGGTAACCCTATCTTTCAATTCTTGGAAACTTTTTCACAAGCTTCCAACTACCCAAACTTAATTTTCTCTTGGTTCAAGGTTTCAAAAAAAAGAAGTGATGTATGAAAACCCATCAACTAATCTCAAACAATACCCAACAAAACCCAAGAAACATCAAATATTTGTTGGATTCATAGGTCTTGGACAATTCTTAACCGCTTCTATTTTTTCAGATCCACCTTTATACCCTCACTTGACACAATGTGACCAAAAAAGCAACTAATCCCAACCAAATTTCACACTTACTATTTTTTGAAAAGAATTTGTGTTCCGTAAGGACTTGAAATGCTACCACCAAATTGTCCATATGTTCCTCCTCTCTTAGAATATACCAAGATATCATCAATGAAGACAATTACAAGGAGTCAATGTAATCTCAGAATAATTTATTCATAAGGTCCATGAAAGTCGTCGGGACATTAGCTAGACCAAAAGACATGACTAAAAACTAATAATGACCATACCTACTTCGGAAATCAGTTTAGGTATGACTTCACCTCTCGCCCTAAGTTAGTGATAGCCCCACCTTAAATTAATTTTTGAAATAGAACTTTCCCCTTGGATTTCACAACCGGGGAGTACACCCTAAACGTTACCAGCGTCTTCATCCTCGGAGAGGAGTTGGACTAAGCCTTACCATTCGTCATAACATATTATGGGTCAAAATGTGAAAAATTAAAAACTTTTACACACTATGGTATACATAGACCTCTCACGCATCATATATGAAGTTTATATGGACTCCTCTTTTATGAGGCTGGAATAGGCTTCTCGTTTAGATAACATACACAATACACAGAAAAATGTCTAATAACATTATCTCACGTTAAAGTACCTAAAGACTATTACAACATTTGAGCATAGCCCATACTTCAATAAAAGAGCCACATATAGGCTTACAATAATAGTCTCAAAGACAATGAAATGAACTAATGTCTTTAGACATAACAACTTCATAGCTAGAATCAAGAAAATGTAACATCCCCGACCGTTGAGAACCTACCAATAACATGGGAAAATGTCCAAGTGTTCTTATCAAGTAGCCTCCAATACTTCAATGGTCCGAACCTACATTTATTTGGAAAAGGGAAAGAATATGGTTAAATTTAACCACATGTAAACAATGCATGTAAAATAATTGAAATCGTACTTAAAAGGACATCTAGTTCAAAACCATGCAAAGTTACTTTCAAAAGCCTTTATGCACAATAAAGAACATATATAAACCAAAAGACATAACATTACTCAATACAAGTACATATTCAACACAAGAACAACCTCATAATAAACTTAATTAAACGTGGATATTATAAACATAATGTCATACAAACATGAATGGAATTATATTAAGATCACATAAGCATGTATAGTTGTAACATAATGTCATAACAACAATTCATGTACAAGATTTCATAACATCACATTATATATGAACCTTACTCACAACCCCTTCCTAAGCCTACAAGTGCAATACTTATGTGAACCCCCATGAGCCCACATAATCAAGTAATTCAAGCAAAGGACCATAATAAATTATTCATTTCATGTATCTTAATATCATGCATATTCATAATCATGTACATCAACTTAGACTAATAACATGTTCATCAATGAGACTAACATCATATAGGATCATCAACATGTAAGTCATCATATACATTTCATTCATATCATAAGTGCATAAGAACAACCTTCTAGGACTTCCCTCAAGGTCAACTTGTGTCATGTGTAACAACAGTCCCATACCCCTACCAACACTAAGTAGGACCACTCAAGTCACCTTAGTTAGTGTTCACTTTATGACATTTATTTTCCTTTCGAGAATAATCGGCTTAACAGACAATAGATCATGTGAGCTAAATTTCAAATCTGGTATTATGAACCCTACACAAAAAGAATGTGGTTCTACTTGCAAAGGTAGAACCAAAGTATGAAATAACATTCTAGGTGTATCCACTAGATAGTATTTCTATGGAGGCAACATAGTTAATTAACTAGAAGATATGTGTTGATACCTCTACATACCCATTAGCATTGGATTCCTCATCTGATGAAAACCTTTGGTGAATCTCCCTTCTTTAAGAATTCACCACCTCTCATTGATAAATTCACCCCGTCCCAAGATAAAGTCTCTTTTTGAAATATCTTTAAGCTATTGTTAATCATCATATCTTTGTTTGTTAGGTATTGCATGAGAATGTCCTTCATAACAACCCTTCATTTGTTAGATCAACAAATCATAGTCATATCATAGTAAGGCACACAAGATATTCGTATTCAACCTTGTATAATCATACCCTTAACATGACCTCACAATTCACATAGTTAAGACATTTCATCACATTCATCATATCATAATATTCTTAATCTAGTCATATATAATACTTAAATTGAATACCAATATCAAGTATAAGCCATCATCTTTGAAGTAAAAAACTCAATATCAGAATCTTACAAATTTACATTCATAAATATCCTTCAAAATCATAGCATCATTAAACAATACTCATCAAGAAATTCACTTAATAACATTATATAATGGTTATCTATACAAGAACTAAGTCAAGTGCATCATCATAATCAATTAAATCCTAATTGATAACCTAGGGTTAGGTGAAAATAGTTCAATCATGAATTCTTTCATAGAATTGGGTCAAATAGTAAGAATTACACAATTAAAAAACATGTAATAATAATCTATCAATAATGATCAAAGTAAACTAACATCAAAACAATATGAAAGATCAATTAGGAAATTGGAAGAAAACCCATATTTTGTACTTCATTAGAAGCAAATTTTGAATATGCTATTGGGGAAACAGATCCCAAGAGTAAAAAGCTTCCATACTATAGGATTCCTTAATTTTGTATGGAGAAACGATGATGTCTTTAGCACCTAGTGATCTTTGAATCTTTGTTTTCAATGGAGTCTTTGAATAGAGAGAGAAAGTAGATAGAAGTTGGAGAAAAATTTGGTTTGGGAAATATGGGGTGTTAAATTAGTTTAATGAGGGTTAGTCCTTATTTAGACCCTCAAATAACTTTATTAACCATCTATTTACCCCTAAATAATTAATTAACTAACCAATTAATTAACTACCTAAAGTAAAACTCAATAGTGAAACTCGACCCCCAAACCACGTATCCCCAGCCTACGCCCTGTCGACTAGACCATGGACCATCCTGCTGGTTCGTGGTTTGGGTCAGAGAGTGGATTTTGATCCATTTTTGATAAGTGGATAAGTCATAACAAACGACTACCATCGATGGACCGTAGTCCCATAGACGGGCCATCCTACATGGACGTCATTTGGGACAGAGACTAGGTTTTTGGACTTCCAAGAATAAACTAAGTGTCCACCTACGAAGATATCGACTAAGCATCGATCAAAGGGCGGCTTGTCATTTGGCTCGTTGATGCACACTGTCCCAAATTACAATTTTGAGTAAAATGGAAGGGTCCTCTCCAAGGACCGTTAGGATGTCCCTTGGGGAGTCGTCCTAGGACGTTTCTACCCGAAACACACTCTTCTATACATTTAACATATTTCTACAAAATTTTATTAAATTGCATATCTTAAAATCCATTGAAACATGCCAAGGGGCACTAGTGAACATTTCACAATTCTCCGGACGTCATGGTCGTTTCTTAACGTATTGACTCTAACACTTCCTACATAGTTTTAATACATTAATTTAATATTAGAAACAGTGTTTTATGATAGTTTTAATCTTTTGCTTTGTTTAGTGAAAGGCAAATCCTATGCAAGACTCATCATCCTTGAATTCAATATATTTCCATAATATTTCTTTCAAATTCATTTAGTTAGTAAAGCCTTATAACTCTATACTTGAGACTCCAAAAATGGAAAAAGCTTACCTTGAATTTCTCTCTAGATTGCTTTCATGTCTTGCACCCATGACAACCTATTAGAAGTATCTTATCAAGATGCTCTACTGCACTAATTAATATGTACATGTTCTTTCTACAAATGCTTTATCAAGTTATATTTATTGTATAATGGAAGATAATTCGTAGATTTACAAAAATAGAAGATAGTTTTATGGTCTTTAAAGTTGAACTCATAAAGATTGTTTCATCTATGATTTATTGTCTTTCTATGCACAAGATCTGCCCCAGAATTAGAATCATAAACTAGCTAGGATTCTGTATCATTACACTTCAACTGTAGTATTCCCAGTAAATCTTTACCACAATATAATATGTGATTAATGCATGTTGACATTTTCAAAGAGCTTTGTTTTAATTTTTCTTTGAAAGGATACACCATGATTCAAATGTGAGAGTTCATCTAGTGAGGCTCTAGACTAATTCATAGACTTTCGGAGTGTTACATTTTCTCTCCTTGGGAATATTCACCCCTGAATGACACTAAGAATCCCTTTGTAGGGTTATTAGGAGACTCTAGACTAGAAGCCCAACCAACAACATATAATCATCATGAGTCAAAACTTATAGGATTAATTCACAACTCCATTCAACAAATAAACTTCAAATTACACATAACAACTCAAATCACAGTTTACCACATATAAAAGTTCAACATCACACATGAGGAACTTCTTCTCAATATTAACATTAACTCGTCATGATTATCATTAGTCATTTATGCCAATATTATTTTGAAACACATTAACTTGTGCAATTCATGAATGCAACAATACACATAACACAACAAATAGTAAGTTAAGAAAAAGAGCATTTTTACATGAAATTTTTTTTAAGCATGAACCTTGACCATATATATGCACATTTTAGCAAACAAGCCAAATTAAACATTATTCCTCATTTTTAATAGGATTAATACTAACCTCAACTTTGGCTAAAATTTTGAGGAAAAAGATTAGGATAACGGGACTTCATGTTGGCCTCGACCTCTTCGTACAATTTTACGGAGGCCACCGCTTAGTTCCTTAAATTTTTGACTTGGCGATCAAAGATTACAAGTGGAACCTCTTCATAGAAAAGGTTCTCATCCAATCCTAATCCTTCAATCGGGAGAATAGATACAGAATCGCCAATACACTTCTTAACTATGGATACATGAAATACTAGATGAATTAAAGCTAGTTCACTCGGTAGTCTTAACTCATATTCAACTTTTTCGACCCGTTGCAATATCTCAAAAGAACCCACATACCGGTGGATTTAGCTTCCCGTTATTAATAAATCTCATCACCCCTTTCATAGGTGAAATCTTAAAATACACCATATCACCTACTTCAAATTCAAGGTCTCTTCTCCTATTGTCGGCATTGGATTTTTTCTGACTATAGGTTGTTTTCAACCTATTCATTATCACCCATTATTTTTTCAAATCTTCATATATTATCTCGGGACCAAATAGAAATGAATCACAAACCTCAAACAATGTAACCGGATACCTACATCGCCTACCATAGAGTGCTTCAATAGGTGCCATGAAAGTACTCGAACGGTAGCTATTATTATAGGAGAACTTATTCAATCGTAGGTGATCATCCCAATTACCTTTGAAATCTATTGCACAATATATTATCATATATTCCATTGTATGAACAGTACACCTCGGTTGACCATCCATTTGAGGACGAAAGTGACCAACCCTTATTTAAAAGTCTTCCAAAAATGAGAAGTGAAATGAGAACCTCTATCAAAAATGATGGACAAAGGGATCCCATGTAGGCTCATAGTCTTATTAATGTATATTCTTGAATAATCCTCCACGTGTAAGTAGACTTGACGAGGATAAAGTGAGCAAATTTTGTCAATCTATCTACAATAACCCAAATTATGTCATTTTGCCTCTAGGTTTGAGGCAACCCAACAACAATGTCCATATTAATTTCTTCCCACTTCCAAGTAGGAACATTCATTACTAGAGTCAAACCACTCGACTTTAGAGGCTCGACTTTATCTTTTTGCCAATTCAGACACCTAGACACAAACTCCGTTATGTCCCTTTTCAAACAATCCCACTAATAAACCTATCTAGGACCTCGATACATTTTAGTGGCACCTGGATGTATAGAATATGATGAACCATGAGCTTCTTCAAAAATTTCCACCCGCAAATTATCCCAATTCAGTACACACAATCTACCTAGGTACCTTAACACACCATTCCCTCATTGAGAGAATGGATCATTGAATTGGCTAAGTATCGACTCTTTCAACTCCATCAATAAAGGATAAAGGTGTTGCTTAGACTTCACCACTTCACCTCAACCACTAAATATGATTCGGAGTTATGATAAACCATACACCCTCCTTTTGGTGAATCTTCCAACCGAACACCCAACCAAGCCAATCTTTGAACCTCTTTACCAATTCGTTCTTATCATCAAGAACATGGTCTAAACTACCCCTTGACATATGACTTAGAGCATCCGTAACCGCACTGGCTTTGCCGGAGTGGTAGAGAACACTCATGTCAAAGTCTTTCAAGAGTTCCAACAATATTTTATCTTGAAGGTTCAACTACTTTTGAGTGAAAAAATATTGAACTCTTATGGTTGGTAAATACATCGACATTAATACCATACAAGTAATATCTCCTTATTTTCGATGCAAACATTACAACTGCTAATTAAGATCATAAGTTGGATAGTTCTTCTTGCTCACCTTATTTTGTGTAGAGGCATATTCGTATTACCTTGACATGTTCCATAAGGACACAACCCAAACCTACACGAGAAGCGTCACAATACACCACATATCATTGAGTACCCTCTAGTAGGGTCAACACCGTAGTGGAGGTAAGCTTGTCTTTTAACACTTATAATCCCCTTTCACAAGCTTCCAACCACTCAAAATTAGCATTGTTTTTTGTCAAGGTAGTAAAAAGAGAAGCAATGGATGAAAACCCTTGCACAAACCTCCTATAATACCCGGCTAGACCCAAGAAACTTCTATTATCAGTTGGAGTCAATGTTCTAGGCCAATTCTTAACTGCTTCCATATTCCTCAGATCAACCTCAATACCCTAACTAGACATGATGTAACCAAGAAACACAATCGGTCTCAACCAAAATTCACATTTACTATACACGACAAAGAGTTGGTGTTCCGTAAGGACTTGCAATACTACCCTCAAATGACCCATGTAATCATCCTCAATGTTAGAATAACCAAGTTATAATTTATGAAGACAATCACAAAGGATTTAAGGTCATTCCGGAATAATCTATTCATAAGGTCGATAAAAGCTGTAAGGGCATTAGTAAGACCAAAACACATCACAAAGAAGTCAAAATGACCATACTTAGTTAGGAAGTCGTTTTAGGTATGTCTTCACCTCTCCCTCTAAGTTGGTGATACCGCGACCTCATATTAATATTTGAAAAGTAGCTTGCCCCTTGAAGTTGATCAAACAAGTCGCCAATCCGAGGGAGAGGATACATGTTCCTTAAGGTGAACTATTAAGATGAATATAATAAACACACATCCTAAGGGATCCATCCTTCTTCTTAATAAACAACACCGAAGCTCCCCATGGTGAAATACTAGGGTTTATGAAACCCTTGTCTAATAAGTATTTGATTTTACGATTTAGCTCTTTCAACTTGGCTGGGGCCATTCGGTACGGAGGTATTAAAATAGGGTTTGTATCTGGTAATAAATCAATACCAAAGTCTAGTTCCTATTTGTGAGGAATTCTAAGCAAGTCATCAGGAACGACTTCCATAAAATCCTTCACTACGGTGACCTACTCTAAATAAGGAACGTCGGACTCAAAATCCTTAACACTCACAATATGGTAAATAAACCCTATAGAGATTATTTTACAATCTTTTAGAAAAGAAATAATACGACCTCTAGGGATTGAATTACCCCCTTCCATTCCTAGATGGGTTTCTTAGGAATTATATACTTTATTATCCTCATTATACAATCAATGGAAGAAAAACAAGCAAGGAAACAACCCATTTAAATCTATTGGGCAAATATGTGGATAATTCATAAAGACATTTGTAGCCAAAAAGGAGTCACCCACCGGGGTAGTACCTATAAACGTTAAACTACAATATCGTGTAGAACATCAAACTTTATAGCTACTAGAAGAGTTACAAATGATAAGTAGCAGCAGGATATATTAAAGCATATACACCAGTATTGAAGACTTGTAACATACATGTGACCACATCGTTAGACTCTTCTTGCTCATCCCTAGAGAGGAGATCATAAAAGTTGTTCCTATTTAGAGTAAAAAAATTAGGATCGCTTTCTTTAGCTTGGATACTCCCCTTCCCTGACTCCTCACATTATGAAATTTACTAACCTTATGGACACACTTACGACACCGAAAACAATTATCTATCCCAACAATGCACTCACCCATATTCTTGTTACGACACTTTTACAAGTAGGGTTTTTGCTATGTGAATTTCCACTTCTTCCCTTTTGGGGACTAAGGTTAGAAACCTTATCCTTCTTAGCCTTGGGAAATTGTAAGGAACTTTGTTGTAGACCCTCTTCTTGAACCTAGGCTTGTATTGGATTTCAAGCCTACCTTTGAAGTACCTCTCTCATAAGACTTGGCGTTCTTAAACTTCCTATTCTTCCTCTTGAGTCTAGTATCCTCAACTTTTTGAGCATGGACCATCAAACGAGAAATATCCATATTATAATGAACCATCACGGAACAACACTCTTCGACTAGATCATTAGACACTCCCATAATAAAGCGGCTTATCGCATCCTAAGGATTGGATACCAAGGAAACAACATTCTTGAACAATTTAGTGTACTTTAAGGAGTACTCTTATACACACATACCTCAATGAAGAAGGTTGATGAATTCTTCCACTTTTGCTATAGCGACCCGCAAGTACACCCTAGAGGTTAGGGCGACCCTTAGGCCGGAATAAGGACAGTTTGACCCCTTAGAGGTCTTACACAAGCCTCTTAGCTATCGTTCATTACATAAAGTATGAAAAGTAGTGCGGAATTAAAACTTTTCACAAGAATATAATAATAAGAAACATCTTATACAAAAACTAAGGAATAAGTCTTTTAATCACAATCCAATCTTAAAGACACACCTTAAACATCTTACAGACACGAACCTTTACATTGAAAAAAATACATAATTATTCTAATACGAGACTTAAAGAAGAATTAAGGAAACATAAAATATGCCCTCAAATATATGAGGACATACTTAGTCTTGAGGGAGTTGATTCCCAAGGTTTCCTACTAACTTTCAACTTTTCTCCAACCTATACTTATAGAGTATAGAAAAGTGTGGGGTTAGAACAAACATTGTACTATGTATGGAATTATGCAAAATCATGCAAAAAATGTCAATTTAGTTGAAATATACAAGTCATGCTATTTTGATAAAGTCATTCATGAATTAGGTTAAAACACCATTTAGTAGAAATATAAAACTCATGCTATTTTATAACATAAGGTAAAACATCATTTTTTCTTAACGTAGGGCACACTTACATTAAACCCAAAAATCACACGGACTACTCCTATCCTATATTTTCCTAAGGCTCCCCGAAGAAAGACATAAGGATATTGTCCATATAATCTCCTCAATACCGACTTAGGAGATCCTAAAGATTACTATGGATAACCGTACTGCTTTTAATTTATACAAGTCACCACTCAATATTAAGACACTATATGATCATACAAATACTTAAGAACTTCACATAAGAACCATCCTCCTAGGAAACCTCCAATTTACACTTGGTGCAATCTGAAAGTAGCATCCCATAAAACCACTTCCACTTAGGTTTCCTTAGAAATAACCTTAGAATAGGCACATCAAATTCATCGCATACTAAGCTTTCATAATACAAGTCATAACATCAACATGCTTCTTTATCATAATACTTAAGTTAAATTACTTTCATTTGGATCAAATAAAGACCCAATCATGCATTTCATATATGGACACACCAAGACTTCCTTCAAATGTCTACTTGTGCAATGGACAAGTAGCATCCCATTCCACTACCTACCATAAGTAGTACACCCTTAGGCAGACTTAGTTCATTTGCATACATTTGTGGGGATAGGTTTAATCAACATAGACCCTGAGAGCTAGACATCGAATCCCGGTACTACCCTTACCGGATGAGCGATTCCTAATTCCCTAAGGTACGGTCATAATCTTTAGTTTCACATCCGGGAAATGCCCCTAGATGTAACCTGTGTCGTCTTCCTCTTTGAGGACTAAGACTTTCCTCTAAGCTTACATCATTACATTCATAGGTCAAATTTAGCGGACAATTTAAAACTTTTCATTACTTTTACTTGGAGGTTTACATAGACCTCTACATACACATAGTATACATATCTAGTATACATAGACCCTTCGTATATGAAGATTACTTAGTCTTCTACTTTTATTGCACATAAGTATATAAAATATAACATAGTCGTAATAGTTGTCTCATCTCATAACCATCTAATAAAAGTGTAGGAACTTGGGAATAACCCATACATCAATGTAAGAACGCCTCACATGGGCTTTCGAATGTTTCATACTAAATAAAAAATAAAGAAACAAAGAAGTCTTAAACTCAAAACAACTCCATTAGCTAGATAGTGGCATCGCCCTCAGAATGTGAAGATATACCCTACTTGGATGATCAAGAGATCCAAATCTTCTTCAACTCGTCTTCAATATCACTTCAACAAGAGAAACCTAAAATGTTAAGGAAAAGGAAGGAATGGGGTTAGCACCCCACTTGTACTAACTATGAGAGTATACGCACACATCCTTTGAAAACATGCTAAGAAAAGGGATATTTCATAAAGATATGCAATTTACTTTGAAATTCTTATGCATATTTAATAAGACCATACAAAATAACTTAGGCATATTCATTTAACCATAGGAATGTACATCACAAGAAAAAAATCAAGTCTAATGAAATAAACATGCATAGCATATAATTAATTACATAATCAAATAACTCTATCATGAAGTAATAATAGTGACAAGCATGAATAAGAGTACATTTCTAACTAAAGCAATAAAATTACCCATGAAGCCCTACCAAGTCAACAAGTGCAATGACCAAGCAAATCCCCAAAACTTTACTCAATCAAGTAACCCAACAAGAATCATGACTAACTTCCTACTTCACATATCATAAAATGTAAGAGTACATAGCATCATACATTAACAATATAGACCAACACATAATCATAACTGACACCAATGAACATATACTATCAACAATGTGCAAGTTCTTCATATACATATCATGTAACATTTAAGCATATTCGTACATATTAAAAACCTCCTAAAGTTCCCTTCAAGGAAAATTAATGCAAGGCATAAGAAGAGTCTCATTTGTACTTCATTACTTAATTTTAGTTTAGGGAACACTTGTCTTAATTGACATAGACCACAAGAGCTAAGTGAGAAATTTGGTGTTGTGAAACCTTACAATGAAGGAAGGTGGTCTAGCGGCCAAAGTAAAACTAAACATAAACTTAGCTTTCAAGGTAAATCCATTAGCTAGTGTTCATGTGAGGGCAACATAGTTTAATAACTAAGAGATAGGTATAATCCCTCTATGGTCCTCCTCTCATGGGAATCCATTGGATGAGTATCCCTCATTGGGGAGTCACCACTAGATATGGAACTATAGGGTGTATCTTCCTATAAGTAAATCCATCACCTCCCATTTTAAAGTTCACTTAGTGCAAAGCTAAAGTCCCTTTTGAAATGTCTTTAACGTCTTTATTAATCATCATAGCTTATTGTAGGTCATAATGTCTGACCCTTATAGTAACACCATCATCACCATAGCTTAATAAGAAATGCATGAGTATTGTTCTTTCATTACAATTAACATTTTCATATCATGATAAGGCACATTGGCAAACCATTAACCATCCTTATAACATTTACATCTTAAGCCAACACCTCATGTCAGGATATGTCAATTCAACATCATGCCTCCCTATCAATCCTAATACAAGGAATACTCCAATACATCATCATGACTTTATCACAATTAACCATAATTTGAAGCAAACGATAGGGATCATAAGACTTACCAAGTCTCCTTCATAACTCATCATGAAGGTCTTATCATCAACCCTTAATTCAACCCAATTAGGGTATATAATCATAATAATTCAATGACCAACAAGATCACAAGGCTAGAAGAATAACTACATCATAATTTAATAATATATCATAGCTTAAGATAAGATACTTAGGTCAAATTCACAACATATTTCATAACCTATATAACTTCATAATAACTATCATTATAGGGCTATAATTCTCACTAATTTATTTATTATTAGTATAAAAACATCATCTAGTATTAATTCAACCAATAACCAAGTCAATTGAACCAATACAATATAATTCTTATCAAGATCACAACGTGGGGATAAGGGTTAAAGTCATCTTCTACAAACTAGACCAAATAATCAAGATATATCGTAATTAAGTTAAATAAAATGTTAGTACATTCATAATATCAAAAATAAATCATAATAAAATCAAGTCATAACATCAATTTCTAGATTTGATGAAATACACTTGAAAACTCAATTTTGGAAATTAATTCGATGGAACTCTTTGAGGAAAGAAGTATCAAAGGTGAATAAGATCACATAACTTTATAATTGATGAAGATTGAAGGTAAAACTTGCCTCTTTTCATCCCTTAATACCTTACATATCTTAGTCTTCAATGGAGTTCTTCACTAGAAAGAGAAAGAAGAGAGAAGGAAGAGAGTTTGGGTTACTGAGTTATGATTAGTCTAATGGGGTTGGGGTCTTTATATGGGGTATTAAATAATTAATTACGCTTCCTTTAACCACTAACTAACGACGTAACCCCTTAATTAATTAATTGGAACTAACTAAAACGTGCGATAAAGTCAGTCCCTCACAAATGAGACTTCGACCAACGGACCGTCTGTGAGTCAACGAATCCTACCCACTTCCATGCTGCACATTCATAGGGAAGTTCAGGGACAGGTATAAATATACCATTATCAAAAATGGATAAGTGTTGGCCAATGGATGTCATCGATGCCCCGTCGATCCACACACCCCTCATCGACTCCCTTATTGGGTGCACACTGCCCACACAATGTTTCATGCGTGCAAAGGTCCTCCTCAAGGTCCCTTGGTTGTCCTTGGGGAATCGTACCTAGACATTTAGACCATGAATCAACATAAACACATGTTAGTCACCCTTCCACCAAATTTCATCTATTTTAGTCTCCTAAAAGCTAGTCAAATAGGCTAAGGCACGCTACTACCTTCTTGAACTAGTTTCTCAACGTCATGGACGTTCTTAGACATTTTGGTTTCTAGACTTCCTAAATGACTTATATTCATTATAACGTACCTTAAAACACTGTCTAGACCTTATGAAACTTATGTTAGGATCTATAACACGTCTTGGATTTTTTGAAGTGTTACATTTAACCTTTACATGGATTGTCCAATAGCTACACCAATGCTGGCGCATAGTTAAGGGATAAGGAGATTGCTACTAAGTAACTCTTTTTGTACTAACAAGGAGCACCCATCTCAAGAGGTACATTGGCTAAAATATCTCTACCCACAAAGTGTACCCACCTCTTTGAATGGATACAACATCTCTACCCACAAAGTGTGCCCACCTCTTCTTCAAATCCTCTCAGTGCTAAGCATAACTCCCCCACGGAGTCTTAAACATTTATTGACTATAGATTAAGTTCTAACTATTTAACACCCCATCTCAACTCATGAAGGATATCGAGCCTCCAACCTATCTTAGGGTAGCTCATCGCGAATAGTGAGGTTGCTACTAAACACTTCATCTAAACTCACGAAAAGTGTTCACCCCAAAATCCCCCTTTTCATAATTAGGGATACTCTAGACACTACATCTCTACTTACGAAGAGTGTCTACCTTACGATTCCCAGTTTAAATTCATGCATTCAAGTGTGTGTGTGAGTACATGGGAGCACACCTTTCACATTATATTCGTTATTCACAACATTAACTTATAGCCTTGCTCATACCCACAGTTATCACAATTTACACATTAATACTTCACATATCACATACATACTTCAATTACATATAAACCTTTCAAGATTCTCATAATACACATATAACTTCAAATACTTCATGTAAACACCACCACCAAAGGTGGACCGTACCACTCAAGAGTTACTTCAACATAACTTAACCAAGATTGAAAAACTTACCCTTCATCCAAGCCTTTACCACCTATTCCTAATTTATGTAATAATCCATCATAAATAGCCCTTAGGGCAGTATCTAAAACTCAAAAAAAACCACCAGCAAACAATAACTTTAACACTATCTAATCATACTCATTAAACCATTTCATAGGTTAAAAGTTGATAAAAATAATAGACATGATTCAATTGGAGTTTTAACAATAAAATTATCGTTTATAACTAAGAACAACTCATTTTAATAAATAAAACATTTTCATGCAAAGACCCATACTTAGAGTCAAGGAATAAAGAAGTTTGAAGTTGAAATCCATTTTGAAATATCATTGCATTGACTCCTTGAATGAAAGAAGGTTCAAGGATGAACACCATACCTTAATATGAAGAAACCCACGAAATTTGGTGAAGAAAACGTGAAGAACTTGGTACTCTTCCTTAGATCTTGAAGCTTCTTAAAATGGAGGTTTTCGGAGAAAAGGTTTTTTGAGAAATTTGATTTGATCTTTAGGGTTTGAAACTGTGGGTGAAATATGGTTTAAAATGACCTAAATCAGTCCACAAATGATACCCAATGTTCCCAAGAGACCCCTACACCATTTGGACCCTTTTCAAAATTCAAATGTGACTTAAAAACAACGCGGCCAAATTTAGGATTTGGCTGCGCATCGCGAATGGAGCTGCTGATTCTTGATTTTTCAAAAATCTATGGCAGTGAGCCTCCTGATACAGGTGCGTCGTGAGGTGGGCTTCAATATCTGCCCCTGCACGTTGCCTTGGGCAGTTCCTTTGTCCAATGTTTTGGTCCTCGGTGGGGGCCCTTCGTGTGTTCCCCCGAGGAGTCATGCTCGAACATTTTAACCCTTCTTATCCCATCTAGGTACTACGTTCATCCTCACTAGATTTAGACACCAAACACTACCAAAAAATATGCACCAAATTCAAGGACACATAGCACACTCCAAGGCAAATTTCTGAATGTCATGGACATTCTTGGACGTTTCACTTCTAAACACTCCCAAGCTTTACCAACTGGTTTCTAATGCTAAAATGCCCTTTTTTAATACATTATTAACTCATGAAATACATGTGAAACACTAGTTTGACCTATTTCATTTTTAGCTTCGTTATATTCGCCTCCTTACTCTCCCTTCAGAAGAACCTATCAAGAAAATCCCTTCTAAACACCTCCCAAGTTATAAGACCCGCTATCAAAACCCTATTGTCTCTCCATTAGGTATACCATATTTTATCCAGATCCTTGAGATTATATGAGGCTAGCAAAACCTTTTATTTAGAACTCGCTCCCATAACATATATGATCTTGTAGACCTCATCAAGAAAGACTTGGGGATCTTCATTCACCTTAGACCTAAAAAACATTGGAGGGTTCATCATTGTAAAGTCCCTCAAGAGAGAAGCCATGGTACTAGCATTTTGGTGAACATAGGGTCTAACTTCCCAATTTGCTTGAGACGTCATGGCTTGAGATTAAGCAGCTACCGCTTGGGCTTGGTTAGTGATAGCTTGAACCAATCTTAGTACAGTCGACCTTATCTCTCCATCAGTCATAGGTAAAGGAATGACCGGAGCTTGATCTTGCGGAGGAACTTGTTTGCCTTGTGGAGGAGCTTGTTCTCAAGGGTAGGAACTCCAACATTAGTCGAATCCTCCTAGACTCTTCTTGTAGATTTCCTTCTCGTATTCATCTCCAATATCCACAAGAAAAATATTAGAAGGAAAAAGGGACACATAGAGAGATCACTCTTTATGCACGACTTTCAGAATTACCAAAACGTGAGAAGTCCTATGTATCACATAGCTTCACATTCATATGTGTGGCGTGCTTCACATACATGAACAAGAATCTACATTGACGTTCTTTAGAGAGAAATCAATCCTAAGATTACTTCAACCTCATTCCCTGATACAAAGTTTGTCCTGACTAGGGAGCACCCCCAGACGTAACTGACATCTTCGTTCTCGGAGAGGTCTTGTACTAGACCTTATCATTTGTTATTACACATCATAGGTCAAAATGCAGAAAATTATCATAGATGGAGTTTACATAGACTCCTTGCTTATGAAGCTTACATATGATCCTCCTTTAGACAACATAACCAATACATACGAAATAGACTAATAACATTTTCTCACATTAAACAATCTAAATAGTATAATATCATTTTGGCATAGCCCATACTCCAATACAAAGAGCCACATATAGGCTTACAACAATAGTCTCAAAGATAAAGGAATGAAATAGTGTCTTTCGACATAATAACACCATAGCTAGAATAGTGAAAATGTAACATCCCCGAATATTAAAGAACTACCACTAACAGGGAAAATGTGAAAGTTCTCTTGCCCAGTGGACTCCTATACTTCAATGGTCCGAACCTACATTGGTTGGTAAAAGGGAAAGATGTTATGACCCAAAGTACATCCTAGGCATTACCGGCGTCTTTGTCCTCGAAGAGGACTTAGACAAGCCTCTCAACATTCGTCATGACATATCACATGTCAAAAATGCAGAAAAGTTAAAGCTTCTACTTATATATATATATATATATATATATATATATATATATATATATATAGTGAGGTTAACATAGACCTCTCACATACTACTTATGAAATTTATATAGACTCCTCATATAGGAAGTTACTTAGGCTTCTCGCTTAGACAATCATAACCATACACACAAATTTAGTGGAATACTTTGTCTCAAATTGAACCATCTATAAGAGTACAACGCTTCGACATAGCCAATAGAAAACAATATGCCATTATAGGATTATATCAATTGCCTCAATGATAAAAGAAAGAATAATGGATCTAAGATTAAACAACATCATAGCTAGAAGTGGAACATGGAAACATTCCCGAGACATGAGGACTAACTTCTCAACGTTCAAAACCTAAAATGTTTAAGAAAAAGAGAAGAAATAGGGTTTAGTACAAAACACATGTACTAAGTATAGATTCTATACACAAAATCATCAATGCATGAGAAAAGGAAAAACTTAGTCAAAACCATGCTTAATATTGATTAACAAAACATACACAAATATGGAACATCATAAGTCAACTCAACATGTAAGCATCTCAAGAAACACTTGTGCAATTCAAAGAATGAAATCACATAACCCCATCCAAGACTAAGTATCAAATTAAACAACCTACTGCATACTTACAACATATTCTCTTGTCTTATCATAACTTGCTTCATACATCAATACTACTCATAGCTTATCAACATGTATTGTAATCATAATAATAATAATAATCATAAAAGAACACTACTAGAATCATCCCTTAGGATCCTATATGTGCAATGTGTAAGAGAAGTCTCATACCCTCCCTCATGCTATGTAGTATTCTTTAAGACAACCCTACTAAGAGTTCACATACATAACTTGTTCATTTACATTTTCATTAATGAAAGAAGTGCAATAACCAACAAAACCATGTGATCTACATGGAATCCTTTATTCTACTCCCACACAAAAAAGAGAGGGTTAACATTCGCCTAACGTGTAACAATTTGTAAGTTACTATCTAGGTGGATCCACAAAGCTAGAGTCCAATGTGGGAATATAGTTAAGGGTCAAGGAGATTGTTACTGGAAAACATTACTTACTGACGTGGAGGTTTCAATCTCATGATACAACACATAGCTTTGAAATCCAGATTACTAGCATGAAGAAACACATGTGGAAGGCAGGACTTACTAAATGTGAAACCTCCATCTCATTTACATTCCTTTTCAATTCTAAGAAATTATATTCTTTAGTAATCATATTAGTTCATCATACACGTTAACATTAGTGCCTTATAGACCCCTATGTATACATCTTATCATATTAGTTCATAGGTCATGACAAGTGAGAATAATCCTTTCACTTTAGAGACCACATCACAAATGAGTAACTTTCACTTAAAACTTTATTATAATAATGAGAAACTTCTTTAAATTATATAATAATAATATAGTAACATGCATACATAATTCGTGTCTAGTTTAATGTCTTAGGGTTACGAATGAGGAATACTTAGCATCAACATTACAACCACACATTAGACATAGAAGCATTATTATATAAGTGACTCATAATTCATAACTGAAGAATTAATCAACATACCTCTTTGTCCCCTCCAAGAAACTTCATACTTCCATCACAATTGATACATAAACAAGGTAAATTCAAGAGGTAATTACATTATTAAAAAACAATGTAATCAATTTTTTTCTTCATAATCCTTACAACTCTCCATATCAATTCAAGGTTTTCATGAAATTGGGGGAAAGACATGGGTATAGGTCAATCTCATTTTAAATAATCAATTAACCATCAATACAAAAACTTAAACAACAATAACTCATCATAATTATCCATAATTGATTCACAATTTCATTTTCAAAGAAGACCCATGTGAGGAGAAAAACCCGAGTTAAGGGAGATTTTAGAAATCATCTTTTGGGGGGACCTCATGGGGAAAAGAATCCCAACAGTGAAAGAAATCATACTTTACAGATGAATAACCACGAAATTGAGTAGCAAGTTGAAGAATTTGGTCTTCTTCTTCAACCGTCAAAGCTTCTTCAATGTAGGATGAGTAGAGAGAGAATGTACAAAGAAGGCATAGCTTTCGGAATATTTTGGGCTTTTGATTTGAGTGAGTGATTGTGAGGGAAAACAAAAGGAAAATCAATGCATAATTCTCCCCTAAAATACAAAAATACCCCTCACTTAACTTGACCAATTAAGAAAGTCAAACTCAAATTCTGATTTTAGATTTTCGTTGGGAAACAAGTCTGCGTCGAGGAGTTGTTCCCGCAAAATTACCAAAAAAAAATTTTTAACCATAAGAGTCTGCAATATGTCCGCATCGCAGACTAATGTTTTGGCGTTGGATTTGCCAAGTCCGCGACGCAGACTGGCTCGGTCCATGCACAAAAGTTGTTGCCTCTTTGCAGCTTGCTTGGGCAAAACTGGGGTTCCTTCGTGGACCCTCGGGCGATCCTCGGGGCTCATATCAAGACGTTTTAAACTTATTTACATTATTTTACCTATTTGAATCCTTTTTAAAACTGTTACACTTCATACAACACTCTCAAAGCCTCCCAATTCCTAAGGATATTCACTAATAAATTACACTAGTTTCCGGATGTCATGGTTGGTTCTTAGCGTTTTGGTTCTAACACTTCTTAGACAAGTCTATTAAACATATAGGTCTAAAATCATCATTAGTCATTTTGTGAATCTTTATTCTAGGTCATATAATTTCCAGGGTGTGTCAATACTCCCCCCTTTAGAACATTCATCTCCGAATGACACCTTTAGACCTTTATAGGAAGAAGAAACTCAAGACTAGAAACCCAACCAACGACAATATATATCAAATGATCCAGAGATCATTGGAGGAATTCTCCACTCCTTTAAACATATAATTATATCATTAACTCATAAGAACATAATCCACAACATATCACATACATAAGCTCAACTTTCCATACCATATAAGAAAGAACTACCTTATTCATTTAAATATGAACTCCATATGAAAATCAAGAGTTGTCATGTAGATTTTTAATAAAAAAACACCAATTATGCTCAATAGAACTTGATGAATACTTATAGCACACACATACTTAAGTGAAAGACAACCATAAGAATTCAACTTAAGCATGAATTTCTACATTAATATTATTTATTAGAAAACAGGATAAGTCTAATATTAATTATAATAAGTCCAATATTATTCATAATAATCATATAAGGAACTATTAACCTGAGTCTCGACTAGGATTTAGTGCGAAAAATGTAAGGATAACGAGACTTCATATCGGCCTTGGCCTCCCATGTAGCTCCCTCAACAAGGTGGTTCCTCCATAGAACTTTTAAGGAGACAACCTCTTTATTCCTCATTTTCATTACTAGATGATACAAGATCTAAACCGGGTCCTCTTCATAAGAAACGTCCTCTTGTACCCCTAAATCTTCTAGAGGAAGAATTAGAATTGGGTCCCCTATGCATTTCTTAGGAGTAGAAGCATGGAATAGCGGGTGAATAACGGATAACTCATTGCGCAATATTAACTCATACACCACACTCAAGACTTGATTCAAAATTTCATACAAACCACATAGCGGGTGCTAAGTTTCCCCTTCTTTCAAAATATCATCACCCCTTTTTGGGGAAAACTTTCAAATAGACCCAATCCCCTACATCAAATTCAAGGTCCCTCTTTCTATTGTCGGATTAAGATTTTTGATGACTTTAAGTTGTTTAGTGTATCCCTTATAATCTGAACCTTCTCAAGGAATTCATAAACTAAGTAGGGACCAAGAAGATAATACCCACCAACATCATACCATCGAACCAGGAATCTACACCTTCTCCCGTAGTGTTCCTGGATAGGTACCATGGAGATACTCGAATGATAGCTATTGCTTTAGGAGAATTATATTAAAGGTAGGTGGTAGTACCAATTATCTTTGACGTCGATGACCCACTCCCTCAACATATCTTCTAGAGTTTGGATAGTGTGTTCCTCTTGACCATCCGTCTTGGGATGAAAGGAGGTACTAAGCTTCACTTTCGTACCAATCTCACTTTCGTAATTCTTCGCCTCTATCCGAAATAATAAATAAAGGGTCTCTATGTAGCTTCACTATTTCTTGGAGGAACAATTGGGCATCATTTGTTGCCGAATAAGTGACTTTGATGGGAAGAAAATATGCCGACTTGGTCAATCTATCTACAATAACCCATATCAAGTCGCGTTGCCTTCGGGTTCGAGGCAACCAAATTGTGAAGAAAATTTTAATTTCCTCCCACTTCCATGTGGAAATATCTATATTTTGAGTTAAATCACCCGACCTTTGATGCTCCACTTTGACTTGTTTGAAATTTGGGCATATAGTAACAAAATCAGTCATGTCCCTTTTCATACCATTCCTCCAATAAGTTTCACGGAAGTCGCGACAAATCTTTTTGCCACCCAGGTGAATGGAATATTGGGAGCCATGATTCTCTTCCATAATCAATTCCCTCAAGCCATCCACATCCGGTACACATAATCTTTCTTGGTGCCTAAGCACCCCAACTTCTCCTTGAGATAAGGACTCATCAGATTTACTAAGACCGTTTCCTTCAAATCCATCAACACAGGATCAAGGTGTTGATTATATTTTACCCCAAAAACATAAGACGACTCAGAGTTGTTTCGAACCATGAAACCACGTTTTTGAGAGTCTTATATTCGAATAACCAAATGAATCAACCTATGAACCTCTTTCACTAGCTCTGTGTTATCATCAAACACGTGAGTCATACTACCCATCGATACTCTACTTAAGGCATTTGCCACCACATTATCTTTCCCGGGATGGTAAAGGACACTCTTGTCATAGTCCTTTAAAAGTTCTTAACATATTCTTTGGCGTAGATTCATGTATTTTTGAGTAGATAATTATTGTAGACTTTTGTGATTGGTAAAGACGTCAACATATACCCTAAGAGATAGTGTCTCAGAATTTTTAAGGCAAATACCATGACACAAGCTCAAGGTCATGAGTTTTATTATTTTTATAATGTGGCTTGAGTTTCCTAGAGTCATAATTATAACCTTACCATGTTGCATAAAAATACATCCTAGACCCACTCAAGTTGCATCCCAATAAACCAGAAAACATTCATTTCCCTATAATAAGGCTAACACTGGAGTGGAGGTGAGTCTATATTTCAATGATTGGAATCTCTCTACACAAAATTCTGACCATTCAAACTTGGACTTATTTTGGGTTAAGGTCATTAATGGAGATCTAATAGATGAAAATCCATCAAAAACCTCTTATAGTAATCAGAAAACCCTAGAAAACTTCTGATGTCGATGGGATTCAAAAGTCTAGTACAACTTTTGACCACATCCATCTTCCTCGGATCGACCTCAACCCCTTCACAAGATATAATGTGACCAAGAAAAGTAATTGACCTCAACCAAAATTCACATTTACTTAATTTAGTGAAAAGTTGGTTATCCTTGAGAACTTGCAAAACTATTATCAAATGACTCATATGATCATCCTTACTCCTCGAGTATATCAAAATATCATCAATAAGACAATCACAAACAAATCAAGATACTTTCTAAAAACTTGATTCATAAGGTCCATGAAAGTCGTCGGGGCATTTGTTAGACCAAATGACACAACTAGGAATTCAAAGTGACCATGTCTTGTTCGGAATGTCCTTTTCTAAATATTAACCTCCCCCACTCTAAGTTGGTGTTAACCCAATCTCTAGTCAATCATTGAAAAGTAACTCGCTTCTTAGAGTTGATCAAACAATTCATCAATTCTAGGAAAAGGGAACTGATTCTTTATGGTGACTTTATTCTATTGATGATAATCGATACACATTCTCAAAGAACCATCCTTCTTCTTCACAAACATTATCGTGGCACCCCATGGAGATTGCTTGTTTGAATAAAACCCTTATCTAGCAAATCCTTGAGTTGAGCCTTTAGTTCTTTCAACTCAATCGGGACAATCCGATAAGGAGGAAGTGAAATAGGTTGTGTATCTGGCAGTAAATCTATGTCAAAGTCAATCTCTCGTTCAAGACAAATTCAGGGAAGATCATCAGGAAAGACCTACGGAAATTCCTTCAATACAGGTACCGACTCTATGAGATGGACCTCAGATTCAAGATCCCTAACTCTTACTATGTCATAGAGACAACCCTTTGTAATCAACTTGCATTCTTTTAGACATGAAAATAATCTCAACCCTAGGATTTCAGTTTCATCCTCTCCACTAAAAAATGGGTTCATTTGAAAATTGAAATTTGACTACCCTTAACCTACAATCAATAGAGGAAAAGCTAGAACGGAACAAATCCATTCCAAATATGACATTAAAATCTAGCATATCAAGTTCTATCATGTAAAATAATGTAACTCTATTGGTCAAGGAAATAGGAACCTTTACAGACTCTTTTATCCACCACAGAATCACCCACCGGGGTAGAAACCGAAAAGGGTTCGTCTGATATGTCAGTTATTTCAAATTTCATGGTTATAATAGGGGTCACAAATTACAACATAGCTCCCGGATCCAACAAAGCATATACATCAAAGTATATAATTATAACATACCGGTAACTACGTCAGGTGAGCTTCCTTGATCACTTCAGGATGGGAGAGTACAAAAGTGATTCTTCTTAGGAGCATCCAAATTTAGGGCACTAGCTTGTGCTTGAGAATTTTCCCTTCTTTTACCCTATATCATAGGTCAATATCTCTTGATGTGACCACTCTTTCCATAGCCATATCAATTAAACATGCCAATTAGGCACTTACAATCATGTCTCTTGTCATAGTTTGCACAAAGAGGCTTATCAACATAAAATCTACCACCTTTCCCCTCTTCGATTCTCACCTTTTTCAACTCTCTACCAACTTTCTTAAGCTTGTGCTCCTCAATTTGTTCGGCATGAACCATGAGACGATAAATTTCCATGCTAGGAATCAACATATCTGACCTACACTCATTAACCACAAGATCAGATATCTCTATGAAACATTTGTCCATCTTAGCTCTAGAATCCGCAACTATAGTAGGAGCATGTTTTGATAGTTGAGTGAACTTGAGACTATACTCCTTCACGGTCATACCCCTTTGGCGATGGTTGATGAATTCTTGCACGTTTCTCTCCCTTAATTCCAAGGGAAAGAACCTATCAAGGGAAGTCGTCTTGAAAGCTCCCCAAGTAATTTGTCCATCTATAATCGACCTCTCATCATTCCATTGCTCATACCAAACCTGAGCCACATCTTTGAGTTGGTAGGTAGCTAGTTCCGTCTTTTCTTGAGAAGAAACACCCATAGAATAAAGAACTTTGAACACTTCATCAATGAACTTTTGTGGGTCCCTCTCCAACTTGGAACAATAGAATGTAGGGGGATTCATACTTGTGAAATCCCTAATACTTGATGCGGTGGTGTTACAATTGGGGTTAACTTGCACCCTTGCATCCCTAAAAACTTGGTTAGACAACACTTAAGTCAAGGTATGAATGGCCAACCTTATCTCAACATTATACATAGCCTCTTCTTCGATAGGAACTTGAGGGCGTTGAGGAGCTTGACGGGGAAACACCTCGTTCAGATTCTTCTCTTCGGTCCTTTGAGTGTTGTTCAATGTTTTATTCATTTCCTATAAGAACAACAAAGAGGTTATAAGAAAAGGAATAAATAGAGGTAAGACTTTTAGGCACGACTAAGGAATAAAAAAGGAGAGTGAAAGTTTCTAAGCATCACATAGTCTCTCATTCATGAGTGTGGCTCTCTTCATAATTATGAATAAGACTCTACATAGATGTGGCTTAGTGAGATATCAACCCTAATATTACTCAACCTCATGCTCTGATACTACGTTTATTACAACCTAAAGTATCCCTTAGGCGTAACCAGCGTCTTTGTCCTCGAAGAGGACTTAGACAAGCCTCTTAACATTCGTCATAACATATCATAGGTCAAAAACAAGGAAAAATTAAAATTTTCACTTATATATATGTAAACATAGTGAGGTTTACTATACCTCTCACATACTACTTATGTAGTTTACATGGACTACTCACATAGGAAGCTTACTTAGTCTTCTTGCGTAGATAATCATAACAATACATAGGAATTCAGTCTAATAGTTTGTCTCACATTGAACAATAAGAGTACAACGTTTGGACATAGCCAATACAAAAAAATATGCCATTATTACCTTACATAAATTGTCTCAATGATAAAAGAAATAATAGTGGTTCTAAACGTAAACATACTTCCGGATCAGGAATAATAAATAAAATGGAAACAAGATAAAATCTTATATCAAAACGACTTCTGGCATCACCGGAAGGATCGAAACCACATTCGTAGGCCGACAATTTTTCTGGATAGGTCGAACTATTGGAAGAAAATAGAAAAGGAAGACCGAGTGGGAGGGATTGCTGTTTTTTATTAGTGAGGACAAGCCGCTTTCATTTTCAACAATCTAATGCCCCACCAACCCTTTAAAGAGTAGGCGGTTCGTATCTTTCTATGACCCCTTAGATAGAGTGGAACATGGCAACATCCCCGGATATGAGGACTCACCAATGACTTCGGAAAATATCCAAGTCTTCCTTTAAATCGACCAAGAACTTCTCAACGTCCCAAACCTAAAATGTTTGGGAAAATGGGAAGAAATTTAGTTTAGCACAAATCACATATACTAGTATGGCTTCTATACACAAAATCATCAATGCATGATAAAAGACACTACTAAGTCAAATCCTTGCTTAATATGGATTAATTAAACATACACATATATTGAAAATCATAAGTCAAGACAATATGTAAGAAACACAAGCAACACTTGTGTAATGCAAAGAATGAAATCCCATAACCCCATCCAAGACTAAGTATCACATTAAGCAACCCACTTCATACTTACAACGTATTCTCTTATCTTATCATAACATTCTTCATACATTAGTATTACTCACAGCTTATAAGCAAAATCATAATCATAATCATAATAATAACCCTAAAAGAACACTACTGGAACCATCCCTTAGGATCCCACATATGCATTGTATAACAGAAGTCACATTCCCTCCCTCGCACTATGTAGTATCTTTTAAGACAACCCTAATAAAAGTTCACATACTTAAATTGTTCACTTACATTTTCATTATGGAAAGAATTTCAATAACCAACATGAAACCATGTGATCAACATGAAATCCGGTTTTCTGCTCCCACACCTAAAAGAGATGGTTAACACTTGCCTAAGGAGTAACCATATGTATGTAAATATCTAGGTGGATTCACTAAGCTAGAGTCCGATGTGGGAACATAGTTAAGGGTCAAGGAAATTGTTACTGGAAACCTTTACTTACTAACATGGAGGTTTCCATCTTATGAGACAACACATAGCTTTGGAATCTGGACTTAATAGCTTGAGGAAACCCATGTAGGAGGCCGAACTTACTAAATGTGAGACCTCTATCTCATTTACATGCACTTTTGGTACTAAGCAACTATTCCCTTTAGTAATCATCTTAGTTTATCATACAAGTTCAGATTAGTCCCTTCTGGACCCCTATGTATACATCTTATCAAATTAGTTCATAGGTCATCACAAGTGAGAACAATCCTTTAACTTTAGGCACCACTTCACAAGTAAGTAAACTTTTCACTTAACACTTTATTATAATCATGAGAATCTACTTTCAATCATATAATAATCATATTGTAACATGCATACATAATTAATGTCTAATTCAATGTCTTACGGTTAGGGATCATAAAAACTTAGCATCAACATCACAACCACATATTAGACATAAAAAGTATTATTATCTAAGTAACTCATAATTCATAATTGTATCCAAGAAGAACCAATTAACATAGATATTTTATCCCTTCAAGAACCTTCATACTTCTATTACCAATGATACATAACCAACTACATAAACAAGGTAAATTCAAGAAGCAATTACACAATTAACAACAATGTAGTAAATTTACATGTTCATAATCCTTACAACTTTCCATATCAATTCAAGGTCTTCATGAAATTGGGGGAAAGACATGGGTTTAGGGAAACAACATTGAAAATTATCAATAAACCATCAATACATACTTATACAACAATCACTCATCGTAATTAAACATAATTGATTCACAATTTCGTTTTTCAAAGACGACCCATGTGAAGATAAAAACCCTAGTTTTCGGATAATTAGAAATTATCTTTTTGGAGGGACCTCTTGGGGAAACCAATCTCAAGAGTGAAATAAACCATACCTAAAGATGAATCACCACGAAATTGAGTAGAAACTTGAAGAATTTGGTCTCTTATTAAACCTTCAAAGCTTTTTCAATGAAGGATGAGTAGAGAGCAAATGCAATTAGAAGGGAGAGCTTTTGGGATTTGTTTTGGGGTTTTCATTTGAATGAGTGATTGTGAGATAAATCTGAAGGAAAATTAATATATAAACGTCCTCTAAAATACCCAAAATACCCCTCACTTAAGTTTACCATTTAATCAAGTCAAACTCGAATTCAAATTTCAAATTTTTCGTCGTGAAACAAGTTAAAATCATCATTAGCCATTCGTGAAGCTCTAGTCTTTGTCATAGAATTTCTAGGGTGTCAAAAGAGTATAGGTTAGTAAAACCATATGTACTAAGTATTGAAAAATATTAAAGTAAAGCCATTGAAATCATGCTTAAAAGGACATTCAGTTCAAAACCATGCTAAGTCACTTTCAAAAAAACTTTATGCACAATTAAGAACTAATACAAGTCAATAGACTTAATAACATTACTCAAGATAAATCTAAATTAACCCCAAGACCAACATCATCTTAAAAGTCAAATCAAGATTTATATCATCAACATAAGGTCATATCAACATGAATGGAATCATATTAGGATCATATAATCATGAATAACTCAAACATAATGTCATAACCACAATTCATGTAAAAATAAAAAGTGTTCATATCATCACATCATATAAGAATCTTACTCACAAACCCTTTCCAAGCCTACAAGTGCAAACTAATCAGCAACAAATATCCAGACCACAAATGCTCCAAATGCAACGGAGAAGACAATGTGATACCTAGAGTTGATTTAGGATAAAGATAAAAAAAAAAAGAAAAAAAAGTTATTATGTTGGCTGAATATCAGCCATATGTGTATAAAGTAAGAGTCTTTTTATTTTTGTCGTCTTGCGTCGGCTGAAAAAAGCCAAATGTACAAAAGTCGTAAAGTAAATAGTTTGTCGGCCAATCATGTAAAAAGTTTGTCGGCCAATTATGTAAAGTAAATAGTATGACGGTGTAATTTATGTGTATAAATAGAGGAGCTTTCCTCATAAATAAAACACACCTTCATCCTTACATCTCTTTTCTTTCTGAATACTCTCTCTCTACTCTCTCTTTACGCTTCCACCCCAAATTGGTACTCATAACCCCACATAATCAAGTAAACCAAACAAAGGACCATAAGCAATGTCTACATTTCATATATCTTCATATCATGCATATTCATAATCATGTACATCAACTTAGACCAATAGCATGTTCATCAATGAGAATTGCATTATATATGATCATCAACATGTAAAATAATCATATACATTTCATTAATTTCATAAGTACATAAGAACAACCTCCTAGGACTTTCCCCAAGGTCAACTTGTGACAAGTTTAAGTAGAGTCCCATACCCCTACGTACCCTAAGTAGAACCCCTCAAGTCACCCTAGTTAGTGTTTATTTATTACTTTTAGTTTACATTCATTCAGGAACAATATGCTTAACCAAAAATTGATTAGGCAATCTAAACATGCAATCTGGTGTTTTGAAACCCTACACCGAAAGAAGGTGGTCTACTTTCCAACGTAGAACCAAAACATGAAAATAGCATTTTATATGTATCCACTAGATAGTTTTCCTATCGAGGCAACATAGTTAAGGAAATAGGAGATATGTCTTGAACCATCTACATGCACATTAAGATTGGGAGACCTCATCTCATGAGAACATTTGGTGAATCTCCCTTCTATGGAGAGTAAACACCTTTTATTTTCAAGTTCATTGGGTGCTAAGCTAAAGTCCCTTGTTAAAACATCTTTAAGACTTTCTTAATCATCATATCTTTCTATAGGCCATACAAAATTAATCCCTTGTATAATCATGTCATTAGCTCATTAGGTGTTGCATGAGAATTTCATTTCATAACAACCCTTCATTTCTGAGATCAACACATCATATTCATATCATAGTAAGGCACACAAGTGATTCATATTCAACCTTGAATCATCATAACCTTAACATAATCTCACAGTTCACATCCTCAAGACTTTCCATCACATTCATCATCTCATAATTATCTTAATTTAGTAATATATAATATTTAAATTGGATACCATTATAAAGTATAAGTCATCAAGATTAAAAGAAAGAACTCAAGATCACTAAGTCTTTCCAATTTTCCTTCATAAGCCCCCTTCATTATCTTACCATCAATCCCACAATATTCATCCACCAATTCACTTAATAACAGTATATAATATTAATTTATACAAGAACTAAGTCAATTGTGTAATCACTAATAAATTCAACCTCAATTCATGACGTAGGGTTAGGGAAAAAGGTCCAATCATGAATTCTTCCATAGAACTAGGTCAAAGACTAAGAATTACAACAATTAAAACATACATAATAATAATCTATAAATAATAATCAAACCAAATATACATAAAATCAATTTGAAAGATCAATTACAAAATTGGAAGAAAACCCATGCTTTTGACTTAATTATAAACCAATTTTGAAGAGCCTCTTGGGGAAAGAGATCCCAAGAGTAAATAGCTTCCATACCTTAGAATTTCTTATTGTTTGATGGATAAAAAATTAATTATTGAATACATAGTTATCCTTGAAGTTTGGTCTTCAATGGAGTCTTATGAATAGAGAGAGAAAGTAGAGAAAAGTTGGAGAGAATTAGGTTTGGGAATTATGGGGTGTTAAGTTAGTTTAATGAGATTTAGTCCTTATATAGTCCCCCAACTAAGTTAATTTGCCATACCTTAACCCTTAAACAACTAATTAACTCCCTAAAATAAAACCTAACAGTGAAACTTGACCCCCAAACCACGAGATCTTGACCTATGCCACGTTCACTGGACCACGGACCGTCCTGCTGGTCCAGTGTTAAGGTAAGAAAATAGATTTTGATCAACTTTTGAGATGTGTCTTATGTCCTACCAAACGACTACCATTGACGCTCCTTTGTCCATCAATGACCCGTCCTTAATGGGCGTTGTTTGGGATAGAATATAGGTTTTAGGACCTTTTCCAAGAATAAAATAAGTGTAAACCTATGAATCTATCGACAGAGTGTCGATCAAATGATGGATCATCGTTTGACTCATTGATGCACATTGTCCCAAATGACAGTTTTGTGTCAACTGGAAGGGTCCTCTCCAAGTACCATTTCGGTGGACCTTAGGGAGTCGTACCCGGATGTTACGACCCTAAACACACTCTTCAATATATTAACACCTTTGTATCATATATAACCAAATTCTGACTCTTAAAAACCCATAAAACATGACAAGGAACACTAGTGCACATTTCACCATTCTCCGAACGTCATGGTTGTTTCTTAAAGTTGACTCTAATACTTGGTAATTAGATTCAATACATTAATTTAAGCTTAGAAACAATTATTTAAGTCTTAGTTCATTCTTGTGAGGGTCTAGACTAAGTCATGGACTTTGTTCTTTTTTACATTGGAGTTGATCAAACAAGTCGTCAATCATAGAGAGAGGGTACTTCTTCTTTATGGGGACCTCATTTAGTTGACTAATCAATAAACATGATCCATCCTTCTTCTTAACTAACACCATCGTACATTCCCAAGGATAAATACTTGGTTTTATGAACCATTTGTTTCGTAAAGCTTTGAGTTGAATCTTTATTAATTGCAACTCATATGGAGCCATCAGGTAATGAGGGATTGAGGTAGACTTCGTACCGAGCAAAAAATATATGTCAAAGTCTATTTCCCATTCATCTGCAAAACTCCCAAATACGGGTACCGAATCTAATAGAGGAACTTAGGATTCAAGGTCCTTGACCCTCACCATAGGGTAGAGATATCCCTTTGAAATCATCTTACAAGCTTTGAGACATGAAATTATTCAAACTCTATGGATTGAGTTTCCTCCCTTCCACTTTAAGATGGGTTCATTAGGACATTGAAACTTCACTACCATTGTCCTACAATCAATAGACGCCAAACAAGCATGTAACCATTCCATCCATAATATTACATTAAAATCTAAAACATCAAGCTCTACCAAATCAACCAATGTAACTCTATTGGGCAATAATATGGAATGAATCCTATAGACTCTTTTAGAAAAAACAGAGTCACCTACTACGGTAATAAATGAAAAGGTCCAATTACAACTCCGGGTAACACATTAAACTAGGTGACCATTTAAGGAGTTACAAAAGATAAGGTGTCATTGGTATCTAGTAAAGCATACTTATTCATAGAAAAAACTTGTAACACACCGGTGAAAACATGGGGATACTATTCTTAATCACCCCTAGAGCGGAGAGGATAGAAGTTATTCTTCTTAGATGAATCGATATTGGGAGCACTTGCTTGTGATTGACCATTTTCCCTCCCTTGATCCTTTATCATAGGATGATCCTCCTTTATGTGGACTCGCTTACCACAACTATAGTAATTTCCCACACAAACTAGACACTTTCCTTCATGTTTTCTACCAGACTTATCACACATAGGCTTCTCAACATAGGGACAACTATGTTTAGAAGGGCTTTGAGTCCTGGGTGTAGAACCTTTAGCCTTGTTAAGGCTTGGGTATAGACCTTTTACCCTTGTTGATTTTTGTGGTGGGAAAAGGGATTTTATTTGGGAACCTCTTCTTGAATCATGGGTTATTTTGCACCTCAAATCTAACCTTAGAATAATGCCCATCTTTGGCCCTTGTCCTATTAAATTCCTTACAAACTTGCTAATACTTGTTATCTTTAATTAGTTTGGCATGAACCATAACATGAGAGATGTTCATGCTAGGAGTCAACATAGCCGACCTACACTTATTAATCAGAATATCAGATATCCACATAACAAATTTGTTCATCTTATCCCTAGAATCCACCACTAGGAGAATAATTGGATAGTTGAGTAAACTTGAGACTATACTCCTTCACACTTATACCCCCTTGGAGTAGGTTTGTGAATTCTTACATTTTTTACTCTCTTAGTTCTAGGGGAAATAACATATCAAGGAAAGTAGTCTTGATATCCCCCCAAGTAATCCAGACTTCTCGAGCGCACATCCCATCCTTCCATTGCTCATACCTAAGTTGAGACACATCTTTGAGTTGATGAGTTGCTAGTTCCCCCTTTTATTCAGAATAGAGTACCATAGCATCTAGTACCTTGAACATTTCATCAATGAACCCTTGCGGTTCCTCCTCTACTTTGAAGCCAAAGAATGTACAGGTTTTCATCCTTTTAAAATCCCTTATTATTGATGTGGTTGTGCTAGCATTGGGGTTCAATTTTTCCCTTGTATCCCTTGAAACATTAGTATCCAACACTTGAGTCAGTCTATGAATGGTTTCCTTTACGCAACATTAGACATAGAACCTTTTTCAATAGAAACTAGAGGTTTTTGAGGAGCCAGAATGGGGAACCTCCTCATTCACATTCTCCTCTTTAATCCTTTGAGCAATGTTCATTCTTGTATTAATTACCTATAAGCACAATAAATATATTATAATAAAAGGACATGTAGAGTTAAAACTTTAGAGGCACGACTTCAATAATACCAACAAGGTGAGACTTTACTAAGCATCACATATCCTCTCATTCGAAAATGTGTCGCTCTTCACAATTATTAACAAGACTCTACATAGAGGTGGTTTAGTGAGACATAACTCCTAAGATTACTCAACCTCATGCTTTGATACTAAGTCGTCACAACTCAGGAGCACCTCCTAGACATAACAGGCGTCTTTGTCCTCAAAGAGGACTTAGATTAGCCCTTAGCGTACATCATCAAATATCATAGGTAGAAAAATGTAGAAAATTTAAAAATATTGCATAGTGAATTACACTTAGACTTCTCACTTATCATGTATGAAATTTACATAAACTCCTCTCTAATGAAGTTTACATAGAATCCTTGATAATGCAATATGGTCTATTCATATTAAGAAGTCTAATAATAGTCTCAAGTTAAACCGTCTAATGGTGAACTACAAAGGTTTGGGCATAGACCTTACATTAGTACAATACGCATCATATAGGGGTAAAATAATAGTCTCAAATGATAAAGCACGGATTAAGTGTCTTTAGACATAAGCAACATCATAACTAGAGTAGAAGAATAGAAACATCCACAGACTTGAGGACTCACCAACAACTTAGGGGAAAAGTCCAAATCTTCTTGCAAAGTGGCCTAGAAGATCTTCGATAACCGGAACCTATAATATTTGGAAAAGGGATGAAATATGATTTAGTTGAAACCACATGTACTATGGTTCCTATGCTTAAAATTATCAACGCATGAGAAAAGGCACAATTCAATCTAACCATGCATAGTATCAAATAACATTAACATACACATATATGGAACATCATAAGTCAACACAACATGATATTAGCCCAACCTATAAGAAACCTAAAGAAATGCTTGTGCAATGCAAAGAACAGAACCCCATAACCCTATCCAAAGCTATGTTTGACATTAAGTCACTTACTTCATATGTATGACATAATCTCATATTTCATAGTAGCATGCTTGATTCATAAGATCTCATATAACTTGGCATACATAAATATAATCAACTTAATCATACAAGAAAACTACTAAGACCATCCCCTTAGGATACCACATGTGCAATGTGTAAGAGAAGTATCATACCCTCCCTCACATTGTAGTAACCTTTAAGACAAGCCCTAATAAAATTTCACATACATAACTTTCCATTTACATTTACATTAGGGAAAGAAGTGAAATAAACTACATGAGACCATGTGAGATACATGGATCCGGTGTTCTACTCCCACACCAAAAAGAGAGGGTTAACACTTGGCTAATGCGTAACCTTAAGTACATCGCTATCTAGATGGATACAATATGCTAGAGTACTATGTAGGCATATAGTTAAGGGTCAACAATATTGTTCTTGAAACCTTGACTTGCTATACATGGAGGTTTCCATCTCATGAGACAACACATATCTTAGAAATCTAGATTTAATAAAAATTAGAAAACCCATGTAGGGAGCCGGACTTACTAAACGTGAGACCCAAATATCATTTACATGCCATTTTGGTTCTTAGCATTTATTCCCTTTATTTATAACATCATATTCATCATAGTTCACATTAGTGTCTTCTAGACTCGTAGGTAAACATCTCATCAGAATAGCTCGTAGATATTCATAAGTAATGACTGTCCTTTCACTTTAGAAACCACATTGTAGTGAGTAAACCTTTAACTAAACACTTTATTATAATCATGAGGAACTACTTTCAAATTACTTTCAATCAAATAATAATAATATCATGATGTAACAACCTTAAAAAATGGCTATGCTAAATAATGCTTAATGTGTCTAGAATGCCTACGATTAGACCAAGTTCACACGGATTGATGCGTGCATAACCAGACCTCTGAACCCCTTTGATAGCAAAGCCAACTAGCATGGGGATTTAGTTTAGCAATGAAAGCTTGGTTACAGACATGTAGGTCTCTCGAATACGAAGATTTACTCGAAGGAGTATTTACTACACTTAAAAAGGGAAAATCTTAGGTTTGGAGGGTCTAAAATGGTTTTTTTCTAGGATAAGGGTAGTACCGTAATTACCCTAAAAAAATAATTAATTATTTAATTAATAAGGTGGAGGGGTATTTTAAGGAGAGAGGGCCAAAAATTTACTCTTAGAGTGAAGTCTTGCTCCACCCGGGTTCGAACCTAGGTTGAAGCAATGAATTAAATTGTTTTTTAATTTAAGTTGGTAAATTAATGTAATTAATTAATATTTATTATTTATTAGCTGATTTAAAAAAATGGGAATCAGGTTTTATATCATTTAACAAAACCTTATTTGACTAAGTCCTAAACTATACTCCTAACCCTAATAAAACCCATCACTCTCTCATGTTTATCTCCTCAACATTCACAATCATTCTCTCTTCTCTTTCACGTTCTCTCTACCAAAATAAATTTAAGGACAGAAAAATAAACCAAGTTCTTCACACTTGAAGAATTCCCAATGAAAGATAAAAACAAACAACAAAATCAATAACGTAGGCAAAGAGAAGGCTGTCCATTGAGTTGGACGTGTGTTTGAAGGAGTTCTTTGGGCAGAAAGTCGAGGTTTGAACATCAAAAAGTTATAGGTTTTCTTCTCTCTTGGTCCCTTTCTGAAGAGACCCCTAAGGTTCAGACGAATCTATTCTGAAAACTAGGGTTGTTTCCTGTTGCATGTCCCTATCACTAGCTCCCATTGAATAATAGGTTGGTTATGTTTGCTGGTAGAAAACTAGGCATGAAACGTGTTTTCGTGATGATTATGTGTTTATATGTATGTTCGTAATTATGTGATTTATGTTAATGTTTTGAAAAAATGTAACTACGTGTGTTTGGGTGTGTTGTCGTGGCTATTGATCCCGGTTTAGGACTTTAAATGGTATGTTAGTTCTTTGTATTTAATGTAAAAATGTTTATATAAATCGTGATGTTCATAAGAGTGGAAATGTGGCTGATTTGTGTGATAATCTCTTGGCTAAATTAATCCATGAAAATTCACCTAAGAATGTATTAAATGATCTACGAATTAACCTATGAATTTACGTATAAATGTTGTTGAAAGTGAGCTGAAAAAGTGACAAAAATCCCAGAAACATGTAAGATTGGTTCCGGCTAAACATAGATGAAAAAATCTGAAATTATAAATGAGTGTAAATTAGGTGAGTTCAATAGGAATCGAACCTGAGACCTCATCCTTAAAAAACACTATAAAACGTAAATGAAGGCATGTAGTTAAGGGGATTCGAACTTGGGTGATCCTGGCTTGAAAATAATGTATAAAAATAAGAAATGAGAGGAGTGGGATTCGAACCAAAACCTATCGGTCAAGCTTAAGAAAAAGAAAAATGAAAAAAAAAGTGAGGTTGTGGGGGTTCGATCCCACAACCTCATGGTCAACTCAAAAAAAAGAGTGATGGAAAAAGAAATTAAAATAAAAGGGGCTGTGGGGGTTCGATCCCACAACCCCTCGGCCAAGGAAGAGAATTTTCAAAGGAAACGAAGGTATTGGGGCTCGATCATGGGTCTACAAACCTTGTGGACAATAATAAAATAAAGGAAAAATGTAAGTGTTGTCTAAGGAATTCATAACCGGGTTCCCTTGCCCAAATTTCCGTATTGACACATAAGTCATACATGAATAAAAGTTCAACATAATGTTGCCTACATAGATCGGAATCAAGATCTTGGCATACATACAAGATACATAAGTCTTGTAATACATAATCTTAGAATAATATGATTCACTTAAACGAATTATGATTGAAGCCTCATGGCTTGTATGCATAGACCCATAAGTTTAGCATACGTTAGAAGTAAAAACCTAATATGTATGTAATGAAATTATTATATGAACAATGAATTGATGAAACACTAGAAGGGTTAAGCAGGAGTGTGAAACACACTAAACGGCCAAGTGCATTGGCATATGATAAAATGAACATTCATGTAAAAAGGGGTGAGTAATTATGAATAGCAAATGTGCTAATACTAATGATTGTGGTGACGTGATATGAGGCTAATGTAAAAGCTGAGAGAAATCGAAAATGAGCCTTACTAAATGTTACCAAAACGTACTCACCTACGAGAGTGTAAAGTTTATGAAGGGACAAGTCTATGAACACTCTAACGAAAGTATTGAGATTAACACACATAATACTAATGATGATATGAGAAATCATCTATTGAGATATGATGTCCTCATACTAGAAGCCAACTTCCATGACGTATGAGTTCAATGTAATGGAACTTTATATTGAGCACTGATAGACTAGCTATGAGCGGTAATGCCTTCTTTTGAGAAGGGCAGAGGTTCACGTAACTCTCATGAGATGAGATTGTTCGTCATGCCGGGTATGTGTATCCTTATATCTCCTAGTCTTCAAACCTATACAGCCAATATTGGTATCTGGCGGGGTTACATTCCCATGTACGCTATCATGTTTTGGGTCACTTTGGCCGGTGATTCCACCTCTTTTTGACGTGGGGGAGACACTGGATTTCATGATTCTCACATGATCTATGTCGGGAAAAACTAAAGTTCCCAAAGAATGAATAAGGCCAGACTCAAATGATACACATAATTAAATGAATGATACAAAAGTTGTTAGGATAGGATAAGCAATAGGTGAGCTACACTTAAGTAATGGCACTATGTCATTCTTTATCATTGCACAGCGAACCCGATGAAAGTCTTAAACTACATCCTAGGTATAGTTGGTGTTTACACTAACCAATGAATGAAATTAAATGAAGTACGTATGAATGAATGAAGTAGACACTGTGTTTGCTAAAGAAGGCTACCTAGTTGAGGTCCCATCTATTGAGCCCTCATTTTCGGAAGTCTTAATGTCAAGTCCATGATTCCAAGGTTTCATGTCATATGAATGAATGATAAGAAATATGTTATGTGCTATATGTGAAACGATATGTGCTATGTGTTAAGATGTTATGTGCTATATGTGAAATGGTATGTGCTATGTATAAGACGTTATGTGTTGTGTGCAATATGATATGGATGATGATGCATGTTACTCACATGGAATGACCTTCCTAATCCAATTTGGCAAGTCCATTGACTTTCCTTATCCAAATTTGGCAGGTCCACTAACTTTCCTAATCCAAATTAGGCACTTACTTGACTTTCCATAAATCATGTTGTTAGGAAAGAGTTGTTCTTACTCATTCATGTTCTTAGTGTGTGCTTGCATATACCCATACTTAGTACAAGTGTGTACTAATCCCATACAGTTCTACAAATTTAGGTGTTGGTACAGGTGGACGCTAGAGCTTACAGGTTGACGTTGCAGCTATCTGGACGTGGAGTTTTCATACAGACTAGGTAGGCCCTCCTTATTTTAAGGATGTCTATTGTTATTATCTAGCTTAGATATAGGCCATAGCTAGTGGAGCATGTTCCGCTAGTGTTTCTTTCCACTTTCATCTCAGACTTTATATTGGTGCCTTTTTGGCAAGAATACGTTTAATGCAATTATGAACTATTTCTTTCATTTGATTATCTCTATATTAGATGGTTGATTTGTACACGCCTATGGTTTTACGTTTAAAATGTTTAGCATGAAATAAGAAAACAAAAATTTCAAATTTTCCGCTAAAATTAACCTAGATGAAGTAGAATGACGTATGTAGGCTTGTCTGCGACCTCTGAGAGGTCAACGACGCCGGTATCCTCTGGGGTCTAGATTCCGGTTGTGATACATAATATTCATACATACTCATAATTAATTCAATTTTCTAGTGTTAAGGATGAGGAATACTTGTTATCAACATCACAACCACATAATCGACATAAGAGCATTACTATCTAAGCAACTCATATTTCACAATTGAATCCAAGGAGAACCAACCTTCATACCTTATTGTCCTTTCATGGACTCCATACTTACATTAAAATGAAATCATAATAATACGTAAACAAGGTAATTTAAGAAGTCATACATAGAAATTAGAATTCTACATAATTCACGTACTATCATCTTCCACAATTTCCATAGAATTTCACTATATCATGCTTTTAGGGAAGAACAACGGTCCAAGGGAAAATTTCTAGTGATTATTAAAACTAAATCATCATTACTCAGTTAAAAAATAATAAAAGACTATAATTCATCACAATTGAATAATAATTTTTGTTTTGAAAAGAGGGCCCATGTCTAGATTTAAACCCTAGTCTTGGGGAAGTTTCAAAACCAATGTTGAAGGAGCCTCTTGGGGAAAGTATCCCAAGAGTTAAATAAACCTTGGTGAATTCGTTCTTATATTGGACCTCTAGTGTTCCTTCAATGGAGGTTTGAGTGAAAACTAGAGAGAAGTTAGAGTGATTTTGGTTTGGGAAATAATGGGGTTGTGAGTTAGTTTAATGAGGGTTAACTCTTTTATAAACTTAATTAACCACTCCTTTATCCTTTATTAATTAATTAACTAACTAACTAATTAGCACAACTTAATTAAAACTAGGTAGTATACTCCAGTGCCAAACGACGAACGCCCATCAACGGGCCGTAGACAAATCGACTGGCACTCAATCATTAGTGTCAGAGAACTAGATTTTTGCGTGTTTTTTGGAAATGGATAATTATGGACCTAACACACCATCGACGGGCCGTTGACACATCAACGGCTTGTTGTTTTGTGTGTTCTTTAGCCATTGTTAATTTATCATTTTTGGGGTCAAATGTTAGGGTCCTCTCCAAGGACCCGTAGGGTGGTCCTTGGGAGTCATACGCGGACATTTCTATCCTAGACAAACTCTTTTATATGTTTAACACTTTTTAACCAAATTTTACTAAATTACGAATCTTAAAACCTCTTGAAATAAACCAAGGCACACTAGCTCAACTTTAACAAGTCTCTGAATGTCATGGTCCTTTCATGACGTTTTGACTCTAACACGTCCTATTGAGTTTATTACTTTTATTTAGGCTTAGAAACATTGTTTTAATTTTTTGTTCATCTAGTGAGATTCTATACTAAGTCATAGACTTTCAGAGTGTTACACTTCTCTCATTCAAGGTGCCAATTACAAAGTCCTTTCAAAGATCATCCGAAACTATGAAATCCTATTTTGAATTCTAAGCATGAGTTTTTGATTAAAAAGGTTTTAATTTATAGTTTATGAAGTATTCAATGTTAATTGATGGTTTTATGATCAAAAATTCCATGAAACCATGTACTCCTTGAATTTTTAATTTTGGCTTTAAAGTGGGTATATTGATTTTGATCTAATAGTGTTGAAGTTATGGCTAGATTGTTATGGGCTATTGAATTATGTTTTGATAATTATCAGAAATTTTCATAGTTTTATTTATAGTATTTGTATCTATCTTGGTTTTTTTTTATATCATTGATATGAATGAATTGGTGGTCATAGCCTTATGGGCATTTTAATTGGTAATATCTCTTACTGTGTGAATTGTTAGAAAGGCTAATGGATGGTGATTGTATCTTTTAGAAGGTGGTGAGTTGACCTAATTCATTTGTTTAATATTAAATAATATTGAATTGCTAAATATTGATATGTTCCACTTATGGTTGCGGTGTTTACTATTTATAAATGTTAAGAACATAGCCTTGTCATCATTATTAGTTGAATTATTGTATTAGTATAATATGGTACATGTGAAGGTATAAAGAAAGGTGCTCATGTGATGTCTATATGATCTTGTATGGGTGCTACAATGATATGAATGAATGTACTTCTTATCTAGTAGTTGACTTAAGATGATGACGGACTAGAGAACCTTTATAGAATGATGTTGTATCTTTTGTTGGAAGACTATTTGTCCCTTCTTGGTACTTGATTTATATTGAATAAACTGTATGATGAATTTTGTATCTTGACATGGTAGATTAGGCACCCTTGTCTTGAATGAATGGAAGGATGAAACTCTAGGATCGATAGATCTAAAGTAGGTACCCCTCTATGAAAGACTTAGACGGAACGTTGAATATGAAAAGAAGCTTAAGAAGAAGTCTTGAAGGAATAGACCTATATGGTACCTCCTTCTTGAGTGGAATGATGGACTTATAGATATGTTGTCCCAAATGACATGCGGCCATCATTAAGAAAGTCATAAGAGTTATCCTAATAGACCTTGATTAGCAGCCTTCTTTGAAATGGTATTATGAGTTGGTAGAGCTTAGTGATGGTACCTTCTCTAATAAACCTATTTGAGTGAATGACTCTATGAGAACAAAGGCAAAGCACTGAGTGGATACGCTTGTGGTAGTAGATCTACTTTTGATGAAATTAGAGTACAAAGAATACCTTTATATCCCTTAACCATTTGCTAACAAGGGAGGTGTCCTAGTTCTACCATTGGCAAGTAGAACACGTTCCATGGTGTAGGGTATTTATGAAACCATATTCCATACTTAACTAGTGTAGTCTAAGTCGCTAATTCATATTCTCATCATGTGGGATGTGCAATCTAGTATTGGACAAGTACTACAATGTGTAGGTAGTGAAATGGGACTCTATATATATATGGCACGAGTAGGATTTGAAAGTACTAGGATAAGTTCCCTAGGTCTTCCAAAACCATTATGTGAAGTCCCCTAACTGTATGATTGATTCCTAAATAACTTATGCAATGCATGTTCTCCTAAAAATAGAATGTTTGAATGGTAGGTTCTTATCTACGGTAGCTTTGAGTATTATCTAGGTGTGCTTGAAGAGGGTGTATTGACGGTCACTTCTTTCTTACTGTTGTGAGTCTTAGAGTAATATTAGGTAGAGGTTCTAAAGTGATGAAAGTCTTAGTTGTTGAATATACAATATGTCTTATAAGTTATTGTTGACTTGTATTACGTCTCTGAAATTCTAATGCTGAAGGTTTCAAACAAAATAATATGAAAGTATATCTTTAAGTAAATGCCCCTTTATTTATACAAGTGTAGGTGGAAACTAAGGACTTTTTTTAGAAGTTGAAGATTGAGAATAATATTCTCTCAAGATTGGTATGTCCTCATATGCTCAAGGACATGGATTATGTTTTAGTTTCCTTTTCAAAAGACATTGTAATAGACTATAGTTTCTTTTCAAATTGATTAAAGGGACATGACCCTAAGATATTGACATGTGACTAAGATTGTTTATAACGAGATTAAGTTTCTTATGTTTTGACAAAGAGTTTGAATATTCTTGTGAAAAGTTTACATTTGGCAGTATTTTTCATATATATGATAAGAATAAATGCTAAGAGACTTTTACAAGACCTCTAAGAGGTCGATTACGCAGTGTAACAACTTTGGTTGATCTCGGGTTGTTATATTGTTCCATAGCATGTTTCATGTGTTTCAGTGTTTCGTATTAGGACCAAAAGTATAGGAGGGTACCCTAGAATCTTGATGGTCATGTTTAGGGTCGAATCGTCTGGGTAGGACTCCCTAAGGACACCCCCTAAGGATCCTTGAGGAGGAACTAAAAGTTGGCAAGAATCTTCCAAGAACAGCCCTAACCACGACCACCAAACAATGAACAGTAATTTGATAAATGCCTCGTTAAATGGTGTTGTCGCTCCACACTTAGTCATGGGAGATTTTCCCTCAAATGAGGGGTCTCTGACAAAAGCCACGACCTACAGAAATGCCCATCACCCATCCACGTTCTGTGGATTTGGAGCGTTGATTACTGCGTGCAATTTTTCAATGATTCTTCTAAGTGAGGGGTGAGTTGGTAAATTCACCCCATGTTCCAATTAAGTCACGGGTGATTATTATTGGTTTTATGAGGTATTTTAAGATTATTTAAGCAATTAAATAGCTATTTAGACTTCATACTCCAAATACAAAACATTTCCCTCCAAGAACACTCTCAACACACCATAGAAGAAGAAGAGAAAAAGGAGGCAGCATTTAGGACGAATTTCACCAAGGATTCTAGAATAGATTAAGTATTTAATTAAAGTTATGTCAATCTTGTTCATATATGAATTCATCCATCCATAGATCCCCCATAATTTACCTCATCCAAAATACCCCGATCTAGATAGGGTTGTGATTTCATCGTTGGTAAGGCTTATTTGTGATCCGAATCTAGTTGGTAGCATTCAATTATGTTTATATGATGATTTTATGATAATTTATTGAGGTTTACTTGATTAATGTGATCATGTTAGGTTTAGGTAATTAGAGGCAAGATTGAAGGCTCTAAGTTGATCTTCTTAATTTGATTGTGTTTAAACTAATTGATCCTAATTAGGATCATATAGATGTGAAATAAATTAGACCTTATTAATAAGGATTGTTATTCAATTGTTATGTTTGAATTGAACCTTAAAGATGACTCATTTCTAGATTCACCTAGTAATGAAGAAAGTGAGGTGCATTAATTGAGAAGAAACTTATTACTTGAAAGTCTTGTAATTTACATAGGAATAAGGATAGATTTTGAAGTAAAGAATTGTGAATCTTAGGTTGTTGTGTTGGCTGTAGATTTAAGGAACCGACTGAATGAAAGTGCTAGAATCACTTGAGCATGGAGATATTGTCAAGGACATCCCTCCATGAGAGGAAAGTGTTAATCAAGACTTAAGAAGAAAACCTTGGAGTATATCCCTGACTCCCAGTGTATATGCCAATGAGAAGGACTGTCTCACAAAAAAGGGTTTGGACTACAAGTAAAAAGGAGAGACACACCTAGTAGATGTGAGTACTATAAAAGTTTATGGGGGAACTTACATAGTAGAGTGTGGGTTTCCTAAAGTTAGGTATTATGAGACAGGATCCCTTAACAATGTGGAGTCAAGGTTTCCTAGTAGAGGTCTCCATATCCTATACTAAGACATGATTAAGAAGCATTTCATAGTGTTCAAAGCATAATGAACTTAGACATACCAAAAGTGGTATCACATAGTGTTCATGAGTGTGGGTGAACATACACATACCCAAGGTGATATCTCATAGTGATCATGATTATTAATGGATCAATACATACTATAAGAATTACCTTATAAGATCCATATGAATAAGGAACTTAGACATGCTCAATGAAGTATTTCCTAGGTTTCAAACTAAGGATAAACGAAGATGTGCTTGAGATAGAGTACATCATAGGGTTCTAACGTTAAAGAGTGGAACTAGGTTCCAGACTAAGAAGTGATAGTAAGAGTACCTAAAAGTAATACTTAGCATGAGTAGTATTATGGGATGCTATGAGTGCATTTCACAAAGTATGAAATAGGGTCACTAAAGAGAAGGCTTGAGGTAGGATTGGACTAGAGTTGTCTTTCCTAGTTATAATTTACTTGAGATGGGAGATTCTTATTTAAAATATTTAAGTTAATAATAAGGCCAAAGGAAGGGTGAATATGACTAGGATGACTTCAAAGATATGTGTAGTGTGTGAGGTACAATGGGATGTCTCACATAAATTGTACAAGTGTGCCTTGAGGTGATGTAGGGGTATAGTGCTCATATGTCATAAAGAACTTAGGTCTTACTTATGAGAGTGGCTTATGATCAAGAATTATCAACGAGAGGTATTTATCTTTGGTAGTAGAATAAGATGCTAGCTTATCATTGAACAAGTATGTTTTGATGTGGCTTGTGCTAAAGATTATTTGAGTAAGAAGGAAAAGTGGTTGAAATATGAATTTATGTATGCCATTTGATGAAGCACTATGTTTATGATATTGTGTTAAGTTTGTGCTAGTATCTCTTATTATTATGTCTATTATTGACTAACCCTTTAAAATGTCTTATATTTTGTATGTTAGATTTCATACTTGGTATATTTTTGTACTAACACATATTTTCCTACTTTTGAATCTAATACACGGTTTTGAGGAAATTTAGTTTCTTTGAGCGGTAGAGTTTCCAAGTCTTTCAAGGAATGAAGATTGGTGAGTCCTCATAGCATTTAAGGACACCACACCTATGTTACTTTTAGGTCATTTCCTATGAATTTGAATTTTTTGTGGGCTACGTCTATAGATTTTTTTACTCATGTATTTTGTAGATGGTGTTGATACATATGATAGAAAGACTGCCATTGCTATGAATAGATTTACATATTATTGTGTAACTTCTAGGGAGTTTTCCCTGATCTGTAACACCCTAAAAATGAAATAGGTAAAGCTAGAGCATAACATGTGTTTTATGAGGTTTTAAGGTCTTAAAATTGTTAATAACAGTGTCCAGACACTGTGTATATAGTTTGGAAGAGTTTGGAGGTCAAACATCCAAGAACCTCCATGACATTCGGCAGGTAGCCTTGAGACGTGCTTGTGTGTTCTAGTGTACCTTTGCATGTGTTACGTCTTCGTTTGATTTAAAATTGATATGGAAGGTTCCTAACATATGGATGAGTGTATTTGGTTTGAAACGTCCGAGAATGACTCCCAAAGGACCACCATAAGGATACTTAAGAAGGACCTAACCTTTTGCTCAAAACTGTCCAACACAACCCCAACCAATGAAAACAAATGAAGGCCCTTCGTCTAAGGAAATATATGTCATTAGGGGGCGTAACTTCACACTTAGGTGTGGTATCTAAGACCCCAATTTTAATGGGCTCTATCACAAACGATGAACCGCAGGATGGTGTCGTCGTTCCATCGATGGTCTGTCAACTGCAGGCGTCGTTGGGGTGTGTAATTCACTGTAGACGTTCGGCAAATGTAAGGGCTATTTGGGTAGTTTATTTTGCATTTTAAAAATATATTGGGCGTTTAATGAAGATTATTTTAGGTATTTTTAGTGACTTCATAATCCTAGAACCTAAAGTTGAGTTCATTATTAAAAATCAAAACCCAAACCCCAGATAGAATTCTCTAGAACACCATTGGATCTTGAAGCAAGGTTGATGCTAGGAGCTTGATTTGTCCATCAAATATTCATCATTTTAATGGATTTTCTTCAATCAGGGTATGGTGTTTCATTCTTGAACTCTCTTTCTTTGTGGAGTCAAACTTCAAAGGTTTTTCTAAGACTTCTCAAAACATGAAATTTTTGATTTTGTGTTCTAGCAATGGGTTCTTGCATAAAATGATTTGAAATCAATGATTTATTATATTATTGATGTAATTAAATGATTTATTTTTACAAAAATTCCTATGAACCCATGCAATTTGATGATTTTCACATTGTATTGTGTTGAATCATTGTATGGTTTTATTATTGGTTTGTATTGATTGATGTGCATGGCTATTGGTAAGAGCCTTCTTAGATTGAATTGTTTTAAATGGATAAGGATTGGAGTTGTATATGTTGGAATGATTGTATGTTTACCTATCCACTTCTATATAGTGTAAATTGTTATTCAAATTTTTATGATTGGTATGTTCCACTTTTGTTGGCGGTTGTTATGTGTTATAACTGTGAAGAATGTGTTCTCGTCGGCATTACTCTATGAATTGTGATTTCATCATGTTATAGCTTGTATAGGTGGTTGTTGAAAAGGATTATATAGATTTTGTGTATATGTGAAGCCAAAGCATGAGTTGTTCTAGTTGATGATATGTGACAATAGTAGACTATGGCGATGTTTATACATGTTTATACTTGATGTTGAAGTGTGATTCTTCCTAGTTAACTATATGGGTCTTATGATGAACTATGTTGATATTTCTATAGAAGTGGATAGGGGGACTAGTAGTATACCTAGTTGTCCCTACATTCTACTTGAACAAGATTGTACATGTGATAAGATGATTATGAAGTGTTTCTTGTTTTGTAGACGTATGTCCCTCCAATTGATGCATGAAGAATGTTAATATGAACTCTTGACTTAGTAGGCTAAAACACCTTTGTCATGTGTAATGCCCTAAAATGAACTACGGTGAACTAGATCCTCATGAGTGTTTCTTGAGTTAATTTCAATTTAAAATGAGTTACTTTATCTTTCTTAGGCAGTGTGTGAAATTTGGTTAAGTTTAGATGTCAAACTTCCAAGAACGTCCATGACGTTCGGAAGGTGTGCCTTAGATAGCGCTTGTGTGTCTTGAGATGTTTGAGTGAGTTTTATGTGTTCATTTTTCTTGAAAATTGCATGAGAATTGACTAAGACCTAGAACACTTATTTTAGGGGTTTAAAGTCTAGTCAAGAACCCACATAGGACCCACAAGGGGACATAGATGGAGGGCCCAAGACTTGGACCAAACTGCCAAAGCAGTGACCAAACGACGACCCTAAGGACGGTCCGTTGGTCCACCAATGGTCCGTCAACCTAGGGCGTCGATTAGCCCTGCAATTAAGGATGGAAAGGATCAAATTGAAGCTAATGGTCAAACCACAAGACCCCACCAACGGTCCGTTGATGCACAGATAGTCCGTTGGTTAGGTCTCGTCTACGAGGGGTCCAAAAGCTGTAAGTTTGCTGCCTTGGTTTGGGATGTTTGGTAAATTTAACCCAATTATTTTATGACCCTAGGACGTTAGTTTTAGTTTTTATTAGGTATATTAAAGTGTTCTAAACCCTAAGACCTAATTTTAGACCCCTCTTCCTAAAATCCAACACCCCTCTCTCTTAGAATTCTCTCTCAAATCTATATGGAAGCAAGAAGTCAAGAAGTTCTAGGAGGGCTTTTGGTGGTCGTTTCTCCATCAAAAATATTTTGTATTTCTTCAATGTGAGGTATGGTATTCATCCTTGAACACTCTCCCATTCAAGGAGTCCCTTCTAATGAATTTTCAAAATGAGTTTTCAACCCTAGTTTCTCTATCTTCAAATCTAAATATGGGTATTGCATGAAAACATTTTTTATGAATTAATAATGTTATTCCTAATGTTAATTGATGATTTTTAAGGTTAAAATGTCAATAAAATCATGTTAAAGCTTTTCATCTAATGTTGGCTTAAGAAATGGGTTAACTGAGCATGAATTGATATTCTTTGAGCTTTGGTTTCTTATTGTAATTATTGTTATTTAGCTACTGCCCAAAGGGATTTATTATGGTGAAAATTTGAGAAAAGGTTATAGGCTATGAAATATTTGATTAAAGGGTAAGTTGTTATGTTATTTAGTTTCAATTTTGAAATGCTCTTGAGTGGTATGGTCCACCTTCTTGGTGGTGGTGTTTATTTGAATTATATGAATGTAAAGTTACTAGTTTATTGTGAATGAGGATATTAAGGCTTGTTATGTGAACCAAGATGATAAATATTATATTTCTTGTTAAATGTGCTTTATGAAGTGATTAAGTGAAGTAGACTAGGGTGTATGCTTGAATGAATTTATTCTTGTTAATTGCTCTACGAAACTTGTTATGAGAAGTATGTTACGAATTATATATAATGGAATTATATGATTATGTGAAGCATCTAAGATGTGTGATGTGATTAATGAAGGTTTAAGCATGTATAAGAGTTAAATATGAATGAAGTGAAGCCTATGTGCAAGGTGTGCTCACATGTACACACACACACACTATCACTTGAATGAATGAATGCAGTTAAGATCAGTTCTAAAGGGGAGTTTTGGGGTGAACACTCTCCGTGAGTTGAAATAAAGTGTTTACTAGAAACCCCACTACATACCATGAGCTTTCTAAGATAGGTTGGAGGATGAATGCCCTTCTTGAGTTGAGATGTAGTGTTCACTAGTTATCCTTAACCTATAATATAAAGTGTTTAGAATCCGTGGAGGTTATGTCTATCACCGAGAGGATATGAAGAAGATGGGGTACACTTTGTGAGTTGAGATATCGTATTCCAATGTACCTATTAAGATGAATACTCCTCGTAGTAGAGAATGAGTGCTCATTAGTAATATCCTTACCTTTTAAATGTGAAGACCCGCATAGGTGTAACTATCGGGAAAGCCATGTAAAAGCTAAAAAGAATGACCTTACTCCAGGCAAGTGAGGATCCCTCATCCGGTAGGGGTTAATGTGGCGATTCCATGTCTAGCTCTCATGGTCTATGTTGGTTAAGCTAACACTCCACAAAAGAATTGATTGAACAAAGTCTTCTAAAAGAATGTACTACTTAGGGTAAGTGGTGGTATGAGACTCTATCTACTTATTGAACTAGGTAGGACCTTCAGAAAGGGAACACTTGGTTCCAAACCTTATAAAAGAATTTACTACGTAGGGTAGGTGGTGGTATGGGACGCTATCTACTCATTGCACTGAGTAATAATTCCGAAAGGGAAGACTTTGGTGGTTTGTTGGGTATCTTTTAATGTCTTGCCATTGATTCAGGGGCTTGTTTCTTCCGAGTTGAGTAAGACGAAAAAGGTAGTCTTAGGATTGTTTTGGTGTGTGTTGAAGGATTCATATTCATACTTCCTTCATGTCTTACCTTAGCGAGTCTTAACATAATCCCGAGGAAGGGAAACTCTTACGGAAAATGAGTTCACTTTCTCTTTCACTTGGCCTTGGAATTTCACTCATTTAGAATAGGATAACTCATTGTGAATGCCCTAAATGATTCATTGATAAAGTTCAATTTAGTTCACTGTAATTATAGTTGGAGTTTACTATAACGATTTTGGAAGTTACTGTAAATGCCTCTTTTGGTAAAAATTATGTGAGTTCTTCTTTAAGTGTTAAATGATGGTTCTTATGTTGATTTTCTTCTAAATTTGTGATTGTTTTTCTTAAATTGCATTAAATATTATTTTACTAAAATGTCCCTTTACGCATGTTTATGTATATGCCATACTTAGTACATTATTTGTACTGACCCCGTACTTTTCTATTCTATCTAAGTATAGGTTAGAAGAAAGGTTGAAGTCTAGACGGCAAAGCTTGGGAAAGTTCCTCCCAAGACAAAGTGTGTCCTCATATTCGAGGTCACAAATTCTATATTCTTAGTTTCCTTATGTTAAGACTTATGATGTATTTCATTTCAATGTAAAGGGCCGTGTCCCTAAGTTATTTATGTCGTGTCTTTAAAATTGGCTTGTGACGATGAGATTTTCTTCGTATTTATAAAATATTTCATTTTATATCAAATATCATTAGAAGTTTTAATTCTGCACTACTTTTCATATCTTATGTAATAAATGATATTTAAAGGGCTTGTACAAGACCCCAAAAGGTCAACTACACCCTATCACAAAATAAGGGTTCCTCCTAACTTCTAGGGGTACTTTTGGGTCGTGACATCATGTATGTGAATATATGATTGAAATATGACCTTGAACATGGTAAAGAGGGTCGTTAACTTAGAACCTTCAAATTAAAAACAAGTTTATGATATATTTGAAGTTTAAAGTCGTAATAGTATCCTTCGTGTGTCAATGATGGACTTAGGGGTAGGTTTTCTCAAACGAAATTAAATAATGTCTAAGAAAGGCATGGAGCTATCCTTATTGACAATTGAGTTGCATCCCTACTGGACCCATCCTTGGTAAAGTGTAATATGATTTGGTAGTGACTAAAATATGGTACCTCTTCATATGCCCTTGTGACTGAACTTTCTATATGAGAACATGGATAGCACCAAGTAAACATGATTGGGGACTGACTATACTTAATTTGAGACTAGAGTACAAAGAAACCCTTGATATTCCTTAATCATGTGCCTACATGGTATATGTCCTAGTTCTACCCTTGGCAAGTAGAACACCCTCCATCGGAGTAGGGTAGACTATGGTTTCCATTCGTAGATAGTGTGGTGTATGTTGATTAATGCCTATTCTCATCATGTGGGATTTATTCTGATATTGGAGAAGTTCTGCAAAGTGTAGGTAGTGGAATGGGACGCTATCTATACATTGCACAAGTAGGCTTTGAAGATTCTAGGATGAGGGTTCCCTAGGTCTTCCAAGACCATTATGTGAATGTCCCTTAAGTGTTTTAATGACAATTGATTTACTTAGTTAATGCATGTAAATGAAAAAGTAATTATCTAAAGTAGATTTCAAGATTTCTTAGGTAGTATTAAAGAGAGAGTATGGGCGGTATCTCTATGTCTTACATAGGTGAGTCTTAGAGTAATTCTAGATAGGGTGTCTAATGATGATGTCAATACCCTCAAAATGAAATAAGGTTTCTAGAGACTCACATGTGCCTAAAAAGTTTATTAACATGTTTATGAAGTGTTTTATATCGTGTATAATTTATTTGAAGTGGTTTGGAGGTAAAACGTCCAAGAACGACCAAGACGTTCAAAAGTTGGCATTTAGACGTACTACTGTGTTCTAGTGTTCCTTTGTATGTTTTATATATTGTTTGAGGTCTAAATTGATAGGTATGGATCCAAACTCGTATATTGAAGTATTTAGGCTAGAAAATTCTAGGCACGACTCCCCAAGGACCACCCAAATGGTCCTTGAGAAGGACCTAAGTCTTGTCAAAGACTGCCTAGGCAGTGTGCGAACGATGACCATGCAATCAATTGATCATGCATGGATCGACAGCCCATAGATTGGCGGCGTTTCTCTACATTTAAGGATGTGATATAAGCCCCTTAAAAGGGATACTCTGTCATAAACGGCGACTGTGAATCACGGCACCATCGTTCCATGGACGGTCCATTTTCATGCACGTCAATTTTACCAGCAGCTTTTCAGCTTGTATGCTGCCAACTTAAAGGGGTGAATAGAAAATTCTCCTACGTCCCAATTAATCTATGGGCGGTTAATTTAGGTGAATTTAGATATTTTAAGTACCTTTATAAGTGTAAACTCTACTTTAAAATTGACTCTTCCAAATCAAACCTTCCCTCCCAAATATGAGACCCCAAAAACTCCATTAGAGACCAAGCACAAGAACAAGCTTTGGAGGTGGATTCTTGGTGCATTATTATCCAAATATCTTGGATTATTATGTTGAGGTATGATAATCTTTCATACTTAGATAATTTTCTGTCTAAAGAGTCCTTTCAAAGGTTTTACACACATGATTCTAAGTCAAAAATCTCATCTTTCAATCTATCCATAGGTTCATTGTTAATATGATTTCTAAAGCATTCTAAGTATGATTATATGATTAATATATGGTTTAAACATGATTTCAAATCCAATTTTATAAATAACCCATGATCTATTTAACCTTTTAAATTATGATATGTTATGGTTCTTGTGATCTTGATTAGATTATAATTCAATTGTTATTAGATTATATAATAATGGTTAATCCTAGTCTTTTTTGTATCAAATGATTTTGAATTATGAAGAATTGAACAATGATGATCATATCTTGGAAATTGGGTAAGTTTACCTATTCCTTCTAATTCGCTTATATTGTATATTGAGTTCATGGACTTGAAATCATTTGATACAAGAAGAATTGATATGATGATTTCATGTTTAGGAAGTTAAAGGGTGTAACCTTGATTCTAGTATCATGTCTAAGTGAATTGATGTGAAGTGAAGTTATATATATAGTCTTCCACACTAGTTGCATGATCTAGATGTGTGGATGATGTTATATGTATATGTGATTATCATGTTAGGGTTAGATGTGGTCTGTATGGCTAATGATGATGAATACTCATATAGCATGACTCCTACCTATATGAACCCTATATGAATGTGCGACCAAAGTATGCTAGAAGTCTTCTATTCTAATATTGAATATGTTCTTGCCTCCTATGATGTAATGTGAGTATGAGTAGTCTATATTCCTTAATACTCTATATGTGTATGACTTGAGTCTTGATAATGTTGTAAATGTGTTGTGATCTTTAAGGGGTTGCTTCCTCACTGTTATGCTATAACCATTATGTGATCATGTTAACCAATGTACACACACAAACTTCATGCATATCTATGAATACGAAAGATTAATGATGATGAAGGAAAGGATAATTATCTTATGCATCATTACGTATTACTATGCATGTAAGTATATGATTGATGAAGTTATGAACATGTGTCTAGAGGTGTTCATGTGAAGGTAGATCATACATATGTATGAATACACACATGATTATATGAATGGTAAACTCATGTGAAAGTACATTCTCACATGAAGTAGCGTCTATAATGAAATGACATTCTCATCTTAGAAACATTTGAGTTATATGGTGTATGAAGGAGAAAGATCCTAATGTTCTATCTTATTTATAAACTAATGTACTAAAGGCTTATATATATTTATCAGGGAGTTTGAGCTTAACATCGAGCGAACATAAAAAATGGGGGTAGGGGCTTCATGTTTAGTAAGTCTGGTTTCCCACAAGAGATCCTTCACGTTAAGCAAGTCCGGGTTCCCAACATAGATGTTGTCTCATGAGATGGAAACCTCAACACTAGCATGTCAAGGTTTCTAGTAGCAATCTACTTGATCCAGAACTACGTGGCCTCGTAGGTCTTCACTATGTGGATCCCCTAGAATAGCTATTAAGTATGAAGGTCCTACCTTGGCAAGTAGTACCCTCTCTTTTTGGTTTGGTGGTAGAACATCAGATTCCATGTAGCTCACATGGTGTATGTCGGCTATTGTTATGTCTCCCGAACATTAAGAAATGAACTAAGAAACTAATATGGACTCTAATCATAACTCCTTCAGTAGGTTACTTAGTATAGATTGGACTATGGACCCAACCCATGCATTACTAGTGATCTCCAAGAAAAGATAAAATTAGTACTTTTATGAAAGTAAGACTAGTGTTACGTTTGAATTGTACGAATGTATGTTAAAGTGACTTTCCTATGTCAACACATTAATTATGATTACGTATGTGAATTGCAATTATGGCTTCTAAAGGAGTTTACATAGTATATGTGGGGGCATAAGACTCCATGTATACATTGCACAAGTAAGCTAGTGAAGGGGTTATGAGGGTTGTTTACCTATGATATGAACTAAGTGAGTATGACTAAGGTTGTAGTAATGGAATGAGTCCTTATAGGAGGATGTGAAGTATGTGACCTTATATATAGTTATAAGTGAAGGTGTTATGACTTGTTGATTATGTTATGCCTAGTCTAGGGTGAATTCTTAGGAACACTTGGTGTAAGTAGTAATATGGGATGCTACTTACACATTGCACTATTGTGAGTTGGGGGTTGTCTTAGGTGATGGTTCTTATGTGAAATTCATGTGTATAATGTTCTTATTACATTTTAAATATATGTGGTTTCAATGATGAAGCTATCTATGAAAGACTATCTTAGGTGACTCCAAGTTGATACATTGTACTAAGTATAATAAAGGGTTTCTTAAGGAAAGAAGTTAAGGTAAAAGAGAAGTAATATGTTGTATGTATTTAATATGCATCGAAATGTGATAAGTGGACTTATGTGTTATTATGCATAGTATACATGTGTATATGATGTATCTGAACTATATTTTCGATGTTGTGCCAGTGTTCATGAAGTTTACTAAAAAGACATGTTGCATGATTTTTAACAAAATCTCCTCTTTAAATGCATGTTTTGCATGGTAGTCATTATTAGTGAATTGTTGTACCAATACCATTCTTCTTCATTTTTTTACACAAAGTGTAGGTGATAGATTACTAAACGATGTCTCTTAAAGTGAAGGGCTTGATACATGTTTCCCAAGCTCAAGAAAGGGATCCTTAAGATTCAAGGATTTTCTATGTCAAGTTATTATTCAAGTTTATGTAATAGCTTAGTTATTGCTTTACGTTGCTAAGGATCTTGTCCCTATTCTACTCTATTGATGTTGAGTCTAAGATGGAAAAAGAGACTTAAATTCAAACTATTTATTATGACCTATTTTATTTTTATATATGAAGTGATAAACTAGCATATGATGTGCTATGAAAAGTTTTATATTTTCCGCTAAATTTCCTATGACAATGCAATGAATGATGTGTATGGGCATGTACAAGACCTTTGAGAGGTCAAGTATGCCATGTTACTTCTAGGGGGTGATCCTCAGTCATGAAGATTACATGTAAATAATACTTTCTTAGGAGCCTTCAGGATTACTTAGGTGTGTGTGCAGGGTTGTATCGGAGGTCGGTTCATATCTTACTCAAGTGAGTCTTAGAAGGACCTTTGGTAGGAGGGTTGTATGCTTGTATTATTTGAGGTGATGTTGATGCTATGTTGTGGATTACTTGGAATATGTTCTATATAATGTTGTGGTGAAAAACGTTCGTATAATATGTTATGAAGTTTTCTCCATAAATAGCATGTTTCATACAATTGTCCTTTTAGCATGGTTTTAATTGCATGTCACCATACTTAGTGCACTATAATGTACTAATTATATATATTGTCTTATCTCTAAAGGTATGAGTGACATTTAAAAGGAGTAATTTGAAGTGATGTCTGGAGTTAGAATCCATTCAAGCAAGTTTTGGTAAGTTCTTAATTCATTCGACCACATAGTCATGTTTAGCTTTTCTTGCTATGATACATTGTATCAGACCTTGATACTTCCTATTATGTTAATGTATGGTCTGTAACCGAAGATATTTGTGTGTCAAAGATGGCTACGAGAGACTTATCCTTTTCCTATGTTTTCTATGAAAGAGTTTTTGAACGATTGTTCATTTATGATAAAAAGTTTTAATTCCGCACTATTTTTCATATATACATATGTGATGAATGATGTCTAAGGGCTTCTGAAAGACCTCAGAGAGGTCGAATACGCGGTGTGGAGACTTGAAGGATGCCCTATCTTCTAGGGTGTACTTCAAGTAATGACAAACTTTGGTATCAGAGCATTGTAAATGTGTTTTGACATTTCAAGGTTAGTTGACACACCCCGGAAATTCTATGACCTAAAATAGAGCTTAAAAAATGACTAATAGTATTTTAGACGTAAATATGTTCAACTTACTTGTCAAAGAAGTGTTAGAACCAAAACTCTAAGAAAACAACCATGATGTTCAAAAACTATTAAAATTGAACTAGTGACCGTCCTAAGGTCTTGGAAGGTTTGGGAGTGTGGTATGAAGTGTGAAACTTTTAAAAAGGATTTAAATAGGTAAAATAACTCATATAGGGACTTCATTAACTCATGAAACACACATATAGGCACATAACAATACATAAGCGACATAGGTGACTAGTCGTCGAACGTCTTGATCGTTTCTTGATGTTTGACTTCTAATGCACCTAAATCTATATCTTTAGACACTACCTCAATACCACATTACAAACCATTTTAGGTTCTTAGATCCTCATTCTCAACATGTTAGTCTCTAGCTTCACCTAAGTCATTTTCAAGGTGTCACATTTCACTTGGTCCTTATTTGGTTTATGAAGCCCTCGAGAAGGTTCAAGTTATAAGGTATAGACTTAAAATGTCTCAATGTTGGCAAAAATCTTATGCCAAAAATATAAAAAGAGACCTTGAATTCAAAGTAGGAGATTGGGTATTTGAAAATTTCACCCATTAAGGGGGTGATGGGGTTTAGAAAGAAAGGGAAACTTAGTCCTCGTTACGTGGGGCCATATGACATTTTGAAAATAGTGGGGAGTGTGGCCTATGAGTTTAAATTGCCCAATGAGGTGACCATGATTCACTTGGTATTCCATGTTTCCATGCTCAAATAGTGTATAGGGGACCCGATTTCGATTATTCCTCCAGAAGGTTGAGGGGTAAAAGAGGGATTTTCTTATAAAGGGGTCCCGATCGAGATATTAAATTGACAAACTAAGAAATAGAGGAATAAGGAGGTGGTCTCCGTAAAATTTCTATGGTTGAACCACCTTGTTGAGGGAGTTACATGCTAGGCCGAGTCCGACATGAAGTCCCGCTATCCTTAAATTTTTCCCTCTAACTCCTAGCTAATGCTTAGGTTAGTAGTTCTTTATATGATTATTATGAATAATATTGGACTTATCATGTTTTTCAAATGAGTGCATATTGATGTAGAAATTCATGATTAAGTTGAGTTTTGTTTCTTTTCCATGAAATGTGTTTCTTATGGTTGACTTTCACATAAGTATGTGGTGTGCTATAAATATTCATGGAAGTTGTATTGAGAATAATTGGTGTTGTTTGATAAGAAATCTGCATGACAACTCTTGATGTTCATATGGAGCTCACATTGAAATCTAGAAGGAGATTCCTCCTTTAGGATATGAAAAGTTGAGCTTATGCATGTGATATGTTGTGGATAAAGTTCTTATGTTTAATGCTATAGTTATATGTTGAAAGTATTTGAGAATTTCTCCAATGATTTGTGACTCGTTTGATATATTTTTGTTTGTTGGGCTACTAGTCTGGAGTCTCTTCTTCCTTTAAAAGTCAAAAGGTGTCATTCGGGGACGAATGTTTCTTGAGGGGGGGGAGTATTAACACAACCCAGAAATTCTATGACCTACAATAGAGATTCACAAGATTAATAATGATGATTTTAGACCTAAATAACTGTAATAAACTTCTTAAAGAAGTGTTAGAAAAAAAATGCTAAGAAAACGACCATGACGTCCGAAAACTATAGAAATTGAACTAGGGTTTGTCCTTAAGTTTTGGGAAGGTTTGTAGTGTTGTATGAATTATAAAACATTTTGAAAAAGGCTTTAAATAGGAAAAGTAATGTATATAGGATTATAACGTGCAGGTACAACCCCCCAAGGATCGCCCAAGGGGTCCACGAAAGGACCCCACTTTGGACCAAGCAAGCTGCCAAGAGGCAGCAGCTTTTGCGCATGGAGGGGGCCAGTCCGCGATGCGGAATTGGCATACCCAAGACCAAAAGCTAGGTCTTCGAAGTAGACACACCCCAGACTCTTCTAGTTTGAAAAATTATTTTTTGAAACTTTGCGGGAGTAGCTCCACGACACAGATTTGTTCCCCTATGAAAAATGTGAAATTTAAATTTGAGTTTGACTTAATTAAATGGTCAATCTAAGTGAGGGGTCTTATGAGTATTTTAGGAGAGTGTTATATATTTATTTTCTTTCAGTTTTTCCTCATAATCAACCATTCAAATCAGAACCCCAAAAGCTCTCCCTTCTCTCTACATTCTCTCTCTACTCATCCTCCATTGAAGAAGCTTTGAAAGTTGAAGAGGAAGACAAAATTCTTAAATTTTCTACTCAATTTCGTGGTGATTCATATTTAAAGTATGGTTTATTTGACTCTTGGGATCCTTTTCCCAAAGAGGTCCCTCCAAAAGATGATTTCGAAATCCTCCAAACTTAGGTTTTTCTTCTACACATGGGTGTTTTTTGAAAAAAGAAATATGAATCAATTGTGATAAATTATGATGAATTAATGTGGTTTAATTATATATCGATGGTTAATTGATGATTTCCAATGAGAATTCCCTAGACTCATGTCTTTTCCCCTATAGCATGAAAACTTTGAGTTGATATGATGAATTGTGAAGATTATGAATATGTAGATTGACTACATTGTTGTTAATTATGTAATTGCTTCTTGAATTTACCTTGTCTATGTAATTGGTTATGTATTCTTAGTAATGGAAGTATGACGGTTGTTGGAAGGGCAATGAGGTATGTTGATTGGTTCTTCTTGGATTCAATTACAAATTATGAGTTACTTAGATAGTAATGCTTCTAGGTCTAATATGTGGTTGTGATATTGATGCTAAGTATTCCTTATCCTTAATCCTATATTATTGAATTGGTTATGAATTATGCAGGTATGTTATGTGATGATTGTTATATTATTGAAAGTAGTTTTTCATGATTGTAATAAAATGTTAAGTGAAAGGTTTACTCACTTGTATGTGGTTATTAAAGTGAAAGGATAGTTCTCAATCGTGAATTCCTATGAGCTATTACGATAAGATGTTCACATAGGGACATAGAAGAGAAAATTGTGATATTGTATGATGAGTATGATGATTACTAAAAGAGAATAATTGTTTAGCACCATAAGGGCATGTAAATGAGATGTAGGTCTCATATTAGTAAGTCCGGTCTCCCACATGGGTTTTCTCACGTTAGTAATTCATGATTCCCTAGTTATGTGTTGTCTCATGAGATGGAAACCTCTATGTTAGTAAGACTCTAGCTTAGTGAATCCACCTAAATAGCTATGTACGAATGGTTACACCTTAGGAAAGTGTTAACCCTCTCTTTTCTGTGTGGGAGTAGAACACTGGATTCCATGTATCTCTCATGGTCTCATTTTGGTTATTGCACTTATTTCCCTAATGTAAAAGTAAATTAACAAGTCATGTATGTGTACTCTTATTAGGATTGTCTTGAAGGCTACTACATAGGGTGAGGAAGGGTATCGAACTTCTCTTACTCATTGCAAATGTGGAATCATAAGGGATGGTTGTAGTAGTGTTCTTTTATGAATATAATCATGGTTATGATTATGATTCTGTTGATAAGCCATGAGTATTATTCATGTATTAATCATGTAATGATGGCTTTAAGAGAATATGTTATAAGTATTAAGTGGGTTGCTTAATGTGATACTTAGCCATGGATAGGATTATAGGGTTCTACCTTTGGCATTGCATTGGGTTGCTATTATGTTTAATTGACTTATTATACTTCTTATATATGCATGTTGAGTTAAATTGATAGAAGGCATGATTAGACTAAGTTGTCCTTTGTCATGCATTGATGATTTTTGTGCATAGAAGTCATACTTAGTCCATGTAGTTTGTACTAACCCATATTTTCTTCCTTTTTTCCAAAAATTTTAGGTTTGGAACTTGAGAAGATTCTTGGTCACTGGAGAAGAAGACATGGCTCTTTCCTAAGTCAATTGGTGAGTCCTCATGAGTTTCAAGGATAGAGCCACTCATCAAGCCTTATTAGTTTTATCTATGTTTTGAGATAATTATTCCATTCTCATGTTGAGAATTCATTTTATCCTATATGGCATATTGTAATAGACTAAGGGTTATGTCCAAAAAATTGTGATTCATACTTTTGTAGATGGCTTATATCTGAGATGAGACTTTAGACTTCTATATGATTTGTTATACTAAAAGAGAAGTTTGTATACACTTTGTATGTGAGGAGTCTATGTAAAGTTTTTAAATTTTTTCTGCATTTTTTATCTACGATATGCTATGATGTATTCTAAGGGCTTGTCTTAGTCCTCTTAGAGGATGACGCCGTCCGTTATGCCTAGGGGGTACTTTGGGTTGTAACAACCTTGGTATCAGAGCATTTGGCTAAAGTAAACTTTAGGATTGACGTCTCACTATACCACGTCTATGGAGGGTCTTATTAATAATTGTGAAGTTTGCCACACTTATGAATGACAGACTATGTGATGCTTAGGAACTTTCACTCTCTTCTTATTCCTTAGTCGTGTCTAAGAGTCTTAAATCTATCTAGCCTTTTATTCTAATCCCTTTAATTGTGCTTATACACAATGAATACAAGGAGGAACAATGCTCGAAGGGGCGGAGAGGATAATTTGAATGAGGCAGTTTCCTTTCAAGCTCCTAAGAACCCTCAATTTCCTATTTAAGAAGGGGCTATGTCTAATGTTTATATAAGGTCGGCCATTCATAGCTTGACTCAAGTGTTGTCTACCCATGTTTCTATAGATGCAGGGTGCAAGTGAATCCCCATGCTAATACCACCGCTTCAAGGATTAGGGATTTCAGAAGGATGAATCTCGCTACTTTCATTAATTCTAAGGTGGAGGAAGACCCACAAGGATTCATTGATGAAGTGTTCAAAGTTCTAGATGCTATGGGTGTTTTTTCACAAGAAAAGGCGTAACTAACCTCCTACCAACTCAAAGATGCAACTCAAGGGTGGTATGATCAATGGAAGGATGAGGGGTCGGTTATAGAAGGTCGGATTAAATGGGGAGCTTTCAAGACGGGTTTCCTTGATAGGTTATTTCCCTCGGAAGTAAGGGAGATAAAATGCAAGAATTCATCAACCTTTGTCTAGGGGGTATGAGAGTGAAGGAGCATAGCCTCATGTTCACTCAACTATCCAAGTATGCTCCTACTATTGGTTGCAGATTCTAGGGCCAAGATGAACTAATTTTTCATGGGGATATACGATCTTGTGGTTTATGAATGTAGGTCATCTACGTTGATTCATAGCATGAACATCTCTCGTCTCATGGTCCATGATGAACAAATTGAAGATCAAAAGCATAAGGAAGTTGGTAGAGATTTGAAGAAGGTAAGATTCGAAGATGGGAATTCTTCCAACAATAAATTTGAGATGCATGACAAACCAAGGTTCAAAAGGAGGTTCTTCAACTAAGGATCTCCTAATGCTCAAAGGGTCAACAAGAGTAAAGTGTCTACTCCTAATCTCCATGTGGTCGAAAACATGATGGTAAGTGCCTAGTTGGCATGGGTAATTGCTATGGTTGTGTCAAGAGTTGTCACATGAAAAGAGATTTCCCTATGATGAAGAATCAAGAAAGGGAAAATGCTCAAGCTCAAACAAGTGCCCCAAATCCGGATGATCCTAAGAAAAATTGCTTTTATGCTCTCCAGTACCGAAGTGATCAAGAGAGATCGCCGAACGTGGTCACTAGTATGTTAAAATTATTTTTCTTTGATATATATGCTTTGTTGGATCCGGGAGCTACATTGTCATTTGTGACCCATCTTGTAGCCATGAAATTTGAAATACTACCCGACATAGTAGATTAACCTTTTTCAGTTTCGTCCTTGGTGAGTGATTCCATGGTAGTTAATAGAGTCAATAAAGCTTGTCCTATTTCTTTTCACAATAGAGTTACATTAGTTGACTAGATACAACTTGATTTGCTAGATTTTGAGATTATATTGGGTATGGTTTGGTTGCATCTTTGCAACTATTGATTGTAGGACAAGGAAAGTGGAATTTCAATTCCCAAAGGAACCCACTTTTGAGTGGAAGAGAGGAAACTCAAATCCTAGGGGTAAGATCATATCATGTCTAATAGCTTGCAAATTGATTGCAAAAGCTTGTATTTACCACATAGTAAGAGTTAGGGATATTGAATTTGAGGTTCCTCCATAGAGTCGGTACCCATTGAGAAGGAATCCCCGGAGGTCTTTCCTAATGACCTTCAAGAATTCCTCCCAAACATAAGATTGACTTCGGCATAGACTTGTTGCCGGATACACAACCTATTTTAATCCAAACTTATTGGATGGCCCTGAGAGAGTTGAATGATCTAAAGGCTCAACTCAAAGATGTTTTAGATAAGGTATTTATTCAATCGAGCATATCTCCATGTGGTGCAACGGTATTATTTGTAATGAAAAAGAATGGGACGTTGAGAATGTGCATCGACTATCATCAACTAAACAATGTAACCATAAAGAACCAATACCCGCTTCTTAAGATTGACTACTTGTTTGATAAACTCCAAGGAGCGAGTTACTTTTCAAAGATTGACTTGAGGTCGGTTTATCATCAACTTTGATGTGAGGGAGGTTGATATTCCGAAAAGATCATTCAGAATAAGATATGGTCACTTTGAATTCCTAGTGATGTCGTTTGGCCGAACAAATTCCTTGGCGGCATTCATGTCCTTATGAATCGAGTTATTAGAAAGTATCTTGATTTTTTTTGTGATTGTTTTCATTGATGACATCTTGGTATACTCTAGGAGTGAAATTGATCATATGAGACACTTGAGAATAGTTTTGCAAATTAACAAGGATAACTAACTTTTTGCTATGTTTAACAAGTGTGAGTTTTTGTTTAGATCGGTGTCCTTTCTTGGTCACATTGTGTCTAGTGAAAGGGTAGAGGTTTATCCAAGGAATATGAAAGTGGTCAAAAGTTTTCCTATACCAGTTTGTCCTAGCCACATCCAAAATTTACTTGGTTTGGCCGGTTACTATAGGAGCTTTGTTGAGGGATTCTCGTCTATGGCATCTCCATTAACGGCCTTAACCCAATAGAAGTCCAGATTCGAATGGTTGGAATCATGTGAAAATAGTTTACAATATGTGTTTACCTAAAGAAGATTTGAACCTACATCAAAGAAGATAGTTAGAACTTTTAAGGACTATGACCATGAGTGTCCTTTCCCATCCTGTAAAAGCTAATGTGGTAGCGGATGCCTTGAGTAGAGTGACCATGGGTAGTGTGACTCATGTGGTTGATGATAAGAAAAAGTTAGTAAAAGACGTTCATAGGTGCTCTCATTTGGATGTCTAACTAGATGAATCTCCAAAGGGTGTTTTCGTGGTTTGCCAACACTTCGAGTCATCTTTAGTGTTTGGGGTGAAATACAAACAACATCTTGATCCCCTAGTGATGGAGTTGAAGGAAACGATCCTTAGTAAGTTGAATGACTCTTTCTCTTAATGAGAATATGGGATGAATAGGCACCAAGAAAGGTTGTGTTTACTGGATGTGGATGGTTTAAGGGAATTGATCATGGAAGAGGATCATGGCTCCTGGTATTCCATTCACCCGGGGGCTACAAATATGTACCGCGACTTATTAGAAATTTATTGATGGAATGGTATGAAAAAGGACATAGCGGATTTTTTTGCTAAGTGTCCAAACTGCAAACAAGTCAAAGCAAAGCATCAAAGGCCAGGTGGTTTGACTCAAAATATATATATCCATACATATAAATGGGAGGATATTACATGGACTTCGTAGTGGGGTTGCCTCGTACTATAAGAGAACATGACTTGAAATGGTTCATTGTGGATAGGCTAACAAAGTTCACACATTTCCTTCTCGTCAATGTCACATTTTTGGAAGAAGATTATGCCAAATTATGCATCAAAGACACAGTGAAGTTACATGGATCTCCTTTGTCCATCATTTCATAAAAAGAGGTACTCAATTTACCTCCCATTTTCGGAAAATATTCCAAAGTGGGATTGGTACGAAGGTGAAGCTGAGTACCGCTTTTAGTCCCAAGACAGATGGTCAAGAGGAACACACTATTCAAACTCTTGAAGATATGTTGAGGGCATGTATCATCAACTTCAAGGGTAATTGGGATGACCACCTACCCTTGATAGAGTTCTCCGACAACAATAGTTATCATTTGATTATAGCTATGGCACCCTTCGAGGCACTTGGTCCCAATTTAGTTTATGAATCCCTCGAGAAGGTTCGGGTTATAAGAGAATGACAAAAAAACAGCTCAAAGTCAGCAAAAATCCTATGCCCACAGTTGAAAGAGAGACCTTGAATTTGAAGTAGGAGATAGGGTCTATTTGAAAATTTCACCCATGAAAGTGGCGATGAGGTTTGGAAAGAAAGGGAAGCTTATTCCTTGTTATGAGGGGCCATATGAAATTTTGAAAAGTGTCGGGAGTGTGGCCTATGAGTTGAAATTTCCCAATGATTTGGCCATGATTCACCAGGTATTCCATGTTTCCATGCTTAAAAAGTATATAGGGGACCCAATTTACGTTCTTGGATCGACAAACTATGTAATTAAGGAATAAGGAGGTTGTCTCTTTAAAAGTTCTATGGAGGAACCACCTTGTTAGGAGATACATGGGAGGCCGAGGCCGAGATGAAGTCCCGCTATCCTCACCTTATTCCCTCTAACTCCTAGCCAAGGCTCAGGTTAGTAGTTCTCTATATGATTATAATAAAATATTGGCCTTTTCGTGCTTTTCTAAAGTGTGCATATTAATGTAGAAAGTCATGCTTACATTGAGTTTTTGTTTCTTTTCCATGAAATGTTTTTCTTATGTTTGGCTTTCACTTATGTATGTGGTGTGCTATAAGTATTCATGAAAGTTGTATTAAGCATAATTGGTGTTGTTTTATAAGAAATCCGCATGACAACTCTTGATGTCCATACGGAGCTCACATTAAAATGGAGAAGGACTTTCCTCCTTATATGATATGAAAAGTTGAGCTTATGTATGTGATATGTTTAGGATTAATGTCACGTTCTGAAACCACACCCTAGAAGATATGGCAGTCTCGGAATGCAACCGGCACACTTTACCTCTCAGAGTTCTTGTACAAGCCCTTTTGGTATCGTTCATTGCATATACATAATGAAAAGTAGTGAGGGATTTAAACGTTTCACAAAACATTAGAATATCTTTAATAACATCTTTCATTAGAAATCATAGGAAATACGAAGTCTCAATCTTAACAAAGCTAAGACTCGAGAATATTTGGGACACGACCCATACAATACGAGTATAAGAAATAAGTAGTCTATTACAATTCTTTCAAATAAAAGACATATATGTATGCACTTGATTTAATTGAGGACATACTTTACTTTGCTTGAAAAACTCTAGAATCCAAGCTTTCCTTAACGATCCATCTCACCTTTCACCTGCACCTTTAGAGCTAAACAAATGTATGGAGTTAGTACAAACACTTGTACTAAGTATGACTATGCATACAATCATGAAAACGGATATTTTATCAGAAACATGCATCTTTTAATTAAAATATCATAATATAATCATAATAATAACATTTAACAACATAGAAACACAGAAGAAATCACTTAGTCCATTTATCACATTTTTTGAAATCTTTACAGTGAACTATGTCACTTTATAGTGACCATTGCTTAATGTTATAGTGAAGTTTCTCAACTTCACAAGGAACTCTTTCTAGCATGCAATCCTCTCACTACAAGCTTAATGACAACCTATAATGAAATCAACACATACTTACAAGACATCACCCTTATGAAAATGAGATCCTTCTACCTAAGGTGATTCTAAGTCTCACTTGAATAAGCTGTGAAGTGACCGCCCATATTATACACACACTTAAGACATATTATATACTACCTATGATAGAATCATTCTCATTTAATACATTAAATCATAGATTATATGATATTCTCCTTCTAAAGGTTATCAAAAGACTTACTTAAGTAAATCAAGAAGATAACGTCCATGATTGACCTCTTCTAAACTACCTAAATAATCCTTAAGACTACCTAAGGCTTAAATCTTGTTCACATAATCAAATGATCACTAACTACAGTCATTCATAAGACTTATGTCTGAAAGATACGAAGTGACCATTCCTATGGACCCTTCACAACTTGACTAGACAACCTTTAACTACTCTAAATAAGTACTTATTCATTTAACATGGTTTCTTAAATTTAGTCATTACATTCATTAGTTCAATTAAGAATCATTCATCACATAAATACATTCAAATAATGGTGTTCGACAAGACCTAGGGACTCTAACTAACACCTTCAAAGACTATTGTCCAATATCTATATAGCGTCCCATACCACCACCTAATGTTCGTAGAACTCTTCTAATACTAGTAGGTATCCAATATGATGAGAATAGGCAATAAACTACATAGACCATGATAGTTAGACATGGAATTTGGAGTTCTAACCTACTCCGATGAGGGTGTTCTACTTGGATAGGGTAGAACTAGGACACATCCCATGTAGGCACATGATTAAGGAATATGAACGGCTTTAATGCACTCTAGTCTCATTCTCAAGTAGAGGTACATTGTACTCTAATCTCCTTCTCAAGTACAGCTACTTCCCATAACATAGTCACTCGGTGCTAGACTGTGTTCTCATAGAGTAATTGACACTAAAGCATCACATGAAAAGGTTCCTTATATAGTTCATAAATCAATCATATTCACACTACCAAAGAGGTCCACTTGGTATACCTTTCAACGGCGACTAGGATAGCTCATTATGACTTCCCTAAGGATAATATGATATCGTCCCATCCAATCAACCCTAAGTCCATCATCCTTTACATGAAAAATACCATTACGGCTCTTCAACTTCACCATTTATAACATAACCCTTTACACGTACATAACCTTCTTAACATCATTTAAGGTCTCACATATCATTCATTCATACATAACAAGGGTGCACTAATCCTACCTAGTCAACACATCTCATATTCACATACCATCCGTACATGTATCGAGTAAGGGATACAAGTCTACCAAAACAAGACACAACATTCTTGACTTTATCACATATAGCATATCATTCTTCTAAGCATTTAGGAATGACCCTTATCATCTTTATGTTATCCTATACATTACTATACCATCACAATTATAACCATCACAACTCATATAGTCAAGTAGGAACAACCATGAATCAATTCTAAGACTACACATATAAGCACATACTCATTGTCTACATGATCTCCTAACATACATAGAAAGAACACATACTTTCACATTACTTCACATGTAGCTAGATATGCTCATACTTCACATAAATCAACTACACAATTCATCATAATACTTCAAGTAGTTTTTTGGACAAGTTCATGATCATTATATTACATAAAGTAACACCAACAAGGCCACATCTATTGCAAGTAAGGCACCGATCACCGCCGCCATACATGGACCATAACAATCACAACATAATTGAAATCTAATTAACATAAAATAAAGAGAATTATGGAAGCGTACCACCACTCCATCTTCAACACATCAATCTAAATCATCGAATTCAATACCATAAGGCCCTTATCCATGGCCATGAACATCAATTCAATATAAGAACTATGATACTCAATAAAAATAATTCAAATTCAATATAGATTACTCAATCTAATAAAACCTAGATATCAATTCAATACAATTACTACTTCAATCAATAGCCCGTAGGAAACTACATTAGAATTCACAAGCATTAAGTCCTAATCACTTAACACATAAAGTAGTCAAGAACTAGGGTTCATCAATTATATGGGTTCATAGGTTAATTGAGTTAAAATCGTCAAATTAATAACAATTCAAACAATATACAATGCTTTAAAACCTGTAATGCAAGAACCCATAGATAGATCATGAAATTGGACAATTCATCTTTGAAAACTTTAGGAAGCTTCTTTGAAAGTTAGGCTCCTTGATTAATAGATTTTGAAGGATAAAAAACATATATCAATAAATCTAATACTCCCATTTGATGAATAATCTCCACTCAATTCTCCAATTCAAGCCCATTCTTGAGTTTTGGCCCCAATGGAGTTCTAGAGAATTTCTAAGGTATTTTGCGTTTTGATTTTCAAGAATGAAATCTTCTAAGTGTTTTAAGGTTATAAACATGTTTTTAATACCCAAACGAACCATAAATAACTTCCATTTATCTTATTTGGATGTGGGGTGAATTTACAACTTCACCCCTTGAACTTAATAGTAAGTTGCGCAGAATACAGACCCAATCGGTGGTTACCCATCGACGGGGCATCAGTCCACACACAGACCATCTTGTAAACCGTCGATAGGTTTAGATGCTGAAAATGGGAGATTATCTCCCTATTATAAGTACCAAATGACGCCCTCCACCTACGGGGCGTCGACCAGGACACTGGTCGTCGTTTGTCATCCGTAGTTGGGACTACCTTAGGTAGTTTTTGCCACCAACATGGGTCCTTCCTCAGACCCTTGGATGGTTCTTGGGGATGTTTTCTCAAACTTTTACAATACAAAAATGTTTGTACACGAGTTTAGGACCTCTCACATGAATTTCATTCAAAATGAACACGTAAAACTTCACGAAACATGCATAGACACACAAGGTTGTTTCAATGAAAACCTTTCAAACGACGTTCTTGAACGTTTGACCTCCAAACATCACGAAACTTGACACACTGACTATATACACGATAATAAATTATATAATGACCTTATAACATCATTAATCGTACATAAAACCACACATGAGTCACATATGTTGCTCAGTCCTCAAAAGGCTTGGTTGTCCCTTCACGTTTCACTTCCAAATCACCTAAACACTTAGAAACTTCATCAATAACACATAATAAACCATTTTAGGACATTAGACTATCATTACAACTATGTTAGGTTCTAGTTTCACCTAAATCATTTTCGAGGTATTACAATTAAGTTCATATATTTGATGTTATAATTATATGTGAAAAATAGTGGAGAATTCCTCCAATGAGTTTTGACTTATTTTATATTTATATTGTTGTTGGTTGGGCTGGTAGTCTTAAGTCTCTTCTTTCTTTAAAGGTCAAAAAGTGTCATTCGGGTATGAATGTTCATAAGGGGGGAGTATTGACACACCCCAGAAATTCTATGACCTACAATAGAGCTTCACAAAATGACTAATAAGGATTTTAGAACTAAAGAAGTCTAATAAACTTGTCTAAGAAGTGTTAGAACCAAAACGCAGTCTTAGAACCAAAACGCTAAGAAAATGACCATGACTTCTGGAAACTAGCGAAATTGAACTAGTGAACGTCTTTAGGTCTTGGCAAGATTTGTGAGTGTTGTTTGAAGTCTAAAACTTCTAAAAAGGCTTTATATAGGTAAAAAATGTATATAGGGTGAAAATATCTAGGTCCGACCCCCCCAAGGATCCACGAAGGGATCCACTTTCGACCAAGAATGCTTCCAAGCAGCAGCAGCTTTTGAGCATGGAGGGAGCCAGTCTGCGTCGCGGAATGGCACACCCAAGGCCAAAATCTTGGTTTGCGATGAAGACACATTGCAAACTCTTCTGGTTAAAAAATTGTTTTTGGAAAAATTTTGGAGTATTTAGTTTGTAGAAGATGACCTATACCCTCTTTCCACCCATATTCATCTTCCTAAGATTGTACTTCAATTTGTTGAGCATACATCATGAGTCTAGAGATATTCATATCATTATGGAGCATTTTCGTACAACACTCTTCTTCCACCAAGCTAGATACTCCCATCATGAACTAATTCATTCTAGCCCTAGAATTAGCTACAAAGGTTGGGGTATACTTAAAGAGTTGGGTGAACTTGAGAGAATAGTCCTTCACACTCATTCCCCATTGACGAGGTTCATGAATTCTACTAACTTTCTCTCCCTCAACTCTATGGGGAAAAACCTATCAAGAAAGGTAGTCGTGAAAACTTCCCAATCTACCGGACCTTCCCTTATATGCCTCTCATCTCTCCATTGGTCAAACCACACTTGAGACACATCCTTTAGTTGATAAGCGGCTTTTGCTCTTTAGGAGTCACACCCATAGCATCTACAACCTTGAACATATCATCTATGAAGCCTTGTGGATCCTCATCCACCTTAGTGCCATGTAAGTAGGAGGATTCATCCTTATGAAATCTTGGATTCTAGAAGCCGTAGTACTTACATTGGGTTGACGTCCAATTCTTAGGTTTTCTTGGGTAACCACATGATTTGTGACGACTTGAGCTTGAGTCGTCATGAGTTTGGTCAAAGCCCGAAGAGCAGCCCTTATATCCAAATTAGACATATCTTCTTCATCATAGATAACTTGAAGACATCTGGTCACTTGAGGCATTTAGGGTACTTGAGGTTCTTGAGGGGGAAACGCTTCATTTCCATCCTCTTGGTTAGGTATTGGAACTTGTTCACTCTGGGGAGGAACTCTCTTATTTACTACTTATCCCTCCTCTCTTCTTGCGGGTGTCCTCCTCGTATTTCATGTACTATAAAAAATCAGAAGAGGTTGAGAAAAGACACTTATAGAACTGAACTCTATGGCACGACATTAGAGTAATGAATAAATTGAAACTTCTATTGCCTTATAGCCTCCCCGCTTATAGATGTGTCACAACTCACACTGATGAACAAGACTCTACTAGACGTGGTTTGTGACCCTAAACTATTTCCCAATACCTTATTCTATGATACCAAGTTTGTAACGACCAGGGAGCACCCCCTAGAAGTTACAAGACGTACTTTACCTTTCAGAGGTCTTGTACAAACCTCTTAGCTATCATTTATTACACAGGTATGAAAAGTAGTGTGGAATTAAAACTTTTCACAACAATTGATAAGAAACTCTTTTATAAAAACTAAGGAACAGGTCTCATCATCACAAACAAACTTAGACAAGTTTTAAATGTCATAGACATGGTCGATGTCCTCGAACATATGAGAACAGACCAATCATAAGAAAATCAATTTCCCAAGCTTTTCCTTCTAAAAGAGGACATTTTAGTTGAAATAAACCTTTCATGCTATTTCGTAATATCTTCAAGAATCATGTTTATAAAACATCATATAGTTCATCATTTAGCATACAAGGTAAGAAATCCATAACTTCAACATAAGTCATATTCAACAGTAAGCCAATTTATTATATAGACTCCTCCTATCCAAAGTTATCCTAAGACTCATTAAGGTAAGACATGAATAGATTGCCTATACAACCTCTTCAATACACACCTAAGTTATCCTTAAGACTACCAAGGACAAGCATGCGTCATTTCATTTAACAAGTCATCATTCAATACTAAAGACACGAAAGGATACATACATGTATTTAGGATCTTCACATAAAGACCATCCTTCAATACAACCCCCAAGTTACACTTGGTGCAATGTGAAAGTAGCATCCCACACTACTACTCCTACCATAGTGCTCCTTGAGAATTCCCTTAGACTAGGCACATCACATTCATTATATACATAGCTTTCATCATACAAGACATAATATCAACATGCTTCCTTAACATTAGACGTAAAGTCACATAACTTCATTAATATCATATAATGACCCATTTATTCATTTCGTATAAGGACACACCAAGACTCCCTCCAAATGTCTATTTGTGAAATGGATAGATAGCGTCCTATTCCACCACCTTCCCTAAGTAGCACACCCTTAAGAAGACATAGTTCATTTACATACATTTATGGGGGCTATAGTCACGACAAGGGAGCACCCCCTAGAAGTAACATGGCATACTTGACCTCTTGAAAGTCTTGTACAAGCCCATAGCTATCATTCTTTGCATTGTCATAGGTAAATTTAGCGGAAAATTTAAAACATTCTTAGCATATCTTATGCTAGAACTTCATTCCCATCATACAAAATATCATAATACATGTTAAAGAGTCTAGTCTTTTTTTCTATCCTAGACTAAACATCATAAGAGTACATTAGGGACACGGTGCATACAACATAAATCATAAGTACATTTATAACTGAACTTTACAGTAAGATAGACTTAGGAAATCATTGGACTTAAGGATTGCTTTCCTTGAGCTTGGGAATCACATGTCAAGCTCTTCACCATTAAAGACATGCTTTAAGAATCCATAACCTACACTTTATGTAAAAAGGTAGAGAAGAATGGTGTTAGTACAAGAATGCATTATGTATGGCAACCATGCAAAAACATGCATTTAAAAGGGACATTTTGCTTTAAAACCATGCACTATGCCTATTTTGAAAACTTCATAAAAATTGACAAATTGAGAATTGTACCATATACATACTTAATTCAGACATATTCAATTGAAACAACATTACGTAAAACCATACATTTCATTTAAGGCATTTTAGTCAGCACTTTATAGTAAGCTCTTTTTTCCTTTAGTGAACTTATCTCATTGTACAGTGAATACTTTTTATTCTTAATTCTTTTAAATTCATATTCCCAAGTAACCCTCTAGTGATACTTGGTGCAATGCATCACCTTAAGGCCACAAAGTACTCATGCATATAACTTTCCTAACTTAACATAACATTCATAGAAGTATAGTACATCATAGACACATTTAGGTCAAGATCCTAATGACATTACAGTAAGCCCTAGTCAATTTGCACACATACTAATTTTACTTCTAATAGAAAATTATAAGACCTTACTCACAACCCCAATCTAAATCTACTAGTGCAATGTACATAGTAATCCCTATAACATTACACGTACTAAGTAAGCCAATCATGAGACCACAAGCCTTAACATTCACTTAATACATCAACATGGCAAGGATAGACTATTTATAAAAACCAAGCAAGACCTTCATCACATAGTCAATAAGACCTACATAGTGCATACGATGTAAGAACACTTCATATAGACTCATTAAGACACAACTAGACTACACTACAATGTCATGCATAAGGAACATAAACATAGTCATATACATTAGAAAAACTTCTCTGAAATCCCTTTAAAATCTGATTGTGCAATGCATAGGTTAAGTCCCATACCCTCACCTACACTAAGTAAATTCCATTACGTTATCCTAGTTAGGGTCCTACTTTACTTCCATTGTCCATTTTACTTTAGGATAATTATAGCCTTAGCCAACACTAAGACCATTGTGATACATGAAATTTGGATTTGTACATCCTTACAGTAATGGAAGGTGCTCTACCTATCCAAGGTAGAACATTAATACATGCTAGCATATAAGGTGATACCACTTGCTAGTTCCTATGAGTCAAACATAGTTTGTGCAACTTAGAGGTATATGTGGAAACCCTCTTTATGC